>VDFB02252616.1:219453252-219466625 GCA_007258455.2 Sequoia sempervirens | reverse complement strand
ACTAGATATTGAAGTGCTTGATTGAACAAAAAAAGATGAATTTTGATAGATACAAAATAAGTTATGTTATATACAATTCGTCTATGTCTGAATTGTAATTGGTTTGACTTACAAACTTGATTAAGGAAAGAATATTCAATAAAACACTATGAAACTAAATGAAAGTGCTATATATCATAGTTACAAATCTAAATTCGAGAAAATTGGAATTTTATCCTTATGGCAAAAAAGTTATGTTGTATATGGTGAGCATCATTACTTAAAAATGGTGTTTACTAAAAAAACTAGTTTTTGAAGGAAATGGAAAAAGAAGGGCAATCTAATTCCAAAATTTTTGAAAAAAATATATTTAGAATCTACAGACAAAATTTCACAAATCACTAGTTTACATCATCTTCAAATTCCTCACAATTTAGCTGCTATAGTTGCCTGAATGTTAAGATTTAGTTAGAAAAAATCAATTTAGTATCCAGTTTGGCCAAAAATTGTAAATCAGTATTGTGGGATCACTCAATCGATTGTATCCATATTTGGTGCTCCATGTAACCATATGAAACCATGTACATGTGTGGATCCTCTATGCTTCCACTCATATTGACACTAGTAGTCCTTAACATTCATACCCTTCTAGAGGATCTCTTTTTTGAAAATAGTGTGGCATAAATGGATGTATTGGGCAATGATGTATGGGTTATAGATTACATTTTTTTTCTGCCAAACTTGTTCTTCTCATGGATTGGTTGGCTATGTCCCAGGCATCAATGCATGCAAATATGGCCAATACAAGTCATTTGTGCTCAAGGTGAAGAAGATTGTAGGTGTTGGGTATGTGCAGGATCATCATGGAAAAATAGGCTCTAAGGGCAACCCATATTATTTTAAAACTAAGTGTAAGAATAGAATCTCGTAGCAAATTGAACATAGTTTCTTCTAAACTACTAGGTTTGTTTTAAAAACTAAATAAATCTATTTAGTGAAAAATTTGAAATTTCAATGCAAGAGTACCAAATTTCGTGTGGAAAAAATAAGAAGTAGGTGTATTATCCGACCACTTAACCACAATAAAAATGATAATATTTTTTTTTTACAATATTTTAGATATAAGTAGAGGAGACTCATGGTTCTCGATGTGATGCATATTTTTTGTAATATTTTCCGCAACAATTAATTATGAATTTTTTATTACAAATTTTAAAAAAATATAAAAAACTTGTATGTCCGGACCACCTTAACTTGTTCAAAAACTTCATGAAATTCAATTTTTAATCCCATACTATGCTTAAGCATAGAATGTGACACATGTTTTCGATTCAAAAATGTGATACCATTTGAAAGCTATATGATGTTTTTCAATCACCTCTTACTAACGACTTTAGTTGTAATTTGAATAGAAATGAATAATACCACATACCCATCATATTGCCACTTTTTGGCCCATCATGATCCTGCACATACCCTGTTCCAATTTGGTGAAGCATGTCTATTAGTTCTACTCAACACTTGGTCCAGTAGGATCTTGTTCCCCTTAAAGTGGTACCGAATTGCATTAATCTATCTACTAGGTTGGATTGTGGCATATTCTCCATATGTTCATGCAATTCATGTATGGTCATTGGGATTTCAAGTAGACTTCTTTTAACACAAATTGTTGTGGAGGTATGTGCTCAATGCCTCATGATCATATTCATCATATAATAGCAGAACCTTGGAATTTTTTCAAATCTATTGTCTCTGTATTGAAAGAGGTGCTTCACAAACTCTGTAGATGAACCCTTCTTAAACGTGGTTCCAACCAATCACATTTTCCATCAGCAAATAAAGATGGGAATGTCATGTCAAGCAAACCTAGTGTAGTGTATTCATTTATGGGAGATGCACCAATTTTCAGCCAATCAATCATTGTTGTTGGGTCTGTATGAGGATTTTTTACCCATGCATGAATCAACTCCATTTCTCTATGTGCATTTGCTAGTGATAGAGCAACAAATTCCCAAGAAAACCAGTTTCATAGAGACCTTCACAAAAGAGAGAAGCAAGGCTATTTTACCAAAGAGTAATGCATTGAGAACTAGATATTTACATGTACAATGCATGCCTTATAGAGGCAAGAAAAAACTAGTATTGGTTAAACAACCACATAGTATGGGAAGTAAGGGAAAAAACTAACCAAAAATAATTTTCCTTAAGTTAAAACTTAATTACTCTAACAGGTAGTTTAGATGCCATTGATGTCGTGTGCTCAATTATGTTTCTAGCATATGTCTCCATAAGGGGGCAAACAATTTCATTTCTATTAGAGTCAAACTCCATATGGACAGTTCTCAAATCATTAAATATATTGTGATCTGAATTCTCTTCTATATTGTCAAGAGCATTTTCATCGATAATGACATTGGAGTAAAACTTACCATGCTCTATTTTGTATCATAGTGCTTTGTACACATGAGCCTTGTTTACTATAAAATTATAGTTTGTTCCATGTTGATCCTTTCTTCAAACTATAATTAGTGGAATATCTTTATGTAAATGTGGCAATTTCTTCACCACAATTTCAATATTTTGAGGAAAGCTTCTTGTGTAAGGTTAAAATTTTATAACATTTGAATGGATTATTTTATGAAATTATTTACACATTCTCTCAACTCTTTGAAAAGTGTTTTTTTCCTCTCTCACTATTAATTACTTGTTATTCTATTTTCTTTATACAAATCAAATGTTCAAAATATTCTTCATTTTAAATATTTATTTACTTATTATATTCAATGGTATAAAACTTTGAACCTACAATAGAGACTTTAAGAAATTTTAGATTGAAGGGGATTTAATTAACATCATAAGGTATTTGAATAAATTACATCCCCCAGATGATCGATTGAGTCATTTATATATCATTATCTAGGTATGATTAATTCCTTTGAAGACTTTAGGATAACTCATATCTTGTGCAAGGGTAATTAGTTGGATTATTTATTTTCCAATGAATGAGTTAGAAGCCATTTTATTAAATTATAGGATGGGTATTTTTCAATACCCTTTGAATCCCTCACTATTTTGAATAATGATATACACCACGGAAAATAATGAAGGATGGGACATGGAGTTAATTACTCCTAGTTGCCTCACATGTTTTATGGGTAGAAAACAGGTATTTCCCTTTTGTATCTACCTACAATTAAGGAACATTATTTTGGGATTGCATACCAAGAATATCCTTGTGACTATGGGAGGAGATACAAGTCACGTGGAGCCTCTCTCTTGTAATGGAATTCGTAGAAATCCCAAGGTCTAGAAAATATTGAAGGGGGGTCTTACCCCCTACATGGAAAGGCTTCATGGTTATGATCCTGAAGGTTCTAAACTTTTTTTCAAAGGTTGGAAAAATAGAACTTTATCTCTTATTGGTAGGGAATTCACCATGACGAAGGAGATCATTGCATAGATAATTGGGCTACAATTACATGAAAGAAAGTTCTTTTGAGGTGGGAAAGCCAACGAGGAAGCACTAAATCAATTTTTTAAGCATAATGAAAGAGATAAGTTGGTGAAATTATCATCTTGAGGTTATAACATGATTTCCATCAAACCCATTTGGGATGAGATTATGGAGGTCATAATGTGCTACATCACTTTGGATGGAAGGTACACCGCTATTCTTGGCACCCATTTCAATTTCCTGACACATTTTAGGCATAGAACTTTAGTGTCTTTTCCATTTTATCTCCTTGCTTCTTTGGAAGAACATTTGACAAAACCCAAAACTTCTCATTTTGCATGAGGGTTTAGTTATTTTAATCATGGAATATGTTAAGGCTAGACCCTCTTGAAGTCTTTGAAGGGAAAGGGAAATGACAGAAAAAATAGAAGCTTATGATTGTTCACTATTCCAACATCAGTTTTGACTCCTTGGATGACGATGATAATGGCAGGAAACTAAAGATCCAGGGTTGACTTTCTTGAAGTTTCTCCTTCAACTCCTTTTTTTGGAGGAGAGAAAAGGAAAAGAAATTGATACTGTTAGGAAGGGCTCTCCAAAAAATAAAACCAAAAAGGTAATATCTTGGTCAAAGGGATCCTAAATTAGCGATGAAGAGGTGGGTTTCAAAGGGAAAAGGAGGGACATACTGTACACTCTATTTACTTTGGGTTCAAAGATGGAAAAGGTAAGGAGAAAATTGGGGAGGAGGTAGATTATGGCAAGGATGAAGCTAGGACAGCCACAAATCATTCCCCCTTGAAAGGCCTTGCCAAGGAAAACACAAAGGCTGCTAGTATACACCCCCTTTCAGAAGACTTCTCTTACCTCCATGCTGATGGGGAGGAAATTAATGAAATCCTTTGGATTGCTAGAGAACGAGTGACAAATAATTTCAAACTAGAAAAATGGTGTCTCCTAGAGATTAATAAAGTAAATGTCAAGGTTGCCAATAGTGGCATGGTGTGATGGTTAAATTGTTATGTTTTTTTCTTTCCATCAAGGTTTAAACCCCACTGGGATGTTATTCTTGAATGTTTAAATTGGGTATGAGGTCCCCCATTTGTGACTTCACCAGTTCGTATCTTTGATTCAAATGTGTTTACCCCTTCTTTTAAAAAAAAAGGAAGTAAATGTCAAGGTCTATGGACTACAAGAAAAAATTTCTAATGAGGAGAGTGTTCATTCTACATCCAGGTACAATGACCTAAAGGATAGGGTAGTTGTTGTTGAGGAAACCATTACTGTGTTAAAAAGGGACTATGAAAGCCACATGTAGGATATGGAAAAGAATATTCAAGAGATTAATTCAAATATTGAGAATCTCTTGAAGATTAGCCAATGCTTAATCAAGAAGAGTGTTGAAGCTTTGAGAATCCTCATGGAGAGAGAAGCTTAAGGAAATATAAGAGGATCAGGTGGCTAGACCTACCCCAAAAAACAACAAAATGAAGGAGTAGGTAGTAAATTAAAATTGTAAAAAAATAAATTATGGAAGAAGAGAAAGGACCTAGTGTGAGAACCCATGGTAGTAAGAAGAAGTCCTTTGAAGAGGGATGTCCCATGCTATCACTATGAGAGCAAGGCAAGTGTAAATTAGGAAACACAATTCAAACTATAATTATAAGAGCTCATTCTTCAAAATTAAAAAAAACTTGTGTATAACGAGTAAAAACTAGCAAGGAACTTCAAACATGTGAAGGTCTATGTTTAAGGATGGTTTTTGTATGACTAATTTTAAAATATAAGAAAGAAAAAAAAATTTAATGAAGTTTTAATGTGTCAAATTGAATCCAATAGAGATCTAAACAAAATTGACCCACCTACTAAGCATGGTTTTAGAGGTAATATAATTCACAAAATAATCAATCAAAACATTGTTTTCTAATCATTTATACATACTATTAGACTTGAGAATGTGTAAAAACACATTCTAAAACAATCTTGTGCGGTTCCTTATTGTAGTAAGAAATATGGTTTGTGAGTAGGGAAATGAATTTAAGACTACTCAAGTTGTATTGGAATAAAACATTTAAAAGGTAAAATAAATTACGTTAAAAGAATATACAACTATGAATGGGAGCTAAAAAAAATCTTATTAAACTAACAATACATTGTCTATTAGGGGAACTGATCTAGTAATTGAGCACCCTAACTTTGTGCCTCTCAAAATCTTATTTGACAATTTCAAATCACTCCCAATTTTAGATAGAAGCTTACTTGGCAAGTCCCCTGCTTATAACTAAGGTTTCAGGGCTAGATCATCAAATTTAATGCTACATCGGCATGCTTTTTGTTAAAGTTTCTAAAAGGCCCCCAAAAAAGTTGGACCGATAGTTGTGCATTACATCATGTTTTATTAGTGCAGTGATGTGACATCACGTGAGTTATTTTTTAAATCTAAGGAATACATTTTGTTTAATATGAGTACTCATGTTCAACACTAACAACTTTAAAGTCACAACTATTAATATTACATTATTACAAATATTAAATACTAAATTAATAAATCTTATCACAACTATTATAACATACTCAACTACTAACTTCTAACTAGAACCAAATACATATAAACCAAAAATAAACATTCTTCCCAAAACCTTAGGTTGTCTTTTTTTTTCATTTTGATTTGATTGGCTTTCACCAATAAAAAAAACTAAGTCCATCGATTGCACAACTTCCCTTTGCGGGCAAGAAATCATTCTATTAATTCCAACCTTCAACACCAATATACTTTATATGCTTGTACATTTAAAAAGCATCTAAATTTAGAACAAAATCCCCATCTCCATCTCTATTTATATTCCCTATCTCTATCTCCATTTCTATTTCCTCTCTTTTCCCTTCTCTACCTCTCCCTCTTTCTATCCCTATCTCCCCTCTCTTCTTTTTGTATTGAACATAACATGATCTTGTTAGTATTAGAGCCTGATTATCTTTTTGATTCAAATGTTTTGTTTTAATCAATGTTTGGATCCCTATATGTGGATGCGTAGTTAACTAGAAGCTATCACTTCTCAATTGAGAGCTTTGTTGCATAAACAAAATCATTATCCAAATGGCCTACCAATTGACTTCATGTACTGCACAAATGTAATAAAAAATAAACCCTTTTTTTTCCTAATTGACCTTGCACACCTCTTCGTCGTACCCATTGCACACCAAGATGCAATTGCTAGTTTATTAAATCTAAAATACTATAAAGACAAGTACTAGCCACTTCATGACACTTAATTTTAAAAAGACAAACAAATTTCAACCTCTCTTAGATAAGTGCTACCTTTCCAGAGTTGAGGGACCCCAAGATTATATAGAGCAATTTCCCTAAAAAATGGACAATGAACTTTCTCTGTAATTAAGTTTAGCTCTTGTTTTGGCTTAGGGAACAAATTAGCTGGTGGAATTCCATTCGACCACGCAATGAACTGGGACGGGTCTTGGACGTTGTACTGAAAATCAGTGGTCAATTCATTTTTTGATACGCTCAAAATTACTTTACAGTCAACCGGGTCGAGACAAGATCCGACTACACAACGCGGCATCGCCTTTTCTACACGATGCGCGTGAATAGCAATTACTGTGTATCTGCCTTTTCCGTGAAGGACACGGAGTATTGCTGTTATAAATGAATAGGTTTGTCATGCATGTGATACCGGGGAAAGGCTATCTAGTCCCAGGAATGCATTGGGGCATGGATGTCTTCTTCATTATGTACATCCATCAATGACGTCCACCTGTCACTGCCGTGTACTTCATTCTGTACAATATTTGAAAAAAAATTAATTTGCCTTTCCTATATTTTTGGTGCAAATATCTGTTCTCTTAAACCCTAATATTTTACTTCTACTTTTGTAAATATATATTACACCATACATATTATTTAAATTTATATTATCTATATACATTAAGTAATATATTATATTATATAATAAATGAATGTACTATATTATCTAAATTTATATTGTTATTTATATTATATATTAATTTAATTTAATACAATATATAATAATAATATAAATATATTATATATATTAATCTAATCTAATATATAATATAATAAAATATATATACATAAATTTTATTGAAACTAAATTAAAAATTTAATGATTAGTAAATAAATTTAAATTAACACTTTACTATATAATTATATTATATATAGTAAAGTGCAAACTAAAATTGTTTTTAAAATTCATTAATAAATATTTTATTATTTCTAACATCAACTTTACAGTTAAACTTAAATATTTAAAAGTAAATTGAAAAAATATTAGATTTTATATTTTTAGTTTTAAAAGTTGGAAACATTTTTTCCATTAAAATTTTATAGTAAATTTTTAATAAATTTTATTTAAACTAAATTAAAAATTTAATGATTAGTAAATAAATTTAAATTAACACTTTACTATATAATTAGATTATATATAGTAAAGTGTCGGTATTGGCATGGTGTGATGGTTTATAGGTGGCATTGTTGTTCTTGCCACCAGGATTCAAACCCCGTTGAGGTGTTATTGTTCAATGGTTGTATCTGGTTCATAGCTCCGGTCAAAAGCGTTTACCCCTTGAATAAAAAAAGAACATTTTTTTCATTAAAATCTTATAGTAAATTTTTAATAAATTTTATTAAAACAAAATTAAAAATTTAATGATCAGTAAATAAATTTAAATTAACACTTTACTATATAATTAGATTATATATAGTAAAGTGTAAACTTCTTTTTTTTGAAAATTCATTAATATTTAATTTATTATTTTCAACATCAACTTTATATTTAAATTTAAATATTTAAAATTAAATTAAAAAATATTAAATTTTAAATTTTTAGTTTTAAAAGTTTGAAACATTTTTTCCATTAAAATTTTATAATAAATTAGTAAATTTTTAATAAATTTTATTAAAACTAAATTAGAAATTTAGAGATTAATAAATAAATTTAAATTAACTTAAACTTTTATTATATTATATTATATTATATTATATTATATTATATTGTATTATCTAATAGATTCATTTATTATATAATATATTGATATAATCTTAATGTTATTATAGATATATAAATATTAATGTTCTTAGTTTAATTTATTAATATATTTTATTATATTATATATTACATTAGATTAATATATATAATATATTTATATTATTATTATATATTGTATTAAATTAAATTAATATATATAATATAAATTTAAATATTATAGTATATTAATTTATAATATAAAATAATATATTAGTATATATAATATAAATTTAAATAATATGTATGGTATAAAATATATTTACAGAATTAAAAAGTAGAAGCAAAATATTGGGGTTTAAGACAATCGATATTTGCACCGAAAATCTAGGAAGGTGAACTAATTTTTTTCACATTGTACTAGGAGATTTAATTCATTTTTACCTGATTTGATAGATCGTTAGACCTGCAAAAGTTGTACAACATGAAGTACACGATAGTGGTAGGTAGACATCAACGATGGATGTGCATGATAGGGAAGGCATCCATGCCTCGATGCATTCCTGGGGGTGGATAGTCATTGCCTTTGAAATAGACCTTTGCTGTGCAACAGAGGGGTTGGGCTTAACTAGCACACTCTAAGCTCTTTTGTGTCGGATTTAAGTCCCTTCTCTCTGCCAACATCCATTTATATTGAAGCAGCCCTCCTTATAATCCATGTTCTGACATAGTCCATATCTCATGCCATAGACCTATCACAACTGCTACCCTATAAATATAACTAGTTGTCAGACTCATTATGCCCACTGAACCTTTCCTCACTTCTGTGTAAAAAAATAAAATTAACCAGCATGCAATGTTTTCATTTAAAAGGCTACAAAAATCTTGTCCCCAGTTCAAATTGTTAACTCTAAAATTGTAATATTTTTAATTCTACTTTGTAGTTCTAATTTTAACTTATAATATATATATATAGGTAGATAAATCGCTGCTAAGGGGCAACACCCTATATTACTTTCAAAAGATAATTACATGGGTTTTTGATATCCAAAAAAATACCCATGAAGGCCTTTCTTGGAAAAATGGCCTTCCCTGACCTCCATTCCCAGCCAGTTTTGATATGCATTTACAAATTTTAACACAAAATGGCATGTTTTATGATGTAGGCTCTACAATTTGACCAGGGACTGACTTCTTTATTCTATGCCCTACTACTATTACTATTGTTTGAGCTAAAAACTATAGAATGACTAACACCATACCAAACCAGACTTTTTCATTCTTCATCCTTGTCTGACTCCGTGCATTTCAGGTAGGTCATGTAGTTCACTATAATTGGGCAGTCTGCTCCACAATTTTGGTGGGTTGGGCTCTTTTCCTTTTCCTCTGGATCTTTGGGGTCATTCTAACGCCATTCTTCTCCAATGCCCAGGTCCTAGTCATCATCATCCCCTGCAACAATTTCTTCTAAGAGACCTTCATCCTCCACGTATCTCATTGCCCATCCTTAAGGAATATTAGTCACCAACTTGGCTGCTCTGAGGAGGAAGAAAATGCTTCGGTCTCTTTCATCCCATAGCCTCTCAAATCCTTTAGGGTCGATGGTCTGAATCAACGGAAACCTCATTACTTCACTTCCCCGCATTCACATCATGTAGTAATTTTGTGGCATGGGGATTTGTTTTTTCTCATCCACATTGTCTAAAGCCGCATCAATGCCACCCAGCCACGCGTGTATGAAGACCCTTTGGGTCAGTTTTTACCCCTTTCCTTTGAAACACCCATGTGCAAAAGGACAGCCAAGAACATGGCTGGAATCTCCAAATTTCACCTAAACCTATGGTATGCCCTCAAAAATTCTAGCCCCACCACCTTCTTGGTCGCCCAGAGGATCAATGGATGGGAAGAGTTCAGCAATCCCTGCAACCTTTTGTATGTTATTTCACCTTTGAAAGATTGTTGATACTTCATTGTGTCTAGGGTGAGTGGGGTCTCCATTTTTCACCACACACAAGTTGCTCACTTTTTTGAAACTCACTAATACTCTTTGTTTTACGAATGAGAATGAGTGAACCTACCCGGTCGAGACCTTTTAATGCCAAGGTCCTTAATTCCTCATAATTCATTTTTCTATGATCAGGCCCTTCAGAGCATGCTTACCTACTGCCACCTTGCTGATGGTACTTAGGTGAAATTAATACATGGTAATATGGAACCCGCTCAATCTTTCTCATTCCTTAGAAATAGTTTTATTTGGTTGTGCTTGATCTTTTGATGATGACCCCTATCTTGTCAAATAAATTTCCTAGATATCGTCGTTATTACCATGTGTTTCTTATCACCGCCATTTGAAATTATGATACTAGACCTTTTTCTAATGTCAACTATCAGTTTTTCCTAGCTGGAGTTTTCTGCCACCTTTTTCACCAACTCACTTGCCTTGTCATTTCCTTCTCTGTAGATGTGGCTAATTTTGAAGGCCTTGTTCACCCATCTTCCAACTGCTTGATAGACTACAATAGTTGATTTAGTTTCCAATTAGGAGTGGTGCCTCTTCGGATGGCATTGATTGTGATCATCAAATCTCCTTCCAAGTGAATTTGTTTTTCCCCCAAATCTAGACCCATTTGCAAGCCTATGGCTGCTGCTCTAAATTCAACTTCATTGTTTGAGCAGATTCCCAAAGGTGTGGATTTTTCCACTAAGATCCTTCCTTGTACATCCCTTGCAATGCAACTGGCTCCACATGGTCCTGGATTTCCTCGAGCTGCTCCATCAAAGTTCACCTTTATCCATCTTGGCTCTGACTCTTTCCAAGTTGTTTATACTCTGTTTTCCTTGGTTGATTAAGTTGTGTTGTTTCCATTCAATAGGGGTGGTTTGAGGCCAGGAAATGTTTTGGTCAGGCAGTCATCCCAATTTGTGTATATTTTATGTTTGCTCTCTTTGCTTCGGGCATCCTTGTTTACCAGTTCAACTATAGCTCTTTCATTTTTTTCCCATAGCCTATCTATTCATCTCCTTCCCTTGGAAGATTCTCTTGTTTTGTTCCTTCCACAACTCCCATATCACAATGGATGGGGTTATTTGCCATATTCCTCCAAATATAGTTTTGTTTCCTTTTTGGGGCCACATTTTGAACCATGATGAGAGGTCTACTGGCATGGACATTGTAGATTTATATTTTAAGTTATAATATATTATATTATATTATTATATTTATATTATGTTATATTATATTATATTTTTATATTATGTTATATTTATAGTACTATAATATTGAAAAATATTTATATTATAATATATTATATATTATAATTATTATATTATAAATTTATTACATTTATAATATGGAGAAAGCTAACGTTTAGACAAAACGCACCTATTTATGTAAATTATATCATAACCACCATCCTCCATTGCATGTGTTGGACAAAACACCCCAACAAAAAATGAGGCTGAATAGACCAATTGCACCAACAAAAAGACTTGACAGTCAGACATTAACTCCGACCTATCGTCACCTATCCCATTGTTGGGAAAATGTGTCAGTGTCAACGAGTTTTCAAAATGATATTTTTGGAATGGAATTTTTTCTTTTTTAAATGTGGAATTCGAAACATTATTTGCAAATAGAAAAATGAGGTTCCATTTTCGTTGTTGTTTTCCACAACAACATTTTGTAGGTTGTTGGAGAGCAACGAGAATGGGTTGCAGGCATTCGGAGGCCAAAGCAGTGTAGCCACCCTCCATATGAAAAACATATTTGACAAGTGCAGGCACCTAGCTAGCTAGCAGGTATGTATATTCACCAAAAATATATGCCATTTTACCATTTTTCCTAGGAACTGTAAAGAAATGAATGACTATTTGTTGTGAAGATGGGTTTTCATTGATGTGAAAACAAAGGGTTTTCCTTGGGAAATGGAGTTTTCATTTGAAATTCAAAGTTGTTTATGTGTTTTTATGTTGAGGGTTTTTTAATTTTCATTTCCTCCCATCGGCTAGTTTTGAAACTTTGTGATTGCTGAATGATACTGATAACCCATTGTGGAAATATGAGTGAAATAGTTGAATAATGTTTATAGAAACCAGAAACCATGCAAAATATATTACGAGGTTGGAAAATGCAATGTGGGTTCTAGAATGAAATGATATATAAATTGAAAACCACATAACGCCCAAAATGTCGCCATTGTTCACATTCTTATTTTGAAGTTTGCAAGGTTTTCATTGGAAAAAAGAGGTTTTTATTTGAAATGCAAAGTTGTTAACGTTTTTTTGTGTTGAGGTTTTTTTAATTTTGGTTTCCTCCCATATGCTGGTTTTGGAATTTTGCGATTGCCGAATGAAAAAATGACAACCCATTGTGAAAATATGAGTGAAATAACTGAATAATGTTTATAGAAACCATAAACCATGCAGAATATATTACGAGGTTGGAAAACGCAACATGGGTTCTGTAATGAAATAATATATTTTGAAAACCACATAAAGCCCAAAACGTCACCATTGTTCACATTATTCAAAATGGACAAAAATCCCAAAACGTGGCATTCAAAATCATAATTTGTAAATAGCAAAAATCCCAAACAAGGTCCCATTTTTTCTACCATTTTCCACACTAACATTTTGGAAAACACACTATCTCCTAAAACCCTTATTGTTCTAAAACCCTTTACAAATAACAACCCGATTGGTTACTCACCCCTGACCTCAATTTGGTATGTTTTGTGATTATCGTGAGAACCTTTTGTGAATTAGATAGTAAGAATGTAATGAAATTGGAAAGCAGTAGGTATTATGGAACTTGTAAGGCATAGTGTTGTTATATACATTGTTTACAGTGTTGGAAAACACACAATCCCATGTTAGTTAGTTCATTATGAAGAGTTTTGCTTCGTTATGCTCCAAGAATGTAATGAATTCCACTTTCAAAT
>VDFB02252616.1:219354151-219453152 GCA_007258455.2 Sequoia sempervirens | reverse complement strand
ATATAATATAATATAATATAATAATATACTATAAAAATTTAAGCTAATTTAAATTTATTTATTAATCACTAAATTTTTAATTAGTTTTAATAAAATTTATTAATTTGTTATAAAATTTTAATGGGAAAAATATTTCAAACTTTTAAAACAAAAAATTTAAAATCTAATATTTTTTAATTTAATTTTTAATAATTAAATTTAATTATAAAGTTGATATTGAAAATAATAAACTAAATTTTAATGAATTTTCAAAAAAAATTGTTTACACTTTACTATATATAATCTAATTATATGGTAAAGTGTTAATTTAAATTTATTTACTAATCATTAAATTTTTAATTTAGTTTTAATAAAAATCATTAAAATTTTACTTGATAAAATTCTTTAATGAAAAAAAAATGTTTCCTAACTTTTACAATGAAAATTTAAAACTAATATTTTTCAATTTAATTTTAAATATTTAAATTTAACTATAAAGTTGATGTTGAAAATAATAAACTAAATTTTAATGAATTTTCAAAACAAATTAGTTTACACTTTACTATATATAATCTAATTATATAGTAAAGTGTTAATTTAAATTTATTTACTAATCATTAAATTTTTCATTTAGTTTTAATAAAATTTATTAAAAATTTACTATGAAATTTTAATGGAAAAAATGTTTCCAACTTTTAAAACTAAAAATTTAAAATCTAATATTTTTTCAATTTAATTTTAAATATTTAAGTTTAACTATAAAGTTATGTTGAAAATAATAAACTAGATTTTAATGAATTTTAGAACACTTTAGTTTACACTTTTACTCTATATATAATCCAATTATATAGTAAAGCAAGTTAATTTAAATTTATTTTATCAATTATTAAGTTTTTAATTTTAATTTCAATAAAATTTATATATATATATATATATTTTATTATATTATATATTAGATTAGACTAATATATATAATATATTTATATTATTATTATATATTGTATTAAATTAAATTAATATATAATATAAATAACAATATAAATTTACATAATATAGCATATTCATTTATTATATAATATAATATATTAATATATATATATATATTAATGTATATAATATAAATTTAAATAATATGTATGGTATAATATATATTTATAGAACTTAAAAGTAGAAGCAAAATATTAGGGTTTAAGAGAACCGATATTTGCACCAAAAACATAGGAAAGGAAAACTAATTTTTTTTAGGTTGAACCAGGAGATTTAATTCATTTTATCTGATTTGATAGATCGTAAGACCTACAAAGCTGGGCAGTGGCTATCCAGCCCGAGGAATGCACCGGGGCATGGATGGCTGCATCATGCATCATGGGATGTTCCTACGGTCAAACGTACCGTTCTGTCAGAGAGGACAAAAGCAAATATGAGGTACGTGCATTCCAACGAACTTTATTAAATTTCAATTCTCCGTGTAAAATTTTAATAACATGCTGGGAAAAAAACCATTTCGTTGGAAAACTCTAAGTATATTAAAAATATGATTTATGCTTTTTACTTATACATTATTAAATAAAATAAATAAATGTTATGTTCTTTTTTAAAATAATAATTTTTAACATTTTTTTAAAAATAAATTTTTAAATCAACTTTGTATTTATTAATATGTTTAAATGCATATAATAAAGTAAAATTATTAAAAATTGATACTTTTATAAGCATAAATAATATATGAATAAAAGATTTTTTTTTTTAATTTTTTAGTCTAGATTAATAAAATGATATATTTATAATTAATTATAGATTAATAATTAAAAGTTACATTTAATTTTGTTAATTAATGTATTTTGATATTAATGTTAAATTTTAAGTAAATAAAATAGATAGGGATATTTAATTTTATAATTAGAAATGTTTGTTCTTTGATAAAGATAAATTTAGTTAATAAAAATGTTCTAAGCTTTATATTTGTAGTTTTAAATAGTCTATGTGAGAAGTATTGCCCTAGCTAAACTCCTTTTAACGCACCTTGGGCTCTTTAGTAATTTAAATTATTTTTAAAATTTGATAGTTTTATACATATATAAATAATTATGTCAACAAAAATGTAGTGTAATGATTAAAAAAAAAATACTATCTTCAAACTTAAATTTATTATAATTAATTTACTTTAAAGTAAAATTAAAATTCACATCCAAAAGTAAAATAGTTGATGCAAAAAATAAAGAGTTGAATCCAAAAAACACTCTCTTATCATGATGAACTATAGAAACCTTATCTCTCTAAAATAGTTCTTGTTAAACTAAAAATTAAATAAATAAAATTTAATTACTATTATATAAATATAAATACTTCTTCAAATAAAAATAGAATAAATAATATAAATAAAATAAAATAATTTTGAAAATAGTTGTAAAATAAACTAGCATACCTATATTTTAAAAATATATGTAAAGTACGCCGAGAGATATCCTTCTCAAGACGTCTATTTTTAATCAATTGAAGCTTAACTCTAACCATAAATCTATTTGAACCCTAATCGGAACCCTATTTGAAGTTGGTTTGGATTACTGGCTCATAGACAAGGACAAATTCCCTAGAAGAGTGTCTTTCAAATTTGAAAAAGTGTAGATGGAAAACCCAAACTTCAAATTGGTTGTCACTGACTCCTGGCTCACCCAAATAGTTGATCATCACACTAAGATGTGCATATTCAATAGAAAGTTAAAATTCATAAAACTCGGAGTGAAAGAGTGGAATATTGATTTTTTATTAAATCATAATCTTGATTTAGTCATAACTATAATTGAATCATAACTCTACTTGAACCCTAACCCTAACACTAATACTAACCCTTAGCCTAATTTAACCCTACCCTTAACCCTAACCTTAACCCTTACCCTAATTAAATCTTAAGCCTAATTGAATCTTGATTGAACCTTAACCCTAATTGTCCCATAACCAAGTAACTCTAATTGAACTCTAGCCCTAACTTTGAATGTAACTCACACAAACTTCAAGAGTTTTATATATAAAATATACCAAGATGGATGTATGAACCTAGGTAAAAGAGATTTGATGACTTAAAGTCAAGTTGCTTCATAGCCAAGTTAAATCTTGTAAAATTTCTTCATATGAACTTTAGGAGGGACAAAGCTTATCCAAATCTCCAAAAATAGGTCCCAACATGAACCTATCCCATAGGCATTCAACCTAGGGACTTTTTCACTTAATAATGAAAAAAAATCACTAAATAACATTTTAAAATATCTTCTACGCAACCTTGTTTAAAAAGTAGTAATCAAGTATCCATATATTTTTATTTTTTATACATTTATTAAAAAAAAAAAATTATAATTATTTTTATCTATTTTAATAATGAAATTTGAATACCCATGCTAATTCCAATTTAATTTTAGAACAATTTTAATAAACATACATATTGACAAAAGCACTCCCATGTAAGGTGGGCACATTTTTCAATCCCTTCTTCCACCATCCAATCCTCCACTCACTCATTTGTATCCATTTAACTCCACTTTATCTATACATTCTCATTATCATATATTTACTATAATTAGCTTTCTATTACACTCGTTTCCCTACATATTCCTATATATTTTACATTGAAGGTGTATCCAATTTGAGAGAGATCAACCTAAAATTTGAAATCAACGGTTGACCTCTTTCCACAACACCTGGCCAACAATTGAAAAAAAGTGCACCATTGATCTTATTAGTTTTCCACTATTTTTTGGCCGCTTAATGGTGTTGCTCGCCCACCCACGCATAGCTTAAATTCCCGCACTATAGAAGTTAGCTACTGCAGGATAAGAAGACATGGGTTTCTAGAGCTTGTTGCACTGTTTCACTGTATGCAAAAAAATAGAAAATGCACAAAATGGGTATGTTGAAAAGGTTTTAGAATCTTTCAAACAAATGCAATTAGTATGTGTAAAGCCATAGTTCTCAACCATTGCCAAAATCCTCCCTCTCTATGTTGAAATAGGAGCTTTGGAATAGGCTATGCACACCATTTACAGGATAAAATATAGAGGAGTTTCATAAGATGATGTATTCACAACTTCCTTGGTAGACATGTATGCAAAATGTTGATGGACATACAAGGAACATGAAATGTTTGAGTTAATTCCTTAAAGAAATGAGTTCTTATGGAATGCCCTGATTGCAAGATATTCACAAAATGGATTTGTTGAAAGGCTTTAGAAACTTTTATGCATATGCAGCTGATGGGCTTAAAGCCACACCCTGCAACCTTTGTCAGCATCCTTGTAGCTTGTGTTGAATGGGAGCTTTGGAATAGGGTATGACATCCATCAAAGCATCTAAAGGATAGAGGAATTTGGTCGAATGTAGTTACAACCAGAGTGGTAAACATGAGTGCAAAATGTGCAAGCATGGACAAGGCACATGAACTGTTTGACAATGTGCCTCAAAAGAAATTTGGTCACATTGGATGCTATGATTTCAGGACACGAAAAAAATGGATTTGTCGACAAAGATTAAGAAACTTTCAAGAAAATCAAATTGGTAGTTGTAAAGCCAACATTTTCCCTGCCTGTCCCAAAATGGGAGTTTTGGAACATGGCATAGATTTGATTGAAGGGGGAATTTTTTCAAATAATATAGTTGGAAATGCTTTGATAGACATGTATGGAAAATGTAAAGCATAGACAAGGCTTGTGAACTGTTTAAAAAAGTGCATCAAAGAAATGTGGTGTCGTTTGCAAGATATGCACAAAATGGATTTTGCAAGGATGTTCTCATAATATTTGAAATAATGAAGCACTCTCGAACATATCATAACAATATAAGCTTTTCTTGTGTTCTTTGTGTATGTAGCCATTCAGGTTTAGTGGATGAGCATTTATATATTTCAAGAACACCCTAAACTTTATGATTAAGATGCCAATTAAACATGTGATGGTTGTGTGGATGTGTAGCAAACAATTTATTCAATAAATTTAATACTTCCACCTGTTGTCATTTTCAATGTAGCTTCAAAAACTTTATGGAGAATATTCCTTCATTGCTTTCCTTAATTGTTCTAATTAATCAAAGTGTTAAAAGTTAATAATATATTTTTTTTAACATTGAACTCAAGTGTAAAAGTGCTTCGAATTTAACTATGTATGTTTTTACATCAATTTTTAATCACACTAATATAATGTGATAGTATATCATGTTATAAATGAAAACATATTAGTTTAATTAAAATATATCATTAAATTATAAAGGGCAGTGTACCATTTTTTTTTCAATTAAGTTTAAACCTACACTTTATTTTTTCATTTCTCTCTATATATTATTACTCTATTTTTTCCAACTAATTTCTTTTGTGATTTAATCCTATTTACTGCTCATTTTAACTCCTCTACTCTCCTACTCTTGGTTTTTTTATTCTCTTGCCACCTCCCTTCCTTTTGAGAGGTTCCATGTGCAATCTATATCCTTCCAATACTCTTCTTAATGTATCCATAATTCTAATCATAGATTGAACTCTAATTTTTGTGATTATTATATTCATATTAGGATCAAACTTAAAGTGATTATTATGTGATTATAACCATTAATCTATATTTTGAGGCAACCCATAATATATTAAAATTGAATGTAACCCTAATTAGATTAAAACTTTATTCTAACCCTAATCCTACCCTAACTGTAATTCTAACCATGGTCCGCTCCCTATAAATTATTATATTTAAAATATTATAATAATATATTTAATACATTACTAAATGAACCCTAACCCTAACAAAAATATAAGCATAATTAAAGGATAACTCCATCCCTAACCCCAAATAAATCATAATGTCAAACCTAATCCTAATCCTTATTGAATTGTAATAGTAATTGTAACACTATACAAACCCTAACCCTAATTTGAACATCCTATAAAAAAAGGAAAATAATAACTCTTGAACAAATTTTTCTAACCCTTATAAATAAATTTTCAACTTATACATGTATTCCTATTATATTGTAAAAACCATTTAATAATTGAGTTAATATATAAATGCTACTTTCAAAAAAAAAATTGTGCAATTATGATTTGCTTCTACTACATAAATTTATCATTATTCTCCTCTACTACTTATGCCCATTGTTTACTTGACAAATTATTTGCATTTACAATTACAAATTAGTTTTTATTATTCTAAATATTGGAAAAATTATACACATTCACAATTACAAATGAACTTATGCTGCATACATCAATGTGATCTCTTCTTGCCTTCGAGGGATCCTTTTTTCAGAGACTGCTTACAAAAGTATAAAATGTGAGCCTCTTAGGCTATAATAGAAGTGGGAGATACTTCAATGGATTTGGCTATTCCAGTTGAACAACCATTTTTTCATGTGCTCTGTAACTTTCTATCTCACCCCAAATCTCATGAATGTTGTGCTTCACATTATGAATATCTTCCATCACATAATCAGCTCCCTCACTTTTCTCGGAGCTACCAACCTTAAAAATAATATGTTGAATTCTATTAGAAAGCTGTTAATTGAGGCAACAATAAAATTATTGCAGGCATTTATGTAAAATTAGACTTGTTTCTAAATTCTATTTTTGTTTGGG
Organism: Sequoia sempervirens; assembly: GCA_007258455.2. Lineage (NCBI taxonomy): Eukaryota > Viridiplantae > Streptophyta > Pinopsida > Cupressales > Cupressaceae > Sequoia > Sequoia sempervirens. Next base: position 219,446,572 of record VDFB02252616.1, on the reverse strand, counting down.
AACTTACAAGGACTGTCTTAATGCCCCCTACTTTTGCTCCTGCTATGTTTCTACAATTTTCATCAAAGAACACCTGCAACATGGCCTCAATAAGTACCATTGCGAAGCTACTACTATGCAAAAAAATTGACATGCAAATTTCTTCAAACTTACTGTTCTCTGAGGGTCTGAATTTGCAATGGCAATTGCCCGCTTAAAGGCTTCAACTGATGGTTTGATGATAACAGGAGAAGTAAGAGGATTGCATTCCCCATCTTGTTGCTGGTAAGGATAATCCATATGAAGGCTCTCAAAGCATATAACATCTTTAAAACAGTCCTCCAGGGATAATTTCTTTAGGATCTTGGTTGCATGAACTCTGTCTGAATTTGTGAATATCTGTAGAAAAAGTTGCATTGATGCTAAACATTAACGTTCTGCTTCATTTTCCTTTAAGTTTTTAGCAGTCACATTAAAATATATTGGTGAGAAGTGGGTGTGGTTAAGAACCGTACAGGCAACACAAATCTTGGTGGGCTCTTTTTAAGAAGATTTGAAGAACTTAAAAAATTTCAGTTTATGCATCTCAGTTGGAAACAACAGTCTACTCCATGGTCTAGTGATTAGGCAGAGCTATTGAGGTGATTTGAGCTTTTGATGGGTGTTCACATTTAGCAATCACAGACTTATGAGAATAAAAGAAAAGGAAAACCTCAATACATACCAATTTTCTTTGAGGCATGGGCTCAGCAAAATGTTCCTCAGAACTGGATCTAGCTTAATGACTTCATATGGAAATATCCCATGAACAAAACTATACAGATAATCACAAAAGAAAATGTATAAGATTTTTACTGAGAAAAAAAAAGAGAGCATCAAATGTAATGGAAGAAGGGGAAAAGTTATTTAAACTTGAGGTTAGAAGAATTCAATTGATTGCTAGGCCTAGAATAAATGTGAAAAGGAAATCTATACTTTTATTCTTGGAAAAAATAATATTCAATATTTTATAGAGTTTGGTAAAGAAAATTGCCATCTTATAAAAGATATTAAGCTTTAGTACTTGTGATATTCATCTGCGTCAATTTCATACCCTAATGACTACAATGGAAAGTGAAATAATTCATGTCAATCTAATAGCCTAAACAACCCTGGGAATAATATCTCTGTTATGTCACAAATTTATATGTGAGCCTCAATGGGATTTTAACCCCTAAATTATGAGAGACACCACAGATATTTGTTTTGTTCCTGATGGTTAGAAACAAAAAATTCCCTTTATATAAATTGTTATAAATGAGTTTTGGATGAAAAGCGAGGACTCATCTTCAGCCTCCTTCACCTCCATTTCTATCCCTCTTAGTTGATCCTCCTCTTGATCTTGCTCTACACTTGGATATTCCCAAGCAATCATCATATCAAATGTGAAGTAACTGAAATCCTTGTCACCTAACTTCTTGATCGATTTCCATGGAGATGAATTAAGCGCCTTAAAGCAAGAGAATCCACCAGATTACGAGCACATTCTTCTCTGTTATACTTTGCCTAGTCAGGTGTTTCCTCCTCAAACTATTTTCATAGATCGTATATCGTCATACATAGTGCCCTACAACCAAATCCACAGATAACTTATTGTTTGCATGCAATGTGATGGAATCGAATGGGTTGTATTGAAACGGTTTGCATGTCAGTTACATACCTCATTCTCTTCCACTACCGGTGGTCATTTTTTTCATGCATCTTCGAGTATCATTTCCTCTGTAACTACCAATAGTAATCACTGCCAGCAAGGACGTTAATTTTACTTAAATTTAGGAAATATAATAGTTTTTTTTTCATTGGTAAATTCTATGTTACTTCCATTTGGCTGTCATTTTTAATACAACTTCAAAAACTTTACGGAGAATATTCTTGAATGCTTTCACTGTATAACGCCTCTAAGATAATAAAAAATAAGAAAACATAAAAAAATATATATATATTTAAATAATCCTTAAATAGTTCTAAAGTAAAATCAAATAACTATACAATATAAGTAAAATAAAATAATTTTGAAAATAGTTGTAAAATGAAATAAAATAGAGAAAACATAAAAAAAAACATAAATAATATAAAATAATTCCTAAATAGTTCTAAAATAAAATAAAATAATTATTAAAGTAAATAGAATAATTCAATATTATATCTCTTGATGGTTTTTAGATAAATGTACTTAACATATATCTATAGTAGTATATGTATACAGGAAAATAAAATTTATTTAAATTTAGTCTAGATTATTAAAATGATATAAATTTATGATTTAGTATAATTAATATTTAAAATTTGCAATTAATTTTGTGGATTAGTAGAATTTTGGTTTTGAATATTAAATTATGAGTAATTATAATGGATAAAGATATTAAGTGTTAGTAATAAAATCAATATATAACAAGTTGCTAGAGAAAGAGATATTCTTAAATGTATTTTTATAAAGATATGTATGTCATCATTGAGCTTATTTATTTGCTCAAATATAATGGTTTAACAATATTTATTTAATTGAATCTTGGCACTTGAAGTCTAACCCTAACCTTCACACTAACTATCACCCTAATTCAACCCTAATCCTAGCATTAACCCTTACCCTAATCCAACCTTAACCTAGACCTTGAACCCTAATTGAAATTTGCACTTGAAACCTAATCCTAACTATAACAATAAAATTTAATATATAATCATGAGTTTTAAAACATTTAACAATAATTATTTAATAAGATTAAAGTTATAATATAATTTGATCATCTATCTTTATCTAAATTTGAGTTCATTTTTTTCTTTACTTTTAAATACATTTTTTTTTGTTTGATAGATCTTATCTTATCAATGTGTGCACATATACTTGTACTTAGACATTCATTATATATAATTTTTCAACATATTTTTACATTCATTTTCTATGTAAATATTAGATCAATCTCATAAGTATAAATCTTGATCCTCAATATAAAAAATAGTATTCAAAATTTTCCCACTTCAATTTATCATTTACGTTACTTGAATTTAAAAAATTAAATCATACTCCCTAATTGACAGGAACTAAAAATGATATATAATTTTTTATTAAATACATTTCAATTTATTTTCATAGTTTGTAGAAATATCATTTTCATTCATTTTCATTATTTAATATCTTTTTACCTAGTTTTTTTTACTTTAAAGTCAAACATAATATCGGTAAATTTAATTCTAAAATTCAATTAAAATATAATGTGGATATAGTGTTTTATCTCTAATATATTGAATTGCAATTTTTTTATTAAATATATTATGTAGTTGTAAGAAAATTCTCAATATTTTGGATCTAGAATAATAAGAACCAATGCTTTTAATATTTTAGATTTTAATGGTTTTTATTTTTATTTCTATATGTTTAAGCTTAAAAGTTATAGATAAGATAAAATAGATACCCTTATATTTTTGAAATTAAAATGATTCTTAAATTTTTCCAAGGTAAAATTTTAAAAAATAAATAAATTAATTATATAAAATTATTAAGTAAATAAAATAAAATAACCCTTAAGTAAATATAACTAACATACATATCTTTATAAAAATACATGTAAGAATATCTCAAGAGATATTATTCTCTAGCAACTTGTTGTGTATTGATTTTATTACTAGCACTAAATATCTTTATCCATTATAATTACTCATACTAAATTTAAATACATTTTATTTTCATTTATACATATACTACTATAAATATATGTTAAGTACATTTATCTAAACACCACCAAGAAATATCAATATTGAATTATTCATTTTACTTTAATAGTTATTTGATTTTACTTTAGAACTATTTAGGAATTATTTTATATTATTTATGTTTTTTTTATGTTTTCTCTATTTTATTTCATTTTACAATTATTTTATTTTATTTATATTATTGATTCTATTTTTGAATTATTTTAATAGTTATTTGATTTTACTTTAGAACTATTTAAAGATTATTTAAATATATTATTTATGTTTTTTTATGTTTTGGCTATTTTTTTTCATTTTACAACTATAGTATTTTTTTGTTATCATTACACTACACCCTATGTATGTTTTTTATGTTTTGGCTATCTTTTTCATTTTACAACTATAGTATTTTTTTGTTATCATTACACTACACCCAATGTTTTTTTTTTTATGTTTTGACTATTTTTTTTCATTTTACAACTATAGTATTTTTTTGTTATCATTAAGCTCAAGCAATACTTCTCACATAAACTATTTAAAACTACAAATATAAAGCTTAGAACATTTTCATTGACTAAATTTATCTTTATCAAAGAACAAACATTTCTAATTATAAAATTAAACATCCCTATCTATTTTATTTACTCAAAATTTAACATTAATATCAAAATACATTAATTGACAAAATTAAATATAACTTTAAATTATTAATCTATACTTAATTATAAACATTTCATTTTATTAATATAGACTAAATTTTTTTTTAAAATAAAAAATTGTTTATCTATATATTATTTATGCTTATAAAAATATCAACTTTTAATAATTTTATTTTATTACATGCCTTTAAACATATTAATAAATACAAAATTGATTTAAAAACTTATTTAAAAATAAATAAAAATTTAAAAGTTATTATTTTGAAAAAGAACATAACATCTATTTATTTTATTTAATAATGTATAAATTAAAAGAAAAGCATAAATCATATTTTTAATGCTACTTAGAGTTGTCCAGCAAAATAGTTTATTTCGTCAGCATGTCACTAAAATTTTAGGGAGAATTGAAATTTAATAAATTTCGTCATAATGCAAGTACCTCATATTTACTTATGTGCTCTCTGACAGAACGGTACATTTGACCGTAGGAACATCCCATGATGCATGATGCAGCCATCCATGCCCCAGTGCATTCCTGGGGCTGGATAGACGCTGCTCAAAAAGTTGTGATGCAGGCATCCATGCCCCGGTGCATTCCTGGGGCTGGATAGACGCTGCGCAAAAGTTGTACACGGCAGTGACAGGTGGACGTCATTGATGGATGTACATAATGAAGAAGACATCCATGCCCCAATGCATTCCTGGGACTAGATAGCCTTTCCCCGGTATCACATGCATGACAAACCTATTCATTTATAACAGCAATACTCCGTGTCCTTCACGGAAAAGGCAGATACACAGTAATTGCTATTCACGCGCATCGTGTAGAAAAGGCGATGCCGCGTTGTGTAGTCGGATCTTGTCTCGACCCGGTTGACTGTAAAGTAATTTTGAGCGTATCAAAAAATGAATTGACCACTGATTTTCAGTACAACGTCCAAGACCCGTCCCAGTTCATTGCGTGGTCGAATGGAATTCCACCAGCTAATTTGTTCCCTAAGCCAAAACAAGAGCTAAACTTAATTACAGAGAAAGTTCATTGTCCATTTTTTAGGGAAATTGCTCTATATAATCTTGGGGTCCCTCAACTCTGGAAAGGTAGCACTTATCTAAGAGAGGTTGAAATTTGTTTGTCTTTTTAAAATTAAGTGTCATGAAGTGGCTAGTACTTGTCTTTATAGTATTTTAGATTTAATAAACTAGCAATTGCATCTTGGTGTGCAATGGGTACGACGAAGAGGTGTGCAAGGTCAATTAGGAAAAAAAAGGGTTTATTTTTTATTACATTTGTGCAGTACATGAAGTCAATTGGTAGGCCATTTGGATAATGATTTTGTTTATGCAACAAAGCTCTCAATTGAGAAGTGATAGCTTCTAGTTAACTACGCATCCACATATAGGGATCCAAACATTGATTAAAACAAAACATTTGAATCAAAAAGATAATCAGGCTCTAATACTAACAAGATCATGTTATGTTCAATACAAAAAGAAGAGAGGGGAGATAGGGATAGAAAGAGGGAGAGGTAGAGAAGGGAAAAGAGAGGAAATAGAAATGGAGATAGAGATAGGGAATATAAATAGAGATGGAGATGGGGATTTTGTTCTAAATTTAGATGCTTTTTAAATGTACAAGCATATAAAGTATATTGGTGTTGAAGGTTGGAATTAATAGAATGATTTCTTGCCCGCAAAGGGAAGTTGTGCAATCGATGGACTTAGTTTTTTTTATTGGTGAAAGCCAATCAAATCAAAATGAAAAAAAAAGACAACCTAAGGTTTTGGGAAGAATGTTTATTTTTGGTTTATATGTATTTGGTTCTAGTTAGAAGTTAGTAGTTGAGTATGTTATAATAGTTGTGATAAGATTTATTAATTTAGTATTTAATATTTGTAATAATGTAATATTAATAGTTGTGACTTTAAAGTTGTTAGTGTTGAACATGAGTACTCATATTAAACAAAATGTATTCCTTAGATTTAAAAAATAACTCACGTGATGTCACATCACTGCACTAATAAAACATGATGTAATGCACAACTATCGGTCCAACTTTTTTGGGGGCCTTTTAGAAACTTTAACAAAAAGCATGCCGATGTAGCATTAAATTTGATGATCTAGCCCTGAAACCTTAGTTATAAGCAGGGGACTTGCCAAGTAAGCTTCTATCTAAAATTGGGAGTGATTTGAAATTGTCAAATAAGATTTTGAGAGGCACAAAGTTAGGGTGCTCAATTACTAGATCAGTTCCCCTAATAGACAATGTATTGTTAGTTTAATAAGATTTTTTTTAGCTCCCATTCATAGTTGTATATTCTTTTAACGTAATTTATTTTACCTTTTAAATGTTTTATTCCAATACAACTTGAGTAGTCTTAAATTCATTTCCCTACTCACAAACCATATTTCTTACTACAATAAGGAACCGCACAAGATTGTTTTAGAATGTGTTTTTACACATTCTCAAGTCTAATAGTATGTATAAATGATTAGAAAACAATGTTTTGATTGATTATTTTGTGAATTATATTACCTCTAAAACCATGCTTAGTAGGTGGGTCAATTTTGTTTAGATCTCTATTGGATTCAATTTGACACATTAAAACTTCATTAAATTTTTTTTTCTTTCTTATATTTTAAAATTAGTCATACAAAAACCATCCTTAAACATAGACCTTCACATGTTTGAAGTTCCTTGCTAGTTTTTACTCGTTATACACAAGTTTTTTTTAATTTTGAAGAATGAGCTCTTATAATTATAGTTTGAATTGTGTTTCCTAATTTACACTTGCCTTGCTCTCATAGTGATAGCATGGGACATCCCTCTTCAAAGGACTTCTTCTTACTACCATGGGTTCTCACACTAGGTCCTTTCTCTTCTTCCATAATTTATTTTTTTACAATTTTAATTTACTACCTACTCCTTCATTTTGTTGTTTTTTGGGGTAGGTCTAGCCACCTGATCCTCTTATATTTCCTTAAGCTTCTCTCTCCATGAGGATTCTCAAAGCTTCAACACTCTTCTTGATTAAGCATTGGCTAATCTTCAAGAGATTCTCAATATTTGAATTAATCTCTTGAATATTCTTTTCCATATCCTACATGTGGCTTTCATAGTCCCTTTTTAACACAGTAATGGTTTCCTCAACAACAACTACCCTATCCTTTAGGTCATTGTACCTGGATGTAGAATGAACACTCTCCTCATTAGAAATTTTTTCTTGTAGTCCATAGACCTTGACATTTACTTCCTTTTTTTTTAAAAGAAGGGGTAAACACATTTGAATCAAAGATACGAACTGGTGAAGTCACAAATGGGGGACCTCATACCCAATTTAAACATTCAAGAATAACATCCCAGTGGGGTTTAAACCTTGATGGAAAGAAAAAAACATAACAATTTAACCATCACACCATGCCACTATTGGCAACCTTGACATTTACTTTATTAATCTCTAGGAGACACCATTTTTCTAGTTTGAAATTATTTGTCACTCGTTCTCTAGCAATCCAAAGGATTTCATTAATTTCCTCCCCATCAGCATGGAGGTAAGAGAAGTCTTCTGAAAGGGGGTGTATACTAGCAGCCTTTGTGTTTTCCTTGGCAAGGCCTTTCAAGGGGGAATGATTTGTGGCTGTCCTAGCTTCATCCTTGCCATAATCTACCTCCTCCCCAATTTTCTCCTTACCTTTTCCATCTTTGAACCCAAAGTAAATAGAGTGTACAGTATGTCCCTCCTTTTCCCTTTGAAACCCACCTCTTCATCGCTAATTTAGGATCCCTTTGACCAAGATATTACCTTTTTGGTTTTATTTTTTGGAGAGCCCTTCCTAACAGTATCAATTTCTTTTCCTTTTCTCTCCTCCAAAAAAAGGAGTTGAAGGAGAAACTTCAAGAAAGTCAACCCTGGATCTTTAGTTTCCTGCCATTATCATCGTCATCCAAGGAGTCAAAACTGATGTTGGAATAGTGAACAATCATAAGCTTCTATTTTTTCTGTCATTTCCCTTTCCCTTCAAAGACTTCAAGAGGGTCTAGCCTTAACATATTCCATGATTAAAATAACTAAACCCTCATGCAAAATGAGAAGTTTTGGGTTTTGTCAAATGTTCTTCCAAAGAAGCAAGGAGATAAAATGGAAAAGACACTAAAGTTCTATGCCTAAAATGTGTCAGGAAATTGAAATGGGTGCCAAGAATAGCGGTGTACCTTCCATCCAAAGTGATGTAGCACATTATGACCTCCATAATCTCATCCCAAATGGGTTTGATGGAAATCATGTTATAACCTCAAGATGATAATTTCACCAACTTATCTCTTTCATTATGCTTAAAAAATTGATTTAGTGCTTCCTCGTTGGCTTTCCCACCTCAAAAGAACTTTCTTTCATGTAATTGTAGCCCAATTATCTATGCAATGATCTCCTTCGTCATGGTGAATTCCCTACCAATAAGAGATAAAGTTCTATTTTTCCAACCTTTGAAAAAAAGTTTAGAACCTTCAGGATCATAACCATGAAGCCTTTCCATGTAGGGGGTAAGACCCCCCTTCAATATTTTCTAGACCTTGGGATTTCTACGAATTCCATTACAAGAGAGAGGCTCCACGTGACTTGTATCTCCTCCCATAGTCACAAGGATATTCTTGGTATGCAATCCCAAAATAATGTTCCTTAATTGTAGGTAGATACAAAAGGGAAATACCTGTTTTCTACCCATAAAACATGTGAGGCAACTAGGAGTAATTAACTCCATGTCCCATCCTTCATTATTTTCCGTGGTGTATATCATTATTCAAAATAGTGAGGGATTCAAAGGGTATTGAAAAATACCCATCCTATAATTTAATAAAATGGCTTCTAACTCATTCATTGGAAAATAAATAATCCAACTAATTACCCTTGCACAAGATATGAGTTATCCTAAAGTCTTCAAAGGAATTAATCATACCTAGATAATGATATATAAATGACTCAATCGATCATCTGGGGGATGTAATTTATTCAAATACCTTATGATGTTAATTAAATCCCCTTCAATCTAAAATTTCTTAAAGTCTCTATTGTAGGTTCAAAGTTTTATACCATTGAATATAATAAGTAAATAAATATTTAAAATGAAGAATATTTTGAACATTTGATTTGTATAAAGAAAATAGAATAACAAGTAATTAATAGTGAGAGAGGAAAAAAACACTTTTCAAAGAGTTGAGAGAATGTGTAAATAATTTCATAAAATAATCCATTCAAATGTTATAAAATTTTAACCTTACACAAGAAGCTTTCCTCAAAATATTGAAATTGTGGTGAAGAAATTGCCACATTTACATAAAGATATTCCACTAATTATAGTTTGAAGAAAGGATCAACATGGAACAAACTATAATTTTATAGTAAACAAGGCTCATGTGTACAAAGCACTATGATACAAAATAGAGCATGGTAAGTTTTACTCCAATGTCATTATCGATGAAAATGCTCTTGACAATATAGAAGAGAATTCAGATCACAATATATTTAATGATTTGAGAACTGTCCATATGGAGTTTGACTCTAATAGAAATGAAATTGTTTGCCCCCTTATGGAGACATATGCTAGAAACATAATTGAGCACACGACATCAATGGCATCTAAACTACCTGTTAGAGTAATTAAGTTTTAACTTAAGGAAAATTATTTTTGGTTAGTTTTTTCCCTTACTTCCCATACTATGTGGTTGTTTAACCAATACTAGTTTTTTCTTGCCTCTATAAGGCATGCATTGTACATGTAAATATCTAGTTCTCAATGCATTACTCTTTGGTAAAATAGCCTTGCTTCTCTCTTTTGTGAAGGTCTCTATGAAACTGGTTTTCTTGGGAATTTGTTGCTCTATCACTAGCAAATGCACATAGAGAAATGGAGTTGATTCATGCATGGGTAAAAAATCCTCATACAGACCCAACAACAATGATTGATTGGCTGAAAATTGGTGCATCTCCCATAAATGAATACACTACACTAGGTTTGCTTGACATGACATTCCCATCTTTATTTGCTGATGGAAAATGTGATTGGTTGGAACCACGTTTAAGAAGGGTTCATCTACAGAGTTTGTGAAGCACCTCTTTCAATACAGAGACAATAGATTTGAAAAAATTCCAAGGTTCTGCTATTATATGATGAATATGATCATGAGGCATTGAGCACATACCTCCACAACAATTTGTGTTAAAAGAAGTCTACTTGAAATCCCAATGACCATACATGAATTGCATGAACATATGGAGAATATGCCACAATCCAACCTAGTAGATAGATTAATGCAATTCGGTACCACTTTAAGGGGAACAAGATCCTACTGGACCAAGTGTTGAGTAGAACTAATAGACATGCTTCACCAAATTGGAACAGGGTATGTGCAGGATCATGATGGGCCAAAAAGTGGCAATATGATGGGTATGTGGCTGATGACCCTTTTTTACCAAAAATTGATGAAACGAAAAGGGGTTTTTAAAGGAGATTCTCATATTTCCACCAATATAAATTATGATTTAATTTTAATTTAATAAGTAATTATTATTCATTTTCTATTCAAATTACAACTAAAGTCCCGATTGATAGGCTGATTGAAAAACATCTATAGCTTTCAAATGGTATCACATTTTTGAATCCAAAACATGTGTCACATTCTATGCTTCGCATAGTATAGGATTAAAAAAAAATTGAATTTCATGAAGTTTTGACAAGTTAAGGTGGTCAGACATACAAGTTTTTATATTTTAAAATTTGTAATAAAAATAATTAATTATTTACTTGGAAAAATATTACAAAAAATATGCATCACATGAGACATAAGTCCTCTACTTATATCTAAAATATTATAAAAAAATATTATCATTTTATTGTGGTTAGGGTGGTCAGATAGACACCTACTTCTTATTTTTTCCCTGAAATTTAAGTACTACTGCATTGAAATTTCAAATTTTCACTAAATAGATTTATTTAGTTTTTAAACAAACCTAGTAGTTTAGAAACTATATTCAATTTGCTACAGATTCTATTCTTACATAGTTTTAAAATAATATAGATAACTTATTCAAATTGTTACTTCAAGTTACCTAACTCTGATTTTTCTGAATTTTTTGCCACTTAAGGGCCTATTTTTTCCATGATGATCCTGCACATACCCAACACCTACAATCTTCTTCACCTTGAGCACAAATGACTTGTATTGGCCATATTTGCATGCATTGATGCCTGGGACATAGCCAACCAATCCATGAGAAGAACAAGTTTGGCAGAAAAAAAATGTAATCTATAACCCATACATCATTGCCCAATACATCCATTTATGCCACACTATTTTCAAAAAAGAGATCCTCTAGAAGGGTATGAATGTTAAGGACTACTAGTGTCAATATGAGTGGAAGCATAGAGGATCCACACATGTACATGGTTTCATATGGTTACATGGAGCACCAAATATGGATACAATCGATTGAGTGATCCCACAATACTGATTTACAATTTTTGGCCAAACTGGATACTAAATTGATTTTTTCTAACTAAATCTTAACATTCAGGCAACTATAGCAGCTAAATTGTGAGGAATTTGAAGATGATGTAAACTAGTGATTTGTGAAATTTTGTCTGTAGATTCTAAATATATTTTTTTCAAAAATTTTGGAATTAGATTGCCCTTCTTTTTCCATTTCCTTCAAAAACTAGTTTTTTTAGTAAACACCATTTTTAAGTAATGATGCTCACCATATACAACATAACTTTTTTGCCATAAGGATAAAATTCCAATTTTCTCGAATTTAGATTTGTAACTATGATATATAGCACTTTCATTTAGTTTCATAGTGTTTTATTGAATATTCTTTCCTTAATCAAGTTTGTAAGTCAAACCAATTACAATTCAGACATAGACGAATTGTATATAACATAACTTATTTTGTATCTATCAAAATTCATCTTTTTTTGTTCAATCAAGCACTTCAATATCTAGTGCACTGATATTTTTCAAATTTTTTTTTATAATTTGCTATTTTTCCACATGTACAGAACAAAGAGCTTGATTTTTGGTGAAAACCCTGCATTCACAAGAAATAAAAAATAAATATAATAATAAAATTAAATTTATTTAAAATTATACTTAAATTTGGGAAGCTTATAATAAGGACTACATCTTACAAAAAATAAAATTTAAATGAATTCATTTGATCCCCCAAAAGGTAAATCAAAAGTAGTTTTTTATCAACATTTTGATAGGTGTAAAGGAGACTTTGTTATAGGTATGGTTTAAAACTAGCGAGGTTCTATCCAAGTGGGTTTGATCTAAGGTGGTTCGATCAAACCCTCTTCAATTGGAATCCTTTAAATGGAAATTTTCAAGGAATCATTACATTTTCTAAAAATATGTGATTTCAACAAAAATTAGGATCTCCCAAAAATTGTAAACTAGTATTGTGGGATCATCCAATTGGAATAATGCATATTAAATGAGAAAAGTTACAAAATATCTCCATGATTTATTTCATTCCCACAACCTGCATGAAGATGCACACCACCACAACATTCACCTGTACATAATTATGGAGTTTTACAAAAACAAATATACTTTCAAATATAGACAATTTATCAAATTTGACAAAAGAGGTTAACTAAAATGACCTTACCAAGCAAGCATACTGAAATTTCTCTCTACACCCATGTTTGAAAAACACAAGACAATTGGTAGAAACTAATTTCTGGGAAGACTATGAAGAAATTTTGAGCATTGTACAAATACACACAATGTGTAAAGAGGGCGCATGTCTACGAAAAAAAAAGAGGAAAATTAGTTTGCAGGTAAATTCTCCATTAAATCATTTTCTTCCAATTTCTATGTAAATATTTTCTCCCTTTAATATATTGTACGATTTAACAAAAAATATCTTTGCAAAACATATAGGTATAATGCACCGTGGCCTCAAAATCAAGAATCTAGAATATATAAAGATTTAGAGAGTGGTGAGATGAAATTTGATGCATTCAAAAACGATGATAGAGTTAATTCATACAATTGTTACATACTACAATTATGGAGAGAAAATATTGATTGGAAACCTATTATGTCAAAGCATGTTGTAGTAAAATATATTTCAAAGTATGCAGTGAAGATAGAAAGAAACTCTAAAACCTACCACCAAATGTTATTGTGGCTTGCAAATATACAAGATCCTAATGATTTAGCAGTAAAATCTTACAAAAGGCTTCTCATTGAAACATTGATAAAAAGGGATATTGGAGCCCAAGAAACAAGCCACAAGCTATTGGAACTCCCACTGGTAGAGAGTAGTAGAAGGTTTGTCAATTTAAATTTTTCAAAGGAAGTGTTCAAATGTGTCAACTTAAATATGGATGATGAGAATGAGCAACACAACATATCCTTCATCGATGCATATAGGAACATGCCCCTATTTATGGAATCTATTTTCCTTATCGATGTTAAAAAGTCATGGATTTATAACCACAAAAGAAAAGGTCATAACTTATGGAGTCTATGGAAAGGAGCTATTGTAAGAGTTTTTCCTAGGTTTCTAACAATTCCTTCACGTAACTCAGACAAGTGGATAGATTTTTGCACTTCAGAACTATTGTTGTATAAGATTTTTCGTATCATACAAACAAATATTGGTGACAATGATGAATCAATAATTACAACATGGGATAACTTCAATTACATTCCATTCCATGGCAGCTAGAAAGAAGAAGGGTTGCTGAAATTATTGAAAATGATACAGATTCTGAATTTGAAGACAACAACGATGCTCTAGATATTACCACAGAAAAATGAATGGGAAATTCTATCTAGGCTTCATCATCAATAGATTTTCCAAGTTTTAGAAATAGCTATGTTGGGAAGAAGAGATTTAGATCGACAAACGGATAGGTGTCATGAATTTCAGGGAGAAGAATACACAAATTTAGCTATAAATTCCATTACCACTATGAGAAATATAGGTTGCATGATTTATGATGACATACCTCAATGTGTGGATTACAAAATCCTTAGTGAAAAACAAAACAAAGAAAAAAAATTATAATCTCCCACTATCATGCATATCATAATGCATCCCCCTTGTATGTGATAATACAAGGCACAATAGGAACATGTAAGTCATATTTAATTGGTACTATTAATCAGGCATTGGAAAATGCAGCATCTACAAAATTCTCTCCTTTATTTCTACTTGCAACAACCGAAGTTGTGACATTCAACATTGGAGCGTCAACAATTCATTCTAAGTGGAGAATACCTATAAAATATTTTAGTGAATTATAGGGAACAAGACTCACAAGCTTCCAAGAAGAGATCTCTCACATTAAATATATATTGATAGATGAAATGAGCTTTCTAGGAGAGATGTTATTGGAAAACATAGATTCTCGTCTAGATGACAAGAATTTCCCACAAGAAGCCATGAAATTTTCAGAGGTATGTTTAGTATTTCCATTCTTGAATTTATGAATATTTTAGAATCGATCACACTTTCATCATTAATAAAATACTAATTTTATAATAAGTTTCTTTCAAATAGGTGTCTCTATGATATTGGTTGGAGATTTGGAAAATTGCCTCTAGTAAATGATAAACCCCCATACAACAATACAAGGCTGCAAAACTACTTTGGGAACAATTCCAAACAATAGTTACTTTAGATCACATTTTTAGACAAGATGGACAAGACATTGAGCAAGAAAAGTTTTGTATTCTTCTATCAAACATAAGAGATGCAAACCCTAACATAGAAGATCAGATTTTACTTATGTCTAGATCCAATACCAACATGAGTAGTACATAAAATAAAGAGTTCATAGATAGTGTTCATTTATTCTCTACAAATGATAATGTGCATAGCCATAATAGGAGAAAACTCTATTTGTTATCAAATCTTGTTGCACAAAGCATTGCTACATAAAAACATCACTTAATTCTATAGAAAGAGATGGAAATGATGAGTTGGTGATGGAATTACTACTCAACAACAATGCAAGGGTGATGCTAACTTCAAACTTATGGATAGAAGCATGTCTTGTCAATGGAGCACTAAGATATCTTCAAAGTATTTTCTACACCCCTGGAAGTGCACCACCTCAACCACCATCGTATGCCCTTGTAGATTTTGATAGTTACTTTGGAATTCCATTTGATGATAACCACCCCCAAAGGGTTCCGGGTGATCCCACAATAGTGGTTTACAATTTTTGGCCAAACTAGACACTGAAATTATTATTTTTAACTAAATCTTCACATTTGGGCACCTATAGCGGCTAAACCATGAGGAATTTGAAGATGATGCAAACTAGAGTCTCATCACATTTTGTTTGTAGATTCTAAAAATATTTTTTTCAAAATTTTTGAAATCAGATTGCACTTCTTTTTCCATCTCCCATGAAAACTGGTTTTAAAAAAAAACATTTTTAAAAAAAAAAACATTTTAAAAATGATGCACACCGTATTATGCATAACTTTTTTTTCATGAAGGATAAAATTCTATTTTTTTCAAATTTATATTTGTAACTCTGATATCTTGTGCTTCCATGTGGTTAGATAGATTTTTATTGTATATTCTTTCTTTAATCAAGTTTCGAAGTCAAACTAATTATAATTTAGACATAGCGCAACCGTATAACGCATAAATTTTTCTTTCTTGTTGGATCAAGGACTTCAATATCTGGTGCATTCATATTTTTCAAAAAAAAATTGATAGTCTACTATTTTTCTATATGTGTAGAACAAAGACCTTCATTTTCGAAGAACCTATGTTTAATAAAACTAAAAAAACAAATACATAATAAAATCAAAACATATTAAAAAATTATATTCATTGGATAGCTCATTTTAAGGACTATCGATTCCAAAAGGGTTTCTGAAGAGTTCTCATTTTCATCCTCAACCTGAGCTCTGAAGCATAAAAATAGACTTTTTTGTGTCTCGGAGGGGGATGAAGGGAAAGTTCAAATGAACCCCTAGGGGTTTGATGAACCTATTCAAGGGGGTTCGCTCAAAATCCCTTTGCTATGCACTTGTTTTGTGTTTTTGGTAGCCAAAATTTAAAGGGGTTCACTCGAACACTGGTTCGATCGAACCCCTAATGGGTTCAGTCGAACCAGGAGGTTCGTACGAACCCCTAAAATCATTGCTTTTGCTTTGGGGTCATTTTTTTGCAAGTTTTCCTTCCTCACTTGAATTGTAAAACACTATTGTGGCTTCACCCTTCCAATTCCAACAATTGGTAGGGTACCACAAAATAAATACCTTTGAGATTGGCTTGGGCTCTAATGATCTATACAAATCATAGGGCCTAACACTAGTACAAAAGGATACAATTGATATAGGCCCCATTGAAAGAAGTGGAAGCACGTTTGTGGCAATATCGCATGTCAAAGCTCTAAAAGGACTAAGAATTATGCCACCCTTCACATGTGATAGATATGAAAAAATGAAAAAAGAAAAACAGGTGGCCAAAAGTTCAAGTTAGAGAAAAATAGGCTAAAAGCCCTAGAAATTATTTAACGTAACAAATATTGTTAATATATTGATGCAATTTTCTCTTTTATACACAAATTCATCTCATTGTCCTTTATTAACTTTCTAGGGTAATGCATGAAAATAAATTTATTAATAAAAATTGTGGAAATAATTAACACTATAACATAATTTCTATAATAGGTATAAGTTAATTACTTGAAGCTCTCGACAAACAAAAAAACAACAATAAAAAGTCATAACCTTTAAGCCTTATCTCATACACTCTAAGAAAAAAATGAAATTGTGTAATGTATATGACTACTAAATATTCATTTATTTCTAATGATGTGTACTTATATTGAATTATTGTATTCCATGTATTAACCTATTTCATTTCTATACAAAATATGGATTCTCAAAGTTTAGAAACTCAAAATTTAGTTAATGCCCCCATAAATCGTATTGAGTCTATTGGATCAAATGGGATTATTGAAACAAAGATGGATAAAATCATGAGACCAATGAATTAATATTTGAAATCACTCAAGTAGAAGAACTCTTCAACAACATGTACAAGGCCTCTTTGAAGGTTCGAGGATTTCCTAGATTCATATGAGAAATGTTCTACGATGAACAATATGAGCAAGGAAATTCCAATATTATAAGTGATGCATTCATAAACTACGTGAAAAAAGAATAGAAAATTAATATTAAATCCTAAATAAATATAGATATTACACAGATACCTTCTAGGTATGGGTGATTGGATGGATTAACACATGTTGTGCCTGTGTTGGTTTTAGTTGTGTGGGCTGGACAGTTGGATGGGAGCAGTCAGTTTCTTGGTTGTTCTAACTGATGTTCTATCTTTTTTTTTGGAGGATGACTTCACGGTCTTATTTGGGTTGCGGGTTTGAAGTTGATGTTGTCGATGCTTTTGTACAACTTGTGAGCATAGTGGAGTGGTGGTAGTATCCTGTAGCCTTTGCCATCAGCTAGATTTCATGCTTGTTTTATTTGGATTTGTGTATATACACTGTGGCTTATTCCTTTCCTTGGAGGATGGTAGGAACTGTTGCTTGAGATGGTGGAAATCTTGGATGTTGTTGTAGGTGTCTTGGTTGGAGCACGAAAGCATTGTTTGAGATTCTTGTGATTGCATCTATGGTTGTGATGATGTGTTTTCATCGGTTGACTCTTAGTAGTTAAATCCTATTACTTTCATGGACTCTTCAAAGGTATTCGACAAGTGGGAGAATGTTAGGAAAAAGGTGTCTCAACCTTTGATTTTTCCCATAGCATTGTTTTTTCTAAATATTGAATGTTGCTAATTTTTTCACATTATCTTGTTAGTTACAACTTGCAGTTTCTTTTTCTGATGAGAAGTCAAGTTTGAAAGTTGATTTTACAAGTGGAATTGTGCATGAAGGAATTTTCTATTTTCATGTTGAGTTTTGACAGTTGATTTAGAAATGTCTAATTTGTGCATTGGAAGCTCTAAAAATATGAGATTTTTCTTGAGGAGTTGAGTGAGGAGAGATTGAATTCATAGGGGTTATGCTGTCAAATTTTCTCCAAATGGAATAAGATGTAAATCTCCATATAAAGGCTTAGATCCTGCAATTGTATTGTAACTGTGTATTTGGTTGTTGAATAATACAATGGATCTATGTATTTGGAGTGCATGATTTTTTACCTAAAAGGGTTTTCCCCATGCAAATCTTTGTGTTCATGTCTTTTGTCCTTTCATGTTTATTGATTTATTTTGTTGAATCTATTTAATGCATGTTGTTGAAACTGGTTGATCATGCATGATCTAAAATTGCATTAGCTTTCCTCTAAGGATTAATGGTGGGAAATAAACTATGTCTGATTCCACTTTATGGCATAGTAGTACGTGTTTTTGAGGTTCTATGAAGAAACATTGTTTACCAAATACACTTATTGATCTCAATTGTTCATTTTGGGATGAATCAATTTCCCTTCATGATTTCAAAATGTCTTAATATGCTTTACACATAAGGGCTGATCATGTCGGCTCCAAAAGTTGATGTTTATGATAAACTGGAGTTATAAATTTCCCTTAGAACAACTACTTTCAACCCCTAAGAGGAGGATCAAGGACATCAAAGGGATTGATCAAAAATTTCCATATATAGCATCATCAATAGCGTTTCCTGTAACCCCTATTGTAATTGATAAGTAGGAGGAATTTTCCATAGCGTGTCAAATTGTGATATGGCTATCAAGAATCAACCGTGTAGTTTTATGAGTCAAACTCATTGACCCATGTTTGATGAGTAGTGGTTCAAAATAACCCATCTCTCATGATAATGAATGGTCCACTTAGTGCTCATTGCATCTAGGTGATGCTCACAGAGGTGAAGAACTGGGCCTTCTTGGGAGGTCACCCATCATAGTATTGCTCCGGCTCAAGCATGCTTAACCAAGGAGTTTTCTCCAAGGTTAAGCCCACTTAGCTTGCAACCTCATTTGCAAAACCTTCAACAAGTGTTGTGCCTTATGAACCGTCCATTATAGAGCCCCTTTATGTCATCAATTGATTAATAGGAGGTATTTTCCACAGCGTGTCAAATTGTGATATTGCTATCAAGATTCAACTGTGTAGTTTTACGAGTCAAACTCGTTGACCCATGTTTGACGAGTAGTGGTTCACAAGAACCCATCTCTCATGATAACAAATGGTCCACTTAGCACTCAATGCATCTAGGTGGTGCTCACAGAGGTGAACCACTGGGCCTTCCCAGGAGGTCACCCATCCCAGTATTGCTTTTCCCCAAGGTTAAGCCCACTTAGCTTGCAACCCCATTTGCAAAACCTTTAGCAAGTGTTGTGCCTTATAAACCATCCATTATAGAGCCCCTTTAGCTGATCAATTGATAAGTAGGATTTCCATAGTGTGTCAAATTGTGATATTGCTATCAAGATTCAACCGTGTAGTTTTACGAGTCAAACTCATTGACCCATGTTTGATGAGTAGTGGTTCACAAGAACCCATCTCTCATGATAATGAATGGTCAACTTAGCACTCATTGCATCTAGGTGATACTCACAGAGGTGAAGCACTGGGCCTTCCTAGGAGGTCACCCATCCTCATATTACACCAGCTCAAGCACGCTTAACCAAGGAGTTTTCCCCAAGGTTAAGCCCACTTAGCTTGCAACCCCATTTGTAAAACCTTCAACAAATATTGTGCCTTATGAACCATCCATTATAGAGCCCCTTTAGTTGATCAATTGATAAGTAGGAGGTATTTTCCACAGCATGTCAAATTGTGATAATGCTATCAAGATGCAACCGTGTAGTTTTATGAGTCAAACTCATTGACTCATGTTTCATGAGTAGTGGTTCACAAGAACCCATCTCTCATGATAATGAATGGTCCAATTAGCACTCATTGCATCTAGCTGATGCTCATAGAGGTGAAGCATTGGGCCTTCCTAGGAGGTCACCCATCCCATTATTGCACTAGCTCAAGCATGCTTAACTAGGGAGTTTTCCCCAAGGTTAATTCCACTTAGCTTGCAACACCATTTGCAAAACCTTCAACAAGTGGTGTGCCTTATGAACCATCCATTATAGAGCCCCTTTACCTCATCAATTGATAAGTAGGAGGTATGTTCAACAACGTGTCAAATTGTGATATTGCTATCAAGATTCAACTATGTAGTTTTATGAGTCAAACTCATTGACCCATGTTTGATTAGTGGTTCACAAGAACCCATCTCTCATGATAATGAATGGTCCACTTAGCACTCATTGCATCTAGGTGATGCTCACAGAGGTGAAGCACTGGGCCTTCCGAGAAGGTCACCCATCCCAATATTGCACCAGCTCAAGCATGCTTAACTAGGGAGTTTACCCCAAGGTTAAGCCCACTTAGCTTGCAACCCCATTTGCAAAACCTTCAACAAGTGTTGTGCCTTATGAACCATCCATTATAGAGCCCCTTTAGCTGATCAATTGATAAGTAGGAGGTATTTTCCACAGCGTGTCAAATTGTGATAATACTATCAAGATGCAACTGTGTAGTTTTAGGAGTCAAACTCATTGACCCATGTTTCATGAGTAGTGGTTCACAAGAACCCATCTCTCATGATAATGAATGGTCCACTTAGCACTCATTGAATCTAGGTGATGCTCACAGAGGTGAAGCATTGGGGAGGTCACCCATCCCATTATTGCTCCAGCTCAAGCGCGCTTAACTAGAGAGTTTTCCCAAAGATTAAGCCCACTTAGCTTGTCATTTCCATCCATTTATTTTTCTTCCAACTTTTTGTGTTATTGTCTACAACACTGGTAAATTCATTTGCTTCGTTGCCTTTGGAAGATTATTGACGAAATCTTCAAGTAAGCCGTTCGCGTAGGTATCTGGAATCAGAGGCATTTCTTTCCTTTAGAGACTGGCGGATTAACTTATTAAATCGGCCCGGTCTATACTTATTTGGAATCAAATGATGCCTCTTCGTAACCTTGTATATAAAGACATTCGACGATACAAAGGAGTTTTTAAACTCCCTTCGGACTCCGAAGTTTGTTTGAGGATACGCCCAAATGTTGAAAGCGTATAATGAGACTGTCATTTGACATAGTTACAGATGGTATTTCGGACAGCCTCATCGGGGTCCGATGAGGTTCCCAAAACCATTTAAACTTCTGCCCACTTTCTTTGTCGACATGCTGACAAGGTCACTTGCTCGGTTCAGCGTCTATCATATTTGACTTATATGATTAATGTATGCAAATTGATTCGTAGAATACTGTGCACATCCATAATAACCATATTAGTTCAAAATCTCAATCCACCACTTTGTGTAAATGGAGATCAAATTTAGTGATTTCACTTCAAGGTAGACTATGGCACGAGGAATTAACATCTCGTTTGAGTCATGATGCCATTATCACTCGGTCTCCGCTAGTTTGTAAGGAAATTTTAACCATCCACAAACTTAGTAACAAGGCCCATGTTTCATTGCTTGGATATTTATTGGTGAATCATTGCTTATAACAGATGCAGTCGCATGTGTTCAATCCACCGAAAGGTATTCAATAATAACCTTCTTCAGCCATATCAAAGCTCCTCATATGTCGATCATGGCTGTCTCTTTATTTGCATTCTTGAGTTTCAAACTATGTTAACTCATAATACCTATCAAAGCATTTTCCCAGGATTGATTCATGCATATTAACCAGCATAACCATGTTGTTGTGAAACGTAGAGTATTGCCATTGTCTCAATGGCCTGGTTCAAGCAAAGAATCATTTACCACGTAGAGTGCACCATCAGCCTTGCCGCGATTTGCTTCTGTAATATGCTCAAATGCGAACACACTCCTTCGTTTAGATCTTCTCAACCGGTTTGTAATGGTTGATAATTAGAGGCGCAAGCTACAACATTATATTTGTATATGCAATGATCGATGCAATCATATATTCAATCATGTTGACAACAAAAATAATCAAATAACATATGGCAGCCGCATACTTTACTTCCAACCTTCCAATATTTGCTTCACTACGAATTACATATAGATGTAGATTGCTTCAAAATGTCTCTTATGTCATGTCCTGGATATATGATACAGTGAATTTATTGTATTGCAAGCCTGTTCTGGAATATTGAGTTTCTTCCTGAGGATTTGTTTCGCCTTGCTGCATATATTTTTTCATTGATTAACTTGCGACCATGATGACCTTATTTAATGGAAAGAGAGGGACTCTTTATGATCAAACGAACTGCTCTTCTTTAACTTGTTTCTTTAAAACCAAAGAGTTGGGCGCCAACAAAGGAAACTTTTGAAGCTTAGATCTGCAAGGTCTCTAGAGTTCATTTGTAAAAGCAATGCTACTAGAAATGTGTAACCTAAACACATGTATGACCCACAGGCTCAAATGACTTCTTCAAAGGGGAAACTTCAAAATTTTCAAAAATCAACATTGGGGGTAACAAGACGCATTATCTAACTTAGCCTTATTGTGCCAAGAAGAGTACTCAGCTAGATCTAGTGTTGATGAAGGGAGTGAAGCGCATGACAATCATTATGAAGACAGAGAAGAAGTCGCTGATAGCTCAGATGAGGAGGAAGATTACACTCCAGCAACATCATGTTCCACCTCGGTGCCTTCCATCTCAACAAGCAAGACTACAGAACAATCATCTAATTCTATAACCCAAGTTACCTCCGTGTAATTCAAAACGTTCACTTTTGAGATCAATGAATCAATCAGCTAGATTATGACAACAGTTGAAGATTAGGAACTATTAGGAATGCTTGGGAATAGCAGTCATGAAAAGTTTTGTCAAGTAATTTTAATGCTTTATACATGCTAGATAGTGTGGGTGAGGATTTCGAAATCAGAGACAATCCATTATTCGAATTTTAGAAGTCTAAACTAGATAACTTGGAGATTTTTGTCCCTATTTATCATGATACTGTGTTAACTGGTAATGATGATGAGAAGAGTGATGAAGAGTTTTGGAAGGATGTTGGATCAAGGGAAGAGTAAGAAATAGAGCAGGAGCGGTGTATGGTGGATAAGATCAGCAATTCAGAGACTATGTCAATCAAAGAGGGCAGAATCATTGAAGGGGTATCTAAAAGTCTTACTAAAACCAAGACAAAATATAATGTACCCATATCATTCAGAGACAATATCAAAGTTCACACTTCAAGCCACAAATTGATTTCAGCCCAAGTTTATAACAATTGCTTGCATTCTTCACTTCGATTAGTGAAGTAATGGTCCTTGATGCAAGCTTGTTTAAAGTGATGACATAAGTGTATGATGAGAAGTGGCTTTTTGGTGGTGGAAATACACTACGAGAGGTTGTTTGTCATGTAAGTTTGATTTGGAATAACTTGTTACCCCTGATTGTGCAAGCGTTGTGTAGACCTATATCCCTTTTCTACAACGGGTCATATTTCTCCCTGCTAGTTGATGGTTTCATGTAAGTAATCCTAAGTATTTTCAATGGTAGGTGTCCCCTACCCTGTACATATTTCAATTTTGCTTGTGTGGTTAGTTTAGGAATATTTTTCTTTTTGCTTGTCCTATTTTTGGGTTTTTTTTATAAATAATTTCCTTTCAATGTTATTGATGTTTTTGTCCAATGGATAAGGCACTGGTTTGCTATTGAGATCCCCAGTTCATGTCTTCATCCTTCACATTCCTTGTCCCTAGTCATAGCTAGTTGTTACTGCAATTTTGGATGTATTCTCCCGAAACCGTGTCCACGCTTAAAGAAATTTAGCCATGTGAAAGTTGTCACCCTTTTTATTGGTTTTTGATCAGGTGGTTATTGAGTTACCACAACCTTTTTTCTGACTAACTTTTCAAAGTTTAACATAAGTTTTCTTTTGAAGTGGATTTTTGCAAAGTTTCGAAAAGGGTGTCGAGATCTGAAGTGGTTTCATAACCCCATCACACACCAACTAGAGGAAGAAAGTTAACTAAAAACAAATTTTATTTTGAGGCTTTTTCTTGGTTCCGAAACCTTTGTCAATTCCTAATAGGGTTTTAGAAACCTATTTTACTCTTGGTGGTGAGTTCTTTTTCAAAGGACTCAGTGTTTTCCTAAAGCTTTTTCCTGAAATGCTTTATATTAGGAAAAGATCTAAAGGGATTTTAGACCAGGTCTTAAGAGGAAGCAGATAATGAGGTCATTTTTAGAACTGATGCAGACTTCGATGGTATTTCAAGAACCCCACTTGAATCCAACATTTATTCATTAGTACTATTTTGAATTGTCATCTTATGAAAATCTTATTACTTGAAAGTTCATATAAAGAAAAATAATAGTACCAGAGGTGAAATACATTATAGTGATGATATTTAGTTAAAGAATAAACCATTGACATACATTGTAGCCATTGAAGTAAAGGAATGCATCACAATGAAAATGAAAAACATAGAATCAATGCAGAAAACTCCAAGATCATCACATCACATGAAATAGATTAAAGGCCAAAAAAGATATATATGTTTATATATCATCTGTATTACATCAAAAAGGGGAAAGCTCCCAATATAGTATTTCAAACAAAAAAGATGAAAATGAGAATTTAGATGCCCTCCACCACCTCCTAGAGCCTTTCAATCTACAATGGCGAGAAGAGGTTTTTGTTACTTCACAAAGTGGGTAAATGTCTCCATCATATTCCACTCTATCCCACCATGGAGTAAGGTGACCATTGTTTAGATTGCTTGTTCCTCAAGGTAGTGGCAGTGCAAATGACATCCCCACTAGGCCAATGTGCGAATATTCAATAAGGTTCCCCAAAGCAGCTTCAACTCAAGCTAAATAGGCTTGCCAAACTAGGTGCTCTGTAGTTTTTTCTCCCCATTCCAACTTCCTGAAATTGTGGATGGAATTGTATAAGAAGCACTCCAATAGTGCAGAGTTGTGCATGTGAACTTGGGCCAGGAAGTTTTCTCCTATTATCTTCATAATCTCACCCTTCACATTGCTACGAATTAGGAAAATCTCTTTAAGTTGGTTTGCGACCACGATCCTCACTGCACTACACTCAACACCTTCAATTGAAAGGAAATCGCTCTTAAAGGTGGTGTCGCTCGAGGTGCTCGACATGTTGAAGTGAAAATTTGGTAAGCAGAGAATAAATTCCTTTGTTTGATTTATAGGAAAAGAAAGTAAGCTGAAAGAATTCACTGAAAAGCAATTAATGGTGCAAGGAAATTACAAGTTACCTCGAATTAAATAAACCTGGCAGTGAAGTGATGTTGTATCGGCAAAGTGCGCTTCAATGTCAAGCAAAATCTCTACATTTAAACCATTTGCACTAATATGATCCTTAGTGGTCAAGTCATTAAATGTTGAGCTAAATAATTGTAAACTATTTGTATGAGAAGGTGGAAAAGAGGCTTATCTACGAGAAGCAATGATGCACTCCCTTGTCTTAAGTAATCAGTATATGCAATGTAATCATAACCTCTCTCAAAATAACTATAAATGCTTATTTGAGCTGGTTAGGCAGAAACTAATTAATCATTCACAAAATTCACATTGCGTAAATTAGTAGTACAATTTTTTTGAAAGATTCAGTTTTCAAGAAGTTGGTGACCGTTATGATTTAAAAATTATAAATATGCTTTTGGCAGACATTTGAAGGGTCCCAATTTTTATCCCCATTCCACTTTGATGCAAGAGTGAGAATCGATTGAAAAGAAGGATCAAGTTTTGGCAGTTTTTTTTGTTTTTTTTGAAGAAGTTCTTTGTCTTTGAGCATTGAATTTGAATGTAATAATTGGTATTTAGGAATGAGTCTTTGAGCTTTGATAAGTGTTATAATTCTACTTCTCTTTGTGGATGTTTTGTTCTTGGTTGTTTCATTCAACGTTCTTCAGATAAACGATAGAATTACAGTGTGTCGAGTCAGTTATCTACTATTAGTAATCCAATCTTTGAGTTGTGATATTGATGGCATATACATATTTTTAGTTTAGTTAATTTTCCCAAGTTGATTTCATCACATTTGCATTATGGCTATGAGCAAGTGTTATTTTTTCTCTCCTGCTTTTTGGTCAAAAGCATACCCATTATCTTTAAATTAAAAAATCAAAAATTATATCTTACAAAGGAGTTGTAGCTTAATTAAAATTCAAAAGAAAAGCATGTTGCCATAATAATGGTTACACTTTTAGGGACATCTTGATTTTTGCCTAAAGTCACATATTTTTAGAAAATATAATATTTAAGCCTAGAAAGGTTCCATTTAAAGTATTTTAATTAAAGACCCCCTTGGATAGAACCTCACTAGTTTTAAACCATATCTATAATAGAGTCTCCTCTACACCTATCAAAATGTTGATAAAAAATCACTTTTGATTTACCTTTTGGGGGATCAAATGAATTCATTTAAAATTTATGTTTTGTAAGTATATAGCCCTTATTATAAGCTTCCCAAAAAGTATAATTTTAAATATATTTAATTTGATTATTATATTTATTTTTTATTTCTTGTGAATGTAGGTTTTTCAATGAACATCAAAGTCTTTGTTTCACACATACAAAAAAATAGGAAAATAGAGAAAAAAATTCTTAAAAATGCATGTCCCCTAGGTATTGATGCCCTTATTCCAAAAAAAAAGAAAAGTTAATTCAAATACATACAAAAAAGTTGTCATACACAATACATCTATGTCGAAATTATAATTACTCTGAATTAGAAAATTAATTTTAAGAAAATCTGCAACAAAAAAACATGAAAAAATATTCATGCCTTAGATATTGGTGTGACAAATCTATATTTTAAAAATTAGAATTGAATCATTTCTATAAAAAAAGTATGTGTTACATAGTAAACATAAATTTTTAAAAATGTTTAGTAGAAAATTAAATTATTAAAAATTACATAAAAGGATTCACAATTTAGTTTTTTCACTTTTAAAAAAAATATAATTAGAATCTACACAAAAAATCTCACAAATCACTAGTTTGTTTCATCTTCAAATTCTTAATGGTCTAGCTATTATAGGTGTGAGAAAATGAAGATCTAGTGAAAAATGTTGATTTTAATATCAAGTTTAGCCAAAAAGTGCAACCCAATATTGTGGGATCACCCAATATTGCTAATGAAATGGTGATCTCTCCAACTATAAATCCCCAATTAGCTTTCTTTTGGACATTATGAAGTCAAATTAAACTAATCTTTCAAAAAGACTAATTTTTCAACCAACATATCAAAACCCATAGCAAATTCAAATGTAATTTGGTCATTTAACACATGCCATTTGGCTTGGAAATGTTTTGATGACTTTCTTATCAGCTTTAAAATATGTTGTGTTTGAAGGTTCCTGCCTAGTATGGGTTCCACCCATTTTGTCATGACAAGAAGTTAAGGTGTAAATAAAATGGAAATCCTGTAGACAAAAATGGTGATATACTATAGAAATGATAGGGACGGTAAATGGTAAAGACAACGGGATATGGTTAAAATTTTGCATACATGGAAATAATGGATTTTAGTGACCATATGAGTAGATGTAACTGGTTGTAATTGGATTTTATGGGATGTATGGGTAGATTTGACAGGTTTTTATTTTATTTTAACATATATGATTGGTTCTCGCTAGCTTAGCCAATAATTCCATCCCAATGTATACCATTATGATTAACTTATATAATTAAAAATAGTTAGTATATTTTAAGAGAATAAAATATAAAACAATTACCAGTTCTGCAAAACACAATCCAACATGGTTGTGGTAGAGAAGGTGGAATGATCACTAGAAATGTGGCTAAGATTTTATATGGAATTCCCATAATAGGTAGAGAATGATGTGTGTAGATGTACATTAATAGAATGACAAGTGGGAAATCTATGAAGAGATCCCACAATCATAATAGGAAGTCAAAGATGACAGAGCACGATACCTTGTCTAGATGACATGGAACTGTTTTGTAACTAGAATGCATCAATGAAGGTCAAATGTGGTATAAGGAAGTTTTGTGAACCAGAAGACTAACTAGTTGTACAGAAATGGAAAAAAGTGGTGTAAAATGGAATGCTAGGGAATTCTATTAGTGACAAGAAAATGAAAGGCGTGTTGCAATAAAGTTGAAGACATAACTGTAAAAGGGGTCTAATGTAGAAACATGTGGAGAAGAAATGTCTAAAAAATGAGTAGAGGCACCAGCTAGATGCCATGCCTTGTTTTAGACAAGTTTGACAAAAAGTGCGACAAGAATTATGAAGTTCCTATAGTTCTTGTCATACGCAAACATATTTTTATTTTTATTTTTATTTATTGTTATTTATTTATTTATGATTTTTTATCTTTTTATTATTTGTTTTTTTTAATGACAACAAACCATTTATGTCCTAATTTTTAGTCTATTACTGCTTAAAGGTGTCAAAAAAATTATTTTCACCACTAAGTTATTTATTTTAGTTACAACTTGTCAAAAACCTAAATTTCAAATTGTAACTATCTAGCAACACTTGAGGGTTTTCATGTTGGAGTACGTGATACATTGAGAGATGGGGGGGGAGGTGAATCAGTGTCTAGAAAACTAAATTCAATTTGATGACATTTAAAACCTATTTTTAAAACCTTTGAGAACAATATGAATTATGTTTCAAGATCTAACATGTGTACCAATCTGAAATGTTGATTCTTAATTACATAAATGTAAGGGAAGAAATGTAAAACTATGAAATAGTAAGATCACAAATGAAACCAAATAAAGAACCACAAAACAGTGAATTTCTTGAGTGGAAAACCCTCTTGGGGTAGAAAAACCACTCATAAAATCACCTCACTGGCTTAATGAACCTCAAAAGTTACAAAATACCTCATTGGAAAAATGGCCTCACTGATGAAAGAACCTCACCAGTTACAAGAATTCCTCACTAACAATGATCAGTCTGTCTCATCGACTTGATCATTTTAACTTCACTATACACTTCTAAATAAAATCATTAACTATAGAGGATCACTCTATTTCTCTACAAATCATATTTCACTTTCAATCTAATACATTTAATATCTTAAAGATTCATTTTTCTGAAATATCTAAAATACAAAATATATTAGTGATACAATCTATTTTGCATCATGTTTGCAAAACTTTAATTACAAAATGTTGTTTGCACATTCAACATGATAACTCTATAAAAACATTGAACATCAAATAGTGATAAATCACTATTTATATAAACATTCCAAGAATGGTAACTGCTATAAATTGCCTTTTAGATAATGCCACATGTAATCTATTAATTTCCTTCAAAACTACCCCTTGAATCAACATGGTATATCATCCTTCAAATACCATCATCATATGTAACCACTAAAACATTTAATGCATGGTCGACATTGATAGGAACAAAGTATGTAGACTTTAAATGACTCATACATATGCACCATAAACATTTTGTATACACCTATGAAACAACAATGTAAATTGCAAGAATATGCTCTAAAAACCTTACAAATGGAACATAACAAAACCTTTTCATGGTGTGCCCTAGCAAAAAGATATTGATACACAAAACCCTCGAAAAAACAACCTTCACCCATACATAATGCAATTGTAAGTCGACCCAACAAAAAATATAGCACCAAGATCTATATCGCACATGAGAGAAAGCATGAGCATTTGAACATAAACCAAGAACAAACAAGAAACCCTTGGATTTGAATGCAATAATGAGAAAATCAAGTAATCCAAGTTGAAATGAAACACTTTGTACAAACCAAAATGCAAATAGTTTTGTCAACACTTAACCAAGAACTCAAACTAGGGTTTGTCACCATTTCATAAATTTAACTCAAAAAATTAAGCAAGAAGCACAAACACCAATTTTGCTGCTCATTACAAGCCATAACTGTCATAGTGGTCTGAAAAACTACTTCCTGAGTAGTTAGCCACAAAACCATACTCTTCTCCACCTGTTCACCAAGCTTCTAGAAGTGCCTACACATTCCTTGCACTATCTTCTTCAAAATGAGTAATCATTTAGGGTAAAGGCTTTGTATCGATAAACTTCACAATTAAAACATTAACCTTTGTCAATAAAAAAATGTTATCATTATGTCGATGTCAATCCTTTTATTTCCACATGCATTCAAACCTTATGACTTTTGAAATAAACAAATATATTGGTCATGATTTCCCAAATGATATGTATCTCATAATGCTCAATGTAGTTGGTGTTGACTACCATGTGAAATAAAAAAATATACTACCTTGTCGGCCTTGTTGAACATATAATCCTTTGTCTACACACAAAGTCTAAATGAATTTAGAATTTTCAACCATAATCATCACCTCTAATAGCTTGAGAACTTTGCACCAATATTTATACCTTGTAGACAATCAAAGTTTTGGACCTTATATACCAATGCCAAAATCACCTATAAGCATCAAAATATATTCCACCTTTCTAACCAAACAAATAGCACTAAACCTTAAATGAATGCCACAAATGTATGCCAAGGTCAAAAACATAAGACCCATGTGACGGTCTATGATAAAGCAATAAGTGTAAACCAAAACAAAAACCTTGCACATTAATATGACAAGTACCAATATGCCAAACCTTTGCAAATGGTATTGAAGTTAATGTGACTAACGAATATTTATGCCTTATGCATAGCCTTGAAACCTTTTCATATATTTGGCATTAATGCCAATGGGATCAAAAACTCCCCATTTGACATTGATGTCAAATATCTTGAAACCATAATACCCAATATAATTGTTCAAAAGCATCAATCATCAGCACTAAAATATCAACCTTCAATTGCTAAACCTATAGCCAACCCTGTCACAAGGAAATATCATTTAGCTAGGAACTGAATGCACAATATCAACCATATCAATAGGCCCAAAATAGATTTGAGCACCACACTAATCACTAATACTTTCTCCCCCTTTTGACATTAATTCCAAAGGTTAGAAGGAGAGAATCTGAGCCTGAGTACAAATACCAGTGTATCATCCAAGAGCAAAGATCAACCAATATCACTATCAAGTGTCAAGTGAACATATGGTACAAGCAAAAATGTGCAATTGAGTCATCACCCATACTGATAGGCATCATAAATTCACAAAAAATAAATACCATCCAAGAATAATAGTAATGAAAGTTGAACCAAATTTGTATGTGCAATCAACCAAAAAGTATGCAAACCAAAATCATTGAACCAAGTGTAAGGAGAAATCACTTTGCACTATTATACTATGCTACCATATATGCGAACCATGACAATACTTACTACTTGAGTTAGATATACCAAACTTGATGTAGACCAAAAATCCTATAACAATTAAGAAAAAATCAGCAAATAGTACAACCTTTTATAATCACACATACTAGAGATATAGTATAAGCATGAAATCTCCCTTGAACAAGTCACCAATTGTGACTGTAACAAGTCACTCCCCTATGAAATGCACTAAATGAACTGAATGAATAAGCATTAACACAGTACTATGAAAGAGAAAACAAAGCAACTATCATCAAAGAGCATTGACATAGATCATTGTATATTGATAACATCAATCTAGCATTGCCACATATAAGATGGATACTCACTATCAAAGATCATAATTACATTCTATACTTATTATCACTCACATTGTTATAAGGTTTGACAACATATAATGCATTTTCCTTACCAAATGAACTATTCTTACCAATACCATTGTGAAAAACTCAGTAACTAAGATCAGAAAACTCCCACCAAGTAACAACTGCATGGAACCATACTTTGTATCATTTGCATCATGACTATTTACTTCATATCAAAATAGACTAAACCACTACAATTTGAGCATTAAAATATAACAGATTGAAGAGCATAACACCATTATCAAAATTTCATTAGACACCAACTTTGCATCT
This sequence comes from Sequoia sempervirens, assembly GCA_007258455.2. Classification (NCBI taxonomy): domain Eukaryota; kingdom Viridiplantae; phylum Streptophyta; class Pinopsida; order Cupressales; family Cupressaceae; genus Sequoia; species Sequoia sempervirens. Next base: position 219,414,310 of record VDFB02252616.1, on the reverse strand, counting down.
GTCAAAACACCAAATTGTTATCTACTTCACTATCCATTGAATTGTCAAGATATTTAAGCTCTTCCTGGCCCTTTGTCAATAGTTTTATGCTTTATATATGTGCCTAATAGTAACTCCTCTTATCCTTCACTACATTTTTTCTAACACTCATCTCTTTGAGCCACTTTGGTAAGAAGTTCAAATGAATTGCCACTCTTCCCATATTATGTAACATGTTTTGTCTCCAACAATTCAACCACTATTCCAAATCTCTACACACAAATAGAGATCAACAACAAGTTTACAATCAATAAATTAAAGGGCTACATCAAAGGTCTACCTCATGACTTCTCTGCTGAATCACAACAACATCATGACATAAAGGCATCATGACAACTCAAGTTTCTGATGTACACAACTTCAAAAAAATAGAACTAATCAAGTAGTTCTTGATGAAGTCTTGATTAAACAACACCACACTATGTACAATTATAAGAATAATTTTCTAAATATCATGAAGGATGTGAACATTGACAACTGAATCTCATAAGATGATAAACATCAAACTCTCTTTCTGTGCCTCTACAACAAAAATATTTCAAAACAAAGATGTTACTGTGCATTAAGAAAATCAACTCATTATGCCGCTGTTATGCAGATCACTGACTAAGACTTGTCATAAGACATTAACTTATTGTCATAAAGCTTATTGTACTTATCAAAATTTATCATGGGCATTACTAATTGTATTAGTTCGTGAAACCACTTCCACCAATTATTAGCACTATACATGTAAATCACTTCCACTAATTTCAAGTGAAAAACCTTTACTTTGAATCAACATCTAACACCAACATTGTTTCAATACTCTCAAAGGAAAACTGAGCACCATACTTGGTGTTTTACTCAAGTTATGCTATCAAACCATAATCACCATGAACTAAATGATGAACAAGTCTCAATAAAGTAAACATAACAGATCAAAATTAAATCTATAGCACCAAGATCACTGTCCTGACAACATAGAAATTTAATATTGATGTTCAAGCAACAGTCTCACCAAGACTGCTCTTAGAATATTAAGAATGCATGTCTTTATGAAGGTTCATAATGGCACTCAACAAGAGCATAAACTTATTGTTCATCAAGTAAAGAACTCATGTTCCAGCTATTCTACCAATAATGAGCATTGTTATGGATGATCAAATTTTAAATCACTATGGGAGAGTACAAGAATGAGAACTCTTCAAAGTACTAACTATCATTTCATTGTGCATAATTTTACTCATAATTTTCTTGTCTTCTCTAGGGGATAAAAATAAAACACTAACCTACTCTCCCTTACTTCATGCTTCTACTTAAGTACTCAAAGATGTTTCTTGTGCAACATGCACAAGATTAGGCCATTTTTCTTCTTTTCCTTACTTTCTTCTCCAAACCTTCAAAGGCTCTTTCCTTTTCTTAATTAGGTCATCTATCTTCTTGCTATTTTCAGATAATTTCTTCAATTGACTTCTACAAAAGGGTATGTGCAGGATCATGATGGGCCAAAAAGTGATATGATGGGTATGTGGCTGACGAATTTTTTTTACCCAAAATTGATGAAACGAAAAGGGTTTTAAAGGAGATTCTCATATTTCCACCAATATAAATTATGCTTTACTTAATTTAATAAGTAATTATTATTCATTTTCTATTATGACTAAAGTCCTGATTGATAGGCTGATTGAAAAACATCTATAGCTTTCAAATGGTATCACATTTTTTGAATCCAAAACATGTGTCACATTATATGCTTCACATACTATAGGATTAAAAAAATAATTTGTTGAATTTCATGAATTTTTGACCAAGTTAAGGTGGTTAGACATACAAGTTTTTATATTTTTTAAAAGTTGTAATAAAAAATTAATAATTATTATTTACTTGGAAAAAAATTACAAAAAAAATGCACCACATCGAGACATGAGTCCTCTATTTATATCTAAAATATTATAAAAAAATATTAGCTTTTTATTGTGGTTAGGGTGGTCAGACAGACACCTACTTATTTTTTCATTGAAATTTAAGTACTACTGCATTGAAATTTCAAATTTTCACCAAATAGATTTTTATTTTTTTAAACAAACCTAGTAGTTTAGAAACTACATTCAAATTTCTACAAATTCTATTCTTACATATTTTTGAAATAATATAGATAACTTATTCAAATTTTTATGTCAAGTTTCCTAACTCTAATTTTTCTGAATTTTTTGCCACTTAAGGGTCTATTTTTTCCATGATGATCCTGCACATACCCAAAACTTGGTTCTATGTCCAAAACCATTACATTTATAGCATATGATCAAAGGTCTATAACTTCTCATGAATCTTACATCACCATTTAGAAATTTTTTACCACAATCTCTTGCAATGTGACCAACTTTATCACATTTATAACATACATTATTATAGTCCTGATTTGACAAGCTATAAGTGTCTTTATCCTTATTCCAAGTAAACCCATTTATTGTACAATTTTTATAATATCTAGCTCTCTGACCATAGATATGTCAGGAATAGCAGAAACCATGAAACTGAGAGTAGTTGTACCTTATTGAATGGTATTGATTGACAGGTGAAGGTATTGAGAGCGTATTTGTTCTTCTTCTTCCAACATTAGCAAATTATTCCTTCGCTTTCTTCTTGTCTTCATTAGGAGCAACAGAGTAATAATTTAGGTCTATCTTCTTTCTAGGAGTATTTCTGGCTTTAGACCATTGTCCTTCTTCATAACCTAGACATGTAATGTCTTTGTGATGCTTTTGCTTACTCAATATATCTCATTCAAGTAATCAGTACTCTTTTCAAACTGAAAACTCTTGTGCAATTTAAAGGATGTTTTTTCTAACTCCGTTCTCAAAGAGACTATTTCTAACTCTAGTTTTAGGCATTCACTAGTCTTGACTTCAAGATCAGATTTTGTAAGATCAACAACCCTTTTAGCTTCTTCAATTTTAGTTTTTAGATAAATAATAAGTTTATTAGATTCATCAATCTAATTTATTGCTTCTTTAAACTTTAAAGACACTTTTGCAAAATCTGAACATACCTTGTCTTTGGAATCTTTTTCTTGTTGAAGTTGGTCTTTTAATTTCTGATTTTATTTTCTGAGTTTCTTGATTATATCCAAAGCACTCAAGATCTCACCTTCTTAATCAACTTCAAACTCTTGTTCATCATCTTCATCCACAATAAAATCATTTTTTCTTTCATCAAATTTTTGTTCATCTATTCTTACAATAAAGTCCTTTTTTGTCAAATCTCTCAACTGCAAGACCATTCTCTTTATCACACTTTATATCAACATTCAGGAGAGACTTATACAACAACTCATTACAGGACTTGATTGAGGCTTGTTTTACAATATTTTGATCAACATCTTTCTTTTCTCTATTTGAGGCCTTATTTCTATTCTTCTTACAAAGAGTACTCCACTTACCAGGAACCCCTTAAGTTGGTTAGACTTATGGAAGGGTCTGGCTTTGATACCACTTGTTAGATTATGTGAGACATTGAGAGAGGGGGGTGAATTAGTTTCTAGACAAATAAATTCAATTTTTTGACATTTAAAAACCCTTTTTAAAACCTTTGAGAACAATATGAATTATGTTTCAAGATCTAACATGTGTACCAATTTGAAATGCTAATTCTTAATTACATAAATGTAAGTGTAGAAATGTATAACTATGAAACAATAAGATCACAGATGAAACCAAATAAAGAACCATAACACAGTGAATTTCCTGAGTGGAAAACCCTCTTGGGGTAGAAAAATCACTCGTAAAATTGCCTCACTGACTTAATGAACCTCACTGGTTACAAAATGCCTCACTAGAAAAAATGGCCTCACTGACCAAAGAACCTCATTGGTTACAAGAATGCCTCACTAGAAATGATCAATTTTAGAAATGATCAATTTTTCTCACTGACTTGATCATTTTAACTTACTATACACTTCTGAATAAAATCATTATCTACAGAGGACCACTCTATTTCTCTACAAATCATATTTCACTTTCAATCTAATACATTTAATATCTTAAAGATTCATTTTTTTGGAATCTCTAAAATACAAAATATATTAGTGATACAATCTATTTTGCATCATGTTTTCAAAACTTCAATTATAGAATTCGGCTTATGCATTCAACATGATAACTATGTGAAAAGCACCAAACATCAAAGAGTGATAAATAACTATTTATATAAACATTCCAAGAATGGTAACTGCTATAAAATGCCTTTCATATAATGTCACATGTAATCTATTAACTACCTTCAAAACTGCCCCTTGAATCGTGGTATATCATCCTTTGAATACCATCATCATATGTAACCACTAAAACATTTAATGCATGATTGACATGATAAGAACAAAGTATGTAGACTTTAAATTACTCATACATATGCACCATAAACCTTTTGTATACACCTATGAAACAACAATGTAAACTGCAAGAATATGCTCTAAAAACCTTACAAATGCAACACAACAAAACCTTTTCATGGTGTGCCCTAGAAAAAAGACATTGATACACAAAACCATTGATAAAACAACCTTAAAGCATACATAATACAGTTGTAAGTCAAACCAACAAAAAATATAACACCAAGGTCTATATCACACATGTAAGAAAGTAGGATCATTTAAACATAGACCAAGACCAAAGAAGAAACCCTTGGATTTGAATGCAATAATGAGAAAATCAAGTTACAACCCAAGTCAAAATGAAACACTTTGTACAGACCCAAATGCAAATACTTTGGTCAACACTAAACCAAGAACTCAAACTAGGGTTTGTCACCATTTCATAAAACGAGCTCAAAAACTTAAGAAAGAAGTAGAAATACTAATTTTGCTGCTCATTACAAGCCATAACTGTCACCATGGTCTAAAAAACTACTTCTTGAGTAGTTAGCCACAAAACCATACTCTTCTCCCCCTATTCACCAAGCTTCTAGAAGTGGCTTCACATTCCTTGCACCGTCTTCTTCAAAATGAGTAATCATTTAGGGCAAAGACTTTGTGTCGATAAAATTCACAAATAAAACATTAAAACCTTTGTCAATAAAAAAATATTATCATTATGTTGGTGTCAATCCTTTTATTTCCACATGCATTCAAACCTTATGACTTTTGAAATAAAAAAATATATTGGTCATGATTTCCCAAATGATATAAATCTCATAATGTTCACTATAGTTGGTGTTGACTACCATGTGAAACAAAAAAATATACTACCTTGTCAGCCTTGTTGAAAATATAAGCCTTTGTCTATGCACATTTGAAGTCTAAATGAATTTAGACTTGTCAACAATAATCATCACCTCTAATAGCTTGAGAAATTTGCACCAATCTTTATACATTGTAGACAATCAAAGTATTGGACCTTATATACCAATGCAAAAATCACCCATAAACATTGAAATATATTATGTCTTTGTGACCAAACAAATAGCACTAAACCTTCAATGAATGCCACAAATGTATGCCAAGGTCAAAAAAATAAGACCCATGTGACAGTATATGATAAAGCAATAAGTTTAAACCAAAAAAAAAACCATGCACATTAATATGACAAGTACCAATATAGCAGACCTTTGAAAATAGTAATGAAGTCAATGCGACTCACAAAGATTTATGCCTTACACATAACCTTGAAGCCTTGTCATATATTTGACATTAATGCCAAACACAAATGCCAATGGGATCAAAATTTCATTGGTATTTTATTAGCTTTTTTTATTATTGAAGCATCTAAAAGGTACTTGAAGAGGTGACAAAAACTAAATCAAGGACATGGAGTTCCTTCTTTAGATCGGAAATAAAGTTGTCTTTTTTGATAGGATGCTTGCATAATTTGAGATGATCACCATTAAAAACAAGCACTATGTGATCAAAGTCCATACTATGAAGCTTGACTATGCCATTTTCATAGAAAACCTCAATCACATAAGGTTCCAGCCACCAGGAGTGGAATTTTCCTTTAAAATCTTGAAATATGGAGTCATACAAAAGTGCCTAGTCTCCTGGATGAAAAGATCACTTGCAGATGAAATAGTCATGCCAAAGAGCATTTTTTCGTTGAACTACTTATGTATGAAAGATATATTTTTGATGCATTTCATCTAAAGAATGGAGTTACTCAATTCTGTCCTTTTGGGAATTAGTAAGATTTAATCCCAATTCTAAAGTAGTACATAAAGTTTTAATATAAAAATCAATAGGCAATACAATCTTCTTAACATAGATAATTCCATAAGGTGTAAGACGAATGGTAGTCTTCCACATTGTCCAATAAGCCCATATTGCTTCGAGAAGTCAAGCTACCCAATATTTTCAATGATGTGCTATGGTTTTTGTAAGGATATTCTCAAGTTATCTATTGGTTGTACTTCAACCTATCTATTGGCTTGTAGTTTATATAGAGAAGACTTGTGATGCCAAATTTCATATTCACAAACCAAAGCAACAATTATCTCAAGAGTGAATTGTGGTCCTTGATTTGTTACATGATCTCCTTGGGTACCCCAAAACCTGTAAAGATATTTGTGTATAGGAAATCAACAACCTTGGTATCTCTTACATGCTTCAGTAAAACAACCTCAACCCATATGGTAACATAACTAGTGCAAACCAAGATGTATTATTTGTTTCTAGATGGAGCCCTTGGTTGATGGCTCCCATAAATTCTAAAGCCAATTTTTCAAAGGGTTTGATAGATCATTATGGATGCAAAGGAATTTCATTTAAATGTGTGGGTTGGCCCATGTGTTGACATTTATCACAATGTTGAACATACTACTTTCAATCATTGTGAATTGTGGGCCAATAATATCCAATAGTAAGAATCTTGTTGGTGGTCCTTTGGGCTACAAAATTTCCTCTAAATGGTTCAGTATGACAGGTGTGGAGCATTTCAAGACATTATCTCTAGCTACACAACAACACATGAGATTATCAATACTAGTATGTAAGAGAAGTCCATCAATCCATGTGTGTAGTTGACCACTTAGTCCAAAAAAAATTTGATGATCTCTAGGAGATAAATGTGGGGGAAACTTACAAGTGACTAAATAGTTTGCAATATTTGCAAGCCATGGACTTTAAATATAAATTGCAAAATTGTTCTCATTGAGAAAAACATTATCAAATAGTATAGGTTAATCCTCATGAACTTGTAACCTAGATAAGAAATATAGAAAACCATTCTCTCAACTAGGCTTATCAAGTATAGTTATGTCAAATTCTTATGGTAATAATAACCATCTAATGACTCTTCTCGCAACAATAGGTTCATTCATCAAAAATTGAATTGTAGAGTGATTAGTATGAATAAACACTTTATAACTAGTGATAGAATGATGGATTTTATTAACCACATACATGATAGCTAAATATATTATTTTTCATTTATTGTATAATTTACCTCAGCACCAGTGAAATTTTTACTAATGTAATAGATGGAATAGAAGAGTGCATCATCTTTCTGGCTTATCACAACTCCCATTGAAGTATTTAAGGCAACAATATAAATATGAAATGATAATTCCTAATTCAACCCATGCAACAATGGTGTGGTAACATGTTTTTCTTTAATTTTTTCAAATGATTGATGACATTCTATCATCCATGAGAAGATATTATCTTTTCCTAACAAGAAAAAAGTGATGAGGCAGTTTTACTTAATTTTTGAATAAACCTTCGATAGTATCTTGCATGTCCTAGGAAACTATGAACATCCTTTTGGAAAGTACATAGGTGTAGGTAAATCTTTAGTTATTGGTACCTTTTAGGATCAACTTCAATTCCCTTAGAGGAAATGCAATGACCTACTACTATACCTTCTATCATTAGAATATGAAAATTTTCATGATTGAGGGACAGATTAATGTCTTCACATCATTGAAGAACTTTTTCAATATTTCCTTTACCTTCCTCATAAATATTACCATATATAATAAAATCATCCATATATACTTCTAGAAAATCATGAATCAGATTAGCAAATATACTCAAAATTTCCATTTGAAAAGTTACAGGGGCATTACGTAAACCAAAAGGTATAACATTGTATGTAAATATTCCCCAAGGATAAGTAAAAGTAGCTTTATCTTTATTTTTGAGCAATATTCAAATCTGATTGTATCCACTAAAACCATCCAAAAAGGATAACTTCTTACCTACAAGAGTATGAAGAACTTGATCAATAAATGAAAATGGAAAATGATCCTTTTTAGTTGCTTTATTAAGATCTCTATAATCAACATAAATTTGCCACTTACCATTCTTTTTAGGAACCAAAATTAAAGGAGAGACCTATTGACTATCTGAGATTGGGTAAATAAATCCTATATTAACAAATTTTTCAATTCCTCTTTAACAATCTCACACAAAATTGGATTTAACCGTCTTTGTGGTTGTTTGAAAGGATGACTTCCTTCTTCCCTATAATTGTGGTTTTTGCAGGTGTCTAGATGTATACCATGCATATCTTGATATTCCTACACAAATATAGATTTATGAGTTCATAGCATGACAATTAGATCCTAAATTTGTGCAATGCTCATGTGTGGTTGATATCAAGTTTACAAACTAAAATTTTTCATTGTTTGTGTTTGTGCAAGTAAGTTTATAGCAAGTAATTGTGAAGTTAATTGTAAAGAAGTTTCGGTAAAGAAAAATGGGCTATACAGATATTCATGTGGTAAAAAATAGTGTAATGTGATAAAATGTAGAAGGGAATATGAATCACTTATCAAAGGGAAATTTCAAAATGGATAATTATCAAGAATTTGATAAGTCATTCATAGTTACTTTGATAATCATCAATATCAAGACTTTGATCAATTGTTAGAATAGGAAGTGATTCATCCAAGTCAATATCAACCTATAAGTGATCCTTAGTTTCCAAAAAAGGTTGTGTTGGTAGATACAATGTTAGTTGCTTCATTTTTTCACCATTGGTAATAACTCTATTACCTAATTGATAGTTAATGAAAGTGTCTATTGCAACCAACCAAGGTATTCCTAGAATAAGAGGGTATCCCGTAGCTTTATTTTTTTGGCTAAAAAATCATAAAATCAATAGGATATTTCCAAGAATCAATAGAAATAATTACATCTTCAATCATACCTTTAGGATTAATTAAAGAATGATCTACCATATGTAGGATTGTAGGTGTTGGTCTAAGTCCTTTTACACAAATTTTTCTTGGTTTTATTTGTCATAAAATTTATAGCAACACCTAAATCAATTGAAGTGTATTTGGAATAAGAATACGACCAATGCATACCTGTATCATGGGACTCCATAGATCCAAATATTTGGGAACCGATATATTCCCTAACATAAGATAAACAAGTTACCCAATAACTTGAATAGTTTTTGGATCTTGTTTCTTCTTCTACTTCTAGGTAAAAAAACTCTCGAACTATCTTTGAGTATATAGGAATATCCTTGATTGCTTGCAAAAGAGGAATTTTAATATTGAAATTTCTTAATTTATTAAAAAAACATTTGAATTCATGTGGAGGTGGTTCCTTTTGTATTGGTTGGGAGTGAAATCATTTAGGAAATGGGGGAAATTTTTGTTGTATGTCATGCTTATCTTAGATTTCTTCAAACTCTTTTTGTGAATCATCTACTTCAGTAATTGTAGGTACTTGAAGAGCTTTTCCTAGTCCCTTAACTATACTCCATTAATATCTAATGCTTTAATAGATAATTTGGACACCCTACCACCTCATTATTATAGATAGGCTACACCACCTTCATGTTTGGATTTGGTGATGGTTGATCAGGAATTGGCATTGCCTTCCGTGGTTGTGATGGATTGGAAGGTGGATTATTAGATGTGGCTGGTATCAATGGTAGAAATTTTTATGGTGACTAGTATGTTGTGATCATAGGTGATGTTGGATATGATGGATATTGTGAAAATTGGGGTGGTGATATCCTCCATTCTTGTTGCCAAGGTTGTGGAGCATATTAGTTTGGCCACTATGGATAAGGTGGAGGATGTTTCCAACCTCCATACCATTTGTATTGGTTTAGAAAAGGACTATACTTACCATTAGGTCTTGAAACAATGGAAATAGGTGGGGAGATGGTTCTATCCTTTGAAGAGATAGGGCTTCTAGACTATTTCACTCAAGTTTCACTTAAGGAAACCATAGAGATCTCACTCCGAGGATGTAAAGGGGAAATAGATCTACAATAGGGATGTCCTAGGGTCTGATTAATGACTAAAGAGGGGTTAACCACCAAGCTAGGGCTTGGAACGACTAATGAAATGCATAATACCTAATGTTTAAACCTAATACAATGAAAAAAATCACTAAATGACCTAAAAGTGCATGTAAATTAGAACAAAAAGAAAAGAAATCATAGGTGTGCACCTAGGAATCTGAAGAGGATTGAATGAAGGCTTGAAATGCTAAAAACAATGAAATTAATGTTTGTTGGGACTCATAGGCGAGTCTGGGTGATTTAGTCCTGGATTAGGGTTTCTAGGAAGGAATACAAATCTGGTAGAGATATGTCTAGAACTCCTGAAAACTGCAAATTTCACTATACTAGGACTCATACGCTAGAAGTGGCATATTAGTCAAGTTAGGATTTTCTAGAAATTCAAAGTCTGGATCTACTTTTCAATCTTTGTTATTTCTTCTCCACTTGATTTTTGGGTCTGAATCTCTGAATTGCAACATGTAGATGTATTTTTGTGATCTCTAAAGCAAGGCGACAACTTTGACAACTTTGAACAATTGACAAATTTTCTCTAATCTTTCTCTTCAATATGTCTTCAACCTAGATTTTCAAATCACACACTAAAGAGAGGGAAAAATGTTGTTTTTCTAGTGGAAAGGGGTTTTCCTTGGCGAAACCCCATTTTGGTAATGAAACCTTGTAATGAAATGAAATGAAGGAATGATGAATGAACAACATGAAATGTTACAACTCACCAAACCCTAGCAAGAAAGTGTTGGAAACAGGTATGAAGTGGCTTCAATGGATGTAGATCTTGACTCTTGCTTGAATGTGATAGATCTTGAATTGAATGCTAGCTTGAATCATGAAACCATATCATAATGTTTAGCTCAAAAACAAACATGATGCATGATAACTTTGACATGATGTTTGATACTTGAATTATGCTCCAAAACACTTGATAATCATCTCTTGGAGGCTCTTGAATTCTCTTGTGAACTCAAATTTTATAGAATGCACGAATAATTGTAAGCTTAGGTCACTTGATTGCTTGTTATATGAAAAATGAGTGAAATAACCTTGTATTTATACTTGTTTATGCCAAACTTCCCAAAATTCCAACACTACAAGCCGACATCAGATCCAGGAGGATAAAATCTCACCAAGAATTTGAATTAAATTTTATTTTGGACCACACAAGAATCATATGCCAGAAGTGGCATATGAGTCCCATTAGGCATTAATTATGGTACATATTTTCAAAATTGCTTAGATTTATGTGAAATTAGGATTAGGGCCCGAACCCTAGGTGGGACCCATATGCCCAAGGTGGAGTATGAGTCCCAAATCACTAAATCTAGGCCACACAACCTAAAAAGACATGAATTATGATTGGATGTTGGTTTATGTCAGGATTATCCTTAGAAAGATGCATTAATTAAGGCATAAATAAGCCCAATTAATAATGACAACCCTAGATAAGTGTGAAAGTGTGGAACAACACTTTACAACACCCTAAATAAGGTACAATTAAGTTCACTTATCTCACAAGGGCTCAATATCTAATGTGAATGTGTCAAACACTATACAACACTAAATGAAGGAAATATTATGCTTAATTTAACAAAGAGGGCCCAAACAAGCAAGGAAAAGTAGAGGGATACTTTTTATGTTGCCACATTTAGCCCCCACTTTAGTGAGAGGAGGAACTTGCTTCAAACTCACACTAAAGTAGAAAAAATCTCATCAAGAGGGGTCCAAGTGCACTAATGCTGGTAAGATAGGACGATAATGATCAAGAGGGATGATCAAGCCCCTAGGATTGAGATCCTATGACAAACCAAAATAGGTACAAAAGAACACACATGAAAATGATATAGGGAGAAAAAACAAGGCACAAGCATACACTACTAAAGACAAAGAGAAAAGAAAAACAAAAACATAAAGGGGGAATGGATCAAACTTTGACCATTTGTCCCACATGTTGTGGATTATATCTATTCTATTTGTCAAAAAATGCATAATCACTCCAAGGCAACAAAACTATAGGTTGTGCGCTAGGTGAGTATCTAAAGAGGTGAGACACATACACACATGAATGATATGCCCTCACACACACAAGCAACTAGCTATGCGAAAGTCATGCCTCAGTTTGACTTCCCATCCAACTAGGAAAAAGTTATACCTCCTGATAACTTTGATAAGGCACCACAAAATAATGAACTTTTGGCTTCATTAGGCAAGAAAAGTTTCATATGTTTGAAACTCGTGAACTGGCTCCACATGTATGTAAAGTGTGTTATGCAAGGTAGCCATATAACTGAAATTGTAAATGCAACAATAATGAATGCTCAAAGGAGTCTTTCTTAGTTCATGTAAGGTATTTAACTTAGGGAACATTGTGCCTAATGTCTCCAAGAGAGGACCAATCCAATAATAGAATATTCACAACCTAGGGGATGTTATGTGTCACATCAAGCCACTAAGAGGAATATAATATGCTAAGAGAGATCATGCTCTAGAAGGACATCACACGTGATGTCACCACAAAGTGAAAGACACATCATATGAAGTAAGAGGACTACACCATGAAACACGAAATGCAAAAGAATAATACCAATGTATGCCCCAACTTTAAGGAAATTTCTAAACACCATGCTATGAGAAATTACTTTAAAGTAGCAAATGCAAATGCTAACAACAAAGAAGACATGAGAGCTAACTTGGAAAGCCCTATGCCAAGTCATATGTTTCCAAATAAAGCTACATCATGAAAAAGGAATGGATTTCCCTCAAAATGAAACTCCAAACACATAGGGGATCCATGGATTCGGGGTCAGTATATATTACTACAATGTTTTTAAGAGAGCTTAGAATTGTCATGATTCCCAAAATACACATAGAACAAGAAGAATGACACAAGGAGAGAGAAAACAAAGATAAACCTTTTGGGTCATCATGGGAGAGACATGAATGTCTCGATGCCTTGTGTCATCCCCAAAAGGGAAACACAAGATAAAGGAAAAGCTTTTGGGTCTGCATGGAAGAGACATGAGTGTCTCAATGCCTTGCCTCATCCCCAAAAGGAAAAAAACAAGACAAATAAAAGATAAAGGAAAATATTTTGGGTAAACATGGAAGATACATGAGTGTCTCAATGCCTTGTGTCATCCCAAAAAGGAAAACACAAGACAAAGAAAATATAAAGGAAAAGATTTTGGGTCAAAATGGAAGAGACATGAGTGTCTCGATGCCTTGTGTCATCCCCAAAAGGAAAAAAAAGACAAAGAAAAGATAAAGAAAAAGATAAGATATTTATGACATAGAGAAGAATGTAGGTACAAATAGAGGAATGTCACAAAGAGAGAGAAAATCAAATAGAATGTCACGGGGGATCACATTATGCACATGCAATCACAAAAAAGAAAAAGAAACAATGCAAAATACTAGTAAGGAACATGTGAGTCAACCTATTAACAAGTCATCCACATCCCAATCATGTTTATCATATACAAAAGGTGGAAAAATAGATAAAGGGACAATAGCAGGTGCCAAACTAGGAGAACTATCATGTAAGCTCAAAGAAGAGGAAAACAATGTATTCGATTCATTATGCACATCTTTGTCAATTTTAGTAATCTCCTCATCATCATCTAAACTAATCACAATAGGAGGTTGAATGATAGTGTCCAAATAAGGGTTTAGCTCTTGTTGTGGTTGCAATATAGAATCTTTTTGTTGTGGAGATAAAGACTCATTGTGTATTGCTTCAGTCAACTATGGATCTTCATTTAAACTTTGAGCAACGAAACGACATCTACGCCTATGCTCTCTAGCACTTATGTTTCTTTTATTACGAATTTCAAGTTGCATTTCTATAGGATTGGGTTTATCAACCATAGGTTTCTTTTCTTCCCTAAGGGGAGAAAATAAAGGAACCATGGGAGGTTGTTCAACCACTTTGTCTTTAACCTTATAAACTTGTTTTATCTTAGGAGGTGTGATGGGGTTGTTCTCGCTATCTATTGGTTGCTTGTAGGAAATAGGAATTTAAGGATCTATCTTAGGTAGGTATTGGTTGTTTGGAATGTCTTTAGGTTCGATCATGGTTTCGTCAAGTATGGTAGGCTCGGTCATGGGTTGAATTTTTTTTTGAAGGGATTGTTTTTCTATGCATTTTGTCTTGAAATTTTGGTAGGACTTGAAAAAGAAGTATTCTTGAGGTTTAATAGCTTCCATAGGCTTGGGAAAAAATAAATCTAATGAAATTTTTCCACGGGAAGACAATGGGTTAAAGCCACTATGATGCACGGTGAAAATTTCATTGTCAAAGGGAAACTTTAGACATTTATGCACAACTAACAGGATGAATTCCATGGAGCGTAACCATGGGTAACCAAGCTTCACACATAATTGGTCCAACGTCAAGATGATGGAAAATGAGACATCTAATGTTTTCAAACCTATTTGTAAAGGAAGAGTGATCGATCCCATCATAGGGCAAGCAAAAATTTTATGCATCTTTATCCATGCTTTTGGTTTATCATATGTTTCTTGAGAGAGCTCATTTTGAGTAAGAATTCCTCTATGATCACATTCTCTCCATAGATGGGATCAATTAATATCCCATTAGTGGGCTTATCATAGATTCGTCTGACTATGTAGAGAGGAGCATCGGGTGAATTTCAAATAATATCCTTAGATGAGAAAGCAATGTTTAAATGATTTTTAGTTTGGCCCTTACGAGGTTGAGTTTCGATCAATGAAATCAATCCTTTTTCAATGGTATCCATAGGAAATTTTTCAATAGTATCCATAAGACTTTTGTCAATAGTATCCATAGGACTTTGTTGAATGGTATCCATGTTTTCACCATCCATGTCAACATTCATCACATCATTCTTTGTAGTTTCATTAGATTTGACAAATGAAGTATTATGTTTTGGCATGGGGTTAGTGAAGATTTGCAAATTTTGGTTAGGAAGGGCAACAAACTTATTTCCTTGATCATTAACACCTACAACTAAAAGTTGACCAAAATCAATGAGGTCTTGCACCAGATGTTTAAGATGCTTGCAATGTTTTGTATCATGTCCATTTTATTAGTGATAATGGAAATAAGCATTGAATCTAAAGCTTAGAGGTAAATTTTTATCAGGATCGAGAGTTGTAACAAAACGAAAGGTAATCATTTTTTTTTCTAAGAGTTGTGGCATTATGTTATGAAGGGTATCAGGTAGGGGAGTGAAT
The DNA here is from genome assembly GCA_007258455.2 of Sequoia sempervirens. Lineage (NCBI taxonomy): Eukaryota > Viridiplantae > Streptophyta > Pinopsida > Cupressales > Cupressaceae > Sequoia > Sequoia sempervirens. Next base: position 219,398,825 of record VDFB02252616.1, on the reverse strand, counting down.
TTCCTTTTTGGGTCCCCATAGTTATTTAGGGTATCGTCACTTTTACAACAGCTACTTGGGTATCAACATGTTGAGTTGTTTTTTGAGGGGGATTTAGTTGAAGGAAACCTTTATTCTGTTTCCTAAAAGGTTGGTAATTTTTTTGATTTGCAGACTCAGACTTCTCAGTTTGACTAGAGGTGGATTTTTCATCACAACTACTAAATGAGTTTTGATAGTCACGAGGGGCAGTACATAAGTGCATGAAGGAGGGGAACTTCATCATGGTGAGCTTATCTTGTATCTTACTTTGCAAATTCTCTATGAAAATATTTTGAAGGTGAGAGTTGGGAACCTTTACATCGATTTGGGAATAAAGAGATTGTATAGCATGAAATAAATTCAGTAATATTTTCCTCTTCTTTTTTCTTACATCTCATCAAATCAGCCAAGGCCATTTTAGGAGTCATATGCACTTGAAAATGGTTGATAAATGCCTCAATAATTTCATTGAATTAACGAATTGAGTTGTTCGGTAATGAAGAAAACCATTCTAAGGCAGTATCCTTCAAGGATCTAGGGAAAAGTTTATTCAAGAGTTTATCATCAAGAATAAAGTCACTACATAAGGTGGTATAAGTAGAAACATGGTTAGAAGGATCTCCCTTCCCCACATATTTCTCTAATCTAGGCACCTCTACACCATGTGGCATTGGTGTTCTCAATATCTCCAAGGACAAGGGGATTCTTTTGACATAATATGTAGGTGGGCCATTTTCATTTTGATTTATGGTGGAAACTTGCTTTTGAAGGGATGAAACATTTTGCAAAAGTTGGTTTATGAGAGGGTCATTGTTTGTATTGTGAGATGGAGCTGAATATGGTGGAGGTGTGTATGTGTTTGAAGGACAAGTGAATGGAATGATTATAGGAGGTAAGGTGGTAGGAGATATGACATGTGATGCCACAAAGATACTAGGGATGCTAGCAGAAATACCCAAGGAAGGAATCACATTACTAGTCAATTGCATTGCTGTTGTAACTTGAGGGTTGGTATAGGTAGGAATAGTGGAAATTGTTGTGGGATGAGGAATCTAAATTCCTCCTTGGCTTGTGACACTATTCAGTGGTAAATCACAACTAGTGGTTGAGGTAAGGTGTTTTCCAAAGATCTGAACTATGTTACGCTCAAGGGACAACTCCATCTTCACTTTCAAGCATGTGATGAATGTTATCTATGGTAGGGATAATGGTAGTTGAAATGTTCTCAATGCTTATTTGATTTTGTAGGTTTGCTAGGTCTTCATGGATTTCAATTATGTTTTCTTTTGGAATACTAGCAACCATTGTTTCAACATGCGTCACACTACTTGAAGGAAAGGAGTTGTTAAGGGTATGGTCCATATCGAGTGGAATAGTGTCAACACTAGAGTGAAAGAGATAGATAACCCAAGATCCACAATGATTGTACTATCGTGGGATGACTTGAGTCTCAAAATTTATCTCACTATAGTATTAGAAATTTAGGACACCAAGTAGAAAATCTCATGTAAGGGATCTACTAAATGCAAGATGGATGCAAGTGCAATTCAAATGAAATTAAGCTAAATTTAATGAAACAAAAACTCTGTAAACTGAATAAAAAATTTATCAATAGAAAATAGGAGCACAAAAATAGAGTTTTAAATTCTAGAAAGTGCAATTTAAAATCTACATTGGGACTAAATCACCTCTAGAGGGGTGTATGAGTCCTAGTGAGGATTTTTTTCACAAATTTCAAAAAAATTTAAGTGATTTTTATGCTTTTTGGTTTGGATGATTTTTAGACTAAATACAAATGTATATTTTAGATGAAATTCAATGATGTAATATGAAAAAATGCAACCTATATGCACTTTCACTAATGCAAGAATTAGAAACCCTAGAATGTCAATTAACTAATGCAAAATGTAATGCAATTTTAATGCAAGCTAAATCTAGGATGATAATGCACTCCAAATAAGAATTAAGATGTTATAAATGCAGGTTCACCAAAATGAAACAATGAAAATAGGTGGGGAGATGGTTTCTATCCTTGAAGAGGTAGGGCTCCTCATATTTCACTCAAGTTTTACTCAAGGAAACCCTAGAGATCTCACTCCAAGGATGTAAAGGGGAAAGAGATCTGTAATATAAGGATGTCCTAGGGTCTGATTAATGACTAAAAAGAGGCTCACCACTAAGATAGTGCTTGGAAAGACTAATGAAATGAAAGACCTAATGTTTAAACCTAATGCAATGCAAAACTTCACTAAATGATCTAAAATTGCATGTAAATCAAAACAACAAGCTGAGAAATCAGAGGTGTGCACCTAGGAATCTAAAGAGGCTTGAATGAAGAATTGAAAATTTGAAAACACTAAAATTAATGTTTGCTAGGACTCATATGCCAATTTGGGTGATTTAGTCCTAGATTAGGGTTTTTGGGAAAGAATAGAAATCTGGTAGAGATATGTTTGGAACTCTTGAAAAATGAAAATTTCACTGTATTGGGACTCATATGCCAAACTTGTGGTGTATAAGTCCAATTATGATTTTCTAGAAATTCAAAGTCTAAATCTACTCTTCAATATCTACTCTGTCTTCTCCACTTGATTTTTAGGTCTGAATCTCTGACTTGCAACCTAAAGATGTCTTTTTGTGATCTCCAAAGAAAAGTGACAACTTTGACAACTTTGAACACTTGAAAAAATTTCTCCAATCTTTCTCTTCAATATGTCTTCAACCTAGATCTATAAATCACAAACTAAAGAGGGAAAAGTTTTATTTTGTTTAGGGTTTTCCTTGGTGAAACCTTATTTTGGTAATCAAACCTTGTAATGAAATGAAGGAATGATGAATGAATAACATTCAGTGTTACAACTCACCAAACCATAGCAATAAAGTGCTACAAACATGTATGAAGTGGCTCCAATGGATGTAGATCTTGAATATTTCTTGAATGTGATAGATCTTTAATTGAATGCTAGATTGAATCATGAAACCCTACATCACAATTGTTAGCTAAAAAATAAACATAATGCATGATGACTTTGACATGATGCTTGATAGTTGAATTATGCTCCAAAACACTTGATAATCAACTCTTGAAGGCTCTTGAATTCTCTTGTAAACATTTGAATTCTCTTGTGAACTCAAATTTGCTAGAATGCATGAATTCTTGAAAGCTTAGGTCACTTGATTTCTTGTTAGATGAAAAATGAGTGAAACAACCTTGTATTTATACTTGTTTATGCCAAATTTCCTGAAATTACAATAGTACAAGCCAACATTAGATCTAGGAGGATAAAATATCACCAAGAATTTGAATTAAATTTGATTTGGACCACATGAGACTCATACGCTAGATGTGGCGTATGAGTCCCATTAGGCATTAATTATGGGACACATTTTAAAAATTGCTTAGATTCATGTGAGTTCCAGATCACCAAATCTAGGCTAGACAGCCTAAAAAGACACGAATTATGATTGGATTTTGGTTTATGTCAAGATTATCCTCAGAATGATGCATTAATTCAGGTTTGTGGATGCAAAATAAGGACAAATAAAGCATATATAAATAAGCCTAATTAGTAATGACAACCCTAGATAAGTGTGAAAGTGTGGAGAACCACTCTACAAGACCCTAAATAAGGTACAATTAAGTTCATTTAGCTCACAAGGTCATGTTAGCTCTCAAAAACGTAGGAAAGGTACCTCAAGAGGTTGCCAATCTCTTGATACGTTTCAGGGTAACAGACAAGGAAAAATGATTTAGATCTTCTACTCTTTAGGTGATGCCAAACCTAGGTGGGTGTACCTATAACAATGAAGCAGACTTGACCGATGTTCATTCCTTTAAAGTGATTTTCCCACAATGGAAAATTGGAGTGGATAAATGAGTTTTATTTTGGTACAAATTGTATAAGCAATATCAAGGCTAAAATCTAATGTGTTCATATGAAAAAAAATAGTGGAATGGTAGAGACTAGTGCCTTATTGGGTGTACAAAGTCAAATGAAAATCTGAAATGAATAACTTCTTTCTGATAGAAACTCAAATTGTTTGGCATACAAATTTAAGTTATAACTGGTATAAACATGTAAGGATGTGACGTTATTCTTAATGATCCAAATGATATTTCCTAATTAATATGACTGACTAAAAGGACTTAATATTTCCTTGAAAGAACCAATTAATCCAATCATACAGATACAACAAGTGTGCACTGATAAACTGGAAAATATCCTTGATATATTACTTTAAACAATTAGAAAACATCAACCTTGGAGACAACTTCACTAATACTTTTAATTAACACAACAAACAACTAAAACCAAAAAAATGCCACCAAATCAAATGAATTCAATTGAAAACTCTACTATTTCAAACATGCATCATAGTCTCAAAAAATTGTAAAATTTTGTATCCTACTGTCTTCTTATTCGCTATCTCTGCCCTCCCTCTCTCTCTATCAAAAAATGAGTATTTATACATCAGTCATATGAAAATTTGCATCCTTTTGCATTCACATCTATGACGATCCATTTATTTGGGCTTTTACTAACGTTCAATAGACACCCACAAAGACATCCTGTAGTCTCGTCGACGCCTTGAGTCTCTCCGACTGCCATAAACAATACATCGCTTTGATATCCTGTAGTCTCATCAATGCTTTGAGTCTTCCTGATAGTCAATAGATCATATGTCGCTATGGTGTCATACAGTCACACTGATGTTACGAGTCTCCCCGACAACTATTCCTTTGGTCATGAGTGCATCGCTATTACTCTCATCGATGACGCCTATCACTATGACTTTTAGGGGTTGGGAAAATGCTCCTCCACGTACTTTGTGATTTATTGAGATATCACCTTCGATCTTTTTGCTGATCGCCAAGACAAAAATTTTCTCTTACCAATAAAGCTATATTCGGTATGAATTCCATGTCTCTCTTCAATGATGCCAGTCTCGCTGATGAATCTTGTTATCGACAAGACAATGAATATTGCCAGGTCCTCTTACCGATATAATCCCGTCATAGCGACATTGAGAGTCGGCAGGACTTCCATGAACTCGCCCTGATACATCGTCAGAATCCACCTTCATTGTATCGGAAAAACCAAATGAATGTTTTGGGACATTTCACCGATGACTTAGGTCTCATTGACAATCATTTTGTGCTTCGATCGGTAAGACACATATGTGCTCTCTATGACTTATTCTGACGAACATTCTCATGCTGATAGGATCCTCTAGTCACTAAGACAATGAACTGTGTCCTATTGATATGTGTCTTTAGATGAAATCATATCGGTATGACATTCCCAAACTCTTGCCGATAGACTACCAAAAGATATATGTTAGTATAAGATGCTTTATGGATTGAGGAGACCCTCACCATCTCTTGCCGATATGAATTATACATTGAAATAATCAAGGTTAGATGAAATCTATGGGACCACATGACGTAATATGGGAAAATATGTTATGAAGAGAGGATTCTTGTGCTTATGGTATGGACTTCTTTGGAAAATCATGAGCATACACAACTATAAAATTTTCAAAATTTTACAGTTCCAACTGTGGCTCCGTCTGGGGATGAATGATTGTGAGATCATTGTAAGGATCCAAATTTTTGAGTAAGTAGACCAAAATTTCAAGGTGATGGACCAATGAGTAGGATGGAATGGATGGAAATGGAGATGAACATGATCCTATACTACTGTACATGGAAATATTTATTTAATGAAGGAATGTTAGGATTGTCCATGTACTGGCAATTCCTGTTCCTTTTTATTTCCTAAACTACTATGCATGGAGAATTTTTTTTTGAGAGGATTGTCAAGAGTTGTCCATGCACTGGCAACCCTTAATCCTCTATATTCCCTTTTTTAAGAGAAAAAGTGCTTCAAAAATTTCCCATGTACATGAAACTCCTGTTCTTCACCAGTCATATTTTGCAAATAATATGAATCTTCACCTTGTTTGCCAACAACAAAAAAGGGTCCCAACGACAAAGCTTCAAATTTCCCATGTTTTCCCTTCTCTTGAAAACTTGCATTCCACATTAATACTAGATCATTTTCTTCAAATTTTCTATCTTTTTCCCTTTTATCAAATAAATACTTCATTTGTGCCTACAATTTCACATTCTAGTTTTGAGCCACTCTTCTTATCTGATCAATCTTTTCCAGCTGCTCCATTCTTTCCTCCATTGGTTCTGGAATATCTATATCTTCCTGAAGGATAAATTTGTAAATTGGTAACAAATTTTGTAAAGGCATCCTTGCTTGTGTTCCATATACCAATTCAAATGGGGATTTTCCAATTGCCTTTTTCACAGTTATCCTATCAACCCACACAACCATTCTCAACTTTGAATCCCAAGCCTTCTTATTCCCACCTAGCATTCTCCTTATGATTTTTAGAAGAATTTTTTTGCTAGAATCTTCTTGACCATTAACTTGTAGATGGTAAGGAGCTACATAAGAAACAGTGATACCATATGTACTACAAAAATATTTAAACTCATCAGATCTGAAACACATCCCATTATCTGTGATAAATCTTAATGGAGTACCAAATTTGGTAATGATGTTATCCATTAAAAAATTGATTACAACTTTACTTGTTGCTTGCTTGGTTGGGACTATCTCTACCCATTTAGTGAAGTAATCAGTAGCTACCACTATCCACTTATGTCATCCACCTGATTTCTCCTGTATCTCCCCAATAAAATCAATTCCCCACTGATGAAAAGGGGCTTCAACCTACAAAGGTCTGAGTGGTAAAGCTCCCTGATACTTCATTTTCCCTGAGAACTTCTGACATGCTTCACATTTTCTTACATATGAAAAAGAATCATTAAAAACTTTTGGCCAATAATAACCTGCCCTGAGAATCTTGTATGTAGTTGTATTTATAGAATAATGGCCTCCACAGACCCCTTCATGCATTTATCTTAAATTACGTTTGGCCTATGACTCATCTAGACATAGCAACAACACCCCATCCCTACTTTTCCAAAACAAATCACCTTCCATGAACACATATTTGGATGCTTACAACTTCAAGGTTCTTCTCTGATTGCCACTTAATCCTTCAAGGCACTTCATGTATTTGAGGTAATACATGATGTCTGTATACCAAGAAGTATGCTCAATACTTGCAATTGCATTTCCTTCATCTTCTATGTTACAAATTTGATTTTCTTCAATATTTGTTTCTGGCATTAATTTGGCCAAACCCTGATCTCTCACTAATTTAGTGATTTGTATTTCCATATTGAATCCCTAAATTTTGTTAATCCATCTGTATCTCTTCCCAGTTACTTCTGACTATGTAAAGATATCCTTAACAATTGCATGAGGGACATAAGCAATCACCTTACCTCCAACAAGATATGGTCTAAAAAAATTTGTGGCTTTCACTAATACAAATGCTTGTTTTTCCATTATATGATATTTCAATTCTGATCCCTGCAATGACTTGCTAAAAAAAGACACAGGCTGCTCATGACCTTCCTCATTCTTCTGTAACATAACAACAGTTATAGTGTGCATTGAAGCAAATGAAAATATTTGAAAGGGTTTTGTAAAATCTGGCAATTTAAGGATAGGGGCTTCTTTGATGGCCCTTTTGATGGATATGAAAGCTTCAAGTGCCTCTATAGTCCAGTCTATTTTTTGTCCCTTTCTTATCATTTTTGCTATGGGCTTAATAATTTCACAAAAATTAGACACAAATCTTCTAACAAAGTTGAACTATCCAAAAAATGACTGGATGGCCTTAACAGTCTTAGGAATAGGGATTTTATCTATAGCCTCAACCCTCTTAGGATCTAATATAATTCCCTCCTTTGAAACAATATGTCCTAAGAGTTTTCCCTCTGTGACTGCAAAATGACATTTTTAGGGTTCAGACTAATACCATATTCTAAAGCTTTAATAAATACCTTTTCTAGATGTTCTACATGATCTTCATCCCTTTTTGAATAAGCAGTAAGGTCATCTTGATATAACACCATGATAGAATTAATCAAATCTACAAATTCTACATCCATAGCTCTTTGAAAGGTTGCACCTACATTTGTGAGACTGAATGGTATTGTCACATATACATATGTTCCCCATGGGGTTGTAAAAGTTATCTTGTACTGCTCAGATTCTTTGAGTTTTACTTGGTTGTAACCAGAGAACCCATCCATCATAGATAACAACTCACACCTTGTTACTCTATGTAGTACAACCTCTATATTAGGTAGAGGATAATTATCCTTGAGAGATGCCATATTTAGATTTTTGAAGTCCACGCATAATCTGATATCCCCATTCTTCTTCCTCATAGGAACTAGGTTCGAAACCCATGTTGAATGCTTGATTGGTTTGATGATACCCCCATCTCTAAGCTTTGCTAATTCCTCTTGTATTTTTGGTTCCAATGTTGGGTTAATAGGTCTTTGCTTCTGCCTAAATGGATTTTCATCTAGTTTCAATGAGATTTCATGTTGAAACAAATATTCCCTATATGCTTTGAGATCTTCATAAGACCATGCAAACACATGTTTATATTTTCTCAACAATGCAATCAACATTCTTCAAATTGTCAAGCTTATTTTCTTCCTAATGTATACCCTTTTTGGTGCCAACTCAGTCCCTAAATTGATCTCTTCAATATCCTCCCTCTTGACTGGTGTCTGCTTCATGAGGAACCAATCATTTCCATCATATACCCTTTCCAATGCTACTAGTCCTTTTGGAAGCTTATTAGTTCTAAGTTGTAAGACCTCCTTCCCTAATATTGTTTTCTTTCTGTCTACCTCTTCTACAAATGCATTGAAGTCAATTTCTTGGGCTTCATATTGATCTATACAATGAAGAAATTTCAAGAGGTCAGTATCATCATTAAAAACCTGTCAACTATATATATTATCAGGCACAACGGGTCTTGCTTTGAACTCGATTTGAGACACTCCAACCAATGTGATGTCATCTCTTCTTAGTGCTACATTGGCTAAAAAGTATGCCATTATCTTCTTTGACCTATCAATCCACTCAATTGAAAAAGCATCAAACAACTCAATTGTGTCCCATATAACATTCCTATATTGCTTCAGCCTCTTGTGTTTTGCTGCATATTTTGATTTAACTTGAGAAATAACTAGCTCTGAATCCCCTAGAATAGTTAGCAGCTTAATCTTATGTTTTACAACCATATTCAATCCTGTTAGTAAAGCTTCATACTCTACTATATTGTTCGTGCATTCAAATTCCAAAAAAAATGAATATTTAAAAGTAACTCCTCCAGGGGAAACAAACACTATTCCTTCTTCGTTACCTTCTTAGCTGCAAGCTCCATCAAAGTGCATTTTCCACATGCCATCACAATTTTTTGCAACATGTTTATCAATTGGATCACCATTGATTAACTTTGGCTGGGGTGGTTTTATCTTAAAACTTCAAAGATCCATATCACAAAAGCAATTGACTTGATCTTGAGGTACATAATCTACAATTGGGTTCATCCTTGGCTCCTTGTACAATTTAACTTCCTGGCCATTCACTGGAATTGTTGCATAAGATAAATCAAATTGGATGTTTCCCCTAACTGTTGTCATCCACTGTCTTGATAAAAGCATCCCAAACTGAGGAGGGGTATCAATTACAGTTATATCTATATTGTAGGCCACTTGAGGATAAGCAACTAGTTTGACTTCAACACCTTTTATAACACCTACTACTAGAACATGCCTACTATTCATTACATAGCACTTCCCTTCATTAGTATCTCCCCACAGACCAAGCTATTTCATAACTCCAACTGGCATGATATTAATTGCAGCGCCAGAGTCTATCATGCAATTCCTCAATAGTTTGTTATTTATAAGCAACGTGGTGAAAAAAGGTTCAAGTTGTGGGGAATTTATCAATACATCATTTAGACACACTTCTGGGACAATCATCTTCTCTTGCTTATTAACCATTTTAGTGGCCATCTAATTTTCAGAACTTTTACTTTTCTCATTTCCATTTGATATCAATTGAATTGCACTATTCCTATACTCCTTCATTCTCATCATCTCAAGCAGTGGGACAAACATTTTTACTTGTGATAAATCTTGAGAGAAGTCAAAAGAAGAACCTTCCGTAATCACTTTCTTTTGCTCCAATGTTCCTCCTTTGCTTTCCTCCTTTTCCCTTTTATTCAATTGACCAATTTTCTGTAACTCTTTATCCTCCTCCTTTTGAACAAGCTTATGTTCGTTCTTATCATGTTGCTTATTTTTTGTTCTCTTCAAAACTCTTGGTGTTACTTCTCTATATTTCATAAATATTCCCCTAGGAGCACCTTCCTTTTCATTCACTATCCTATTTCTTAACCAATACATTCTCTTTGCTTGTTCAACTGCAGCAATAGTTAACCTCTTTATTTCCTCTTCAGTGGGTCTCCTTATATCGCATTGAGTAGGCACCTCAATGGAGTATTGTTCTGCATAACTTTCTTCAAAATTGGAAAAAACTTGTTGTTCAGCCATGTGGACATTGCACCTTTGATTTGAAAAATCATACTCACAACCTTCATCTTCTAAAGATGAATACTCCTCCTCAACAAGATGAAAAGTATTTGAAGTAAAAAACACTAAGTGATCTTCTCTACTACTACCCGCTAGCATCCCTTCTTCTTGCATTTCCTGGGCTACAACACAGTGGTCTGGGGAATGTGGCCCATCACAACCTTCACACCAGAGATCATTATTGACCATATACTCCCCCTTCTTCCTTAATGGATTGGGTGTTTCCTTGTTCCTGGGTCTATCCATTACAAGTTTTCCATCCTTCCAATTTGTATTGTAAGGCATGTCATGTAACCTAGGCCTTTCACTTTTGTATGTGTTCTCCTGTTTGTATTGATAATTATTGGATTGTTGAGGAACCCTAGGGTTGTCTCTCTTACTTATTATCTGAGAAAATTTCTTGTTGTTTTCAATGGTTAGTGCTATCTTTTGGGCTTCAGCTAAATATCTTGGAAACTAGTTTCTTAGTTCATACCCTATTTTTGGATCGAATGCATTCAAATAAATACTCAATGCTACAAATTCTGGAAACTTTGACCCAGGTGGTATCTTATTCTGCAGTTTGCTGAATCTTCGGTTAAAATCATAAATTGAATCATTTTGATTTTTTTGAATCCGTACTAATTCATGTAAAGCAGCATCTGGTGCACACGAATTCCCATACTATTCAAGAAATCGATCCTGAAATTCTTGGATAGAATCAACAGAAGTTGTTGGTAGGCTATTGAACCAATCCCTAGCTTCTTCAGTGAGTGACATCATGAAAAACCTCATATGTAAATCTTCATATGCTATATCCAAGTCCTAAATAAAAGCATTAAAATTCCTTAAATGATCTTTAGCAGTAATTGCACTACTCCCTGTAAACTTAGGAACAAGACTTCTCCAACTGCTATCCATAGGGTAAGGGTATAATTGAAACCCTGTCAAATTAAATCGTCTGATCGTTGTTGTATACTGCTGAGGGGGAGGATTATGCAAGTGTTAATACTGGTACACTAGATTATTGTATTGTGTATGAAGATATGGCACATGTTGTTGACCATGAGGTGGTTGCGCACTTGTATGTTGTGATGCAGTATACAGTGGATAATTTGGCTATTTGTATTGATTTCCCATATGATTTTGAGGAACCTTTGGCTAATATGAAGGCCCTGCATTATTATTTCCTTGCCTATGAGGTGATATATATTTTGAAAAACCAGCTGTCTGAGCATCAATTTGGGCTATCTGTAATTTGAAGTCTTGGATTTCTTTTATCATTTGGATCTTTTCCTGTTCAACTTTTTCTCTTTCTACTTCTTGTTTATGAAACTTGAACTGTGTTTCTATTTCTTTACGAGTTGAGAACTCATAATTTTCTTGAGGAGTTACATGATCAATAGCTTCATTTTGATTACCCTCCATTCTTTGATCATATTTATGTTGACACACAACTCTTTCAGCCTCGAGTTTAGCCTCAAATTCCACCTATTTCTGAGGATTATAAAAAGGATTTCTTTGTTCTTCAGGGGTGCAAGGTTTTTCACTTGAATTATCTCTCCATGTATCATAACGGTCATATGTCTCACAATGTGGTCTTGATTTTTTGTCTTTATTCATTATGTACATGTTGTCAGCTACCTTCTTACCCATATGATCCTTATGTGTCCACTTACTGTTACCCGCAGGACCTCCAACAGGACCTCCTTTGTATTGGAATCTTCTACCATTCATGTCAAGAATTGATGCAATATTCTTGTTAGAGTCGCCACTCACTTTGTTAAAAGTGATAAAAATGAAATTATTCTTGATTATATCCCCAATGGAATCACTCTTTCTGAAACTTCTCAAACTATGAATCTTTCTTCAATGACTCTATATGGTGATCTTCAACTAGATATTCTGCAAATGATTCCCCAACAGTGTCACCAATTTGTTAGCTCTCAAAAACATAGGAAAAATAACTCAAGAGGTTGCCAATCTCTTGATACATTTCAAGGTAATAGACAAGGCCAAATGATTTAGACCTTCTACTCTTCAGGTGTTGCCATACCTAGGTGGGTGTACCTATAACAATAAAGTAGACTAGTGATTGATGTTCATTCCTTTAAAGTGATTTACCCACAATGGAAAATTGGAGTGGATAAATGAGTTTTATTTTGGTAAAAATTTTATAAGCAATATCAAGGCTAAAATATAATGTGTTCATATGAAACAAAATAGTGGAATGGTAGAGACTAGTGCCTTATTGGGTGTACGGAGTCAAATGAAAATATGAAATGAATAACTTCTTTTTGACAGAAACTCAAATTATTTGGCATACAATTTTAAGTTTATAACTAGTATAAACATGAAAGGATGTGACTACTGAGTTCTTCTTAATGATCCAAATGGTATTTCCTAATTACTATGACTGACTAAAAGGACTTAATCTTTCCTTGAAAGAACCAATTAATCCAATCATATAGATACAGCAAGTGTGCACTGATAAACTAAAAAATATCCTTGATATATTAGTTTAAACAATTAGAAAACATCAACCTTGGAGACAACTTCAACAATACTTTTAATTAACACAACAAACAACTAAAACTAGAAAATTCCACCAAATCAAATGAATTCAATTGAAAACTCCACTATTTCAAACATGCATCATAGTCTCAAAAAATTGTAACATTCTATATCCTACTATCTTCTTATTCGCTATCTATGCCCTCCCTCTCTCTCTGTCAAAAAATGAGTATTTATACATCAGTCATATGAAAAGTCGCGTGCTTTCGCATTCACATTTGCGATGATCCATTTATTCAGGCTTTTACTAACTTTCATCCTAGACACCCACAAAGACATCTTATAGTCTCGCTGATGCAGTCTCATCGATGCTCTGAGTCTTCTTGATAGTTAATAGATCATATGTCGTTATGGTGTCATGCAGTCACACTGATGTTATGAGTCTCCCCGACAGCTATTCCTTCAGTCATGAGTGCATCGCTATGACTCTCACCAATGATGCCTATCGCTGTGACTTTTAGGGGTTGGGGTAGATGTTCCTCCACATACTTTGTGTTTTATCGAGATATCACCCTTGGTCTGTTTGCTAATCACCAAGAAAAAATGTTTCTCTTACCGATAAAGCTATATTCGGCATGACTTCCATATCTCTCTCTGATGAATCTAGTCTTGCCGATGAATCTTATTATCAACAAGACAATGAATATCGCCAAGTCCTATTATCGATATAATCCCGTCATAGCGAAATTGAGAGTCGGCAGGGCTTCCACGAACTCACCCTGATACAACATCAAAATCCACCTTCATTGTATAGGTAAAACCAAATGAATACTCTGGGACATTTCACCGATGACTTAGGTTTTGCTGATAGTCATTTTGTGCTTCGATTGGTAAGACACATATGTGCTCGCTATGGCTTATTGCGAAAAACATTCTAATGCTGATAGGATCCTCTGGTCGCTGAGACAATGAACTTTGTCATGCCGATATGTGTCTTCAGATGAAATCATATCGGTATGACATTCCCAAACTCTTGCCGATAGACTGCCAAAAGATATACATTAGTATAAGATGCTTTATGGATCGGGAAGACCCTCACCATCTCTTGCCGATATGAATTATACAATGAAATACTCAGGGTTAGATGAAATCTATGGGACCACATGACAAAATATGGGAAAATATGTTATGAAGAGAGGATTCTTGTGCGTATGGTATGGAATTCTTTAGAAATCATGAGCATACACAACTATAAAATTTTCAAAATTTTATAGTTCCAACAGGTCCCAAGACATAATGTGAATGTATCAAACACATTACAACACTAAATCAAGGAAACATTATGCTTAATATAACAAGGGCCCAAGCAAGTAAGGAAAAGTAGAGGGATACTTTTCCGTTGCCACAGGTCCCATATTGCAAGGTGCATGAAGATCATTCATCATTATGAGGGGCATAGCTCATGGAGGCCAAGGCCTTTGTTGAGCCATTTAATAAATAAGCTCCTAGGTATACTCATTGTATTCAATGGAAAATTAGATGGAGTTAGGTTATTAGATAATAAACATCAAAATCCAATGAAGTAACAAAGAACAAAGGAAATAAACATGAAAATAAAAGGAACAATGTTGCCAGAAATCTTCATCTTCCATGGTTCACCTTTGTTACACCTTCTAGTTTGCAGCAAATCAGATGAGGCCCTCAGATTTCAAATGAGCAACCTAAAGTAATGTCTAAGCCCTATGCAAATGTTGAAGGATTTGATAGAATAATTCCTATGCCTATGACAATATGCTAAATGACATAATAATTACCAATGCTAAAATGACTATAATGCCTAAATTCGAAAATGACCGGATCCCGAAATTATGAGCAAAATTTTCTTTTATAGAAAGCACAATTTTGAGTGGACGGATGAGATTAAATTCTAAGAAAGACCTAGAATGAGAGGTCCAGATTGAATCTGAGAATCCCTAATTAGGGTTAGGGAAAATTCATTAATCGAACGATCAAAATAATATCTCAGATAATTGGATCGACGGTGGAGAACAAATGAGGAAATTAATTAGAAAATGAAGATTTTCGAAAAAGAAGAAGATAAGATTTGGACTGAAGATCAGATTTGGAAAATCAAGAATCTGCCCGATTACTTGATTTTTGGAAGATTAGTTTCCATTTTGAATTGAGTTAACTCAAAATATGGATTTTGTGAAATAATAAATAATTGATTTTCCAATTATTTACCAAAGTGAACTGTCAGTTAAGATTGTGATGACATTTTAAATAATTGATTTATTTAAAATGAGAGGAATATTAAATTGACAATTAAATAATTAAATTTAATTATTTAATTTAGAAGATAAGATTAATTAATTAAATAAATTAATCAATTTATTTAATTAAGACAGTTAGTGACATATTAAATAAATAAATAAAATTTATTTATTTAATAATCAAGAAGAAATACATGACAAAGGAGTAATTAAATAAATTAAGAAATTTATTTAATTAAGGGAATACTTAGACAATTAATGACGTATTTAATAAATAAATAAAATTTATTTATTTAATAATCATGAAGAATGTAAAGACATGAATTAACTAAACAATTATAAATTATTTAATCAATAGTCAAATGTGGACCAAGGACATAATTAAATGTCATAATTATGCTAGGATGAAAGTGGTAAAAATGAAGCTTGCAGGCCTAGGTCATTTTTAGGTGTGTACATTTTGCCCCTCTTTGCCATAATGTCCCTTGTCACATTGTGACAAAGAAAATAAGTCAAAAATATGCCCCAGTGAAGGTACGGAGTATCATTGCCCCCTCAAGAAATTTTTCAAATTTTGGGTCGGCAATAGAAAAATTTGTAAAGGGTCCCGATAAATCAATTTGATGACCAAAAAAATAATGGCATAATTGGTTTCAGATTCAGACATGTTTAAGACAGTCAACGGGGAAGTCAAAGGTGGTCAACTGAGCTTCCATAAGTAACTCACCTGAGAAAAATGTCATTTTGACCTTATAAATAGGTTGACAAAGGGGTAAAAGTCAATTCACTTCTACTACTTACCTTGCGAATTCGAGAGCTCAGAGCGAAAAAGCATAGCAGCGACGATGGTGATTCTAGTGTCAGAGCATCATGGGGAGATCGTGCAGACCTTCAGACGGCCAGAGGGCTTAGAGCCAGCGGTAAGTACCCTTGTCTTGTTTCTTGTTTTTTTCATTTTGCGTGTCAATTTTAGCTTTCTAGGGCAAACAACGAATGCTCCGCGACGCAATTGCGTTCGCGATCGACGCATTTGCTTTCATGTTCGATGCATATGATGTGTCATGATGCAAGTGCAAAAGCAAATTAGAGTGGACTAGTGGTTTGCACCGCATTCGACACATAGTGCGACGCATGTGACTTATCAAGTCGCATTTCCCTGCTAGAATGCCGCAAACGCGAAGTTGCAATGCATTCACTCTTTTGATCAATGCAATTGTGATTGTGCGACGCAATCGCCATAATGCGACGCAATTGCCAAATTTCGTGACGCAAGTGCCAACATGCGATGCATTTACAATGTTGAGCCACATTTGATGTACGGAATGACGCAATTGACTTTTTGAGACGTAATTGCTCTACTGCGACGCATTTTCCTTTCACTTGTTTAGAGCTTGTTTTGATGTTTGCGTAACCTTAGATGCATTTTGATAATATTAACCAATTTTCTCAAAGTGTTCTGACAAATTGCTCGACGTTTTGTAGAGGCAACTTGCCCCAATTTATACCCGCGAGAGCAGATCGACGATGTTTCGGTTTGCTGACCAGTTGAGCACGCAGGAGTGGCGATGATTGATGTGCTTAGGATTATTCTATGTTGCTTTCATGCCCACCATTTGGGTGAACAAGGGACTACTGATGGCGCTGTGTGAGCGGTGGCATTTAGAGACTTGTTCATTCCATCTACCGACAGGTGAGGTTACGATTACTTTGGAGGATGTCTACCAGATCCTGCGAGTACCTATCCAAGGGGAGTGGATCATCTATGATCCTCGGCATGGCAAGCAGACCTTTCGAGCTTACTACCGAGACCAGGGTGCAAGACTGGGCATCCAG
The DNA here is from genome assembly GCA_007258455.2 of Sequoia sempervirens. Classification (NCBI taxonomy): domain Eukaryota; kingdom Viridiplantae; phylum Streptophyta; class Pinopsida; order Cupressales; family Cupressaceae; genus Sequoia; species Sequoia sempervirens. The sequence continues at coordinate 219,381,653 of VDFB02252616.1, read as the reverse complement.
GGTTATGAGATCAGGTGGGAGTTCTTGGCAGAGCATTATGGTCGCTTTGATGCATTCCTTGCGACGCTGATTACAGCTATTTTGGTTCTCGACCGGCGGGGACACAGATTCCCTATTGGCTGGGGAGACGTCCTAGTGGGCATGAGGTGAGACAGGACCATTTATGCTTGGGGTCCTTGCTTACTTGGGACACTCTACCACCAGTTGCACGATGTTGTTTATAGGAGAGGAGAGAGCATCTCATGTGGGACTATGTTGATGATGATATGGGCTTGGGAGCACATATCCATATTCTGACCTCCCATTGATAGACCATAGTTGGCTGATGGTATGCCTTATGCTTATTACTATGCCGGTGCATTACAACAGACTCATATGGGTGAGACAGGTTGGTGGCAGCATTGGATCGACACGATGATATCTTTTATCTAGAGACCGTACCGAGACTGTGAGATGTGGGACGATGAGGACGAGCACCTTAGCCTATGCAGACAATATAGGTATCAGATTGGCAGGATAGTGCAGACATCACTGATCATCGAGATGTATTTATCGCAGTGTGTTCTCAGGCAGTTCAGAGAGCAGCAAGGTGTACCTATGGGGACAACCGAGTATGCCAGATCATCGTGAGAGTATGCATGGGGGCCAGCCATCCCAGTGGCATTTGCAGAGCAGCAGATTGATGGGCTAGTAGCCCAGGCCTAGGGTTGGAGGGGAGGAGGAACTGATCTAGGGATGACACCGGATTATGATCTATGGTGGCAGGCACGCAAACCAGTGCCATTGACAGATCCTGACGGGCCAGCACCTGTGGATAGGAAGTCAGTGATTCCTTGTGTGCCACAGGCCAGGCGAGGTGGGGGGGTAGAGATGGAGGCAGGGGTGGAGACGGAGGCAGGGGAGGAGATGATGGTGGAGATGGCCAAAGGCAGAGGTGAGACGTTCAGAGACAAGGCCGGAGGATGTGACAACGTGTAGCGAGGGTAGCCTTAGATGCTATCCCCAAGGTTGGTGAGGAGGGGGAGAGAGAGGAGTAACCCAGATAGGAGGGAGAGGGCGAGGAGAGACAGGAGGAGGAGAGGCATGAGGAGGAGGCAGAGGAGAGGCATGAGGAGGAGCTGGAGGTGGAGAGGCATGAGGAGGAGCTAGAGGTGGGAGGACAGGAGGAGGAGGTGGAGGAGGAGAGGCATGAGGAGGAGTTGGAGGTGGGAGGACAGGAGCAGGAGAGGAATGAGGATGTGGAGGTGGAGGTGGAGGTGGAGGTCGGAGGACAGGAGGAGAAGGTGGGTGACAATGACAATGATAAGGACGATGCTATGGATGAGGCTGAGAGAGTCCTCAGATGGTGTATGGTGGAGGGAGAGGAGGAGATACCCTCTAGTTCAGTGTTGCCTCAGGATGCCACAGCAGATCAAAGAGTGGTCGATCTATAACAGAGATTGGATGATAGCATGGCGCAGGTCAGGTCATTGCAGTCAGCTTTGGAGCTAGCATGTGTGGAGCAAGATCAGGCGGTGATCCACCAGCAAGATGTAGCTCAGTGGTGTATATATTTTGTAGCATTATGCACAGGGCCTATGGGAGACATGGCTCACGAGCTAGCCAGGGTGAGCACAAGATTGGGGTAGTACCGGACCCTGTATGAGAAGGCAGTGCCACCGGAGTGACGGGATCCTACTTTGTCTCGGCCACAGTTGAGGATAGGCAGTGGCCACAGATCAGGCAGTGTTACTGGTAGTAGGAGTCATACTAGTGTCAAAGGGTCTACCTCAACAGGACACACTTCAGGGCACAGGTCACATCATTCACGCAGGCACACCCCAAGTCACCATTTGGGTCACAGTCATGGGTCGACTGGTTCGGTGCAGAGGTCGGTATAAGTATAGCCGCCAGTGGTTGATCCCTCTTTGTCTTAAAGTCCGGTTGTGGTGACATCACAGATGTTTGTTACCATTGAGATGACACTGTCTTTCGCAGTTCCACTAGTGGCACAGGCAGAGGTTGCGACAGGTCCACCTATTGTTTCAGTGCCAGTGACAGAGCTTCCGCTGCCACATTCCTCGCCTCGAGGGGATGATGAGAGTCTACCCTAGGGGCATTTTGTTATTTAGGACACACTATGTATATTATTGAGCCTACGAGCTCCATTTTTGGGATATCCCATGACTTTATCTTGTGACATTGTACATTTTTGAGATGATACTATATGATGATGTAGTTTTGATGTGGCCTACATGTGTTATGCTATGCTCTTTTATTTAATGCATTATGACATGTATGATGTATGATGTTGATTTATGATGCCATGTATGTCCTATGATGCGTATTTGTGATGCTGATGCTATGATGATGCAATGCTTACTTATGTGAGATGATAATGATAATGATGTGCCTAATGTATTTAGTAAATGGATGTTAGGATGTTGATTATGTTAATGCACTTGTTTGTGAGTATGTATATGATTTGATGCTATGGATGTTGTATGTATGGACCTAATGCAATGTTTATATGATCATGTATGCACTTATGTTTTTGAATGTCATAGGATATCATTGTGAGATGGACTGAGGAAGACGACGAGACTGGTGAGAGAAGATGACCAGACCAAAGAAGGGGAGATGACCAGACCGATGAAAATGCATGTTAATTCCTAGACCAAATCCTTCAAAGCTTTACCATAGGACCTTAATTTTTATTGCTCTTAATCATCATTGGGTAGACTATTGTAATGGCCAAGAAACACCATATTATGACATAGATCAAGGTGTGCAAGGTTGTACCATCACGTAAGATAAGCAGTCGCAGACAAGGATGATCATGACTCATACTAAGAGCGTGATTGCCCCAGTCTTTTTGTCATAATCAACCACAAGAAGAAAAAGACAAGGACGAATCATGTAACGTCATTGCTTTTCTAAATCCTATTTCCAGGACATCCTTGAGAAACTAGTGGCATGATTGTCAAAATACAAAATAGAGCCCTTACCATGATATGTCATTGTTTTTTTAAATCCCAAAGTCAGGACCTCGCTGAGAAACTAGTAGTCATGCGTGTCAATCGTCATGATACGTTGCTGCTTCTCTAAATCCTGCTTAGTGGGATCTTGCTGAAAAACTAATATCATGATAAAAACTAAAAGACAATTGTCAAGTTTTTTCCAAGTGCGTCTGGATATCCATTGTTCTGATGTCAAGATGTCAGGTTTAATGATGTTGAGATGCCCGAGTGTTAAAGCTTTGATGTTGCGCAAACGACAAATGTCCAAATTTTCCAGATTCAGGAAGGACACATCCTGAATAATATGAATGCCAAGAGAATTGATCTCCAAATGCCATGTGACAATGGTGATGACGATGCTTAGGAAGGACACATCCTAAAGCATAAATGACATAGTTGGTTTTTTAGGACACATCTGAAAAATATTGATTTTATGAGGAGCGATCCTTAGATGCCAAGAGGATCCCTCAAAATGTCGAATGACAGTGACGATGCCTAGGAAGGACACATCCTAAGGCGTGAATTACCAAGGCTATCCTTCAAAAGGACACATCTGAAGATTAACCTAAAGTTGACAGTTTGATAGGTTATGATGATTTAACCTGCTTTGACCAAGTTTGACTTATGTTTGACTATATACCAATTTTGTCATGATGATATGATTGACCTGTTGATGAGATTTTCTTTTTGAAATAACTGATTGTCATGATTTGTTCTTAGGAGTTTTACCCATTTGGGAATGATTCGCTTTATCTTGAAGAGATTCTGACGTGAGTGCCATGTGTAGTGTCACGAATCCTAATGGACTGACCTAGTGCGGCCTCGGGGGCTCATCGACATATGGCCTTGCCTACGTTATACACTCAGAGACCTTGTAGTTCAACATGACCAATGACTTTGTCCAAAGGACAAAATTTTGAATCATTATTTTATTCTGACAAACCTAAATGGATTGACCTAATGTCTCGGGGGCTCAAATTTGAGTCTTGCCTACGTAGCAAATGCGCAGAGACAATGTAGTTCAGACAAATGACAAAGACTGATTGATATGACTAATTTTGACAAGAGATGATATTGCGTTTGCATTCTTTGAGCAGTCTGATGTTTTTGTTTATGGTTTTCTTCAGGACATTTTATGATTTTTGGGTATTTCTTTAGGACATTTTATGATGTTTTTGGTCTTTTTTCAGGACTTTTTGCCATGTTTTTGGTCTTTTTTTAGTACCTTTTTCCAATTGTCAAGATCATGTGTGACATCCATTGCATTTTTATGATAAATTTTTTTCCCCCAGTCAGGTCCAAGACTTAGTCATTTTTAAGGAACATGGACAAGATGCTGCTGGTTTCCTGGATGGATAGTCGTCAGGACCTGATGTCAATCGTTTATCCACTATGACAGGTATGATAGAGTGTGGTGGGAATTTTCATAATAATGGTGATACTACCTTTCATCCTAAGCCAAGGTAGACCAAGTGACAGTAGATGGCAGAGCAATGATTGACTACACATGGTGCCTATTTGCCAAGTTTTCACCATGGTACTTGTCCAAAGCGCCTATTTTCCAGGTTTTCACTATTGAATGAATCATTTTTCTCTTTACTATTTTCTTGACTTTTTTATTTTGTTGGTGTCACCAAGACGCTTGTTTTCTAGGTTTTCATCAGGGTGACAATTTTTTATCATTTTTCAATTTTTTTGTATGTTATAGTTTCCAACTCAGTCCTCTGATGCTATGCGTAGAACCTTTAGAGATGTAAACTGTTGATAGGCTATGCCAGTTGTTCTCCATCTAGTGTGGCCAACTGATAAGCTCTAGAACCAAAAGAAGATATGATAATGTAGGGACCCAGCCAGTTTGGTTCAAACTTTCCTGGCTTTTCTCTATCGGCTTGATTCTTGGGGTTTTGCATGAGAACTAGGTCGCCAATGTCAAATTGTCTGACCATAACCTTCTTATTGTAGCTACGACAAAGATAGTTCTGATATGCTTGGAGATGGTTTAGTGAATTTTTCCTTCTTTCTTCCAGCATTTCCAGCTCGTGCAAGCGTGATTGTCGATACTTCTCTTCATTAGTTAGACCCTTTAGGGAGACTCGTAGTGAAGGAATTTTGACCTCAATGGGTAGGATGGCCTCAGCGCCAAAGACTAGGACAAATGGAGTGGCTCCTATAGGTGTACGAATGCTAGTTTGGTAAGCCCACAGAGTAGGGTTGAGTTGTATGTGTCAGTCACAACCAGCGTCATTGACAGTCTTTTTGAGAATTTTGACAATGGTTTTATTGGACGCCTCAGCTTGACCGTTTCCTTGTGGATAGTAGGGAGATGAAAAATGGTGTAGAATGTGAAATCGCTCACATAACTCCCGAATGTCTTAGTTTTTAAACAGACGTCTGTTGTCAGTGATGATGGATTGCGGAAGGCCATACTGGCAGATGATGTAGTTAAGGATGAAATTCGATATTTGTTTGCCAGTAATATATGTCAATGGGATGGATTCGATCCACTTCGTAAAATACTTAGTGGCGGTGATAATGAATTTGTGGCTGTTGGAGGAGGTTGGATGAATTTTACCCACGAGGTCGAGTCCCCATTGAGTGAAGGGCCAAGGAGAAGTCATTGGTTGAAGTTCCTGTGCTGGAGCATGGATCAAATTGCTATGAATCTAAAATTTGTGAAAAGTCCTCACATATTCAATTGCATCCTTTTCAATTGTTGGCCAATAATACCCAAGTCTCGTTAGTTTCTTAGCTAGAGTAGGACCACTCGAATGAGATCCGCATATACTGTCGTGCACTTCACGTAAGGTCGTATGCGCTTCGTTGGTGTCAAGACATCTAAGGAGGGTGTCATCAAAACTACGGCGGTACAAGGTGCCACTGACGATTGCATACTTGGAAAATTTTTAGATGAAGGATTTCCTTTGGTTATTGGACAGGTTGAGTGGGAGGGTTTGAGATTTTAGGTAGTCATAAATGTCCTTATACCAGGGAGAGTTGGGACCAACAAGTTCCCAAACCATTTCTGATTCTGGGATATTATATGCCGGGATTAAAAGTTATTCTACTAAGAACTCAAATTGTGACACATTTTGAGGGATGTCCAAGAGAGAACCAATAGTAGCCATTGCATCCGCTGCCTTATTCTATGTTCTGTGGATTTGTTCAAAAGTAATCAATTAGAAGTATGTCAGGAAACTGTCCACCATCCTCTTGTAGGGGAGCAACTTCTCATCCTTTGTTTCATAGTCATCATTCACTTGGTTGATAACAAGCTGGGAATCCCCAAATACATGCAATGTTTGAATTTTCCATTTAATTGCCATTTTGAGACCTGTGACTAGTGCTTCATGTTCAACAATGTTATTTGTACAAGGGAAAGCGATCCAGAATGCCTTAGGAATTGAATCCCCTTATGGTGTGATAAACAAGATTCCAGTGCCTGAGCCATGACCAGTATGAGACCCATCAAAATATAGCTTCCATGGTACCGCTGGTTCCGCATGAAAAATGGACTCATCGGGAAAATCAGTTACTAGTGGATGAGTGACTTGAATCGGTGCATCTGCCAGTTGATCTGCTATTACTTGTCCTTTTATTGCCTTACGCTCGACATATTGTATGTCATAATCACTTAGTATCATAACCCATTTTGCCAACCGGCCTGTTAATGCCGCCCAACTTAAGAGATATTTTAATGGATCAATCTTGGCGACTAGCTATGTCTGGTGATTGAGCATATAGTGTCTTAGCTTATGGGATGCAAAGACAACAACAAGGCATGCATGTTCAATGTGTGTATAGTTCAACTCATACCCTATTAGTGTGCGGCTGATGTAATAGATGGCCCGTTCTTTTCCTTCATGATTGTTTTGTGCCAGTAATGCCCCCAGTGCTGAACTAGTAGTCAAGATGTAAAGTATCAATGGCTTTCCATGAATTGGAGGCATGAGGACTGGTTTTGACAGTAGATAATCTTTGATTTGTTGAAAGGCTTCTTGAAATTTGTATGTCCATACAAAGGGGATACCCTTGCGCAACAGATACTGGAATGGGTGACACTTATCTGCCAATTGGGCTATGAAACGCTGAATAGACTGTACTCTTGCTTGTAGAGTTCTTAGTTCATTGATTCCTTTGGGCGGAGGCATTTCTATGATGGCTTTGACTTTTGCCGAATCGACCTCTATGTCTCTTCGGAAAACTATGTATCCCAGGAGTTTCCCTAATGTGACCCCGAAAACACACTTCTTAGGATTTAGCCAGACTTTGTACTCTTCAAGTCTGTTGAAAATTGTGTCGAGTACCTTTAGATGATCTTTCCTAGTTTCCGAATTGGCCAATAGGTGATCTACATAATCTTCCATTATATTGTGCATCATGTCATGGAAGATTGTGGTCATAGCCCTTTGGTATGTGGCACCTGCATTTTTGAAACTGAATGGCATGACATTCCAACAATATGTACCGCATGGGCAAGTAAATGCCATTTTGTGCTGATCTTCAGGAGCAATGCGGATTTGATTATAGCTGGAGAAACCATCCATGAGGGATAGCATCTCATATCCTGCTGTAAGGTCAACTATGATGTGAATGTTTGGAAAAGGAAAGTCATCCTTTGGGCATGCTTTATTCAGGTCTCGAAAGTCTGTACATATGCGGATTGGCCCATTTGGTTTGTCACTAGCACTAGCTTGGAAATCCATTTAGCGTAATCTATAGACCTTATGAATCTGACATCCAGTAGTTTCTTTAACTCGGCCTTGACCAATAGAGCAACTTGAGTGTGCATTTTGCGCAACTTCTGCTTGACCGGTTTAGCATTAGGCAATAGTGGGAGATGGTGTAGAACTAGTTTTGGGTCCAATCCTGGCATGTCAACATAGGACCATGCGAAGTTTATTTTTCATTCTGCAAAGAATTTATGAAATTTTGATCTCTCGTCTTCAGTTAATGATGCAGCAAAGAGGACCATCTTGGGATCTTCTATAGTTGATATGTTATCCTCTATTGTGTCTTCAATAAGCATAGCTGATTTCTCTTGTTGCATGGGGAGAAAGTACAGTATTCCATCTTTGGGCGCCTCAGAGAGGTTTTCACCCACAGATACATCATTTATTTTTACTATTTTATCATCAAGAGGTGCCTTTTGGTTTTCACCTAGAGACGTTTCACTTTTTGTTTTATTCGTATTTTTACTTTTGTGACTAGAGGACGGAGCAGTCTCGCCAAAGTATGTCGTGCAGTCTATATCAATGGAAAATCCTGATTTGTGGTCCCCACTGGGTATGCCTTCTTGTAATCCCATAAATTCAACAATTTTCTCATCATTCTGAAATGTATCCAGGGCTGGCGGTCCTTGTTGGTCCCAATCGACTAACTCAGGGTAAACTAAGGTAATGCCATCGTCAATGCTGGTGAATTGGGGTGAGGATGCTGACAGCATGCAGATGGATTCAATGATGTTGTAGATGAGATTATCATCATCCAACTTGACATCGGACTCTATCCAATATTCTCCTTCAGTAGTGTCATATTCGTTGTCAAAATAAGGGGTGAAGGTTTTAGAGTCCTTGTTGTCAATGTTGTCTGATACTTCAGATGGATTGGACTGAGGGGGTTTAAATGACGGGTGTTGAATGTCATGGGACATGGTAATGGAACTTTGACCATTTGGTGCCTTTTCAATTTTGAATGTTTTCCAAAACTGTTGTTCAGAGGTCAGTTCCCCTGGTTCAACAAACAAATCATCAAGACAACAGTCATTGAGGGATCGTTCTGAGCCAAATTCCCACTTGTGGGATTCAGTTTCAGTGATGGTTTCCTTAGTAGTCTCGACAATTTTCGAAGCATGTACTCACTCATTTGAAAGTCCAGAGGTACGTCGATCGTCATTGTCAGGTGATCCAAACCCTAATCCAAGATACTTTGGAATTTGAAAAGTTTCTATGGGTTCCCTTCGGCTAGTTTTATTTCTTCCTAGGCCACTAGTACCATCGTAGCCTTTAGCCTTCATGATGTCATAACCTTTGCCATATATTTGAACTGGTAATGGGGGTAGTGCGATAGTATCCTTGTAGATCCATCCTATAATGTTAGTAGGGTCTTCCATACTCATGCCCCCCCACTTGATAAAACTATTTTCAGTGGAACTTTGAAAGTTTCCTGAGGTTCCATTCTGAAACATGGTTGACCATAGTCCTTTGGAGACCTGGGTATTGTTGTTATGCTGTATGCTATGTGTAGTTTGAATTCTCTACAGCCAAGGTCCTGGATTTTGACAGTGGATTCAGTGTTAGGGCTAGTGGAAGGTGGTGGTATGGCGAAAGACGTGGATGGAGTGAATGTGGAAGATAACGTGAGTGTGGATGGGTTGATGTATTTGGATGTCAAGGAGCCAAGTGCTTCTCGGTTAATAGGTACTTATTTTTTAGAGATACCCCTTAAGTTTGTACAATATTGGAAAGGGTCGGGGTCTCCATATATGGTTATTTCCATGCCGTCAAATGGAAACTTGAGGCATTGGTGATATGTGGACGGAACGGCTTTTAAGGCATGAATCCATGGACAGCCAAGCAAGATGTTATATGGTAGTTCCAAATCTAGGACCTGGTAGGTTGTGTCCATAATGACCGGTCCCACTCTGATAGGGAGAGAGATAACACCACGTGAAGAGCGTTCCTCGTCATCGTATGCTTTGATCACTATACTTTTCGTTTTTATCTACGCATGCATCAAAGAACTCGAGAGCCTTAACCAGTTTGAGGGAGCATATGTTCAATCCTGCTCCACCATCTACTAAAACATGTCTAACTTTGTGCTTGTGGATGAAAGTTTCTATGTGCAATGCATCATTGTGGTTGGTTTTAGGTGATGAGTAATCTTGATCTAAGAAGGTGACGTGGTGCAAGGCATAGTAAGATATCCCACCATGGTTTCAAATTGATTGACATCGATGTCCTTGGGGACTGACGAGTCTAGCCAGGTTTTATCTAGGATATCTTTGTGTGTGGGAGAGATACGAAGCAACTCGAGTATAGAGATTTGCACGGGAGTCTTTCCTAGCTGGTCGATGAGGTTGAACTGACTTTTGGGTTTCCATTGCTTTGTGGTCGAGACAGGTTGTGACTGTTTAGCAGATGGGCCTGGTATGGTGATTTTGGCTTGTCCAGTGGGAGGTGGACCAGCTATAGTGACCTTGCCACTGCGAGTAGTAGTGTTACATTTGGGTGCTCTCCTGACCGTAATGGTATTTATGTATTCATTGTCAATTTGGACATTGTTTATAATGGGTCCACTAGAATAATCATACTTGACTCGGGCGAAGTTGGCTTGATTATTGTGCATCTATGGTCCTGACGTGGAAGCATTATGAGGACCATGGTCCTGCAGTGGATTCTTATGGATAGTATGATCTGAATTGGAGGAAAATTGAGATCCACCTACTTCAATGACGCGACTTTTGATAAGATCTTGTATAAGGTTTTTCAATTGTCGACAGTTAGTGGTTGTATGTCCTTTTCCTTGATGGTATTCAAAAAATGCATTGTCATTCCACCATGCTGGTTTGAATTGTCCTAGGTCGTATGGTTTTGGTTCTTGGAGTGTAATGACCCCATTCTGGAGACACTTGTTAAGGACTTCTTGAATAGGTTCACCCAAAGGGGTGTATGTGCGACCCCTAGGAAATTGTCTTATTTGACGGTATTGTCCCTGATTGTTTTGATCACTTTGGCTGTTTGAAGGAACATTGGGAGGAGGTGTCAATGTCGTTGTTGATTTGCTTTGTTGTTGAACCCCTTTTAAGTCTAGTATAGGACCTACAATGTTTGCAGTCTTGGCATCAACAACACCATCATTTGTAACGTGTTTATTTTTAACCTAGTATTTATTCTTGTTGGTGGTTGGATTGAAACTTGTGTTTTTGGAACCATATCATAATTCTCCCTTTGCGATAAGGGCTTTCTCAATCTGGACCCCTTTTTCAACTAAGTCTGTGAAGTTTGTGCAACAATGTACTTGCAATGCATATCTTAGGGGCCCAAGAAGTGTTTGTACAAACATGTCGACCTTTTCCCTTTCAGGTATATCAATATGGCATCTACTAGCTAGACTTCTCCATTTCTAAAAGAATGGGATGAGAGTCTCACCAACATCCTCTTGCGTGAGATTGTACAAGCTTGTGATAGAGGTATCCATGTCAATGTTATACACGTAATTTTTTATGAATTTTATTTTAAGCTCATCCCATGTTTGGATATCCTTTTGAGTGGAAAACCATTCAAGGGTTTGACCCGCCAAACTTTTAGAAAAAAGTCTCATCAAGTATGTTTGTTCATAGGCGATGTCCATACAATTGGTTACAAATTCATGAACATGTTCAATGGGGTTTTTCTTGCCTCTGTATTTTGTGAAGTTGGGTGAAACATATCCCGGAGGAAATGGAGGCATGTATAAGCTCATGTCAAATGGGTATACATTTAGGTCATATGATATTTTTGATTTCTGACCTGAAATGTATATGTTTTGAATAGTTTTCTCTAAACCCGTCACTCTTGTTCAGAGGGCATCCACAATAGGGTCATTTATGTTTCCATACATTGGATTGCCTGGTACACCATGTGTTCCTATTTGTTGCGCATGAATATTGGTGTATTGTGGCAATATGGATTATTGTGACATGTATGACATGTGCAGATTGGCGTGTTGTTGATATTGAAGGTTATGATTGGGTGTATGTTGGTGAGTATGAATGTTAGATGAGTAGGTTGGGATGTGTCCCCCAGTCATGTGTGTCGTTATTTGGGAAATGTGATGACCATGGATGATATGATACGTTAATGGTGTCATGGGTTGTGTTACTTGGCCACCTTGTGCGAATTGTTGGTTTTGCACAAGGGGAATGTTTGTATTTGTACCTTGGGAGGCAATGACATGTGACTGTGTTGTTGTGGTAATGTTTGGTTGTTGTCCTTGGATAAAAATGAGTCCCTTGCCTCCTCTCGAAGGATTTTATGAAATACCGCTGAGCGGATATGTCGAAGTTGTGCTCATGGTAGTAGATGTAGCTATCAAGGGGGGATTGTTGTGACTTGATGATGCCCCCATGGCATTTACTGTCGTGGAATTTATGGTGTTGGAGATGTTTGGGATGTTGGAGGTAGCATGCACTGTCGTTATGGTGCCAAAGGAAGTATTGCTCGTAATGTTTGGAAGTTGACCACTATGTGATATGTTATGTGCATTGTTGTTATTAGGGTCAGGAGGTGTCACATTTATCGTGTTAATGTCAAATCCTTGAGGTAATTTGGCTCCTTCACTCAAGAGTATAGCCAAGAATCTATCTCTGTCATGATGGACCATTGTTTCAATGAAGTGAGAGGCCTCTGGGTTTTGTGCTATTGCCTCTATGTTTTCCTCAAGTATTTGACCATATTCGTCTCTTTGCAAGTAGAGTTCAAATGTACTGTTTGATGAGGATTGCATTGTCATTGGAGGTGGATTTTTTGAATTGGAAAATGGATCGTAAAAGGTCAAGTTTGGGTCACTTGTATGATTATCAACAGTGGACATGGGGTCTTGCCGAAAGTTTGCCATTTGTCTTTGTTGTTTTTGAAGTCTAGTTTCCACCATAGATGAGACTGCTCAAATGGGAATGACAACTAATAATGATGATACTATGTGAGATCTAAGTTCCAAATGATGACTAGGATGACTAATGTTTTTGGATTTTTATGAATAGGATATGCAATGTGTAGACCTAAAATGCAATTTAAGATAAGGGTATCTAAGCACTTCTAAGCTCAAACTTTGGTTTCAATTTTGGCTACTAAAGGACTTTGTTGAAAATGATAAGGTGACAAGGTCTAAATGACTAGTGAATTTTCCCAACTAGATTTTTGAGTTGGAAAATCCACAAAAGAGGACAATGACTGAAAAGGGGTTTGATAACTTAGTCCAAAAGAGTCTACTTTCAAAAACAATGATGTTGCAAGTTGTGCTGAGGTTTACCAAATCCTAAAGATGCAAAAAATGTGAACCTAGGGATAACCTAATGTCAAATGTATGCAACTAAAATAATGAAGGATGCAACCTATGGCAATGAATGCAAACTAGTGGTCAAGACTTTGAGCAATTTCAAGTTTGGTTTCTGACAGAATCTTCTAGGAAATAGTGTTTGATAGATTATTGAAGAGATGAAGACTTCAGATTTGACTTTGGATGAAGTTTTAAATAGTGACAGGAAAATGCGGCTCAATTTTAGCAGATGTGACTTAGAAACAGACAAGTGTGACTTGGTTTATCAGATGCGACTCGATGACAGTCAGTTGAGTTTCAGTTTTGCACATGCAGCTCTGCAGTGTTCAGATGCATCGTGATGCATATAGATGTGGAATTTTGAGTATCAACTACGGTTTAACAGAGCAATTGTGGTTCAGAAAATTGATTGCAGTTTGACAGATGTGACACAGTTTTGTTTCAAATTGATTTTCTTGTCGTTTTGATTACAAGTTTGATATGTTTGGTGTTGAATGTTTTGTTTGGAGCTGTGATAAAACCATAAAGCACTTGACAAACACAGTGTTTTGAAAAGTAACCAAACACACATCAGATAAGCACAATCCTAGGTTAGGCCATGAAAGTATTTGCTAGATTCCACGCGGGTTTCCCCAACCGCATATCTGTAGCGTGTGAATTGAAAAGCTTGGCTGCACGGGCTCCCCCTTACAATGCACTCTCTTCTCAGGCCAACCAAGCTTCCAACCCCCATGAAACTCCCATGGCGAGCTGATCACATCTACTACAAACTGTGAAAGTGTGGATGCCTTCACACCAGCCGGTGCTGCACTAGCAAATAGAAGGATTTTGGCTTTCTATACAAGAGTTTTTAGTTAGGGACCCCCGTTCGAGTGGCCATACATGGGGCAAGAGATTAATCACCATTAAGGTGGCACTCCAGCTTGAAGAGTTTAAGCTCAACAGGGTTTAAGGGAGTACAACTCCATCCGTATGACACATCCGCACAAGCAACCTTAGGTTTTCCCTTAAGGTTTACATTTATATACCGGTCGGGGGTAGCTTGGCTTTAGCTCCCTTACCAGTTTGAGTCACATTGGGGTGATGAAATCCCCAGGCAAGCCCAATTTCTAGAGTTGGTAACCATTTCTCTTACACCCAAGATCGCCCAAAAGCGCGAGGGGAGAGGATACTCCGATATACCAAGTCAGGGTAATAATAGATAAAAATGGGTCTGGTTTTCTGATCACTAGGTTTTCACCAAGTGAGAGCATACTCACCTACTATTTTGAAAACACAGTCAAGCAAAGAAGACATGAATGTTCTTTTTATGTGCACCAAAGTTAAATGTTTGCTAATCTATGAAAAACAAGCACAATGTTTGTTTTATTTCGTCTTCGACATTCGAATCTGTAGACAAAAGATTAGTAGTTTCCTTATTTAATGATCTTTGACACATGATTAGTAACCGCCACACGCTGCAAATGAAGATTAGTAACACAAAACCCTAAGCTAGCTAACATGTAGGAATGAAAAACCAGGAAATCAAAAGACCATAAAAACCAGAAAAAAAAAGAAAGAAAGCAGAAAACCCTAAAACCCAAAAACCAAAATGTCAAAAATGAAAGAAAATATTTACCAAACGATTGCGGCACGCCAGAGCAGATGCATCGTTCAGGACTTCGAATGCGGCGTAACCGAGTAGATACGTCGTTCAAGATATCGATTGCGGCTTGTCAGAGTGATTGCGGGTTTTATTCTTGAGAATGCGTCACAATTTTTTTTAAAAGCGGTTGCGTCGATCTGTACCTGTACCTGCAAAACAACAGAAAACACAAAAACTGTACAGAAATAACAGAAAAAAATGGAGCCGGGTTCACCAATGTATTCAATGGAAAATTAGATGGAGTTAGGTTGTTAGATAATAAACATCAAAATCCAATGAAGTAACAAAGCACAAAGGAAATAAACATGAAAATAAAAGGAACAATGTTACCATAAATCTTCATCTTCCATGGTTCACCTTTGTTACACCTTCTAGTTTGCAGCAAATCAGATGAGGCCCTCAGATTTCAAATGAGCAACCTAAAGTAATGTCTAAGCCCTATGCAAATGTTGAAGGATTTGATAGAATAATGCCTATGCCTATGACAATATGCTAAATGACATAATAATTACTAATGCTAAAATGACTATAATGCCTAAATTTGAAAATGACCGGATCCCGAAATTATGAGAAAAATTGTTTTTTATAGAAAGCACAATTTTGAGTGGACATATGAGATTAAATTCTAAGAAAGACCTAGAATGAGAGGTCCAGATTGAATCTGAGAATCCCTAATTAGGGTTAGGAAAAATTCATTAATCGAACAGTCAAAATAATATCTCAGATAATTGGATTGACGGTGGAGAATAAATGAGGAAATTAATTAGAAAATGAAGATTTTCGAAAAAGAAGATAAGATTTGGACTGAAGATCAGATTTGGAAAATCAAGAATCTGCCCGATTACTTGATTTTTGGAAGATTAGTTTCCATTTTGAATTGAGTTAACTCAAAATATGGATTTTGTGAAATAATAAATAATTAATTTTCCAATTATTTACCAAAGTGAACTGTCAGTTAAGATTGTGATGACATTTTAAATAATTGATTTATTTAAAATGAGAGGAATATTAAATTGGCAATTAAATAATTAAATGTAATTATTTAATTTAGAAGATTAGATTAATTAATTAAATTAATTAATCAATTTATTTAATTAAGATAGTTAGTGACATATTAAATAAATAAATAAAATTTATTTATTTAATAATCAAGAAGAAATACATGACAAAGGGGTAATTAAATAAATTAAGAAATTTATTTAATTAAGGGAAGACTTAGACAATTAATGACGTATTTAATAAATAAATAAAATTTATTTATTTAATAATCATGAAGAATGTAAAGACATGAATTAACTAAACAATTATAAATTATTTAATCAATAGTCGAATGTGGACCAAGGACATAATTAAATGTCATAATTATGCTAGGACGAAAGTGGTAAAAATGAAGCTTGCAGGCCTAGGTCATTTTTAGGTGTCTACACTCATTATCTACCATATATATTAGGAGATGTATTAAAGTAGTATTTCTAATAGCATCCTTTATGGAAGAGATCTTTGTTTTATTATAAGGATACTCTTCACTATTATGTTTCTTATGATATATAGGGAAAAAAATGGCAAGTGCTTTTCTAGCTTCTTCCTAAATTTTATGTTTATAAAGGTATCAATTTTTTGCCCATATGACTTAAAAGATCATATTTTAAGTCATCAATAACATACCTAGTCCATCCTTAGAGATACCTGTTGTACTTCTAAATGAAACATGCTTCCCAAGATAGCCCCTTATAGATCAAGTAGATCTTGAATGATTCTTGTCAATATCACAAATGTCGTCAAATCCCAATTTAGAAATTTCTCCACCACCTATAAGATTCAAAACATCAATTAATTCATCATGAATTCCTCTAAGAAAAAGCATCTTAGTAGAATCAGTCCCATTTATCTTGTTCATTGGAGATAATGAAAATAGTTCAAGGTAATCTTCCAAATCTTCTTCTTCTCATTACATCATACAAAATATCTCATCGTGAACTTGCTCTATCTTACAATACTCCTGATACTTTTTCAAAAAAAAAAAAATCATAACATCCCATGTGCGAATAGTTTGTGATCCTAAGCCCATAAACCATCGTAATGGTGCATATTTCCATGTGGTTGGGAAAAAATTAAGATTTTGAACATCACTTTGGTAGTCATAACTATGTGACAAGGAATCAAACTCAAATAAAACATATCGGGATCCTCCATAGAAAGTCCTCTAAAACTTGGTAAGGAAGAACAAAATATGTTTTCATGGGAACTTCTTCCATAGGATGAGAAATAGGAAATTTAAAAGTGACAGGATTATTATTGAATTGAGCTCGATCATTATTATTGTTATGGCTATTATTATTGTCGGCCATAATTTCAAATGCCCATGATGTATAAAATGACGCAAATGATTTATAATGCTTAATTTTTAGAGGCTTACCACATTGTAACTGGCAAGATTCTTCAAATTGTTTGGAAAACTTAGGAGTGATTATATTAAAAGAATCTTGTAAAGTATCAAGCAATTCTTGTTGTGTACTAGATGGCAATTCATGATCAAACTCAACAACAATTGATTCAATCACAGACTTCTCAAAACTGGGTTCAACTAGCTCCCTTTTCAATGGTTTGTTCACAAATTTTGACTCTATTTCTTATTTTGGATTTTATAGTTTAATTAAGCTATATCCTATAGTTTTTTTGAAACATCTACCTTTTCATCTCTAACACAAATCATGCATCTATATGACTTAATACAGTGCAAACCAAGGGTAATTGCCTGGGCAAGGTTGACAATTGTGTGAATGTTCTCCTTGATGCACTAGTCCTAACTCAACCTACAAGGCTTTCAAGCCTTTAACGCCTTTCCTTGACAATGATGCCAAAATGTTGGGACAAAGCTGAGAAGATTAATTTCAAGGTTATGGATACAACTTTGGTTCACAAATTTAGTTTATTCCTAAGTCAATTCGGGGCATAAGCTTATGAAAGGAATAATAACTGTATGCTAAAGGGTTGAGGGTACCAGGGTGAGCAAGAATGAAATGCTCTTTTAACTTTAGTTAACTACCTAAGTGTAAATCTAATTCAATATCTTCGATGATAACTTTAAGAAACCCCCCTCAAACAAAGATATAAAATCCTAGTGAATCTTTTTTTTTTGGGAAAAAATATTAATTTCTCTTGATGAATCTTTCCTTTTTATCAAGAAAAATATTAATTTTATTGGTGATTGTTTTACATCACTAAAATTTTATTAAAAATATTGGTAATTTTTATAAAATAATAGGAAAATGTATTAATTATGATGGAAAATCCTTTCAATCTAAAAAAGTAGTTTTTATGGAAAAGTAGGGGTCCAAGGGTGGAAATAATTGATGGGTTTAAGAGGTATAATATAATATTTACTTGCCACCATTGATTTAAAATATAATCTAATTGTCCTCGTATTCTATGAAATAAAATGTACCCATGATTTGTAATTCTCATAGGGCCTAAAATTGCTTTTGGATCATTGACCTTAGAAAATCAATGATCAAAATTATGCAATTTTGGGCCCCATGAGCATTTACAAATCGTGGGTATTTTTTATCTCACAAAATACAATGACGGCCATTATATTATAATGTAAATCAATTATGGAAACTAAAGATTGGAAATATGGCTCTAAAGCAACTAATAATTAATTATTGGTGAATTAATACATATTTCTACTATAACTTATAAAAATTAGGCGAATCTAATCTAATCATGTATTGAATATTGTGGGAATTTGTTTAGATAATTTTTTTAATAAAATAAATAATTTAGCAATTTAAATAAGACTATAATAAAATTTTGCAAAAATGTGGTGATTCAAGTCACATTATAACTCAAATTATTAGCCAATTTTTTATTCCCAAATTTCAAATATTAGCCAATTAACGAATATTAACCACTAAAAAAATCACTAAATATCTCTAGATCTTAATTCTATGACATGAACATGTATAATTTGCTATAGGAACAACAAAGTTCTGCAACATGAACAACAACAGTCTGTAACATATAATAACTTTCAAACTTATAATCACAATAAGATGCAAACATAAAGCAGGAATGATATGGATTATTAATTATTTTTGTTTATCATCAATCTCACAATTCACAACAAAGTTATAATGGAAAATACAAATATTAATTATAAAACCACAAAAAAGTAAATTTTAAATTACAATAACAACAAGAACACACTACTTAATATAAAAGATAGAGATCACTAGGCAGTCTAAGAAGTGGGCCCTACCTCCTTAGTCCACCAGGTGATGGATGGAAACAAATGCTCTTTTATAAAGACAAATCAATATATACATAGATCATAAAATTAGTTGCATACACACATTCACATAGCCTATACTGTAGTATTTATATCCTATACAATATAACCGTTGAATCTATAAAAAGATTGAAATGCTTATTTTGGCTTGTGACCAACAAACCGAAATGTAAAAAAAATTGGTCGTTGGCCATTAGTTTAAAATGATATACTAAATGTTACATATCAAAGGGATAATAAAATATCTTCAACACTCTTCAACAACCACGCATGTTTTGCTATAGAAACTCTGTTTAACCCATTTCCAGCTGATTGAATTAATATTCTCACAAATTGATAACTTAAACATATTTTATTCTTCTAAAACATACTAAATAACTTTCATTATATATAAGCTAATAATGGAAAAATAGGGAATTAAGGTGGAAATTAAATGGATCTAGGTTTAGTCATAAAAAGGGCTTTTAGATTTCAAAATCCAAACAGGTTTTAACCTATCAGCAACCATAATAAATGGGACAATTTTTTTATATTAAATTAATAATACTTGAGTGAAATTTTGATGAGTACCTTGACTGCTAGGTGTTGATATTGAATCCCCAACATTAACCTATTCAACATACAAAGTGAGTTACAAGAATACCATTCATATAATGTTCAACTATTCATATGTAATATTTATAATTCTTTTCTAGTTACATACCTCTATAGTTGACATCATCATGTAATAGAGAGGTGAAGGACCACTGCAAGAAGGGTGAACATTGCACGACCTTGAAATTTTATTATAATCATTCTGTACTAATTTAGTTAATCTTACATTTCAAATTAAAATTTAATAAATTGAATTAAATTGAACTGAAGGATATGATCTATAGTGTAGGAAAATGCATACCCTTACATTTTCATACTTGTTTGGGCCCGCCTTGCTTTATTTATCATTTTTTATGTCTTAATTGGTCCTATTTTGCATCCACAAGCCTAATAAACTACATCTTTTTCTAGCTAATCCTGAAAATCATCAAAGGGAAAATGATTATTTAATTATTATGTATGAGTGTCCCTAATTTTTGGGTTGGGACTAAAATGTCACCTAGGGCATCTTAGTCCCCCAAGGGTCTTGGGACCATGATTTTGAATACACCTAAAAAGGTCCCTTTTTGGAGTCTATGCCTTGAGATTTGAGCCTCGGGACTAAGACGCCACCTAGGGCGTCTTAGTCCTCCTTGGCTTATTTTTGGGATTTAATTTCAAATTCTGGCAAGATTCAACCTCCTTTAATTAATGACTTCATAGGTTGGCTTGTTGTGGTGGAATTTTGGGATATTAAGCATAGATAAGTAAAAATACAAGGTTCCTCCACTCATATTCATATCTCATCTCATCCCTAAGCAGTGAAGCATTCAAGTATTCACTCAAGAGCATTCAAGAGCATTTCTTCAAGCATAATATCAAAGGAGATTCTTACATCATGTGTGTTTTTGTGCTAACATTTGTGATGTAGGATTTTTATTCAAGCAAGATCCATCAAAGCATTCCATTGATTCAAGATCTACATTCAAGCTATCCACTTCACACAAGTTTGCAAAATTTACAACAAGGGTTCGGTGAGTTGTAACATTGCATGTTGTTCATTCATCATTTCCCTTATTTATTTGATTTCATTTCAAGGTTTAATTACCAACAAGGGGTTTGACCAAGGAAACCCCCCCCCTTGCATGCTTGTGATTGCAGATTTAGGCTAAATAATAGAAGATCATTTGGAGTGAAAGACTACAAACTTGCAAGGTTGCATCACAAAGTTGTCATCCTCACGGAAACTCACCTATAGGTCAAATCTGGAAGTTTTAGAACTTGAGATTTGAGAAGCGAGTGTAGACCTTGGAGCTTAGGATCACATTTAGAGTTCTTAGAAATCCAGAATGGGACTAATACACTACCTAGGGTGTCTTAATAGTCACAGCCTGGGTATTTTTCAGAGATTCTTTGAGATTCTATTCCTAGATCTGAAGATTTCGCATCTACCATGAAAAACAACAGTGGGAATAAGACAACAGTAAGGGTGTCTTTGTCCTCCCTAGCATATTTTGACAGCTTCTTTGCATTTCCAAAATCCTCACAACATCTCCAGATTTCCTAGGTACACATATCCTAACTTGTTGTTGCATAATTTCATCATTTACATCCTTCATTTGGCTTGCATAACTAGGTTTTGTAGGTTGAATGCTTATTTGTCTTTTCCAAGTATTTGCTTGGTGGTGAACCCCTAAAAGTTGAACCCTCTCCTAGGTCCTCCTAGTTGAGATTTGACTCACCTTGTGAGGTTGTTAGTCAATCGAATTAGGATTTCTAGGACATAATTGAATGAAGTAGTGAAAAATAGGGCCATCACACACCCACATTTTTCACCGTTTCATGATCATTTCCAAAATTGTATATGTAAGTAAAGATCAGTAGGACAATTGAGATCAAATTAATGTGAAACAAATAAAATTTTGGACTTAGATTTTGTGTGTTTGTGTTGGGAAAGGTGTCTCAAACTTCCATTGCAATGTTTTATGTTTAGTTATTTATTATTTTATCCTCACATGCGAAAGAGGGCATCCCAATTTGAGGTGTAACTTTTTGTCATATGTTAAATACCATTTAATGTGTGCAAGAAGTTGTAAGAGCATCTAATTTTGTTATGGCATTATAAGCTATGGGGTATATGACAAATTTTATGATGCATATAAGAGCATTATTATAGAGATTTGCATAGTAGACTTGAAATTTCAACAATTTTATGATGCATGTCATGACACATCAAAATGCATCTTAGAATGGGGATGATGGAATCAAAATGGTGTGCCTAGTTTGGTGATTTGATCATTACGAATTATGATAACATAAGAGAATCTCAGTATTAGCATGTTGATGCATCATGATACTTGGTGCCCATTGAAATTCCCCATTAGGATTTGAGAAACATTTTTGGGAGTGGTATTCTCCCATGATTTACCGTTTACTACTTATGATTTCTTAATTTGTATTCTCAATATATAGATACCTAGGATGAAGATGTAGTATAGCATAATTTTGTAGGGAGATGCATTGTCGAGATTTCTCTAACATTATGATAAATTGTTTTTCATCCATACATCAAAATTTAAGATCAAAGTTACTAATATCCAATTTAGTAACATGTACATTTGATTATATTTTATCATAATGTACACCTCTCCAACCACGACTTCAACCTTTCATCCCAGTCAATCAAAATTGATCCTAAAATTCGAAAGTGCTCTTGATTTGTCATGAATTCCGTGTGTTTTTGTGTAGAATAGGTGGTGGGGTATTCATATCTTGACTTGACTGCAAAGTGAATTGGAGCATATCAAATAATGGATTGGCCATTGAATTTAAGTGCAAAGTTCAACACCCACACCGAATTCATTGCAAAGTCACTTTGAACACGTCCAAAAATACATTTATTGGTCGTAAGTGAAACGAAAAAGAAAATTTATGTGTATGACCATTGCTCAAGATTCCTTAATCACTCGATTAATTTGGCACGGCAATTGCGGAGAACCACAACACCATTTCCACGCCGCCCTTACTGTTAAATATCATTTGACTATTATTTATATTAGCTTCTATACGCTGTGAATGTAAAAAATTGTCATTGACATTTTGATCTTATTATTTTTTTTTCTAAATGAATTTGAAATTAAGTATTGTGTTTTGTGATATATTTGAACACTTCGCTTTTTGCAATGTAGTAATCAGTTTTGTTTCGTTACTCTAGATTGGCATATATCATTGGATCTAGGTATTATGTTTAGTGATTGTGGGATGATATTTTTCGGAATCAACATGATCTATCATAGAAGCTGATTCATTAATTGTATTGCTTGTGACGTAGTTGGCATTTATGCATTTATACGACAGTAAACTATAAAGAGATATTAGTACATTATTGGAAAGATCTGAGTCTCCATTTGAGTTTTGATCTTGAGATACACGAGTAAATTTGTCACAAGACCTTGAATCATATTAAGATTTTTTGGATTGATTTTTCTTCGTGATAAGTTTTTCTAATCTCATTTTGCATAAGAACATTTTCACACAATGCAAATGATTAGACCATACTGACCTATTAGTTTGTCTCAATGTGAACCTAGATGTATCTAATGTTTCATTTTTCTAGACTAATCTGTGTATGTGGAAACTCCCTAAACTAATCTTAAAGAAAATTATTACACAAATAAATGATATTTACAATTACAGAAATCATAAACACATAAAATACACAAACAATATACCATAACATGAGGGTTTACATGATGTTCAAGAGAAAACCCCCACACTACAAAAGTAGAACCACATGTAGTATTCAGTAGCAACCATCGTTACTATGCAATCAAAACTATTCCTCTTACAGAAGTATCAAAAATATAAAATTTATGTGTGATTTTACTAGCATAGAGATACTTGCATATTTTCCCATATAAACCATATCTCCAAGCACCAATAAATATGTTAAGTATAAATTGAAAACCATGGATGATTTAGGAAAATCATTTTCAAATCTATAACAGCTATGGTGCCCACATGCATGAATCTGAATTTCACCACCCCTCTTTGGTCTTAGCCCTCCTAGCTATTATTAGCATATTTCTTACAACATGGCATGTGCCATAAACTATTATATTGGACCACCTAAACTTGAATAAGCAAGTAAACAATTATAAAGAAAAATCAATACATATGTATTTGAGTCCATAACGAAGCACTTGTTCAAATCATATAAAAATAAGCACCTTAATTTTTTCAAAACATATTAAAATTAATGGCTAGAAAACCAAGAAAAAATGCATTTATGCTCAATATCATAGAGGTCCAACCCTTACGCTTTGTCATCCAAGTCTAAAAGGGTACAACCAAATTTTGAATAAATAGTATGCTTGTGTTACATAATGTGAGTGTGCCATGTGTATCACCTACAAAGAAGAAAATTGAGCAAGAAATGTGGAATTCTACTCAATAATCCTTTACAATAGAATATAATTCTTCTAATAAATATGGAAGAGACCACATTAAATACATATTTAACCTATTATTCTAAAAAAAATTAGAAATAAAAAGATAACATATCATTAACATGAAACATGACAATATGTATTTATATATTTACACCTCACAAAACTACAACTCTAGAATAATATAAGATAATCCTATAACTTCAATAATGAACTCATTGCCAACAATTAAACTAGCATTAAACAAGAAAATACAATTGTATGACACCTAGCATTGTCAACAATTAAACTAGCATTAAACAAGAAAATACAATTGTATGACACCTATACAATTTTGTTGCACCATTTATTATCATATAAATTCCAAACTAAGTGTTATACAAGTTATCTCCCAGAAATTTCTTGTACAAAGAGAAGAAAATACTATTCAAACAAGATGATAATGCTCATCTCATAAAGATAATTGATACTTGTCAACTTATTTTATAATATGAAGTTACAAAATATTTCATGTTCACATGAACACTCTTGTGGGTTTTGTTTTTCAATTTCAAAGTATATATACTTGGATTGCCAACTTTGAGCTCTACAAAATGGTATTTTAGTTTTTTGGATAAGATTTGGTGGGATATGTAACATGCCCATTGCTCTACACAGTAACTTTCCTATGTTTTAGCCCCAAGTAATGGTTTAAGCATCTATCCAATAAGAGCAATATTTTTTCCTTAAAAATAATAAATATAATGCACATTTGAAATAAACGTCTTTCCAAACTTTCCATTGCATTAATCAAAGAATTACAACTTTCCAAAGTAAAGATTGAATAGTACATGATAGCATGTTATCATTTTAATTTCTACATTATTCCATCATAATGGATACAAAATAAAAATACAAGGCTCTAATGAGCTTACTAGCAAAAGATGTATGAATAGTCCTGGAAATCCTCCATTCAAAATCTTCATCGTAAATTGAAGTGTAGAAGCATCACTCAGGTGTTTTTCTACCAATTGTTAGTGTAATTAATTAATTATTACACTTACACAACTTTATTTAGGTAGTATTTTAATTCCTAGGTTTATTATTCTCATCCTTATCTTGTTAAGCTACCTTGTTGCTCAAGATAAGATTAGGGTTATGCATACTTTATTTTTATAAAGCAAATCATTCTCATGTAATTATGAATTCCTGAATAATATTATTTGCGCATCTTCGTGCAAAGTTCTTTCTTTTTCTGTTTTTCTCTTATGTGGAAGGTTTTTTGGTTTGCATGTCTGATCTTGGTTTCTAACATGGTATCAGAGCCTCAATTTGCAGCCCCTTAGATTTTTTGAGAAAAACATTATTGAGTTCGTTTAGGATTCCTCGAGGGTATCATGCCTTGAGTTCATCTATACAGCGTCTTGAATCGGATTGGGTTATTCCATTGGATTCAGAGCACTGGAAAAAGTTAGGATTGACTTTTATTTTGCAGATTTTGGTCAACGTTTGCCAGATCTATGAGGGTTTCAAGCTCAGAGATTTTTTGCAAGATCTGGGGGTAGTTGAATTTTTTGAGCATTTTGGGCACAAACGGAGGTCACCATCTCGTTCACAGTGGCCAAAAACCCTAAGATCACCCTTCATTTCATCAATTTTGGAGGAGTTTGTCCAAAAGGAAAAAACATTTTGCCAGGGAGGCCGTACGACCTCCCTAGCATGTAGACCGAGGCAAAAAAATTGAGAAAAAAACACATGTTTTTTGGTTTTTGCACCAATGCACCCTGCGCAAAGCAATCCCACTTCCTGGTGGCCACCAAGCGACCACCAGGTGGCCACCAGTCTGCCGCCACCGCCAAACTCCACCACTAGTAGCTCCGTTGACCACAGTTTAGCCCCTCCGAGCTCCAAAGTAATCGATCCCCATGATATGGGGGACCGAGCGCTATGCGCCTAGCCCCCGCTAGGCCTCCCAGCTCCTTGTGCAGTTCTATGGAGGACCAGGGGCTCCACCCCCAACACCTTCCCTCTAGACCCTAGTCACGCATAGGACAAGGGGCCAACTTTTTTTAGCCCCTGGGGGCCCTCCAAGCCTTATTGGGCCTTTTGGACCAACTTTCACTAAATCGAGTGTATTTTTTGCATACGGTGTCCGTTTTTCACAAACAAGCTACTGTTGGAAAGCTAATTTGACACCGATCTAGTAGTGAAGTTTTTTTACCATATTTTTCTCTAGATTTATTTTGCAAGTCTTTGAATGCAGATGAAGTTATTTTGCTTCAAAGGGCATATCTTTTGACTCGATGATCCTTTTTTCACCATTCTTGCGGTGTTGGAAAGCTAGTTTATTCTTATAAACAGATATGAGGTCTATTTTTATTTTTTGTTAATGCATATTCAACATTCTCTCCTTTTACAATTGTTGGGTTATTGTAAGAAATGAACTGAGATAAAGTTCCATCAAGGGGTTTCTTGCATAATAATCTGATTAGAGTGTGCATGCACTTTGATCTCCATCTTGTTTTGATGATAGCTTGCATGGGTTGTATCTAGTTTCTTAGTTTCTTTTGGCCACATCTTTCTCTTGCTTGACACATATCAGATTCACATTAGTTCACACTTTAGATTGAGAGCCTATGGTTATTGATCTGCATTGGTTCAAATCCTTCTCACTTTGAGGGCCATGTTTTTATGGTTAGTGTTCTAGAGTCTTTATGGTACTTGTTCCCATGGAAGAGCTTTAGTCACATTTTGGCATTGACATTGAGATACATAGTTTCCAGATTATGTCATCATTTCATCTATCGTTGATTCAGATTCCAGGGTTGTTCTAGTTTGTGAGTTTTCCAATGTTCTGTGGCATCGGGTCTGCTATCGCATTATTATGATTCCGCTTTAGTTTGTTGTAGACAAAGGTATCTTTCCTTGCTTTTCAGATTGTAGTTCTAGTGTTACTCCATAGTGTTCTTCCAGTGCTTCTTTGCAATAGTCATCTCATTGTAGGGGGGTTTTGTCCCACTGGGTTTTCCTTCTCTACCTTATTATTGCATTTGTATATGGGTACCTAATCAGGCCATGTTGTCAGGACCCATTCATGCTTTCTTGTATTCATCTTAGTTTTAGGTGCATGTATTTTTAGTCTCCCTAAGTTGCACTTATGGGGGGGTGTTAGTGTAATTAATTAATTATTACAGTTGCATAACTTTACTTAGGTAATATTTTAATTCCTAGGTTTATTATTCTCATCCTTATCTTGTTAAGCTATCTTGTTGCTCAAGATAAGATTAGGGTTATGCATAATTTTCTTTTATAAAGAAAATCATTCTCATGTAATTATGAATTCCTGAATAATATTATTTGCACATCTTCAGGAAAAGCTCTTGCTTTTTCTGTTTTTCTCTTATGTGGAAGATTTTTTGGTTGCATGTTTGATCTTAGTTTTTAACACCAGCCATGGACTAAATATAGTCCCCCACTCATCTATCTAATTGATAGATGGACTTACCCTTCAATGAAGAGATAATAATATGAC
>VDFB02252616.1:218789847-219354051 GCA_007258455.2 Sequoia sempervirens | reverse complement strand
TCCATTTAAAACCAATGGCCTTTCTTCCTTTGGGAAAACACTCTAGATACCATGTGTCACAAGTATCCAAGGATTCCATTTCCTCATGCATAGCTTGTGACCAAAGCTTATTCTCATTTGCAGAAAAAGTTTCCTTGTAAGAACTGGGTTCATCATTAGTAATCATTAAAGAAAAAATACAACAAAAATTAGGTGGGATATACCTACCAATATGATTTTGTTGTCTTCTGGATCTTCCCAAAGGGGTTTCTACTTGTCACTCAATATGCTCATCTTGACCATCTATCTCAGAAGAACTCTTTGAACTCTCCTCATCCAATCCATCCAATTGTTTTTCAGCATGTGCATCTCATTGCTTCTCATTATTTATCTTAAAATGCATTGTTCAAGAAGTATCCTTCTCCTTTGGTTGTTCTTCTCCTGAATAAGCTCCAAATTCCTTGAAAATCACATCTCTAGATAACAATTTTTTTTTGAGTTAGCGGATTCCAAATCTTGTCTCCTTTTGCATTTTCACCATACCCTATGAATATGCATTTCTACGCTTTAGGATTCAATTTACATCACTTTTCTTGATGTACATGAAAAAAATCCTCACAACCAAATATACTTAAATGTGTGACACTAGGATTCCTACCTAACCACATTTCGTAAGGAGTTTTATATTCAATAGATGAACTAGGGGATCTATTGATTAAATAACAAGAATTACAAATAGCCTCAGCCCAAAGGGACAGATCTAGCTTATCACTACTTAACATACTCCTAGCTCTTTCCATTAAGGTTTGGTTCATCCTTTCTGCTACTCCATTTTGTTGAGGTGTATATGGAGTAGCTTTCTATCTCACAATTCCTACATGCTTACAATAATGATCAAATTCCCTAGAACAATATTCTCCACCATTATTGGATCTCCACACTTTTATCTTATGATCAGATTATTTCCCAACCAAAGCTTTAAATTCCTTAAACTTATTAAACACATCATATTTTTTATGCATAAAATAGATCCAAGTGTATCTCGAGACATCATCAATAAATGTGAAATAGTATCTAGATTTTCCATTAGATTCAATATCTATAGGTCCCATTACATCTAAATGAATAATCTCTAATAATTTTTTAGCTTTATTTGTTCCACTAGGACATTTAGATCTAGATTTTTTTCCCAAACACATAGTGCTCACAAAAGTCTTTTTTTGCCAATATTATAATTAGGAGTACCGTCAACCAAATTTTTATTAAAAATGGTCCTAAGACCTTTTTCACCTATGTGGCCCAGTCTATGTTGCCACATCATACATGAATTTTTCAGCTTGAGTTACATTGCCTAAATTATTTACATTAGAGGTATTCAACTTAAACAAAGTCCCAATCTGAGATCCTTTAGCAACCACCATATTCCCTTTCACCAATTTGCAACAAACTTTATCAAATGTCACATGCATTCTAGAATCATTAAATTTAGAGAAAAAAAGTCGATATCTAGAAAGTCCTAGAATATGTAAAAAATCATTAAGGGTATTAACCCTACCATCATTGAAACACAACTTTACCTCTCCTTTCCCAACAACTTTTGTTATGTTTTTGTCTCCAAAGAAGACATCCCATCCATCATATATAGTATACTAAGTGAACCACTCCTTGTTAGGAGTCATATGATAGGATAAAATTGAATCAATAAGCCAAGAGTTATCAACAGTATTAGCATAAATGAGTAATGCATCATTACTGTCACTAGTGGATTTCTCTACAGAAGCATTAGAAATCTTTTTCTTGCTCTTACAATCCTTATTTATATGTCGAAGTTTTCCACAATTCCAACACTTTACCTTACTCTTACCAGGGCTTTTAGACCATCCTTTAGACTTACCATTTCCTTTCTTGTCTACCGTAGATTCCTTCTCATTAGGCCTACCTCTTACAAACAAGGCATCTTGGGAGCCAGTTTTAGAATTCTTCATCTCCTTTGATAGGAGAGTAGGAATTATATTGTCCATATTTGGATTTGCACCACTACCATTGATAGCAACAATTAGATTTTCCCAAGATTTTGGTAAAGAACAAAGTAACAAAATGCATTTGTCCTCATCTTGTAGCTTTACATTTACAAATGCTAACTAATTGAGAATCAAATTAAAAGAATTTAAATGATGTATGACAAGATCACCATCTTTAATTTTTAAAGAATATAACTACCTTTTTAGATATAGCTTATTGGTCAGACTTTTAGTTTGATAAATATTACCTATTCTCTTCCACAATTTATATCCAGTATTTTCATCTAAAACATTCAAGAGAACAACATCAACAAGACATAATCTTATGGTTCCTCTTTCCTTTTTATCAATCTTAGCCCAATCCTCATCTGAAATGGTTGTAGGTGTCTTTGTCTAATTATTAACAACTAACCACTGGTCTCCTTCTTCAAGAAGATCTTCCATTTTTAGTTTCCACATTTCATAGTTAGATCCATTGAACCTTTCAATATCTAAATGAGAATTCATTGTAAAAAACTTATTTTCCAAAATCAACAATAACAAAAATAATAAAAGCTCCCACTATAAAAATAAAGCCGTTAATCCTTTTAGAGAAAGGCATCCCAATACTTTACCCAACCTCAGCTCTGATACCAAATATTGAAAATTGAGGTATTTTCTTAGCTTAATACTTTGTAAAACTTTATGATTGATGATCTAAATATGTATTCTTTGTGGGTGATTATCTGATTAATCTATTTTACCATTTGTAGAATGAAGGTAGAAGGTTGTAGAAGAAATATATAGGATATTAGAAGATACACAACATATACCATGGAGAAACCCTTTTAGGAAAAACCTCCACCAAGAATCAATGTATTTTTCAATCTTTGAAGTAGATTACAATATATGAAATCCTTGCTTGAGAATGCTTCATTTTCCTTCACCAAATTTTCTTCACAACCTGTAATAAAACTAATAATAACTCTCTTCAACTTGATTTAGATAAATAGGAAATAATCAACTTTGTAAAATCCTAAGAGTTATAATTATAAAGCTCAAACCCTATCTCACAAAAGGTACACCTATCTCTTGCTAGTAGAGTTCTACCATGAAGAACAATGCCAAAACATGTGATTCATCCTTTTGGGCATCCCAAACTGAAGTCAGAACTAAACCTTGATTTTGTAGATATCTTTGGTGAGCACCCAATACACACATTTTCAAAATTCAACATTAGAAGGAAGGCATTAGGGAACTAGGGGGTATTTGATTCATTTCATGATTGAATAAGGCCTTTGAGCCCATTAATGATGTAATTATTGGTATTTGATGTTAGTTAGATCTAAAAGTACAAAAGGTTGCATAATAATGTACTTATTGTCAACAAATTGTTAAAAGTGCAAAACTAGGCAATTAGGGGTCTAATTGGTAAAAAGTTGGTTTCCAACATCTAAATAATTAAAATGTTAGTTGGAGGATGTTGGGAAGGGTTTTTTGATGTTAAATAAGCCTCTCATGGTTGAGGCATGGTTGTTGAATCATTTTTTTTGAATTTCTAATGAAAAAGTGGCTATTTTCTAGAAATTTCTGTGTAAATTTGCTACTAAAACGCATGGTACAACCTTTGTACAACTTGTACAGGATAAAACCTGTTATGGTTGGAAAGAGGAGAGTATCATATTTCATTTTAAAGTGGTTTGGTTAATTTTCATTGAGTATAAGTGGAGATATCTTCGTTTTAGTAGCAACAGGTCAAAAAACCCTCAAAACTAGGGCTTGGCCAAAAAAATGCTTCTATCTTCCACTCCCACAGTGTATAGTTGCTAATTTCTTGTGGGATGGAAGGTATTTATGTATATTTTCATCTTTTCAATGTTTTGGAGGATGGATAAATGTGTGGGGAAAGTTACAAACTGATCTAGGCCTAGTATCTTCATGTGATAGGCCTAGCTTGTAAAGCAAAAATCTGAGTTTTTCTTGTTTTGAGAGATTTTTCTTCAAGGTGGCACTTAGGAATGATTGAAATGGTTGTAATTAGTATGTAGGAGTTTGAAAAGAGGATTTGGGGAGAAGGGGTGATCCTAGGTAACCAAAAAATAGTCAAGTGCACTCAATTAGGCCTCTTGAGGACAACGATAGGTTGGTCCATAGTTGCTTTTCTAACCACTGTCAAGAAGTAAGATTTTGTGGCCTTGTAGAGGCATAATATACTTGCATAAAAATAGTAGTTTACATCAGATATAGGTTTGTGGGTGAGAATTAATTGGACTGTCCTACCAGGCAGTGCTACAAGCAATTGGGGGTAAAGAGGCCTACTAGTTGAGGAATGAATTGATGGAGTTTCCTAAGTGCTGATCATGGCTATGGTGTTATGATTGTGGTCTGTTAGAGCATGTTTCAAGTGATTATAAGTCCTTTAAAAGTATGATATTCAAAAACCCTTTGTGTGTTGAGTTTTCCTTATAGAAGGACAGTGATTTGATGGTGTGTTGATAAGAGTATTTGAGAGAAGCACTCATAAAGAACTTATGCCATCTAAGATTGGTGTACTTCCCTGCTCACTCTGCATCATAGTGGTATCAGAGTGAGGAAGTAGATCTATTGAAGATTGAAGAAAATTTTGGCTTGAATCATTTGAAGATACAAGACACAATGGACTTCATAAGGTTGGATGAGAAAGAAGAACAAATGAGGAATGCTCTTTTCCAAACTAGATGCAAATGCAGAGGTAAGGTATGTAAGGAACTAATTGATTCAGGTTCATTGGATAATGTAGTTTCAGAAGAGATGGTTGAAAATTTTCATTTGACAAGGCTAAAACATGAATCACCTTACAAGGCATATTGGGTAAATGATAGTCAACATGTTGTGGTTAGAGAGCAAGCATTTGTAGATTTTCAAATTGGTCCTTATAAAGATGTTCTATTATGTGATATTATGCCTATAAGGGATTGTCATATGATACTAGGAAGGGTTTGGAAATTTGATAGATTTGCTATACATGATGGGAGACTTAATGTGTATACAATTGAAAAGGATGGGCAAAGGTACACCTTGAGTTGTTTGCAGGAAGAAGGGACACAAAGGAGGATAGGCATGTGTGGAAAAAGAGAGTTTTTGGAGCAAGAGGAGACAAAGTCAGTGAAGGTCAAGATGAGAAGGCCTTGAGAGCACAAGAAAAGGATAGAAAGTATGATGAAGACAAAGGAAGGATAGAAGTTTTGCAGTTGCAAGAGGATGAGGTAAAGGCAGCAAAGGACATGTTTGGTACAATGATTTATGACAAAAGAATTTGGGACAGAGATCCCTCAAAAAGAAAAGAATAAAAGTGAAAGACAATCATCAATGGAGAGGCAAGGGAGGCCTAGTGAGGTATGTGAAGATGGAAAGCAATGTCCACAGGAAGGACAGAGTAAAGAGAAGCAGCAAAAGACTGATAATGACAGAGGAGATGAGTCACAACAGGTGCATGTTGATGGAAGATCTGATGACAGGGAATCCTTGAAGATTGAGAATGCTAAGGGAGAAAGAATAGATGGAAAGCAAGCATGAGATAGATAATGGAAAAAATAAGGTGCAGCAGATGTGTGTGAGGAGAAAAGATGAAAGATCTGATGTTACAAAGATCTTGAAGGCTGATAGTATGAAGGAAAAGGGTATGGAGATAGTCAAGACAAGTGAGCAGGTTGGAGAAAGCCATGAAAGGCTTGAAAAGGATGAAAAGATCATGATTGGGGCAGTGGAGTGTCCCCTAAAGGAAAATGTAGATGGAAAGAAGACAAAGGTTGCAGACACAGTGGACTGTATATCAGAAGATATAGAGGTAAATGAGGCAGTGATGTTGATGCACAAACTGATGGTAAAGGAACTTGAAGATACCAAGAAGATGAAGGAAGAAGAAGATGACTTTGAAGATGCTAATGAAGGCTTCATGGATGAAGAACAAGATAGGGAAGAAGAAGAGATAGTGAGTGAAAAAGAATTGCAAATGATAGTAAGTGAGTTTGTAGAAGAGTGTGTAGATGATGAGCACGTTACAGTCACCTTGAATGGTGAAGAGGATGAACAAATGAGAATGACTAAGGTTTTAGAATTGAAAGGAACTAATGGGAAAGAGTTGTTGGTGAATGGCCTAGTGAAGGCTAGAGAAAAAGAATTTAAGGAGTCTCCAGCTGTGATGGAGAAGAAAGAAAGTGCAATGGATTGGTTAGAGGTTGTGTGGCAGATGTATGCTACTGTACAGGTTGTTTTGAGTATGGGAAAGCTAAGGAAGGTTGTGAAGAAAGAAGTTAGAAGGCAGAGGATGAAGGGAGTCCTATGTTGCTTCCTTGTGTTGATAGTTTTGCTGATGAAGGACAAGCCCAAAGTCAAGATGAAAGGTGAAGAGCTTAGTGAGGTATTGAATAGACATGTTGAGAATGTTGAGAGTAGTTGGATGGGGTGTGTAAGTGCAGGTCTGAGTTTGATAGTGCAGGTTCAAGGAATCAATGCAAGCAAAGGATTATTGATCATGGAAAAAACTAAGCCAAAGGTCAAGATGAAGCATCTACAAGGAAAGGAAAGGAGCATCAAAGGTTGGAGATCTGGGTTTGTTGCAGATGAAGACTTCTAAGAGACTTGGAAGAATTTTAAGCTAGGGTGTATGGTGTAGGAGTACCCAATACACACATTTTCAAAATTCAACATCAGTAGGAAGGCATTAGGAAACTAGGGGGTATTTGAGTGATTTCATGATTGAATAAGGCCTTTGAGCCCATTAATGATGCAATTAGGGGTCTTTGATGTTAGTTAGTTCAAAAAATACAAAAGGTTGCATAATAATGTACTTATTGTCAACAAATTGTTAAAAGTGCAAAACTAGGCAATTAGGGGTCTAATTGGTAAAAAGTTGGTTTCCAACATCCACCTAATTAAAATGTCAGTTGGAGGAAGTTACGAAGGGTTATTGGATTTTAAATAATCCTCTCATGGTCGAAGCATGGTTTTTGAATCATTTTCTTTGAAGTTCTAATGAAAAAAGTGGTTGTTTTTTGGAAATTTTTGTGTGTAAATTGCTGCTAAAACGCGTGGTATGACCTTTGTACAATCTGTACGGCCTCAACCCTATTATGGTAGGAAAGAGGAGAGTGTCAAATTTCATTTGAAAGTGTTTTGGTTAATTTTCATTGAGTATAAGTGGAGATATCTTCGTTTTAGCAGCAGCAGGTCTAAAAACCCTCAAAACTAGGGCTTGGCCAAAAAATGCTTCTATCTTCCACTCCCACAGTGTATAGTTGCTAATTTCTTGTGGGATGGAAGGTATTTATGTATTTTTTCATATTTTCAAGGTTTTGGCGAATGGATAAATGTGTGGGGAAAGTTACAAACTGATCTAGGCCTGGCATCCTCATGTGACAGGCCTACCTTGTAAAGCAAAAAATCAAAGTTTTGCTTGTTTTGGGAGATTTTTGTTCAAGGTGGCACTTAGGAATGATTGAAATGGTTGTAAGTAGCCTGTAGGAGTTTGGAACAAGGCTTTGGGGAGAAGGGGTGAGCCTAGGTAACCAAAAACCAATCAAGTGCACTCAATTAGGTCTCTTGAGGACATCAATAGGTTGGTCCATGGTTGCTTTTCCAACCACTGTCAAGAAGTAATATTTTGTGGCCTTGTAGAGGCATAATATACTTGTCTAAAAATAGTAGTTTACATCAGATATAGTTTTTTGTGTGAGAATTAATTGGACTATCCTACCAGGCAGTGCTACAAGCAATTGGGGGTAAAGAGGCCTCCTAGTTGAGGAATGAATTCATGGGGTTTCCTAAGTGCTGATCATAGCTATGGTGTTCTAATTATGGGTTAGAGCATGTTTCAAGTGATTATAATTCCTTTAAAAGTTTGAGATTCAAAGACCCTTGGTGTGTTGAGTTTTCCTTATAGAAGGACAGTGATTTGATGGTGTGTTGATAAGAGTATTTGAGAGAAGCACTCATAAAAGAACTTATGCCATCTGAGATTGGTGTACTTCCCACTCACTTTGCATCAATTTTGGAGCCATCATCAAGATTCAAGCATAATATCAAAGGAGATTCTTACATCATGTGTGTTTTTGTGCTAACATTTGTGATGTAGGATTTTTATTCAAGCAAGATCCATCAAAGCATTCCATTGATTCAAGATCTACATTCAAGCTATCCACTTCACACAAGTTTGCAAAATTTACAACAAGGGTTCGGTGAGTTGTAACATTGCATGTTGTTCATTCATCATTTCCCTTATTTATTTGATTTCATTTCAAGGTTTAATTACCAACAAGGGGTTTGACCAAGGAAACCCCCCCCCTTGCATGCTTGTGATTGCAGATTTAGGCTAAATAATAGAAGATCATTTGGAGTGAAAGACTACAAACTTGCAAGGTTGCATCACAAAGTTGTCATCCTCACGGAAACTCACCTATAGGTCAAATCTGGAAGTTTTAGAACTTGAGATTTGAGAAGCGAGTGTAGACCTTGGAGCTTAGGATCACATTTAGAGTTCTTAGAAATCCAGAATGGGACTAATACACTACCTAGGGTGTCTTAATAGTCACAGCCTGGGTATTTTTCAGAGATTCTTTGAGATTCTATTCCTAGATCTGAAGATTTCGCATCTACCATGAAAAACAACAGTGGGAATAAGACAACAGTAAGGGTGTCTTTGTCCTCCCTAGCATATTTTGACAGCTTCTTTGCATTTCCAAAATCCTCACAACATCTCCAGATTTCCTAGGTACACATATCCTAACTTGTTGTTGCATAATTTCATCATTTACATCCTTCATTTGGCTTGCATAACTAGGTTTTGTAGGTTGAATGCTTATTTGTCTTTTCCAAGTATTTGCTTGGTGGTGAACCCCTAAAAGTTGAACCCTCTCCTAGGTCCTCCTAGTTGAGATTTGACTCACCTTGTGAGGTTGTTAGTCAATCGAATTAGGATTTCTAGGACATAATTGAATGAAGTAGTGAAAAATAGGGCCATCACACACCCACATTTTTCACCGTTTCATGATCATTTCCAAAATTGTATATGTAAGTAAAGATCAGTAGGACAATTGAGATCAAATTAATGTGAAACAAATAAAATTTTGGACTTAGATTTTGTGTGTTTGTGTTGGGAAAGGTGTCTCAAACTTCCATTGCAATGTTTTATGTTTAGTTATTTATTATTTTATCCTCACATGCGAAAGAGGGCATCCCAATTTGAGGTGTAACTTTTTGTCATATGTTAAATACCATTTAATGTGTGCAAGAAGTTGTAAGAGCATCTAATTTTGTTATGGCATTATAAGCTATGGGGTATATGACAAATTTTATGATGCATATAAGAGCATTATTATAGAGATTTGCATAGTAGACTTGAAATTTCAACAATTTTATGATGCATGTCATGACACATCAAAATGCATCTTAGAATGGGGATGATGGAATCAAAATGGTGTGCCTAGTTTGGTGATTTGATCATTACGAATTATGATAACATAAGAGAATCTCAGTATTAGCATGTTGATGCATCATGATACTTGGTGCCCATTGAAATTCCCCATTAGGATTTGAGAAACATTTTTGGGAGTGGTATTCTCCCATGATTTACCGTTTACTACTTATGATTTCTTAATTTGTATTCTCAATATATAGATACCTAGGATGAAGATGTAGTATAGCATAATTTTGTAGGGAGATGCATTGTCGAGATTTCTCTAACATTATGATAAATTGTTTTTCATCCATACATCAAAATTTAAGATCAAAGTTACTAATATCCAATTTAGTAACATGTACATTTGATTATATTTTATCATAATGTACACCTCTCCAACCACGACTTCAACCTTTCATCCCAGTCAATCAAAATTGATCCTAAAATTCGAAAGTGCTCTTGATTTGTCATGAATTCCGTGTGTTTTTGTGTAGAATAGGTGGTGGGGTATTCATATCTTGACTTGACTGCAAAGTGAATTGGAGCATATCAAATAATGGATTGGCCATTGAATTTAAGTGCAAAGTTCAACACCCACACCGAATTCATTGCAAAGTCACTTTGAACACGTCCAAAAATACATTTATTGGTCGTAAGTGAAACGAAAAAGAAAATTTATGTGTATGACCATTGCTCAAGATTCCTTAATCACTCGATTAATTTGGCACGGCAATTGCGGAGAACCACAACACCATTTCCACGCCGCCCTTACTGTTAAATATCATTTGACTATTATTTATATTAGCTTCTATACGCTGTGAATGTAAAAAATTGTCATTGACATTTTGATCTTATTATTTTTTTTTCTAAATGAATTTGAAATTAAGTATTGTGTTTTGTGATATATTTGAACACTTCGCTTTTTGCAATGTAGTAATCAGTTTTGTTTCGTTACTCTAGATTGGCATATATCATTGGATCTAGGTATTATGTTTAGTGATTGTGGGATGATATTTTTCGGAATCAACATGATCTATCATAGAAGCTGATTCATTAATTGTATTGCTTGTGACGTAGTTGGCATTTATGCATTTATACGACAGTAAACTATAAAGAGATATTAGTACATTATTGGAAAGATCTGAGTCTCCATTTGAGTTTTGATCTTGAGATACACGAGTAAATTTGTCACAAGACCTTGAATCATATTAAGATTTTTTGGATTGATTTTTCTTCGTGATAAGTTTTTCTAATCTCATTTTGCATAAGAACATTTTCACACAATGCAAATGATTAGACCATACTGACCTATTAGTTTGTCTCAATGTGAACCTAGATGTATCTAATGTTTCATTTTTCTAGACTAATCTGTGTATGTGGAAACTCCCTAAACTAATCTTAAAGAAAATTATTACACAAATAAATGATATTTACAATTACAGAAATCATAAACACATAAAATACACAAACAATATACCATAACATGAGGGTTTACATGATGTTCAAGAGAAAACCCCCACACTACAAAAGTAGAACCACATGTAGTATTCAGTAGCAACCATCGTTACTATGCAATCAAAACTATTCCTCTTACAGAAGTATCAAAAATATAAAATTTATGTGTGATTTTACTAGCATAGAGATACTTGCATATTTTCCCATATAAACCATATCTCCAAGCACCAATAAATATGTTAAGTATAAATTGAAAACCATGGATGATTTAGGAAAATCATTTTCAAATCTATAACAGCTATGGTGCCCACATGCATGAATCTGAATTTCACCACCCCTCTTTGGTCTTAGCCCTCCTAGCTATTATTAGCATATTTCTTACAACATGGCATGTGCCATAAACTATTATATTGGACCACCTAAACTTGAATAAGCAAGTAAACAATTATAAAGAAAAATCAATACATATGTATTTGAGTCCATAACGAAGCACTTGTTCAAATCATATAAAAATAAGCACCTTAATTTTTTCAAAACATATTAAAATTAATGGCTAGAAAACCAAGAAAAAATGCATTTATGCTCAATATCATAGAGGTCCAACCCTTACGCTTTGTCATCCAAGTCTAAAAGGGTACAACCAAATTTTGAATAAATAGTATGCTTGTGTTACATAATGTGAGTGTGCCATGTGTATCACCTACAAAGAAGAAAATTGAGCAAGAAATGTGGAATTCTACTCAATAATCCTTTACAATAGAATATAATTCTTCTAATAAATATGGAAGAGACCACATTAAATACATATTTAACCTATTATTCTAAAAAAAATTAGAAATAAAAAGATAACATATCATTAACATGAAACATGACAATATGTATTTATATATTTACACCTCACAAAACTACAACTCTAGAATAATATAAGATAATCCTATAACTTCAATAATGAACTCATTGCCAACAATTAAACTAGCATTAAACAAGAAAATACAATTGTATGACACCTAGCATTGTCAACAATTAAACTAGCATTAAACAAGAAAATACAATTGTATGACACCTATACAATTTTGTTGCACCATTTATTATCATATAAATTCCAAACTAAGTGTTATACAAGTTATCTCCCAGAAATTTCTTGTACAAAGAGAAGAAAATACTATTCAAACAAGATGATAATGCTCATCTCATAAAGATAATTGATACTTGTCAACTTATTTTATAATATGAAGTTACAAAATATTTCATGTTCACATGAACACTCTTGTGGGTTTTGTTTTTCAATTTCAAAGTATATATACTTGGATTGCCAACTTTGAGCTCTACAAAATGGTATTTTAGTTTTTTGGATAAGATTTGGTGGGATATGTAACATGCCCATTGCTCTACACAGTAACTTTCCTATGTTTTAGCCCCAAGTAATGGTTTAAGCATCTATCCAATAAGAGCAATATTTTTTCCTTAAAAATAATAAATATAATGCACATTTGAAATAAACGTCTTTCCAAACTTTCCATTGCATTAATCAAAGAATTACAACTTTCCAAAGTAAAGATTGAATAGTACATGATAGCATGTTATCATTTTAATTTCTACATTATTCCATCAT
This sequence comes from Sequoia sempervirens, assembly GCA_007258455.2. Classification (NCBI taxonomy): domain Eukaryota; kingdom Viridiplantae; phylum Streptophyta; class Pinopsida; order Cupressales; family Cupressaceae; genus Sequoia; species Sequoia sempervirens. The sequence continues at coordinate 219,341,570 of VDFB02252616.1, read as the reverse complement.
AATGGATACAAAATAAAAATACAAGGCTCTAATGAGCTTACTAGCAAAAGATGTATGAATAGTCCTGGAAATCCTCCATTCAAAATCTTCATCGTAAATTGAAGTGTAGAAGCATCACTCAGGTGTTTTTCTACCAATTGTTAGTGTAATTAATTAATTATTACACTTACACAACTTTATTTAGGTAGTATTTTAATTCCTAGGTTTATTATTCTCATCCTTATCTTGTTAAGCTACCTTGTTGCTCAAGATAAGATTAGGGTTATGCATACTTTATTTTTATAAAGCAAATCATTCTCATGTAATTATGAATTCCTGAATAATATTATTTGCGCATCTTCGTGCAAAGTTCTTTCTTTTTCTGTTTTTCTCTTATGTGGAAGGTTTTTTGGTTTGCATGTCTGATCTTGGTTTCTAACATGGTATCAGAGCCTCAATTTGCAGCCCCTTAGATTTTTTGAGAAAAACATTATTGAGTTCGTTTAGGATTCCTCGAGGGTATCATGCCTTGAGTTCATCTATACAGCGTCTTGAATCGGATTGGGTTATTCCATTGGATTCAGAGCACTGGAAAAAGTTAGGATTGACTTTTATTTTGCAGATTTTGGTCAACGTTTGCCAGATCTATGAGGGTTTCAAGCTCAGAGATTTTTTGCAAGATCTGGGGGTAGTTGAATTTTTTGAGCATTTTGGGCACAAACGGAGGTCACCATCTCGTTCACAGTGGCCAAAAACCCTAAGATCACCCTTCATTTCATCAATTTTGGAGGAGTTTGTCCAAAAGGAAAAAACATTTTGCCAGGGAGGCCGTACGACCTCCCTAGCATGTAGACCGAGGCAAAAAAATTGAGAAAAAAACACATGTTTTTTGGTTTTTGCACCAATGCACCCTGCGCAAAGCAATCCCACTTCCTGGTGGCCACCAAGCGACCACCAGGTGGCCACCAGTCTGCCGCCACCGCCAAACTCCACCACTAGTAGCTCCGTTGACCACAGTTTAGCCCCTCCGAGCTCCAAAGTAATCGATCCCCATGATATGGGGGACCGAGCGCTATGCGCCTAGCCCCCGCTAGGCCTCCCAGCTCCTTGTGCAGTTCTATGGAGGACCAGGGGCTCCACCCCCAACACCTTCCCTCTAGACCCTAGTCACGCATAGGACAAGGGGCCAACTTTTTTTAGCCCCTGGGGGCCCTCCAAGCCTTATTGGGCCTTTTGGACCAACTTTCACTAAATCGAGTGTATTTTTTGCATACGGTGTCCGTTTTTCACAAACAAGCTACTGTTGGAAAGCTAATTTGACACCGATCTAGTAGTGAAGTTTTTTTACCATATTTTTCTCTAGATTTATTTTGCAAGTCTTTGAATGCAGATGAAGTTATTTTGCTTCAAAGGGCATATCTTTTGACTCGATGATCCTTTTTTCACCATTCTTGCGGTGTTGGAAAGCTAGTTTATTCTTATAAACAGATATGAGGTCTATTTTTATTTTTTGTTAATGCATATTCAACATTCTCTCCTTTTACAATTGTTGGGTTATTGTAAGAAATGAACTGAGATAAAGTTCCATCAAGGGGTTTCTTGCATAATAATCTGATTAGAGTGTGCATGCACTTTGATCTCCATCTTGTTTTGATGATAGCTTGCATGGGTTGTATCTAGTTTCTTAGTTTCTTTTGGCCACATCTTTCTCTTGCTTGACACATATCAGATTCACATTAGTTCACACTTTAGATTGAGAGCCTATGGTTATTGATCTGCATTGGTTCAAATCCTTCTCACTTTGAGGGCCATGTTTTTATGGTTAGTGTTCTAGAGTCTTTATGGTACTTGTTCCCATGGAAGAGCTTTAGTCACATTTTGGCATTGACATTGAGATACATAGTTTCCAGATTATGTCATCATTTCATCTATCGTTGATTCAGATTCCAGGGTTGTTCTAGTTTGTGAGTTTTCCAATGTTCTGTGGCATCGGGTCTGCTATCGCATTATTATGATTCCGCTTTAGTTTGTTGTAGACAAAGGTATCTTTCCTTGCTTTTCAGATTGTAGTTCTAGTGTTACTCCATAGTGTTCTTCCAGTGCTTCTTTGCAATAGTCATCTCATTGTAGGGGGGTTTTGTCCCACTGGGTTTTCCTTCTCTACCTTATTATTGCATTTGTATATGGGTACCTAATCAGGCCATGTTGTCAGGACCCATTCATGCTTTCTTGTATTCATCTTAGTTTTAGGTGCATGTATTTTTAGTCTCCCTAAGTTGCACTTATGGGGGGGTGTTAGTGTAATTAATTAATTATTACAGTTGCATAACTTTACTTAGGTAATATTTTAATTCCTAGGTTTATTATTCTCATCCTTATCTTGTTAAGCTATCTTGTTGCTCAAGATAAGATTAGGGTTATGCATAATTTTCTTTTATAAAGAAAATCATTCTCATGTAATTATGAATTCCTGAATAATATTATTTGCACATCTTCAGGAAAAGCTCTTGCTTTTTCTGTTTTTCTCTTATGTGGAAGATTTTTTGGTTGCATGTTTGATCTTAGTTTTTAACACCAGCCATGGACTAAATATAGTCCCCCACTCATCTATCTAATTGATAGATGGACTTACCCTTCAATGAAGAGATAATAATATGACCTTTTTTGAGCTTATTGGTGTGTCCTTAACATCTTTAGATTTGTCATACAATGGCTACAACCTAAACATATTCAACATTCCCTATCTTGGATGCAAATTTGGAAACATAGTAAATTGATAGTGTAATCAGTGGCAACTTACACTAATTTGGCCAAAGTGTTCATCACTCTTAATTTCAGAGTGTATGTAATACACTCACCCACTACCTTAGCCTTATTTATACATGAAAATTCATACCCTATGCAAAGGCTATCCCCTTCACTAGATTATCCTAACGCCAGTAATAACCTATTACCTCTATGTTAATCTAACAAGTCTACAAACTAATCAAAGTAACTCTATGAATCTACAAGTTTATCCATTAGCTATGTAAGCTATAACCCTATATATATAATACCCTCTAAATCCATCCATTCCTTAATGTGGAATATGTACAGATAAATCAAGAAAAATATATCTTAACTTAACATAACAAGCATCCTTTCTCTATCATAAAAGAGTAAATCAAACTTTCCTTAACAAAAAAAAGAACAAACTTCCCAACAAAACAAGTAATGCCACTCAATTAGTTTCACAATCATAGAACAAAGAATAAAAGAGGTAGGAATCAACGTGCCTATTTATGCAATGCTCCAACTAGATGAATTCAGATTCCTAATGCAACCTTCTCAAACAACAAGAAACTTCTCAATATGACTCCCTCTCAAAACCTCTCAAAATTATCTCATAAATTTTTCTCTCTAACAACTTAGGGCAAAAAAGTATAATAACTCAAAAAACTCAGAAGAAATGTAGATATGCATCCTCTCCAATGAGGTAAATAGGTCCTCTATTTTTACATAGAAATCAACAACTAAAGGTTAAAAATAGGGCATGGAGATTGACACTTCTCAGCTCAATTAATTTGACTTAGCAAATTAAATAAAAGGTGGTGGCTAAAAAAGATGCACAAAGAACACACACTCAGGTAAGTGAATGATTCATTCATCACAAATTTACCGCAAGAAAGATAATTAGATTTGCAAGGTATATGTTTCATTGGAGGTCAACTTGCACAAATAGTTGCACTTTTGACTAATTCCATATATTTCATAAGCTTTATGATCTAGAAATTCATACTGAGAATAGACTTATATTTGATTCATTTCTTTCCCAATTTGGTGCCACCTTTTCCCATTTGCACCACATTATTTGGCCGATGGTTTGATATTTTGACTTAGTCAACTATTACTTGTGCTTAAGCATTTGATATTGTTTTCTTTGACAAAGTCTATGGCAGTGACTCTATGCACATTGGAAGGCACTTATTAACAAGCACTTTATATGGCATTGCATATACACATACTACTATGCTCTTTAAATATTTTAAACTCCATTCAAATATATGTATTATGTGTTATCTACTTTAGCATTGTTTCACTTATAATATGATGCACACTGTTTATCACATGCTAAGCTTAGATTACTATGCACTATAATATATTTTAGCACTAAAGAAACATTACATTATACATACATAATATATATATATATATATAAAATATACATACATAATATTAACTCTCTCTCTCTATATATATCACTCACAAGTTAATAGAGTTGTATTATTCGATGTCTGGATACTCATATGTATCCTCATATTTCAATCATAATAATGTGAAAAGGAGAAAAATAGAGTGAGTTCACCAAATGATATTGATGAACTCAATTAGGGACCTATTCTTCTTCAATTCATTAGGAAATGTGATCCATAGAATGAAATGACTAACAACCTTGAGGTTAATCAAGTCAAAGGGTGAATTTACTGATTTCCTTTTTCTTGCAAGGATGGGGGTCTTGATTAAACAACACATTGGGGAGAAAGATTAAAGATAACAAACTAACTCCAAAATGCAATCTATAACTTGGATCTTAAAGATTAAGCTCAATACTAATGGAACTGCAAATCAAATTGCAGATACGAGAGAGGTAAGAATGTATGTACTAGTCAACAAAAGTGTTTTTCTGAAGCTAACCTAAGACTCATTCACCCAAGGGTGAATGGGTCCTCGTTTAGGGTTTTTCTATAGCTTTTGGGAGCCTCTACAATAGATATGAATCTCTTAATTTTCCTAGGTTTCAAGTTTAGAGTACTAGAAATAAATTCTATAATTGATTTTCCATGTGATGACAACATTATTGACAACTTCAATTTTTCTCTTCAAGATATCTTCCACCTAAATTTGTAAACAAAAATCAAGAGGGAATTTTTTTTTGGTTATGGTGAATGGGGGTTTTCCTTAGTCAAACCCCATTTTGGTAATTAAACCTTGAAATGAATAAAAGCATGAGAGGAATGATGAATGAAAAAAGTAATGTTACAACTCACCAAACCCTTGAATAAATCTTGGAATGTATATCTACAACTAGCATGAATGGATTCAATGGATGTGGATCTTGATCTTGAATCTTGATTTGAAACAATGACTTGAATGCTTGAATGGATCATGAACACTATATCAACATATTAGCTCCAATAACATGCATGATGCAAGAAGACCTTGATATGACAATTGGATCTTGATTGCTGAAATAATTCTTTAGTAAATCTGTTCTTGAATGCAATGAAATTCTCTTGATAAGCTCACTTTAGCTCTTGCAATTGAACACTTAAAAACTTATTTGAAACATAGTGAAATGACATTATATTTATAGGTATGTAACATTAATTTCCCAAAATTCAAATAACACAAGCTGACATGTGAATATAGATTTAAAATTATTAAAATATGACCAAAAACATAATTAAAATTTAGGTCCTAGGTCACTTACTTAGGACACACATTGCTCAATGAGAAGTGTTATGTTAAAGCATTAGTGAGTGTCAGGTTTCCTCTCTAGAAAATGAAATTAATTAGGCTTGGATTTGAATTAAATGAGCCAATTAAGGCACATTAACCTTAATTAATTAAGGAAGACCTAAATAAGTGTGAATTTGTAAATAGGTATGCACACTCACTCTAGGATAATGGAACCTCAAGCCATACACTAGATGATCCCCCAGGAAAGTGGCTTAGTGAGAAAGTCATGCTAGGTCTATAGGATCTCACTATACTTACCATACCAAAGCTATCCCTCTAACAACTCCAATAGGGCACGACAAAACTAAGGCTTCAAACTTCACAAGGTTAACAAGTTATATTATGCTAAACACTTATGAACAAAATGAAAATAAAGGTTTGTTCAAAGGGATCTTTCTTAATTTGTGTTATGTCTCTTCTTAGGGATCATTGTGCCTAATATCTCTAAGAGAGGATAAGTCTAGAATAAGAGAATCACAACTTAGGGAATGCAACGTGTATCATCACCTCTAAGAGGAAAGTCATATGCTATGAAATATGATGCTCTCAGAGGACATCAAACCTAATGACACCACCAATAAATGGATGCATCACAAGAAGAAATAAAATTGCACAAAGAAGCATGAGGACATCAAAAAATTTAAAATAATAATGCCAATGTATTCTCCCACTTTAAAGAAATTGCTACACCATGTTATTGTGAGAAATTGCTTTAAAGTAGAAAATAATCAATGCTAAACAATAAATAAAACATAAGAGATTATTCAAAAAGCCCTATGCTCTTGAAATGAAGCTACATCATGAAAAGAGAGAGGGAGGGGTTGCCCCCAAAAATACATAAGGGATCCATGGATTCACCGTCAGTATATCTTTGCTACAATGTGATTATAGAGCTTAGAAACATAATCTTTCCCCAAATGCTCACAAAATAGGAAGAATGACACATAGAGAGTGAAAACAAAGAAAAATATTTTGGGTCAACATGGAAGAGACCTAAATGTCTCAACACCTTGTGTCATCCACAAAAGGAAAACATAAGAGAAATGAAAAGATAAATGTTTACGACATATAGAAGAATTTAGATACAGATAGAGGAATGCACATAAAGAGAGAGACATCAAACATAACAGTATGGGGAGATCACATTATTCACATGTAATAACAAAAAGACTATGAAAATTAAAATCAAATAGAAGAGTATGTAAGGCACATGTGAGTCAACCTATAGCAGGTTGTTTGCATCCCAATCTTGTTTAGTATATACAAAAGGTGGACAACTAGCCAAAGGGACAACATCAAGTGCTGAACTAGGATAAGCACCAAGTTCAACACTCTTATTATGCATTTCCTCATCAATCTTAGCAATTTGAATGTCATCATATAGATTAATCACAATAGGAGGTCTAATGACAATATCCATAGAATTTTGTTTATGTTTCGACAAGGGTAGAGAGGCATCATGCCTTGCTGGAGACAAGTTTGTATTTTTATTTTCTATGTTATTCTCTTCTTCTTTCTCTTGTAATGAACAAGAAATAGCATGATGTCTATGCCTACACTCTCTAGCATTTCAGTTTCTTTTCATGTGGTTCTCAAGTTGTGTCTGTGTAGGATTGGGTTTATCAACCATAGGTTTCTTCTCTTCCCTTAAGGGAGGAACAAAAGGAACCATGGGAGGTTATTCAACCAATTTATCTTTAACTTTCTAAACTTGTTTGACTTTAGGAGGAACAATGGGATTTGTTTGATTATCTCATGGTATCTTATAAAAAATAGGTAAAGGATTTGTCATAGGCTAGTCTTGGATACTTGGAAGGGATTTAGGTTCAATCATGGTTTCATCAAGGATAGGAGGTTCAATCATGGGTTGAGGCATATTGCTAAGGGATAATTCTACTATATTATTTTCCTTAAGCTTTTGATAGGATTTGAGAAAGAAATCTTCACAGGGTCTAATATGTTTAATAGGCTTAGGTGAGAGAAATCCAATGAAAGGTTCTTGTGGGAAGACAAATGATTAAATCACTCTGATGCATAGTAAAGATCTCGTTTCCAAATGGAAACTTGAAAAATTTATGCACAATCAATGGAATGAAATTCATGAAGTGAAGCCATGGATAGCCTATCTTCACATGAAATTGGTCTAGTGATGAAATGATGGTGAATGAGACATTTAATTCTTTCAATCCAACCTTTAGATGGATATTTATTGATCCAATCATAGGGCAAGGAAAACCATTATGTTTTTTGATCCATTCTTTCTATATTTCATATGTATCTTGATAAAGTTCATGCACAAAGATGAATTCTTCAATGATCACATTCTATACATAGATGGGATCATTTAATATCCCATTAGTAGGCTTATCATTGAATCTTCTAACTATGTAAAGAGGGCCATTAGGTGCATGTTTAAGTATATCTTGTTGTGAGCAATCAATATCAAGAGGCATCTTAGTTTGGCCCTTACAAGGTTTAGCATAAATAAATGCAATTAAATAATTCATAAGGTTGTTCTCATTATCTTTCATATTTTCATCATTTGTGTCAACATTCATCACATTATTATTTGTTTCAATAGCTTTGACAAAGGAGATATTATGATTAGGCATAAGATTGGTAAATATTTGCAAATTTTTATTAGAAGCTATAGACAAGTATTACCTTGATCATTAACACCTCCAATTAGGATATGATTAGAATCAATGAAGTCTTGCACAAGATGTTTAAGACGCTTAAAATGTTCTGTATCATGTCCATTTTGTTGATGGAAATGGCAATAGGAATTTGGTCTATGGTTTGGACTTAAAGGCTTAGTAGGATCAGGAGCTGTAATAGGAGGTAAGGAAATAATATTCTTCTCTAAGAGTTACAACATGGTATTATGAAGGGTATCAGGTAGAGGTGTGAATTGCCTATTTATATCCACAAAGGCATATGGTTTTTTCACCTTTATAGCAACCACTTGGGTGTCAACATTTTGAGTTGACTGAGGGTGGTTAAGTTTTAGGAAGCCCTTATTTTGTTTCTTGAAAGGTTGTTAGTTGGTTTCAGTTGTGGATTCAAACTTTTCAAGATGGTTAGAGGGAGTTTTCACTTCATGACTACTAACCAAAATTTGATAATCACGAAGGGTTGTACACAACTGTGTGAAGGAAGGAAATCTAAACATCTCAAGCTTAGTTTGGATTTTATCTTCTAAATTGGAAATAAAAATTATTTTAAGGTTGACATCAAGAATCTTAATGTTTATTCTTGAATAAAGCATTTGGTATCATGCTATGAAATCAATGACTTTTTCATCAACCTTTTGTTTACATTTCATCAAATCAGCTAAGGTCATCTTGGGACCCATGTGAATTTGGAAGTGGTTGTAAAAGGCATAAACAAGTTCATTGAATGAACCAATTGAATTATTCAATAGGGAGAAAAACCATTCTAAAGCAAAATATTTCAAGGATCGAGGGAAGAGCTTAGCCAAGAGTTTATCTTCAAAAATGAAGTTACTACATAAGGTTTTGTAAGTAGAAACATGACTAATGGGATCTCCTTTCCCACCATATTTCTCAAACCTAGGAACCTCTTTACCTTGTGGCATTTGTGTTCTCAATATCTCCAAGGATAATAGATTGGTTTTGATGTATTGTGAAGGTTTTCCACTATTTTTTTTATTTAGGGTGGCAATTTTTTGTTGGAGGGATGACATGTTTTGCAAAAGTGTGTTAAGATGAGATCATTGTTGGTATTATGAGATGGAGGTGAATAAGGTGGAATGGTGTATGTTTGCAAAGGCCAAGTGAGTTGTAAATTTTTGAGGGGGGATGGTTGACGAGATATGAGAGTGGAATTCATAAAGCTATATAAGGATTCCTAGTGGAAATACCTAAGTGTTGGCATTGCTAGTAGGTTGGATGGTTGTGGTAACATGAGTACTAGTTTATGTAGGAATAGAGGTGAGGGTTGTGGAAGGAGGAATTGAATTTCCACCTTGGCTTTGAGTATACCCCAAAGCTTGAACACAAATAGTCATGAGAGGGATGTTTGTATAAAAAATATGAGCTATACTTCACACAATATCTATTCCATGTTCATTTTCAAGCATTTTCCTCACACTATCTAAAGTAGGAATGACACTACTAGTCATGTTTTCAGAAGTCAATTTTTTTTTCTTTCTCTATTTCTTCATCTATCCTTCTTATGTTCTCTTGCAGGATTGTTTCAACACCAAGAACATTTTTTTTAGGTAGGAAAGCCATTGCAAATGAGGTATGAAGACTATGATCCATAGAGGGTCTATTATCAATGCTATTAGTGAAAGAGTTGGAGAACCCAAGATACATAACAAATGGTGTATCGCAGGATGACATGGGTCTCGAACTACATCACAACAATATTTCTAATAGGAGAGCAAGTTGTAAATCTCATAAAGGTTTCACAAATTCAAATTAAACCCAAAAGGGAAATAGGGTGAAATGCAATGCAATGACCTAGAATGCAAATATGTAAATGTAATTTTTAGATTCTAGACAAGGTAATCCTTTTAGTACTCTATACAAAAAACTTGAAAACAATGTCTTGTAAATACAATTTTGAAATCACACAATGCACTAACTTTATAAAATGAAGCTAAATATGATCAATTCCACTTAACAAATTTTTTGCAAATTGAAACAAAAATTTGAAAACAAAAAGGTAGAATGCATAAATAGATATTTTAATACCTAGAAAATCAAGGAATGACCCTAATCAGGGACTCATTCACCCAGGGCCCAATGAGTCCTAGGTTAGGGTTTAAATTTCTTTTTACAGATTTCTAAGTTGATTCCAGTGGTTTCCAGATTCTGATCTAAAATATTAAGTTAAAGTTTGGATTTTCTATAAAATTAAGGTTGAATCCAAATGCAAAATATGAAAAAATGACAAACTAGGAGACCTAATTTGATGTGCAATTTTTTTTCAATTTTCAAATGTAAATGAATGATGATGCAATTCTATGTAAATAATTTTCAAAATGACTTTTTTTTTAATAATTTTCATATTTAAAGAATGCAAAGATGCAATTCTAAAACCCCTAAATGAAATAAAAAATAATGTAAGTTAAGATTCCCTAAATGATATTCAATTCAATGCAATTCAATGCAAATGAATGCAAAATCTAGATCTAGGGTGAAAGTATACTCCAAAATTAGAAAATTGTAATGATCAAACTCAGGTTCACCAAAATGAAATAATGAAAAATAGGGTGAGTTCACCAAAGTAAGATTGATGAGCTCAATTAGGGACCTATTCTTCTTAAATTCATTAGGAAATGAGATCCACACAATGAAATGACTAACAACCTTGAGGTGAATCAAGTCAAAGGATAATCTATTGATTTCCTTTTTTTGCAAGGATGGGGTCTTGATTAAACAACACTTTGGGGAGAAAGATTAAAAATAGAAAAATAACTCCAAAATGCAATCTACAACTTGGATCTTGAAGATTAATCAAAAGACTAATGGAACTAGAAATAAAATTGCATATCTAAGAGAGGTAAGAAGGTATGTACCGGTCACCAAAAGTGATTTTCTGAAGCTCACTTGGGACTTATTCACCTAGGGGAAAATGGGTCCTGGTTTAGGGTGTTTTGGTAGGTTTTGGAAGCCTCTATAAGATATTTGAATCTCTCAATTTTCCTATCTATTTCAAGTTTGAAGTGCCAAAAATAAATTTTGTAATTGAGTTTCCATGTGATGAAAACTTTCTTGACAACTTTTGCAACTTTGACATCTTCAATTTTTCTTTCCAAGAGATCTTCAAGATATCTTCCACCTAAATCTGCAAACACAAATCAAGAGGGATTTTTTTTGTTTATGGTGATGGGAGTTCACCTTGTTCAAACCCTGATTTGGTTTAATTAAACCTTGAAATGAATAAAAGCATGAGAGGAATGATGAATGAGAAAATAAATGTCACAAGTCACCAAACCCTTGAATAAATCTTGGAATGTATGTATGCAACTAGCATGAAATGACTTCAATGGATTTGGATCCTGATCTTGAAACTTGATTTGAAACAATTCCTTGAATGCTTGAATGGATCATGAATACTACATCAACATATTAGCTCTAATAACATGCATGATGCAAGAAGACCTTCATACACATGACAATTGGATCTTTATTTTTGCAATAATTCTTCAATTAATCTTCTCTTGAATTCCTTGAAATGCTCTTAATAATATCACTTTATCTCTTGCAATTGAACACTTGAAAAATTAGATTAAACATAGTGAAATGACATTATATTTATAGTTATGTAACATTAATTTCCTGAAATTAAAATAACACAAGCCAACATGTGAATATAGATTTGAAATCATAAAAATATTGCCAAAAACATAATTAAAATTTAGGTCCTAGGTTTAAGTGAGGACCCATTCACTTACCTAGGACATGCATTGCTTTATGAGAAGTGTTATGTTAAGGCATTAATGATTGTCGAGTTTCCTCTTTGAAAATGCAATTAATTAGGCTTGCATTTGACTTAAAGGGGTCAATTAAGGAAAATTAACCTCAATTAATTAAGGGAGCCCTAAATAAGTGTGTGTAAAGAGGTACACTTTACAACACTACTTTAGGGTACAATTAAGTCCATTTTAATTAATAGGGCCCTAAACTTAATTCGAATATGTAAAATACATATTACAACACTAAATTAAGGCATAATTAAATTTATTTAAATATTAATTCCTAAATTAAGTATGAAAAAGGGATACTTTTTCCTACACTACATAATGTATGCGTATATATATATATGTATATACATATACACACACACACACACACATATATATATGTATATATGTATATATATGTATATATATACACATATATATGTATATATATACATATATACATACATACATACATACATATATATGTATATATATATACATATATATACATACACATATATATATGTATGTATGTATATATATATGTATATATCTATACATACATATATATATATATATATATATCTATATATATATATATATATATATATATATATATATATATATATCATACTTGGATATAATATGCTCATATCGATCAATTGATATATATATATATACATGATCTATATATATGTATATATTTGTCATCTTGTTCAATCGATATTCCCATGCATATGGGTAACCCGTGTGTGAGCTTGTGTAGATATGTCTACCTATGTTTTCTCATGTGCATAATTACTCATGTGTTGAGTTTATTGCTGACACATACATCTATACACATATATACATTTTATGTATATGCATCCCTATCGATTCAAATATAAACATAAAGAATAACTTACTTAACGCAAAATACTCAACTTGAAACCCTCTAAGCAAGAACACTCACAAGTAAATCATAAGCAAGACTTAAGGTAACTTACTATTCCCAACTAATATCCCGACTTGACTAAACTAGAATTGTGTGTGTGTGAAAGCTTAGTTTAGGTCTTTATCAAAGGTTACCAGAACAAGTTCTCCCTGAGTGATACTTTCCCTCTCTTTAGGAGGCTTATAAAATTCGTACATCCAACTTATCACATTGCAATAATAGTCAACCAAAAACAATACATACATTTGCATCAAATATTTCAAAATTAGAATAATTCCATAACATCAAATTGAATCAAAATTTATTCCCCATATTTTCAAAACACATAAACATAAATACGCTCATTTCAAGCATTTTCACCCATCTAGGTAAAAGTAGATAAGTCTAGTAACACAACGTGGTGTAACAAGATATTTGAAAAAGTGATCTTCGGAGGTAAGGTTTGATTTCAAAATTGAAGATTTGTCTTGTTGCACACTCCTAAGAGGGTGGAGGAATTTAAAATTAGGATTTTATTTGAGAATAGAATCTTGTCACATGTGGCCAAGATTAGGGATTAATTATCCTAAATAAATAAATCATATATTAGTTAATTTATTTATTTGGAAGAATTTAGGGATAAGGTGTTTCGGCATAATGTTTTCATTGATGTCAAAGGGGGAGATTGCAACTGAAACCTCAGAAATAGTGTTCCACCTTTTGGGAGATAGAACTAAAGAGGGAATTAGGGATCCTCCACCTATTTCACTAATGTTTCATTGAAGGAAAATGTAGAGATCTCAATCTAGGTATGGGGTTAGGAAAAGAGATTTGCAATAGGGTGTCCCAGGGGTGTGATTAAAGGAAAAAGGGGGTTCACCACTAAGCTAATGCTTAGAAAGAAGGAGATGAAATTTTTATGCAAACCTAAGTAAATGACCTAGGAAATGAAATTGAAAATCAAGACAATAAACTAAGAATGAACAAAAGGGGTATTCGGAAGAGAGATATGGAAAAAAAAAACTTTGAAACCCTAAAATTCTATTGTTTGATGGGACTCATATGCTAGGTTGGGTGATTTAGTCCCAAACTAGGGCTTATGTGTAGAAATTGGAATCTCTTAGTGATTGATTTGGATCTTCTAAAACTAGAAAAGGTGTTGTACTAGGAATCATACACCCAAGGTGGCAATTTAGTCCCAGTATTAGGGTTTGGCTAAAACTCAGGTATCCTCTAGTGGTATGTTGTACCTTCTATTCTACTAGATCTCTGAGTTTGAAAGCTTGAATTCTAGCTTGTAGGTGACATTTCGTGAAGATGACAACCTCGTGAAAATTTGAAAATTTTCCTCAATCTTGTAACTTAGTCTTCAAAGGATCTTCAATCTCTAAAACACCTAGATCTGCAATCACACATGTAGAGAGAGAGAGAAAAAAAATTGTTGATTATTAGGAAATAGTTTTTTGCCTTGGCCAAACACTGTTTACGTAATTAAACCTTATGATGAAATATTCAAACATGAATAATGATACCTTGAATGATGTATTGAAATGTAACTATGCAATCTAGCTTGAAGTGGCCATGCAAAATGTAGATCTTGATCTTGAATCAGATGTGGAACAATGCTTAACTTGGATCTTGAATGCTACATCACAACACTAGCTCAACAACATGCTTGATGCTTTATACCATTGACATGATAATGGATCTTGAATTGCTGCAATGATATTTTTCAAATATGTCTTTGAATGCTCTTGAATGTTTTTGAATGCTCTTGTGAAATCTTGTGAAAGTTCTCCTAAATGCTTATGAAATTCTAGGATGAAACTATGTAAAATAACCTTGTATTTATACTTATTTATGTAAAATTTCCTAGAATTACACAAGCTTACATCAGATCTAGGATAAGAAAATCCCACCAAGAATTTGATTCAAAATAGGTCTTGGTTAAAGTGGGAATCATACACCAATTATGGCATATGAGTTCTAGTAGCAAAAGGGTATGTGTAGGATCATCATGGAAAAAGCAAGCCCTTAAGTGGCAAAAAATTCAAAAAAATCAGAGTTAGACAACTTGACGTAAAAATTTGAATAAGTTATCTATATTATTTCAAAAATATGTAAGAATAGAATCTATAGAAAATTGAATTTAGTTTCTAAAATACTAGGTTTATTTTAAAAAAATCTATTTTGTGAAATTTTGAAATTTCAATGCAGAGTACTTAAATTTGGGAAAAATAAGTAGGTGTTTGTTTGACCACCCTAACCACAATAAAATGATAATATTTTTATAAGATTTTAAATATAAGTAGAGGACTCATGTCCCAATGTGATGCATATTTTTTGAAATTTTTCCCCAAGTAAATAATTAATTATGAATTTTTTATAACAACTTTTTAAAAAATATAAAAATTTGTATGTTTTTTAATCCTATAGTATGCAAAGCATAGAATGTGATGCATGTTTTGGATTCAAAAAATGTGATACTATTTGAAAGCTATAGATATTTTTCAATCAGCCTATCAATTAGGACTTTAGTGTAATTCAAATAGAAAATGAATAATAATTATTTATTAAATTCAAAGTAAAGCATAATTTATATTGATGGAAAACTGAGAATCTCCTTTAAAAATCTTTTTCGTTTCATCAATTTTGGGTATAAAAAAGTTGTTAGCCACATAACCTACACATACCCATCATGATCTTGCACATACCCTAAAACCTAGGACACAGATTTCTAGGAGTGTTTTATTTAGTGTGCAACTTGAAATCTAGTCCCAAGACCTAGGTGGGACTCATATGCCCAAGGTAGCGTATGAGTCCCAGATCGCAAGATCTAGAACACATGACCCAAAACATTGAATTATGATTGGTTATTTGATAAGTGTCAGGATTATCCATGGAAAGATGCAATTAATAAGGCTTGCGGATGCAAAATAGGAACAATTAAGGCATAAATAAGCCAAATTAATTAATAAATACCTAGATTAGTGTGAAAGTGTTAAGATACACTTTACAACACCCTAAATAAGGCACAATTAGGCCCATTTAGTTTAAAATGTCCCTAGACTCAATGTGGATGTAAAACACATTATGACAAAATCAAGGCAACATTAGGCTCAATTTAATATTAATTATTCCCAAATTAAGTGAAGAAAAGGAATAATTTTTCCTACACTACATTTAGCCCCCACTTTAGTGAGAGGAGGAAATTGCTTCAAACTCACACTAAAGCAGACATTCAAGAGGGGTCCATGTCTACCAATGTGGATGGTATAGGAAAAAAAAGATCAAAGGAGTTGGCCAAGCCCCTAGGATCCAAGATCCTACATCAACCCAAAAAAAGCACAAAGGGACACACACAAGGTGTACGACAAGAAAAATCAAAATACACATAGAATGTCAAAAATAATGAAAAACAAAAAAAACAAAAGGGGTGGATCAAGCCTTAACCATTCGTCTAGCTCGATGTGGATTAGATATAAGCTGTTTTTCCAAAAATGCATGCTCACTCTAAGGCAACGAAACTTCAGGTTGTCTATTGGGTGAGTATCCAAAAGGGGTGGCTTAGTTTGAAAGTCATGCCTCTATATTTGCTTCTCACTGTACAATGAGAAAGTCATTCCCATGTTTAGGCTTCTCATCATTCTAACCATACCAAATCTATCCCTATGACAACTTCAATAGAGCACCAGGAAACATGAACAACAAGATTCATGAGGCAAGAGAAACTCTGTATGCTTTTCATCCATGAACAAACAGGATGGCTCCATAGGCAAGAAAAGTGTGTTATGCAAGGTGGCCATATAACAGGTATTACAAATGTTAAATAGTGTAAGGTACATTAAAAGGGATTTTTCCTAGTTCATGTAAGGTCTCTTCTTAGGGAAGATTGTTCCTAATTTCTCCAATATAGAAGTCAAAGATGTATCACACTCTCAGAGGAAATCAAATCCAATGAAACCACCAAGAAAAGGATGCATCACAAGAATAAAGAAAAATCACATAGTGAAACATGAGTGTCAATGTATTCCCCCACTTTAAAGAGGTTGCTAACACCATTGTTGTGAGAAATTTCTTTAAAGTAGAACAAGACATGAGAAGTTATTTGGAAATGCCTATGCCAAGTTACATGTTCTTGAATGAAACTACATCATGGATAAGGAGTTTCCCCCAAAATGTAATGCTAACATAGAAAGAAAAGTACATCACATATGAGCTAACTTAAGGCATGTCTTCCACATCCCAAGATTTCTTTTATATGTACATGGAAGGTGGTCAACTAGCCAAAAGAGACAACAACAAGTGTCATACGAGGAGAAGGTTTCCTAAGACCTTGCCCCCACTAAGTGTGTGACACGAATGAGCTGAGATGATTGATGAGAAACATTCTAGAGTGAAAATCAGTATGAATTAGAGGAATCAGGTGCCTCAACATAAGGAAGATCACCACACTCCTTAAGATGTTGAATTTTATCACTTAAAGCCTTACATTCGTTAGTAGAATGACCGTGAACTCTATGACATGCACAAAATGAATTGTTGTAGTATTTTTTTTTCATGTTCTTGGAGGAGTCTTGACAAGATACTCTCTTGATCAATAGTAGAATATGTTCCTTTATTTTGTGACAAATATATCTCTTTCTTAGTACAAGATTTCATACTTACACAAGACTCTTTAGATTGCGATATTTTTTTCTCTTCTTTAAAGGAAGGCATAAAATATAATGAACTCAAATCATTAGTGTTTTGCGTGATGATATTGATATTAAGTGAGGATTTCTCTATTTCTATCTTTTATTTCAAAGGATAATAATCAAGAGGTCACTAGTGTCTATTAGTTCAGGATGCACTAATGTTAAAGTTGGCTTAGAGGAATCTTTTGTAATAGTGTTAAGTGAAATCTTATTTGTTTCTTTCAAGGGACAATAACCAAGACCATTAGTCTTTTCTTGTGTGTTAGGCTCTATAGGGACATGGATATCTTATTCTCTAGCACCACATCCTTTTCCACTATATCCAAGTTGTTTCATAAGTTCATAACCTTTTCCATAAAGATTTTTTATTTATTTTAGATTTGTTGGTTGTTCATAATCAACTTCATCAAATTTTGTCATGTAATTTTTTGCTTCTTCTAAAGTGGTTGAGGTGGATGCTTTCGAAGGTTCATCTAAATTTGTGTTGACATTACTACTTTTTCTTTTTCCTTTTCAGATTCTTTGTTTTTGATCTTGTATTTTCCCATGAATGTAGGTGTGAAATCTAAGGAACCCCAATCATTTGAACTAAGAGCATCATGACTTCCTCAACATTTTTTTCTTTGTCTGGGTATGTGTAGAATCATGATGGGCCAAAAACTTACAATATGATGGGTATGCATAGGGTATGTGGCTGACGATTTATTTTAACCCAAAATTGATGAAATGAAAGGGTTTCTAAAGGAGATTCTCAACTTTCCACCAATATAAATTATACTTTACTTTGAATTTAATAAATAATTATTATTTATTTTCTATTTGAATTATGACTAAAGTCCTGATTGATAGGCTAATTGAAAAATATCTACAACTTTCAAACGGTATCATATTTATTGAATCTGAAACATGTGTCACATTCTATGCTTCACATACTATAGGATTAAAGAAAAATAATTGAATTTCATGAAGTTTTGATGAAGTTAAGGTGGTTAGACATATGATTTTTATATTTTTTAAAAGTTGTAATAAAAAAATAAAAATAAATTATTTACTTGGGAAAAAATTACAAAAAAATATGTATCACATCCTAACATGAGTCCTCTACTTAGATCTAAAATATTATTAAAAAATATTATCATTTTATTGTGGCTAGGTGGTTAGACAGACACCTACTTCTTATTTTTTCCCTGAAATTTAAGTACTACAACATTGAAATTTCAAATTTTCAACAAATAGATTTTATTTAATTTTTAAAAGTAAACCTAGTAGTTTAGAAACTACATTCAATTTGCTACAGATTTTATTCTTACATATTTTTGAAATAATATAGATAACTTATTCAAATTTTTACGTCAAGTTGCTTAACTCTAATTTTTCTAATTTTTTTGCCACTTAAGGCCCTATTTTTTAAATGATGATCATGCACATACCTGTCTTTTTGTTGCACAGGTTTTGCTTGTATAGTTGGTGTCAATATTTTCATAGGATTTTCCTTATATTTCTTAGTGAGAAAACTTTCTGGTTTAGGTTCAGCTTCAAGTGTGTACACTTTGTTGTTGTAGACATACTTCAC
Source organism: Sequoia sempervirens (assembly GCA_007258455.2). Taxonomy (NCBI): domain Eukaryota; kingdom Viridiplantae; phylum Streptophyta; class Pinopsida; order Cupressales; family Cupressaceae; genus Sequoia; species Sequoia sempervirens. Next base: position 219,322,473 of record VDFB02252616.1, on the reverse strand, counting down.
CATACGATGAAGAGTAGAAGGCACCCCATTCATTGCATGAATCCATAGTCTTCCTAAAAGAATATTATATGAAAGATCATGAGGAATAACATGGATTGGTGTTTCTAGTGTGGCCTTTTCAGCTATAATAGGCAAAGTGATCACACCAAGAGGTTCTTTTCCTACATTATCAAATACCCGAATAGATAAAGAATCAAGTTAAATTTGGATTTGGTCTACTCCGATCTTGTCAAGAAGGTTTACACTACACACATTAAGAGCTGAGCCATTATCAATAAGAGTACACTTTATGCCATGTCTAAGACCATTAGTGTTAATAACAACTATAATTATCAAAGCATCATTTTTTTTGCACTTCCAAAGTAGGTAACTCACTTTGATGAAAAACAATGTCATCATTCATTCCTTGAATTAGGGTTGCTATTCCATCTTTTTGCACATTAGGAGGGATAGGAACTTGTTGTAAAGCACTTTGAATCATGTTATGATAATGAGGGGAGGCTTGAGTAAGGTCCCATAATGATATCTTAGTAGGAGTATTCTTAAGCTGTTTACCAAGATCATACTCATTCCCACTTTGTGAAGGAAATCGAGGAGGACTATGTAAGATAGGTTGAGGTAATGGGAGGGATGTTGAAGGTTTTTTTCTTGGCTTCAAATTGTTTCTAGTGTTATGTTTATGAGCATTAGTATTATAATTTGATTTTTGTGAAACATTGTTCTTAGGTAGTTCAAGGATGAGGATGGTTTTGTTTTGGGTTTGTGGTCATTGTGAGGATAGGTAAATAATTAGAGGATTCTTATGATGTCCCATACGGTATTTATGAGGTCCAATAATCAATGGAGGTCTAATGGACACTTGTTCATTCATAACCTCAACAATTTTGGCTTGATTTTTTTCTAATGAGGAGGAGTCTAGTGTCATCTTTTCACCATCATCTTGTGAATGGTGATTCTAGATCTGTACAAACACTAAGAACAAGCACACAATTGTCCAATATGCAAGTTAGAAACATCCTTCCCCATGAAATTCATTTGAAACATAAAAACAAGAAATAATATGAACATAATGAAAAAGCTATTAAATCCTATTTAAATGATCAAAATCTCAATCCCATGGGGGAATTGGTGCCATTTTGGTGTGGAAAATGTCCCTTTCTTGGATCCCTTGTAATCTTGATGATGATTGATGAAGATTCTTGATGAAAATTTGCAATAACCTAGCTATGAGACTATAAAACTTGATGAAAATGGATGAACAATGGATGAGCGAAATTCAAAATCTGAAGATAATGATTGCATTAGTTATGGATCCAAAATCAATATGAGAGCCTTCTATTTATAGATGATAATGATGGAGGATGAGGCAAAATGGATGAATGTAGGATAAAAGACCAACCAATAGCATAAAACCACTTGTCAACATGCGAGTCACAGACAAAGGTGGAGCACATTTTGGTCATTGTGCACATAAATGATATTAGGTGGAATTTCAAACTTGATGAAATGACAAGTTGGAGGGAGAAGAAAATGAAGTTAATTCCACTTGGCTCAAGGAAAAAGGACATGTAAGAAACTTAAATGCCTTGTTGGATGTACAAACCCTTTTGGAGGGTTTTTTCAAACTTGGAGAATATTCGCTTTTTTATTCCTTTTTGAAAGTAAATAGAGATTTAATAAATCAATTAAAATGATTTACTTGAGATATTGCAAAAGCTAGAGGATTTTATGGACTAAGATTAGGATTAATCAGGATTTGATTAATTTAAAAGGGGATTTGCTGATTTGACAATTTGATTTAGATTTTAGGATTTCAATAAATCAAAGTGAGAGGAATAATGAATTTAGAATTAATTAAATAAAGTTGGATTTATTTAATTAAAAGGGGATGTTATTAGATTAAATAAAATAAAGATTAATTTATTTAATTTAAGGGACATGATTTTAGAGCTTAATTAAATAAAATGAATTATTTAATTAAAAGAGGGACTTAATTAGATAAATTTATTTATTTAATTAAGAGATGAAATTAGATGAATTTAATCAAATAAGGGATATTTAATTAAATGATTAATAAAGGAGACGATTTAGGATGAATTGGTGTTAGTAAAATTAGGATCAGGTGCATATATATTTTACATGTCTACACATCCAATAAAGTCACATCACTATTATTTGAAAGACATGTGTCAATGTTCTCATTTTCTGTCACCATGATATCCTCCTTAGGAGAAGAGTTTTTAGGAGAACTACAAAATAGATGTTCATGAAATTCAAAGGTTGGTTCTTCTAAAATGACCTCATCAAAAGTAAGGGATTTATCAATTGTTATATTGTCTTGTTTATCAATGATGCCATTCTCTTGTTCAATAATGTTCTCTCTAGGGGGAGAGAGGAAAATAGGATTCTCATGGTTTTCATTGGTTTGATCTTCTAACACTAAAATATCTTCTTCACAACTAGGAGAGATACTAGGAGAAGGAAAAATGTGATTGTCATGATTGTCCTTGATGTCATTCTCTTGTGCCATAATATGTGCCCTAGTAGGGGAGCTTCTAGGGGAGGGGTAAGAAAAATATTCATCACATTTTATTGTTAGATTTTGTAGAGTAGCTTCATCACAAATAGGGGAGGCATCAAGAGAACGAAAACTATGATTTTCATGCTTACGAATGATGGGAACCTTTTGTTCGAATAGGTCTTTCCAAATGTTAGGGACATTAGGAAGGAGAGAAATAATACTATAACTTTCAATCCACATGTCCTCTTCACAAATGTGATTTTCGTGATCGTTCACAATCTGGTATCCTCTTTTACTAAAGAATTTTCACAAGTAGGGGAGGTTTTGGGAGAGGAATATAGACTAAGGTAGTGGAAATGATCTCATCTTCTTGTGTCATAATATCTTCCCAAGGGGAGGAGGAGAAGAACAAGTTAAACTTTCATAATTCTGCATGATTGCATCTTCTTTCACCAAGATACCTTCTTCACTAATAGGAGAGGCATTGAGAGAAGGAAAACTATGATATAAATGATTTTCTATGCTTGCATATTCTTCTATCATATCATTCCCATTGATAGGAGAGATAGGAAGGGGTGTCAAGTTAAGGAGGGTGTCAACATTTTCACTCTCTTGTGCTAAGAGAATCTCATAGCTAGGAAATGTATTGAATGAATGAATAACATGCTTATTGACTAGCTTTTTCTTTGAAAACTTGGAAAAGATAGATACTAACATTAATGAAAAGTAATCTATACAAAATAAAAATGGAAAGAGACTTAAAATGCAATGCATTGACCTAGAATGAAATGTGTAAATGCAATTTTTAGATTCTAAAATATGCAACAATCTGAAAATGAAATGTTATAAATGTCATTTTCAGTTTAAGCATTGAACAAAATGAACTAAATTAAGCTAGATCTAATGAATTGAATGAAACATAAACTCAACAAACTAAAATAGTTATCTAACACCAACAAACAAAAACACATAAATGATGTTTTCAATGTTGTAAATGGCAGTTTTATGTCTAATCTAGGACTAGATCACCGATAGTGACATATGAGTCCTAGTTAGGGTTTTGGATAGGTTCAAATGTTGAAAAATACACAACAAAGAATTCCTAGAAATTTGGAAAAACCATTTGTACAAGGACTAAATCACCTAGAGGGGAAATGAGTCCTAGTTAGGGTTTTTACATAGAATTCAACAAATTTTTAGTTGGTTCTAAGGTTTCTAACTTGTATGTTGACTTGACTATTCATAATTGCAAAATTTTAGTGAAATTAAATGATCTAAGATGCAAAAATGCAACCTATATGCACTTTTCACTAATGCAAGATTTAGAAGCCCTAAATGCAAATTAACTAATGCAAGATCTAATGCAAAGTTAATGTAAGCTAGATCTAGGAATATGATGTTATACAAATCAGAAATAAGGTGTTCAAAGGCCAAGTTCACCTAAATGAAACCTAAAAAATAGTTTTCCACATTTTGGGAGATGGAACTAAAGGGGGAATTAGGGATCCTCCACCTATTTCACTAATGTTTCATTAAAGGAAATCCTAGAGATCTTAATCTAGGGATTGAATTAGGTAAAGATATATACAATAGGGTGTCCTAGGGGTGTGATTAAAGACAAAAGGGGGTTCAACAGTAAGCTAATGTTTAGAAAGGAGATGAAAGTATTACATGCAAACCTAACTAAATGACCTAGGAAATGAAACTAAAAATTAGGACAATAAACTAAGAATGAAAAGAGGGGTAACTGGAAGAGAGATATAGTCAAAACAAGCTCTGAAACCCTAAAATTCTACTGTTTGATGGTCACTGGGACTCATATCCCAAGTTGGATGATTTAGTCCTAGACTAGGGTTTTTGGGAAGAAATTGGAATCTCTCAGTGACTAATTTGGATATTTTGAAATTGGAAAAAGTGTTACATACTGGGACTCATAAGCCAAAGCTAGCAATTTAGTCGTAGTACTAGGGTTTAGCTGAAACTCAGGTATCCTCTAGTGGTTTGTTGTAGCTTCTCTCCTACTAGATATCTGAGTTTGAAAGCTTGAATTATGGCCTATAAGTGACTTTCAGTGAAGATAACAACCTCGTGACAACTTGACAACTTTCATCAATCTTGCTGCTTACTTTTCAAAAGATCTTCAAGCTATAAAACACCTAGATATATAGTCACACATGTATAGAGAGAGAGAGAGAGAAAAACTTGGTGATTGTTAGGATATAGGGGTTTTCCTTGGTCAAACCCTGTTTAGGTACAATTAAACCTTATGATGAAACAAAAAAAACATGAACATGAAACATGAAATGAACAATGATACCTTGAACGATGTCTTGAAATGTAAATCTATAATCTAGCATGAAGTGGCCATGAAGAATGCAGATCTTGATCTTGAATCAAATGTGGAACAATGCTTAACTTGGATCTTGAATGCTACATCACAATGATAGCTCAACAACATGTTTGATGCTTTATGCCTTTGACGTGATAATGGATCTTGAATTTCTCCAATGATCTTCAAATTTTCCTTTGAATGATCTTGAAATTCTCTTAATTACATTCTTGAATGCTCTTGTGAACTCTTGTGATAGTGCTCTTAATTGCTTATTGAATTATAAGATGAAACTATGTAAAATAGCCTTGTATGTATACTTTTTTATGGGATGATCCCACAATACTAGTTTATAATTTTTGGGAAAACTGGACATTGAAATAATTTTTTCTAACTAAATCTTCACTTTCAAGCACCTGTAGCAGCTAAACCATGAGGAATTTGAAGATGATGCAAAGTAGTGATTTGTGAGATTTTGTATGTAGATTCTAAAAATATTGTTTTCCAAATTTTTGGAATTAGATTGTAGTTCTTTTTCCATCTCCTTTGAAAACTAGTTTTTTCAGTAAACAAGATTTTTAAGGAGTGACAATCACCATATAATGCATAATTTTTTTTCCATGAAGGATAGTTTTTTTTTTTTTGAATTTAGATTTGTAACTACGATATCTAGTGCTTCCAATTGGTTTCATAGTGTTTTATTAAATATTTTTTCCCCAATATAGTTTCAAAGTCAAACCAATTACAATTCAGACATAGGCAGACCGTATAATGCATAACTTTTTTTGTATGTATCGAAATTCATTTTTTTTTATGGATCAAGGACTTCAATATTTGTGCACTCACATTTTTTTTTTTGATAATTTGCTATTTTTCCATATGTTCAGAACAAAGAGCTTGATTTTTGGTGAAAAAACTATGTTTAATAAAACTAAAAAAAAATACATAATAAAACCAAAACATATTTAAATTATATTCATTGGGTAGCTCATTCTGAGGACTACCATCATCCAGTTGGGTCTGTGAATTCTGCTCCATTTTCATCCTTAACCCAAGCTTCAAAGCACAAAATTTTGGACTTTTTTGGTTCTTGAGGGGGAGAAGGGGGGAAAGGGGGGGTTTGAGTGAACTAGGGGGGTTTGTGCGAACTTGTAGGGGTTCGCTCGAACCAGGGTTAACTCAAATCAAGGTTTGAGTGAACCCCCTTTCCATAAGCCTTCACTTTTGGGTTTTTGCAAGGAATGGTGGGCCCCATCATTAAATGGGTTTTCTTGAACCAAAAGTTCATTTGAACCCACAAAAACCAAATTTTTTTGCATGGGATCATTTTTTCCAACTTTTCCTTCCTCACTAGAATTATAAACCACTTTTGTGGCTTTACCCTATGCCAACTTTTCTGAAATTACAATACTAAAAGATCACATTAGATCTAGGATAATGAAATCTCTCAAAGAATTTGATTCAAAATAGGTCATGGTTAAAGCGAGACTCGGGTATGTGTAGGATCATGATGGGCCAAAAAGTGGCAATATGATGGGTATGTGGCTGACAACTTTTTTTTACCCAAAATTAATGAAACAAAAAGGGTTTATAAAGGATATTCTTAGCTTTCCACTGATATAAATTATGCTTTACATTTTTTGAATTCAAAACATATGTCACATTCTATGCTTCGTATACTATAGGATTAAAAAAAGAAAAATGAATTTCATGAAGTTTTGACCAAGTTAAGGTGGTCGACATACGAGTTTTATATTTTTAAAAAATTGTAATAAAAATTCATAATTAATTATTTACTTGAAAAAAAATTACAAAAAGAATGCATCACATCGGAGCGTGAGTCCTCTAATTATAACTAAAATATTATAAAAAAATATTATCATTTTATTGTGGTTAGGGTGGTCAGACAGACACCTACTTATTTTTTCCCTGAAATTTAAGTACCACTGCATTGAAATTTCAAAGTTTCACCAAATAGATTTTTTTTAAACAAACCTAGTAGTTTAGAAACTACATTCAATTTTCTATAGATTCTATTCTTACATATTTTTGAAATAATATAGAAAACTTATTCATTTTTTTATGTCAAGTTGCCTAACTCTGATTTTTCTAAATTTTTTGCCACTTAAGGGCTTGTTTTTTCCATGATGATCTTGCACATACCCACTCATATCCTAGTTGTGGCATATGAGTCCTAGTAGCTGAAAAACCTGATAAATATTTTTAGGAATGTCTTGTTTAGTATGCAACTTCAAATCAGGACCCAAGACCTAGGTGCAAGGAAGCTAAGGAAGTGGAACAAGTTCCTACACTAATATTGAGAGGAAAATAATGAATTTTTTTTACAGATCTTTAGCAATTAAAGAAAATTAAATAGAAATAAACATAAATATCATGTGGATCATGACACAGTGATTTACATGGGGAAAACCCTTTCGGGAGAAAAATCCCACACTCCAAAAGTTTCCCAATATATTATTCAATAAATCACAAAGATTGGAATATACTTACAGAGGAAGCTTCTCGCAAGAGTATCATCACTCAAAGATTTAGAGAAAACACAACTGCTATCAAACTCTCAGAATGCATCATCATCTCTTTTGTAGTCATAATACAATGCCCTCATAAAATAGGATTACATTCTAGGGAAAGACAGGCCAAAAAAATATCCACCATTAGATCTAAAACCTAATAATTAATGGTCTATATTTACAATGTATCATGTATCTAATGTATGTAAGCCATTTTAGGAAATTCCTGAAAAAGTTAAAAAAATTATTTACATGCATCCCACTCCTCCCCCTTGATGCCATTGTATATTACACCTATATGTGTAACTAGGATATATATATATATCTTATCAACAATAACGTTTATATAATTGCAATGTTGAGACACAATTTCCCAACAAATCTCCCACTTGTCGAACACCTTTCAATATCAATGGGAAGGAGTAAACTTGTCTCTTAATTTCTAAGGGCCAAAAGGCCTGCAATCTTTGAACACCATCTGAACTTCTCTCTGCTCACATGCTTACTTAAAGAATCAACAACATTCATCAAAGTCTCTATCTTAACCAACTTCAACTTTCCATCTTTGACCATATCTAAAAAAAATGATACTGTACATCAATGTTCTTGGTCTTAGCATGAAAGGTTGAGTACTTGGCTAGACATATCGCACTTTGATTGTTGCAATAAATTGTCACTACACCCTTTTTTTACTCCAATATTTGAACATAGTCTCTTAAGCCAAATGGCTTCTTTACAAGCATGAGTAACTACCATATTCTATGCTTTAGTAGTGGACAAAGAAACCATAGCCTTTGGCTTACTCATCCAAATGATTGCACCACCAAATAAAGTAAACAAAAAAGCACTGGTGGATCATCTACTATCAACATCACCTGTCCAATCTGAATCCACATAACCATGAATATCGAGGGAAATATCATCTTTAGTCATATAACTATGATATCATATAGAATAATCTTAGTTATCACGCAAATATATGAAGACCCTTTTAACTAGATCACAATGAACTCTACCAGGATTAGACATATATCTGGAAAGAACTACCATTGCTTGGGTAATGCCTAGTCTAGTAGAAACCATAGCATACATCAAACTTCTAACTGCACTCTGGTAAGGCACTCTGCTCATGTCTTCCATCTTTGATGGAGATGTTTGAAAATATGAAATAGATATCTTTGTTTTGCCTGAAACAAGAACACACAATGGTCTACAATCCTGCATGTTAAATCTCTGTAAAATTAAATTTCAACATACTTACTTTGGCCAAGCCATAGCTTTTTGTTCACTCTATCTCAATCAATTTCCATCCCAAGAATGTGTCTAGTTGCACCAAGGTCTTTCATTTCAAATTTAGCAGCAAGTTGAGATTTCATTTCTAAAATCATACCTTTCCCTTTGCCAATAAATAACATGTCATCAACATATAATGCAATAAATAGGAAACAATCACCATTAGTTTTATAATAAACACATTGATCTGATTTAGAATGCTCAAATCCCAAACTCAACACATATGTATCAAATTTTTGGTACCACATCCTAGGACTTTGTTTTAATCCATACAAATATTTCTTCAATTTAAAAACCAATTTACTTTTACCTTTCAACATGTAGTGCTCTGGGTATGTCATATAAATATCATCCTCCAAGTGACCATGAAGGAAAGTAGAACTTTCACATCCATTTTCTCAACCTCTAAATCATAAGCAACATCAATGGCAAGAAAAAATCTAATGGATATCATTTTTGCAACAAGAGAGAATATCTCACCATAATCAACACCCTCAACTTGAGAGTGACCTTTCACAACCAACCTTTCTTTTTACTTCTCAATACCTCCATCTGAACCAATCTTTTTCTTGAACACCCATTTGCAACCAACATGTTTTTGTCCCTTAGGAAATGGTACAAGATCCCATGTATCATTCTTTTTCAAAGATTCCATTTCTTCATCCATATAAATCTTCCATGATTCTACATCATTCATACCTAATGCCTCCTCTATAGATTTGGGTTCATCCATGTTAGTATTCAAAGAAAAAATAAATCTCCAATCATCATGTGTATACCATTCAGGTGGTTGTCTATTCCTTATAGACCTATGAAAAAGTTGAGTTGGAGATTCTTCCTCCTCTTCTGAAGATCCAGAGCTAGATGAGCTCTCCTAAGCTTCTTGTCTATCCTTGGGCCTTGATTCAACTTTCTTAGGTGTAGAAGGAGATTGAATCACATCTTCCTGTTTACTTTATTTTGGTTTCAATGTAACAAAAGAAGGCTTATTTTCTCTAAAAATAACACTTTTACTATATATTACCTTTTGTGCAACAAGTTCCCAAATCTTGTATCCTTTTACACCATAACTATATCTGATGAAGATATATTTCACAACCTTGTTCTCCAAATTTGTTCACTTCTCCTTTGGCACATGTGCATATGCCTCATAACCAAAAACTATAAGATGTCTTAATGAAGGATTGTGACCCAACCATGCCTCTATAGGCATCTTATCAACAAGTGCTGATGTAGGAGACTTGCTAATCAGGTAACAAGTAGTGGCAATTGCTTCAACCCAAAAAATTTGTTCTAGATCAACACCACTCAACATACTTCTAGCCTTTTCCATCAATGTCTTGTTCATTGTTTCTACAAGTCTATTATTTTGTGGAGAATACAAAGTTATCTTCTATCTATGAATACCAAAATATTAATATAATCTATCAAAATCGTTAGAGTAAAGGGTATGTGCAAGATCATCATGCGAAAAAAGGCCCTTGAGTGGCAAAAAATTTAGAAAAATCAAAGTTAGGAAACTTGATGTAAAAATTTGAATAATTTATCTATATTATTTCAAAAATATGTAAGAATAGAATTTCTAGCAAATTGAATGTAGTTTCTAAACTACTAGGTTTTAAATCTATTTGGTGAAAATTTGAAATTTCAATGCAGTGGTACTTAAATTTCAGGAAAAATAAGAAGTAGGTGTCTGTCTAACCACCTAACCACAATAAAATGATAATTTTTTTTATAATATTTTAGATATAAATAGAGGACTCAAAAGCGATGTGATGCATATTTTTTTGTAATTTTTTCCAAGTAAATAATTAATTATGAATTTTTATTACAACTTTTAAAAAATATAAAAACTTGTATGTCTAACCACCTTAACTTGGTCAAAACTTCATTCAAATTTTTTTTTTTAATCCTATAGTATCTAAAGCATAGAATTTGACACATGTTTTGGATTCAAAAAATGTGATACTATTTGAAAGCTATAAATGTTTTTCAACTAGCCTATCAATTAGGACTTTAGTCATAATTTGAATAGAAAATGAATAATAATTACTTATTAAATTCAAAGTAAAACATAATTTATATCGGTGGAAAGCTGAGAATCTCATTTAAAAACCCTTTTTGTTTCATCAATTTTGGGTAAAAAGATAGTCATCAACCACATACCCATCATATTGCCACTTTTTGGCCCATCATGATCCCGCACATACCCCAAAATTCACCACCATTATTAATCCTCAAATATTTTATTTTCTTTCCAGTCTACAACTCAACCATTGCTTTAAATTCTTTAAATTGACTAAAAACTTCAAATCTACTCTTTAAAAAATATACCCATTTCCTTCTACTATAATCATCAATAAATGAAACATAATATGTGGATTTATCAATCGAAGGAACGTCTAAAAGACCAAAAAAATTAGAATGAATAAGATCCAATAAACCATAGGATTTATGAGAAATTGAGTTAAACTAAACACGGTTTTGTTTTCCTTAAATGCAATGCTCACAAAAATAAAATTCAAGATTACAATCAAACAAACCTTCAACAAGAGTTTTATTTTTCAAGGTCCTTAGACCATTTTCTCCAATGTGGCCAAGTCTTTGGTGCCATAACATAGTTTTATCTGTAGGTAAATTTGATTCAGAAGAAAGAGGACCCTTGGGTACCAAAAATCCATGAACATCTGTTGATGGTGAAACCCTCACTTCTTCCACAAACTTGATTTTCACAGTACTATTGTACTCAATAGTGCATGTATCATGCTTATACAATGTGCCATATCTAATACCTATAACAATCACCATAGCACCTCTAACCATCTTGCACACCTGCATCTATTAGTTTGCTCAAAAATAACAAATTTTGTGCTAATCTAGTGATATGCAACACACCGTTAATCCTTTTTATTCTACCATGAGGAAATCTAATTTTAACTTTACTATGGCCAAAAATGTCTAAATGAGAATCATCACCCAAGTACTCCTTACCTCCATCAAATTCTTCATATTCAAAAAACCAATCTCTATTAAAGGTCATATGGAAAGATGCACCTGAGTCAATTAACCATGCATCATTACATACATGAGTTGCCAAAGTTGCAATCAATGTGTCACCATATTCCTTCTCAGACTCAGAATCAAAATCAAATTTCTTCCTTTTCTTCTTCTTTTCTTCTTTACATTCATTATGAACATGTCCAGGCTTACCATAGTTCCAACAAATAACTTTGTACTTTCCAAGAGATTTAGATCTTCCCCTAGACTTGGACTTGTCATGTTTCTCATTCTTCTTGCCTTATTTCTTAGGTCTTCCATGAATATTTAGGGCCCCCTTGGCAATGATAGATACCTTCCTCCTCATCTCTTCAGAAATAAAATAACCCACCACATATTCATTCTTCAAAATTATAGAAGTACTCCCAATAGCCATAACAAGAGAATCCCACGAATCAGGAAAAGAATAAAGCAATATCTGACATTTTTCCTCCTCATTCATTTTGACACCAACTAATTCCAACTAATCCACTAGCATATTGAATACTTCCAACTGGTTTGTGATTCATCCACCCTCTTCCATTCTCAAGGAATACAACTTCTTCCTTAAGAAAATCTTATTCACTAAATATTTGGCATGATACATCTCACTAAGCTTCTTCCATAGTTTCTATGCAAAGTTCTCCTCATAGACATTAATTAAAGCATATTCTACCAAACACAATCTGATTAGACCTTTGGCTTTATGGTCCATAGCATCATATTGAGCAACCTAAGTAGGATCCGTGGGCCTTGAAATATTCTCATCAATAGATCTTGATCTATCATCATATCCTCCATCTCTAGTTTCCACATTTCAAAATTATTTCCAAACAATTTATCCATCTCTATTCTCCCTCATGAACTTTCCATCTAAAATTTCTTGCAACAAGATCAAAAAGTGTCTTCTGCAAAAGTTCCCACTCAAACTTGGATTAGTCCAAAAAACCCAACAACCCACAACTGAAACCAAAGGTGATCAGGATCTGATACCACTTGTAAGGAAGCTAAGGTAGCAAAACAACTTCCTACACGAATATTGAGAGGAGAATAATACAAAATATTTACAAATCTTTAATAGTTATATAAACTTAAATAGAAGTAAACATAAATATCATGCATATCATGATACAATGATTTACATTGGGAAAACCCTTTCAGGAGAAAAACTGACACTCTAAAAGCTGCCCAATTTATTATTTAGTAAATAAAAAAGATTAAAATATACTTGAAAATAAAGCTTCTCACCAGAGTATCACCACTACAAGATTCAAAAATAACCTGACAACTGTCAAACTCTCATAATACATCACCGTCTCTTCCATAGTCATAATACATTGCCCTCATAAAATAGGATTACATTCTAGTGAAAGACATGTGAACAATATATACACCATTGTATCTAAAACCTATTAATTAATGGTCTAGATTTATAATGTATCATTTATCTAATGTATGTAAACCATTTTTGGAGTTTACTAAAAAAATTTAAAAAATATTGTTTACACGCATCCCACTCCTTCCCCTTGATGCCAATGTATATTACACCTATCAATGTAACTAGGAAATATATATATCCTATCAACAATAACCTTTATATAATTTCAAGGTTGAGGCACAATTTCCCAACACTAGGTGAGACTCATATGCCCAAGGTGACGTATGATTCCCAGATCACCAGATCTAGAACACATGACCCAAAACATTGAATTATGATTGGTTATTTGATAAGTGTCAAGATTATCCATGGAAAGATGCAATTAATAAGGCTTGTGGATGTAAAATAGGACCAATTAAGGCATAAATAAGGCCAATTAATTAATAAATCCCTTGATTAGTGCAAAAGTGTTAAGATACACTTTACAACACCCTAAATAAGGCAAAATTAGGTCTATTTAGTTTAAAAGGGCCCTAGACTCAATGTGAATGTAAAAGATATTACAACACCAAATCAAGGAAAAATTAGGCTTAGTTTAATATTAATTATTCCCAAATTAAGTGAGAAAAAGGGATACTTTTTCCTACACTACAATAGCAATGAGCTTGATTGATGTCAAAAGGGCATTAGGCTCACCTCTTTAGCTTTCCATGGGAGAAAAAGAGTTAGTCATTTTTTTTTAAGTCTACATGGTATCAAGAATTGGGCATCAAAGTTAAGGCTTATGCCTTAATGAAAAAGAGGAGTATGGAGTATGTAGGAAACCTGAACACCGACCCTCAAAAAGGCTTTGGTGTTCATAGGTCAATAGGAAGGCTTATGCCTTTCCATAAGGTCTGATAATTAGTAAGTGGTATGTCCAAACCCTGACCCCCAAAATGGTATCGATAACTTGCAAGTTGATCTTAAGGCATATGCCTTAACTATTCAAAAGGTATATAGTAAAGATAAAGAGAAACTTCCAACCTCCAAAAATGAAAGGATATGAATGATGATTTTGTGCATCATGAAACAACAGGAAGGCTTAAGGTTTGTTGAAAGTTAGGTAACTAGTAAGAAGGATGCCTACAGGCTGACACCCAAAAGAGTCAGAGCTAGCGAAAAGATGATGACATGTGAGGAAAAGTGGTGGTGTGTGATTGAATGATATGTATAGTAACATAGGTGTTGTTTGTTGCATAGTGATGACAAGAATGACTTAAGTTTAGTGGGGACCATCCATTCATAGGATCCAATAGTGTAAGATGTCAACATGTCTATATGGCAAACAATGATGTGGATGACAAATGGTGACAGCCTGCCAGCCCACTATATTTTTGTGAGCCCATGTATTTTGCTTGCGGTATATCAGGAATGGTGGAGATTGATCAATGATGATTGGATGATGCTCGTTATAGAGTTTGGTGTGACCAGACTAAGTGAAAGGTGACAAAGAAAGAAGTGACATGGAGACAGGTGGTGTTGAGTGATTGAATGATAGACCAAATCATTGTTGTTGTGAGTTACACGACACAAATAGGTGGTGACAACCTACCAACCTACTGGGAATCAGTGGGCCCACTGTTAGAGTTCATGGGAGAGGAGGCTTTGGATGCGTTTCTTGGTGGACCCTATCTATGGCAAGAGATGTTAAAGGAGATCAGTGATCTAGACATAATGGATCATTTACCCGACAATCACGATTAAAGGTTATAAGGATGTGATGGCCATTAATAGAACCCTAAGGTCAAAGGTGTTTGTTTAAAAAAGATTATCTAATGATCATGCTTTAAAGTTGCCAAGATCAATGAAGAGCCAAAGGATCGTGGCATGAAGAACATTGATTGACGACCTAGATTCAAAGATGAAGATCTCAAATGACTAAGTCCATGTAAACGAGGGTTTAAAAAAAAACCAACACAAAGGATAGATTTAATTGTTCCAACTTCTCCAATGACCAATATGAATGGATATTTGATTTGTAAGTTAGCAACACAGATCATGATGTTGAGAAAAATCAAGATCAAATCGGATAAACAAAGGAAATAATTAAATGCATGTTTGACCCTAGGGTTTTACAAATTTCTATTCATATCAAATTCTTTGTATCTAAAGTTAATGTGGATGTGGCTCAATGCAGAGGTAGTGTGATGAAGAAGATACTAGATAAAACCTAACTTAGATTAAGTGTGTGGATGAGAATCTTGGGGAAATCTCTACAAGTCGGTAAAAAAGATACAAAACACAAGATCAATTTTTTGACTAAGTGTGGAGTAGAAGAGAGTAGGAGATAGATAGGTGTGTTTTTAGAATATAGTTTTGTAGAGACAACAATAGAAGATTGAGCAGTTGCAAAGAAAGTTACAACAATATAATTGTAATAAAATTGTTATATCTCTCATTGTAAATCTAATTGGTAGGTGCCATTAGATATCTAGGTAGGTTCTTATATTAAGGAGTGGGTGCTTCCTTGGAGTGGTTTCTCCTAAAACCAAGGGAATGGTATCTCTATAGGGTTGGTTCCATTAAAGCATTATAACTAAATATTAGATTATGAGGTTGGATTAGGATAGTAGCTCTTAGTAGCATTTCTCAATGTGGTTTTCCCCATCTTGGGTTTTCCACATACATATTGTGTTATGTAATGCTTGTGTGTGTGCATGTTCATGTATTTGTATTTTGAGTCTTAATATACACAAAGTGTTTAAGGGTTAAAACTTTAAGATCTACTGATTCACCCCTACCTCTCATTAGATTGTTGTGTTCCAAAAATTGGTATCAAAGCCCTAGTTTCCCTAGGTGAAGCTTAATCAACTCAGGTAGATTTTGGTAGTGCAAACACTATGTACTATTAGGAAGGTTCATCCACAAACAAATTACCTTTTTTTAATGGAACATATTATGCTTTTTGGTGCCATGAAATCGAGGAATATTTGGGATCTATAGGATTTGATGTTTGGATGTTTCTCAAGATCAACTATGTTCCTCCTCCTACTCCTCCCATTGATGCTATTGGGAAGGACTATGAGAACAATGTTAAATGAGGCCAAGTTGGTAGATATATTTTTGAGGGAGGCAATTCATACTACAATTTATATTTTGAATAGAGTTTAAATTAGAGCTCATAGTGACAACACACCCTATGAACTATGGTATGGTAGACCAACCTCTATTAAATATTTCAGGGTATTTGGTAGCAAGTGCTATATTAAAAGAGAAGATGAAAACATGGGAATTTTTGAGTCAAAGAGTGATGAAGGAATATTTCTAGGATATTCCACCTAAAGAAAAGCCTACAAATTCTATAACAAAAGGATGAATAAGATGGTAGAAAGCATAAATGTCAAGATTGAGGAGAGCATAAAGCATACCAAATCAGATAGACAATAAATTGAAGATGATTCAAAATTTGAAGACAATTCTCCTAATAATGAAAAAGAATCTAAAGAAGAAGTTGAGAAGGAAACTAAAAAGTATGTGCAGAAGGATCACCCAGTAGATCACATAATTGGGGACAAAAATGAAGGAGTTTAGACTAGGAGAAGATGAGCAAGGAAAAAGGAGCAAGTAAAATTTTCTCTCCTATCTTAGATTGAACCAAAAATATTTTTTGAATTCAACAAGGATGAGAGTTGGTTAAAATACATGGATGAAGAGCTAAATCAGATTGAGAAAAAAAACACATGGGAATTGGTTCCTAGACCCCCAAATGAGAATGTAATTGGTACAAAATGATGCAAAGATGGTTATCGTTGCACTAAAAGATCAACCTATTAATGCCCAATACAACCACCAGAGTTAATGTATCCATGAGAGGCATTTAATCCATGTCATGAACCCAAGCACTGCGCTACACAACACAAGGAGACCAAGGGCACACACCTTGAAACAATCCCCCTAGTGCAAGTGAGGGGTTTGAACCTGTGACCTAAGCTATGATGTGAGTTGTTGCAAAGACAATTGTCATTGCACCAAAATATTGAACTTTTAATGCTTGATACAACCACCAAAGTTAATGAATCAATGAGAGATGCTTAAGCCATGTCACAAACCTGAGCGTTGCACTACATAACACAAGGAGACCAAGGGAGTACACCTTGCAACACGAAATGGGTTTTTAGAAACAAGCTCAATGAAGATGGAATTTTGAAAGGAATAAAGCAAGGTTGGTATGCAAGGGGCATGCACAAGTTGAAGGAATTGATTTTGAAGAAACATTTGCACCTGTGGCAAGATTAGAAGCAATTAGAATGTTTCTTGCATTTTTAGTATATAAAGGATTTAAAGTATATCAAATGGATGTTAAATCTACATTTTTGAATGGAAACCTAGAAGAGGAATTCTACATAGAACAACCAAACAGTTTTTAGCTATCAAAGGATGATGAATGTGTATGCAGATTGAGGAAAGCATTCTATTCTCTAAAGCAAGGACCAAGAGCTTGGTATTTAAGATTAGACCAGTACCTATAACAACAAGGTTTTAGGAAAGGTTGTGCAGATAGAAATATGTATTTCAAATCTAAAGGTGAGCACTTGATTGTTGTTGTTGTGTATGTAGATGAAATAATATTTGATGGTAGAAATGATAAAATGTTTAGGATATTTGCTACAAATATGCAAGATGGATTTGAGATGTCAATGTTAAGAGATTTGTCATTCTTCCTTGGTTTACAAATTGTACAAACTGACAATGGGATATTCATATCTCAAAATATGTATGCTAAGGAAACAGTATAGAAATTTGGAATGGAGGATAGTATACCAATCAATACCCCCATGATAACTAGCTACAAATTGAGAAAATCAAACTATGTGTAGGTGAATGATTGAAAGTTTACTATACTTGACTACATCAAGACCAGATATTATGCAAGCAGTGTGTATGGTATCAAGGTTTCAAGCTACACCAAAAGATTCTCATGTCAATACAATAAAAAGACTATTCAAAAACATCAAAAGTATTGTTGATTATGGATTGAGGTATTCCAAGAGCAAGGATTTTTCTTTTATATATACAAATGTTGATTGGGCTCGATATGCAGATGATAGAAAAAGAAAAAGTGGAGTAGCATTATTCTTGGGTGATGTAGGAGGATCCAGTGGTGTAAGGGCAATCTTGCATCACCAAAAAAAAATGCATTTCATTTATGTTTCCTTTGTTTTGCTTTTTATAGATGTCTTTGCATTTTTGGATACCCTTTTCGTCATTATGTAAATCCCCACTTTCAGTTTTGTTTTTCTATTTTTTCTGGTAAACTACTAATTTTAGCAAGTATTGGAATTTGAAGGTGTTTTGGAACAAAAAATATATGGGAGGATTCAGAATGGAAAAATAAGAAGATTGGTGAAAGGATCAGGCCGAGAGCATTCCTAGTTTGAAAGTTATTACAATTTTAGTTTCCCAGAAAAGCACCTAAAAAACCTTCCAGATCAGGTTTGAGGCACTATAGTCCCTGAAACAGATTGAAAACTTTCAAAAATTGGCATAGCGATTTCAAGCACGTTCTTGACTCCAAGATCTTTTTGACGATTCAAATGGTTCGAAAAACAGAGTCCCAGATCAAAAGTTATGGCTCTCGGAAGTTGGCACACTTTCAAAATGTGCTAATTTTTGAATGGTGTTTAAATTTTGAATTTCAAAATTGTAATGTGTGGCACAAAAATGCCAAAATACGATAATTCAAATGTGTTTTGGATCCAAAAGGGAAAAGGAGCTATTTATGGGGGGATTCTTTTTATTTTTGTAGCTTTTTGGGGAAAAGAGTTCACATGTTGCGAAAGGGGAACTTGGGTAATTTTCTATAATTCTATAATTTGCATGTATCATAGAGCTTGAGGATTTGAGATCCTCTACATGTAAGATTCCATTATGGAATAATAACAAAGTTATCTAGTTGTGTGCATTATTTTTGTGTCTCAGGTTTGCTCCCTCGTTAGGTGGTATTAGAGCGGGTTTTCTTGAGCATGTGGACAGATTTCCGATCATGAGGCAGTTCACACTAGGACCATGGTTGTGGGTTTGAGATATTAAAGATTCCTCCAAGAGTGATGTCTAGTAGGCGTGGTGGTGCCAAAGGTGGCAGAGGTGGCAGAAATGCTGGTGGAAGAGATCCATTGGCAGCCGAGGGTTTTTGAGCCCTCCAAAGACAAATTGATACATTGTAGGAACAAATGAGAAGAGGGTTAAACCTAGGAAGAAGAGGAGAAAGTGAGGATGAAGAAGAGATGGAAGATACAGACAGAGAAGAGGAAGAAGAAGTAATTGATCAAGATCAAATGTGGCTGATTAGGGCTATTTCAAAGATCAGAAAAAGACCTAGAATAGAAGTCCCTAGTTATTCTAGAAGTCTGAACCCAGAAGAGTTGATTGACTAGATCAATGAGCTAGAAGAGTATTTTGAGTATGAAGAAGTAGAGGACCCAAATTGGGTTAAGTTTGAAAAAATGAAGCTAGAGGGCCATGCCAATATTTGGTGGAAAGAGGTCCAGTTGGAGAGAAATTGAAGAGGTAAAGGAAAGATCAACAGTTGGGATCACATGGTGGAGAAAATGAACCAGTTCATACTAGTGGACTACAAGTTAGATCTGGTGAAGAAATTGCAAGGGTTGAAGCAAGGAAGTAGATCTGTGAAATAATACACAAAATATTTTCACAAGATGATCATCAAAATGGGACATACAGAGGATAATAAGGAAAAGGTAGCCCACTATCTTAATGGGTTACAACCGAGCATTCAAGAGGAGTTAAGCCTAGTCAGAATGACCACCATTGAGGATGCATACTAGTTTTCCCTGATAGTTAAAGAAAAGATGAAGAAAAGGTTTGATAACAAGCAAAAAGGAAGAGTAGGTCAAAGTGGAAAGGGTGGTGGAAGATCTTCTGGAAGACAAAATGAGGATGAGAAGAAAAATGGAGATGTGGGTACTAGCTGAGGACAAAGGAGTGATAATTTCTACCACCCTTGTGATCAAAACAGTTGTGATCAAAGAGGTGGAGGATGAGGTAGATCTGGACAAGGATCTGGAAGAGGTAGTTTTAGGGGAACTTGTTTCCAATGTGGTGAAGAAGGGCATCAAGCCTATGAATGTCCACAACACCAAGAAAGGATAGACAGAAGACTAGAAGGTCATGGAAGGGTTGCACATGTAGATGAGGAGGCTCAATCTGAGCATTCAGATGATGCTGAAAGTGGAGAAGCCCTAGTGGTGAGAAGAGCCCTAGTGACTGAAGAAAAGGAGCTAGAATAGAGGAAGAATTTTTTTCACACAAGGTGCAAGTGTGAAGGAAAATGTTGTGATTTCATTATTGACAGTGGGAGCATTGATAATATGGTTTTAGAAGAGATGGTTACAAAACTAAGGTGGAAGAGGGAAAGGTATCCACATCTATATCGGATTTCCTGGTTGCAGAAAGATCACAAAGTTTTGGTCAATGAGCAGTGCCTAGTGAAGTTCAAAATTGGGAGCTATCGTGATGAGGTACTTTGTGATATCATCCCCATGGATGCATGTGACATGTTGTTAGGGAGGCCATGGTAGTTCAACAGGTGAGCTATACATGACATCCATGTAAACACTTATTCCTTGACGAAGGATGGAGTACACCATAAGCTGAAACCCCTGAAGGAGGCCAAAGAAAAGGTATGCAATAGTGCTAGGATTTGTTATGTCAATGGAAGGAATTTTTTAGAAGGCATGAAGCATGAGCATCTATGTTATGCATTGATTTTTAGAATGGATAAAGAGGATAGTGGGAATATACCAGTAGAATTTTTTGGGTTATTGAGTGAGTTCAAGAGATTGTTTTTGATAATGTCGCCTGAGGGTTTACCACTAGTGAGGAAGATCACTCATCAGATTGACTTGATCCCTGGAGCCAGTTTTCTGAATAAAATAGCTCATAGAATGACTCCTACAAAAAATGAGGAGTTAAATAGACAAGTTCAAGAGTTGTTGAGAAAGGGTTTGATTCGAGAGAGTCTGAGTCCATGTGTAGTACCTGCAGTACTAGCACCGAAGAAGGATGGGGAGTGGAGAATGTGCACAGACTCTGGAGCCATAAAAAAGATAATATTCAAATACCGATTTCCCCTACCAAGGATGGATGATTTGATGGAATGTTTGAGTGGAGCACAATACTTCAAAAAGATTGACCTGAAGAGTAGATATCACCAGATCTGGATTCGTGATGAAGATGAATGGAAGACCGCCTTAAAGACCTAAGAGGGCCTGTATGAGTGGTTAGTCATGCCTTTTGGGCTAACCAACTCTCTGAGCACATTTATGTGGCTCATGAATGAGGTATTGAAAGAGTTTCTAGAAATTTTTGTTGTATATCTTGATGATATTTTTATTTTCAGTAAGCCTTTGGATGAGCATTTAATGCATAGTCATAGAGCTTTTGAGAAGTTGAGAGAAGAGAAATTGTTGATTAATCTGAAGAAGTGTAGTTTTGTGAAGGAGTTAGTGTACTTGGGGTTTGTTGTCTTGGAAGAAGGTCTCAAGATGGACTCAGAGAAGGTGAAGGCTATTCTGGAATGGCCTACCCCAAGAACTACTACTGACGTGAGATCTTTCCATGGTCTAGCCAATTTTTACAGAAAGTTCGTTAGAAACTTCAGTAGTATTTGTGCACCCCTAACTAAAACAATGAGAGGGGATAGAAAAGAGTTCAAGTGGAGCATTGGAGCAGCAACGGGTGTTGATATGTTGAAGCAAAAAGTGATAGAGCAACCCATTTTATCCCTCCAAGATTTCAATAAGGTATTTCAGGTGGATTGTGATGCTAGTGGTTGTGCCATTGGAGCAATGTTGAGCCAAGAAGGTAAGGCCATTGCATATTTCAATGAAATTTTAAATGATGCAAAGAGAAAGTACTTTGTATATGATCAAAAAATTTATACAATAGTTCAAGCATTAAAGAAATGGAGAAATTATTTGTTGCTGAAGGAGTTTTTTCTGTTTACTCATCATCAAGCATTATAGTACCTGAATAGTCAAGGAAAATTAAATCAGAGGCATATGAAATGGGTAGAATTTTTACAGAGCTATACCTTTGTTTTAAAACATAGGAGTGGGAGGTCGAATAGGGTTGCAGATGCCTTAAGTAGGAGGAAAACATTATTGAATGAGATGCAGATTGAAGCGGTTGGGTTTCAATGAACTCAAGACATTGTACCCTGAGGATCCTGATTTTGTAGAGGCTTGGAAAGCTTGCAAGGAGTGTGTTATAGTTGACAGGACAAGGTGGTTGGATTTCATAATCCAAGATGACATGTTGTTTAAAGGAAGCCAATTGTGTATTCCAAGGAGTTCCATGAGGGAGAACCTGATAAAGGAGAAGCATAGTGGAGGAATGGCAGGACATTTTGGTTGGGATAAGACTATTGCCATTATCAGTGAGCATTATTATTGGCCACAGTTGTCACAAGATGTGAGGAAGTTTGTGTAGAGTTGCAGGGTGTGTCAGATGGCTAAGGGAGTGAGCTAGAATATAGGATTGTATCAGCTCTTACTTGTACCAGAGAGGCCTTGGGAAGATATAAGTATGGAATTTGTTCTTGGTTTTCTAAGGATGTAGAGAGATAATGATTCAATGTTTATGGTAGTTGACATATTTTCAAAGATGGCACATTTCACTCCATGCCGGAAGACCCATGATGCAGTCCACATCGTTGACTTGTTCTTTAGAGAGGTGGTGAGTCTACATGGTCTACCAAAGATTATGGTCTTAGATCATGATACCAAGTTTGTGGGATACTTTTGGAGGACCTTGTGGAAAAAGTTGAAGACAACTTTGAAGTTCAGTTTTGCACAAAATCCATAGATTGATGGGCAAACTGAGGTTGTGAATAAAAGTATGGGTAACTTAATGAGGTGTTTGGTAGGAGATAAACCCAAGGGATGGGACCTAATCTTACCCCAGGTAGAATTTTCTCACAACAATTTTGTTAATAGGAGTACGAGAAGATAACCATTCCAAATTGTGTATGGAGGTAGTCCCAGAACTGCACCATAATTGAGGAAGATGGACTAGGAGAAGAAGACTAGTGTCGAAGCTGAAGAATTTGCAGAGCACATCAAGAATGTACATGAGGAGGTAAGAGAACATATCAATAAGATTAATTTGTAGTATAAGGCTAAGGTAGATTAGAAGAGGAGGAATAAGGAGTTTCAGGTAGGTGATGAAGTGATGGTCCACTTAAGGAAAGAAAGGTTTCTAGTGGGAACCTATAAAAAATTAAAGATGAAGAAGTTTGGTCCCTATAAAATTTTGAAGAGGCATGATTCAAGGAACGCATATAAGATAGAGTTTCAAGATGGAATCAAAATTTCCCCTATGTTCAACAACTCAGATTTGACAAAGTATTATGAAGGTGGGGCAGTGGAAGTACCAACAATGGAACAGTGTGGCATTCCAACATCTACTTCAGGGAAGGAGTAGATTGAAGCAATCTTGGATAGCCATGTGGGAAGGAGTACCAGAAATAGGAAATATGAAGAATATTTGGTGAAGTGGAGAGGAAGGCTTATGGAAGACTCATCCTGGTTGTCTAAGGTAGAGGTTGACCGTTTTGGTTTTCCTCAACCATTTGAGACGTGATGGGGTCACTTCTCAAATTACCCTAGGTATCTGATGCAGGAGCATCTAGTGGTGTAAGGAAAATATTGTGTCGCCAAAAACAAAATGCATTTCATTTATGTTTCCTTTGGTTAGCTTTTTATAGATGTCTTTGCATTTCTGGATACCCTTTTCGTCATTATGTAAATCACCACTTTTAGTTTTTCTTTTTTTCTTTTTCTGGTCAATTGCTATTTTTAGTAGGTATTAGAATTTGAAGGTGTTTTGGAACAAAAATCATATGGGAGGATTCATAACTAAAAAATAAGAAGATTGGTGAAATAATTAGGTCGAGAGAATTCTCAGTTTGAAAGTTATTGCAATTTTAGTCTCCCAGAAAAGCACTTGAAAACCTTCCAAATCAGGTTTGAGGCACTAAATGGCCCTAAAATGGCTTGAAAGCTTTTTGAAATCAACGTAGTGATTTCGAGCATGTTCTTGACTCTGAGACCTTTCCGACGGTTCAAATGGTTTGAAAAATAGAGTCCCAAATCAAAAGTTATGGCTCCCGGAAATTGGCACACTTTCAAAATGTGTTGATTTTCAAATGGTGTTTAAATTTTGAATTTCAAAATTGTAATGTGTGGTGCCAAACTACCAAAATATGATAATTCAAATGTTGTTTGTCTCCAAAAGGGAAAAGAAGCTATTTATGGGGGGATTTTTCTAATTTTTGTAGCTATTTGGGGAAAAGAGTTTGCATGCTACGAAAGGGGAACTTGGGTAATTTTCTGTAATTCTGTAATTTGCATGTATCATAGAGCTCGAGGATTTGAGATCCTCTGCATGTAATATTTCCATTACAGAATAATAACCAAAGTTATCTGGTTGTGTGCATTATTTCTGTCTCAAGTTTTCTCCCTCATCATTGGGAAACAAGTTGGTTTCTTGGAAAAGCAAGAAGCAAGAATCATACACTCTTTCCATAGCAGAAGCAAAGTGTGTAGTTGTAGTAGCATGTTGTACTCAAGTCTTATGGATGAAGCAGACACTTAAGGACATTAAGGTGAACCTATCTCTATTATTTGTGATAATTTAAGTACAATAAAGTTGTCAAAGAATTCAGTGATGCACTCCAAAACAAAGCACATATCCATAAAGTATCACTTCCTTAGAGAGAAGGTTGCAGACAAAGAGGTCAGCATGGAATATGTTCCCACTAAAGAACAAGTGGTTGACATTTTCACCAAGCCTCTTCCAAAGGATCGATTTGAATATCTAAGGCAGAATTTGGGAGTACTTTCTCCCACATCATATCACTAAATATTGGTGATAGGGAATGACTCCAGGGGGACCTTCATTGGTTGTTCATTCTTCCCTAAAAAATCATGATGGATCAAGTCAAGTAAAACTTGTTTTTACAAATTTCTAATGAATAGATGGTTGTTGAATCAAGAATCCCCACTTTCTCTTTCAGTTGCTTGTCAAAGGGGGAGTGTGATCTTTTCCATTGATGTAAAAGGAGGAGAAAGTTGTGAAAATGCTCATAAAATTGAGCAAGGGAGAGAAAGATATGTCTAAGGGGGAGTTGACAAAGCAGTTTGCAAAATTGATTTTTCCATCAATGATAAAGGGGGAGATTGTTGGCATAATATTTTCATTGATGTCAAAAAGAAATCTTATAGATGTCAAAGGGGGAGATTGCAACAATGATCTTGATTGATGTCAAAAGAGCATCAGGCTTACCTCTTTAGCTTTCCACAAGAGAAAAATATTTAGTCCAATTTTTTAAAGTCTACAAGGTATCGGGAATCAAGCATCATGGTTAAGGCTTATGCCTTAATGAAAAAGAGGAGTATGAAGTATGAAGGAAACCTGAACCCTAACCCCCAGAAAGGCTTTGGTGTTCGTGGGTCGATAGGATGGATTATGTCTTACCATAAATTTTGGTAAGCAATAAGTGGTATGTGCAAACCCTGACCTTTGAAATGGTTTCAATAACTAGCAATTTGATCTTAAGGCTTATGCCTTAACTGTTTGGAAGGTATACGATAAAGGGGAAGAGTGAACTATGAACTCCAGAAAGGGAAAGGCTATGAATGATGATTTTGTGCATCAAAAAACAATAGGAAGGCTTAAGGTTCGTTGAAAGGCAGGTAACTAGTGAGAAGGATGCTTGCAGGCTGACACCCAAAAGAGTCAGAGCTAATAGAAAGATGATGTCGTGTGAGGAAAAGTGGTGATGTGTGATTGACCAATATGTCTAGTCACATAGACCTATTGTTTGTTGCATGGTGATGAAAAGAATGACTTTTGGTTAGTGAGGACCATCCATTCGAGCATGTCTAGATGGTGAACAATGATGTGGATGACAAATGGCAGCAAACCGCTAGCCTACTATGTTTCTGTGGGCCCATTCCTTTTGCTAATGATATAGTGGGGAACATTGGAGATTGATTAATGGTGATCAGACGATGCTCACTACATAGTTTGGTGGGGCCAAACTAAGTGAAAGGTGAGAAAGGAAGAAGTGACATGGACATAGTAGGCGCTTAGTGATTGAATGACATACCAACTCACATCGTTGTTGTGAGTTGCACAATGGAAATAGGTGGTGGCAACCCACCAGCCCACTGGGAATCAGTGGGTCCATTTTTAGAGCTCATGGGAGAGTGGGCTTTGGACATGTGTCTTGGTGGACCCTGTCTATGGCAAGTGATGTTAAAGGAGATTGACAGTAGAGACTTAATGGACCATTTATCTGATGATCAAGATTAAAGGGTATAAGGATGCAATGGTTATTAACAAAAACCTAAGATCAAAAGTGCATGTTTAAAGAATATGATCTGACAATCATGCTTTAAAGTTTCCAAGATCAATAAAGAGCCAAAGAATCGTGGAACAAAGAACAATGATCAATGACCCAGATTCAATGATGAAGATCTCAAATGGATAAGTCCATGTAAATGAGGGTTTTGAATGGTAACCAACATAGAGGATAGATTTAATTGGTCCAACTACTCCAACAACCAATATGAATGGAGATTTGATTTGTAGGTCGGCGACACAAATCATGATGTCGAGAAAAATCAAGATCAAATTAGATAAACAAAGGAATGAATTAAATGCATGTCTGACCCTAGGGTTTTGTAGATTGCTATTCTTAGAAAATTCTTTGTATCTAAATTTAATGTGGATGTGGCTCAATGCAAAGGTAGTGTGACAAAGAAGATATCAAGTAAAACCTAACATAGATTAAGTGTGTGAATGAGAATCTTGAGGCAATCTCTACAAGTCTGTAAAAAGACACAAAACACAAGATCAATTTTTGACTATGTATAGAGTAGAAGAGAGTAGGAGATAGGTAGGTGTGTGTGTAGAAAAAAGTGTTTTAGAGACAAAAAGAAAGGATTGAGTAGTTGCAAAGAAATTTGTAGCAATAGAATTGTAATAAAATTGTTATATCTCTCATTGTAAATTTGATTGGTGGGTTCCATTAGATATCTGGGTAGGTGCTCAGATTAGGGAGTGGGTGTTTCCTTGGAGTGGTTGCTCCTAAAACTAGGGTATTTGTGTCTCCTTAGGGTTGGTGCCCTTAAATAATTGTAACTAAATATTGGATTGTAAGGTTGGATTAGGGTAGTGGCTCCGAGCAACATTTCTCACCATGGTTTTTCCCATCTTGGGTTTTCCATGTACATCTTGTACATTATGTGATGCTTGTGTGTGTGCATGTTCATGTACTTTCATTTTGAGTCTTAATCGACACAAATTGTTTAAGGTTTAAAATATTAAGATGTACTAATTTACCCCCCTTCTCAATAGATTGTTGTGTTCTAACAAGGTGGACCTAATTAAATAAATAAAAAATATGTAATTAAGGTGGGGGATAAAGGTGAAGATTAAACTAATTAAATATATA
Organism: Sequoia sempervirens; assembly: GCA_007258455.2. Taxonomy (NCBI): domain Eukaryota; kingdom Viridiplantae; phylum Streptophyta; class Pinopsida; order Cupressales; family Cupressaceae; genus Sequoia; species Sequoia sempervirens. The sequence goes on along the minus strand of VDFB02252616.1, from coordinate 219,294,861 downwards.
ATAAATATTTATTTATTGAATGGGTAGGATGGGGTAAAATCAAGTTTAGTTAGGTATGGATAGATTTAAGTATCTACATCCCCATAGGAGAGAGAAATATGAAGGAATAATAAGCCTTAAAATTTTCTTGAAAGTGTACAAAAAATGAAGATGAACATGAACATAATTAAAGCATGAAAAAGATACAAATAGCTACCAAAAAATATTGTTATAGTCTTAAAACTATAAAACTTCCTCTAGAATTAGGTTAAATAGTAGTATCAAAGAAACACAATTCTACATTAGTGGTCCCAACAACACTACTCAAAAAATGAATATATGTAAACCAATGTCAAAAAATTACAACCAAAAATATAGATGATACATCAATTTATATGAGACCACAATGACACTATTCAAAAAATGAATAGATGGTGTTTGCACACCAAAATAGTACAATTCCTATATACAAGTTTCAATAGGCTTGTTTAAATATTTTGTTTCAATAGGCTTGTTTCAATGGTTACAACCATAAATAGGAATGAAAGAACTTGTCTATATTTTGTGTTCCATCTCACTAAAATGCATAGGTATCTAGTTGTTACATTGTCCATGTAAATAGGAATAAAAACTAAATACATAGATCACTACGTAGTGAAATCAAGGCATTAAAAATAACATTATGATATGCCCCATAATATTGTCAAGAGAGGTATGATTTCTCTATCAAATTATGTGTCTCAATGTAGTACAAGAAGGTGAAGAAGTATCATCAAAAGATGCATAAGATCATATAAATTGAGAAGTGCATTACATGATAGATCTTTACAAGAGGAAATATCATCAATGTAATAAGGTAAGATATGATCATAAAAAGAGTGAAAAAAGAACAATGGATCTGTAACATCATAGGATTTGTATGCACTAACTCTATGAAGGAGGCAAGATATAAGACATGATAAAATAAAATCCACATAGAGAAGAAATACATATCCAAACCATAAAATTTCATGAATGAATCAAGGGAATATATCATATGAAAAAATGAAAAAAATATATTAAAATATAAAATAAATTCATGCAAATCAAGCAAAGAAAAAACCCTAAAAGGTGGCATGATAAAATGTAAGGTTATGGTAAGAGAGTGGAAAACTAAGTTTCATTATTAACCTAAATATAATACCTAAAAGAAGATCAATATCTATGATAAATTTGGAGAAATTAAAGCTATATCATATTTGAAACCCTAGATGTAATAATTTAGCTAAGTAACATTGTTAAGTTAAAAAAAGAAAATAAAGGTTATTTCTATGATTAATGTAGGTTAATTAATTAAATGGAGTAGATGAGAAAAAAAAAACCTAAATTAGTTAAGTTGTTAGACTAGGGTGGATTTGAATAGGAAATTTATCAAACATAAAGTATAATCACACTATAAATATTAATAAAAGAGGAGATTGATTATTTAGCTCTATAATCAAAGAATGTATGTCAACTAATGAAAGTAGTGAGATTTGTGTTGCTCAAATTATGAAAATTACCTAGATAGTCAAATCATGTAGGATTGTCTTATCAAGCTAGAAGTACTTAAAAATATCTTGACATACAAGACATTTTAGAGATCTATATGAATTTTATAATGATCACTAATTGATTCACATGTAATAAGATGGGTGTGACATTAGATGTGTTATTTTTTGGGTTAAATTTTAAATAATGAATAAAAATTGATGTCTTTGTATACATGACCATAACAAAAATTACTAAAACTTGTGCATAGTCAGCTTGGGACCAAAATATAAAGGGGGAGCTAGTAAGCTGAAATGTTAAATTTTGATTTTGTATTTTAGGTGGATCAATATTATAGGTTCAAGTAAAACCTCATAGGTTCAAATATGACTTGGGTTAGATAGTTAGGTTGAATTAGTGTCCAACATGATTGGATAATATTGATTAGACTAGGATTATTGATCAAAATCAAATAAAAAAAGTCAATTGAATTGGTAGTGCATATACAAAATCATAAGTATAAGTGATGAGAGTGAAAGCACAATAGTGTGCCACTTTTCAAAATTATTGGGATACCAAAATCAACAATCGATATTTTTCAATTGTACTAAAAAAACTATATAAATAATTTAAGAACAATATAAATCAATAATTTGTGGAATTTTCTTTATTGATTCAATTTATAATTTTTCTAACTTAAATATATATTTTTATTTCTATCCCTTTTAATTAGTTTTAAATATCTTTTTATTATATTTCTATTATTTTATAGTGAATAATATTTTCTATAATGCATATCTTTTACTAAAATAAAAATATTTTGATGAGTTCTTAGAAATAGATCGTTAACTCAATTATCTATTATATGCATTTTTTTTTACCTTTTTTATTGAATAATTATTTATTATTAATTATTTAATTGAGAATAATAAAAATTTAGATTTGTATTTTACTATATATATTTTTAATCTATTTATTTATTTATTGAAACAAGGACATCAACAAGGAGTACAATGCAAATTTTTGAATTTTTTTTGATAATTTGTTAATTTTCTCCATGTCTTGAATATAGGCCTTTATTTTATGTAATGGACCTATGATGCTAATAAAATTTTAAAAATTATTATAATATTAGAAAACATGTTATATATTACTTTTTGGGAAACTAATTCCATAGGCTACATACTTGTATATTATTTTTCTTAGGTGACTCTATTTGTATGTTGTGCACATGAAACAAAGTGGTTTTTTTTTTCTTTGAAATTGCAACATGCAAATAGAAGGGAAAATTCTACCATGAACGCATCACATAAGAAGGTTCAATATAATGTGGTTTGGATGAATCTTCGTAGAGCTAACCTCTTTTGAATACTTCTCTCTTGATCCCACCTTATATAGTTTTCTAAGGGAGGTTAGATTAAAGGGATTCAATCAAACCCCATTAGATTGAAGCCCACTCTTCATGGGGTTCCATGTAGTGAAACACAATTGTTGATTGAATTTGATTTAAGAGTCTTCAATTGAAGTCTCATTAGATGAAACCTTGACATGTTTGTTGTAGATTTTCATATACATTTTTTTATTTGGCATAAAAGTGTGACACATTTTTATGCTTCCATTCATAAACATAGGGCTAGGTGCAATGAAGGCTAAATATATTACCTTAACTATGTAAATAAATACAACATTTATAACTATATAAATATATCTAGACATTACCCAAAACAAAGCATAGAACTAAATGAACAAATGCATTGAAGATATTTTTTTCACCATTACAATAATTTTACATACATTAAAAAAATAGAAACATCTTGGCCTTGAGTTCTTCTAAACGTGAGTACTTCAAACATCGTGTTCTCATGATTATTAGGGTTCCTTTCAAGTAACTCAACAATGAAGGTATACAACACACAAATATTATTGTTCAAAATTTTCTTCTATAATGAATTGGAAAATAAATCACCCACATAATATTGTTTCCTTCCCATATCTTAATGTAACTAAAGGAAAATTGTGTTTTAAGGCACTCCTCCCAAAATCAACTTATTGCAATTCTTTCTTAATCTAATTTTAAATTGTTTTTCTCTCAATCTTTTTTATTTTTTCTTGTAAAAATCATACTAAATCTTTATAATAAATGATTCACCACATTGCCCTTTAAAAAGTGTACTTTGCAATAGTTATTAGAATCTCTCAAAAAAGAACTAGGTTTACTCTATAATAGTCAATAGCCTCTCTGAGAAGTAGAACCAAGTTCACTCTATAATAACCACACTTAAAAAAAAAAACCCACAAAATTTAATATTTAAAAGATAAAATAGATAGATATTTTATTTGACAGCGATTGCATCCCTTTTTATGTCATAAACCAAGTTTTAAAAAATAACCGATACTATATTAACTAGCAGTTGCATGTAGTGACATGCAACAATGAGTTGATAGGTGGAGGGGAAGTCCAAATGCCAGGGATGTGTACAAACATACCAAAAATTAGAGGGAGGATGCTAAGAAAAATCTGATAGAGAGCATAGGATGCTTACATATCTGCACGTAGCGAATGGTAAGCTATATTTTAAGTGTTATTTGGAACATTGATTTTGTTGTGTTTCATCTTATTACCTCTATGTGCAGATATATATGTATGTCATAGCAGATTCAAACAAGATTGATATATACTAAGAGAGATAAAGTGACCACATTTAAAAATACTTATGGCATCATTAATAACCCTTTCATGATACCATTATGCTAAGACAGTAGGGAATAGTTAAAGGTACTAATACATGTAGATTATTTCAAAAGGATAATAGAATGATCTAAAAGCTTAGAATATTATTGATTTGGAATAGGACATACAAATGTCAAATAAGTATACTTACATAAGTCATGCACAACCATAACGATAAAGAGATAACTGCATCCATAGGATTTTGTTGATGTTAATAAAAAAGTAGATTGATGCAAAAACTTTGAACTATATTTTTTTATTTTATTTCTAAATCTGACTTTATATGCGATCATAATATATCTCAAGAGATTACATATAAACTTTTTCAGTGAAAGATTTAAAAATAGATCATGTTGTCTCAATGTAATCAATTCTCAGATAAATGTTTAATATTACACTTAATATATAGCCTATGAAACATATGAATCTTCTCTACATCTTATGTCAGAAACATATAGATCTGCACATAGGAAATATAAAATGAAACACAAAAAAAGGAGGCCTACTCTCCACCCTACCATATTGGGTCATGGAGCCTTATTGGTTTTCACCAAACTCCTGTGCAAGAACATACATCGTCCACCACTTTGATCAACGATGAAATCAATGTTCCTTATTACACTTAATATAGAGCCTATGAGGATCTAATTGTTTATTTTGACCATTGTGACTGATTTTGCAGTCATTATGATTATTCTCAAAGGTCATTTATAACACATTACTTCATCAAAATCCACATTATGGCTTGAGTATGTTTTGTAAAAATGAAAGGAAAATGTCAAGTTTAGTGTAATGAAAATGTGTCATTGGTAGACAATATATAAATCAAGGAATATAAAGAGTTCTATAATTTATAATAGATACTATGCAATGCACCTAAATAGAAGGGATGAAATAAATAAAATTTAGGCATACCTTGTGGACGCGATGGAATGCAGTATGAACACAACAAAAGAAGGCCTGCTCTCCACCCTACCATATTGGGTCATGGAGCCTAATGGACTCACACCAAAACCCTGAGCAAAAAATAAATTGTCTACCACTTTGATCAATGGTGAAAGCAATGTTTTGGCACCTACTGACTTCATAGAAGATCTAATGGTGTCAAAACATCAATGGAGTAGGATTGTTTGGCTTGAGTATGTTCTACAAAAATGAACTTGAAAAATGTGAAGTTTAGTGCAATGAACATATCTCATTGGTAGACAATATCTATATCAGGGAATATAAAGAGTTGTATAATTTATAAAAAATAATATGCAATGCACCTATAATAGAAGGAAACAATTAGTTAAAATGTAGGCATACATTGTGCACATAAAAAACATGCAGTATGAACACAAAGAAAGAAGGCCTACTCTCCACCCTACCATATTGGGTCATGGAGCCTCATGGGCTCTCACCAAACCCCTGAGCAAAAACATAAATTGTCCACCACTTTGCTCAATGGTGAAAGAAATGCTTTGGCACCTGAGAATTTGCTTGAGTTGAAATGAATGCTATACATTTTTAAGAAATTGACATGCAGTTGTGAAATAAGAGATGGAATAAAGGATATATAGCCTTACCTTGTATATAAATCGAATGTAGTTGCATCCCATACACCATGCCAAACATGCGATCGTAAAGCTATTTAGCATTTTGGAGATCTATATACCTTGGATATAAATAGAGTGTAGTTGCAATCTAAAATGGTTTGACTCAGATATAGTTACACACAAGGAAAATGTGAAGTTTAGTGAGGTGAACATGTTTCATTGGTAACCAATATCTAAATTATAAAATTTAAACAGTTCTATAATTTATAACAAAAAATATGTAATACACCTACAATAGAAGAGATCAAATAAAGAAGATGCAGGCATACCTTGTGCATAGGGCTTGATGCAGTATGACTACAATTACATCTCACATATAAAAATGATAAGGAAGTGAATTTAGAAATGGTGGAACTTCTATGTTCATGGAAATGAAGAGGGAAAAGAGAAGCACTATAGTTACCATAAAGAATAACAACATTTCATGATAATGGAAATGAACCCAACTATTGGAGGTGATCCTCTTCTTTGATTCATATTGCACTGTATTTGTCGGCATGTATGTTGGAGTATCTAGCAAAATAGAAAGGAGAATCTATGCATATTGCTAAAGAACCTAGTTCAAGTGAAGAACCCAATTGTGCACATAGGAAATATAAAATGAAACAAAACAAAATGAGACCTGCTCTCGGCCCTACCATATTGGGTCATGGAGCTTCATGCAGTCTCACCAAATACCTGAGCAAGAACATACATTGTCCACCACTCTAATCAATGGTGAAATCAATGTTCCTTATTACACTTGATATACAACCTTTCATTCTAAAAACTCCTTTTTGAGGCTGAAAGAAATAATAACTAAAAAGTTGCATTTAAGTTTAGATACCTATATATCAGTGTAGATTTTATTTTGCAATATCAATCAAACAATATTGGTTTCAATAGTGACCTAGATGGAAAAACTGACAATACAAAAAAATGCACAGTAACAAATCCATGCCAAAATATATAGTCTTTTCTCAACAACATCTTATTGAAAATGGAACAATATAGCCTAAGCTAGAGAATAACAATTAATAATACCCTATGGAAATCAACATAAACTGTATAAAATTAACTATTTTATTGAGTTACAACCATAGCCATAAAACACAAGCCATAAATCAAACAATATTTGTTTCAACAACGAGCCAAATGGAGAAACCCACAAAACATAAAAATTCATAGTGACAAACCCATGCAAAACCATAGCCACAAAACGTGAACCATAAATGAAAAAATATTGGTTTTAACAAACAATATAGTGTTTTCTCAACACCTTATCAAAACTTGAAACAATATAGCCTTTTCAACAACACCTTATCAAAAATGATACAATATAGCCTAAGCTAAATGTTAATAAATATTTAACTAGCTCCCTTCGGATGTACTTTCCTCTATGTGTCGGCTCGTGCATTGCAAAGTCAACTTGACCTTTTATCTAGGTTTTGTTATGCCATGCCATGTTTCTACTCCTTGCAACCCTGAGTCTCTGCATTCCTTTGCATTCCAGGAAACTCTACTATGCTTCCACGTGTTGCAGTTGTGTGATACTTTTGATTGTACTTTAGTACTATCTAATCGGGCTCTGCTCGGGTGCCATGAAGCCCTCATTCCTAAAAGGTTTTGGCGGGCCCCATAGTTTCTATCTATGGTGTACACTTGCTATGTGTCCATTATTCACAAATATTTTCGCATAGAGATGAAGTAGCAACTGTGGGCAGCGAAACGCTGCCACACATCTCTTTTGCGCCTGACTAGTAATTGTTCCCTCCAGTGTTGATAAAGTGCTCAGCCCATTCGACATGTGTAGCATTAACGCAAGTCCTCAGTGGTGAAAGAAAAGGGGTTCATGTGGGCAGCGAAAGGATGCCACGTGCCTAGCCAATGGATCTAATATTTAGGCGATAGACTAGATGAACCGAATGATGCTATTGGCCACTACGTGTCATAATCATTTGCATAGGAGGTTGACACTTGTTTGATCAGGCCTTGTCAGGACCACCACCATCATTTGCAGAGGACGCACCTATGGCTAGAGTGACCAGATGCTTGGTTCCAGATCGATTCTGTTGCAACAAATTTAAGAATATTCTAATTCCAACATCATTTCCAGGGGATTGTGAAATCTTTTCTGCTGCTGTCTAAAGCAGTGGGGGTTTTTTCCCTACTATATTTAATTTTCTCTGTTATGAGAAAGGGTCTAGAATTTGAAGGAAAACACTAGTTCTAGTAAAAGACGCCAGACCTTTATTGCTATTTTATGTTATTGCAAAAAAAATCAGATTGTGCCAATTGTTCGGCCTTTCTATTTTTTATGCTATTTGATCAAACTGTAAACTGTGCTTTTATTGTCTGGACATTTTATTTAAGAACTTCTATATATGTTGAATGCAAGTTTTCTAACCTAGACCATGTCTAATGACTCTTCTTGGTAGTAGAAATGTGTGCAATATTATTTTATATCAATGAATGGATTGTCTATGCTATAATCTTAAGTTTCAAATGTTCTGGAACACTACAACACCATTCAGGCCCTTAGGTCTATGATTTATCATGCCTATCATTAAGTCTTGGTTCACTGCCTTACGTTAGACTTTATTTTATTATATTTTTTTCCTTTTCCCTTTCAAATCCCCATTATAGAAGAAGCTGACTTCTCTAAAAACCCTGAGGTCACTCAATTTAGCACAAAAGGTCCACCATAAACTAATTTTCCCATAAAACACTATTACCTTGTCAAATTTTGGTGTCAACAGTTTATTCTTTTTTTGGCATGCCCAGTTGGACTGAGCTTAAATATAATTGAATTTTAGAAGGGTGTATGATCCATCAGCCTGTAACTAGATCCCGAACCACAGGCAACCCCAGTTTAATAGTAACAACACTAGGAACAATGCGAGTCGCAAATCAATTGGTAACTGTTTCATTCCCGTAACTAGTTCCTCACACCATGTTGCTGACTACCAACAAAAATTACGTGGCATGGGATGTTGGAAGTCCCCTAGTAGCCTCGGTAGCACTTGCTCTCTAGGGAACTATCCCAATTTCAACCATGAAAGCTATACCAAAATTTATTGCAGATGGCTCAAAAACACTAGCAAATTTGTAGGATGTGGTAGATGTGTGTCTGGTACATGAGATTACAGTTTAGAATGTAGCTCTTAGGCTTCTCGCCACATCTTTTAAAGGAAAGGTATTGGATTGGTACTAAACACTATCACCGAATACTATTCGTACTTGGGACGAGCTCGAAGATCTGTTCTATGAGAGGTTCTCAAATGACGAAGATTGTTCTTCACTGTATTATCAACTATCTATCATAAAACAAGCCCCCTAGGAGGATTTGATGGACTTTAATGCCCGATTTCACAAAATTGGCAGATGATTCCTGCTATGATATAGCCAACTCCCTAGTTGGCATTCATATTTTATCTAAAATCCATCAATTTCAAAATTTCTATGATGATCAAGTCTTTGGGAGGAGCTACTCTACCAGTTGCTTATGGTGTCGCTATCAAAGCAGAGAATCATTTAATAGATTGCAAAAAATTTCCTCCTCAACCTATTATGCTGATATTCCCTAAAATATCGATCCCCGTGTAAGAGGTGGCATCAATTAGTGCACCTGTAACTGCTCAGTCAATGTACACATATGCGACAGCCCCACAAAATGTAGCCTCTACATTAGGTTCTTCCAAGAATGAAATGAGCGACCTCAAAGAGATTTTGCAAACCACGGCGAATGATATAAGTACTCTTAAGCAGAACCAATCAACACCTTCAAAGTCTGCATATCAAAACTATCAAGGCGGGCAGTCCTCATATCAATAGAATGAGTACCAGGTTGCACTTCACACTAATCCACCAGCTCTAACTGCAAACTAAATGTTGCTAGTGCCTACTCCACTGACGAGCGCATCGCCAAGCTCGAGTAGGGAATTAACCGCAGGGTAGAACAACCTTATTGATGATATTAATCTATGGTGCTTCCCTTGCAATGATGTGCATATGCCCCAAAACTATCCATGTGGCAACTTACAACAAAAGGTGGCAGAGCAACGTAGCCAAGGTGTGACAATAGAACATGGAGGTTATATATATGCCTCACCACAAATGGAGAGTGTGGTTCTTACCACGCAAATGCAAGGAATGTCTATAGAACAAGAATCTGATATTGCTCCTGATCACACACTTTTCTCCTGGATGGAGGAAGAAGAAATTGTGTTTGTTAATGATGAGTTCACATCCAAAACACTACAAGTGCAATCTAATTATAACACATGCTCAAAGAGGAGATTCACCGGTGAGTTAGTTGTTTCTCATCCATTCAGCCCGCAACTCAAAAGTGCTTTTGATTAGAGTCTTGGCACTTCAACCGTCTCGTCACCATCTCAACCATAGAAGGAAATTATTATAGCAAGAACCATGGATCAAAAACCTCTGAGCTTGTCACCTTTTAATGTGGTAGAACAATTCAAGAAATCATCCGCTAATGTATTTTTATAGTACATTCTAGCTATCCTAGAGTAAAAGATGCTATTACAGAAGATGCTTCAAGAAGAGGTCAACCAGGCACCAACAAATTAGTTTGCTCATATAGAGGTTGTTAATCAAATACCGCCGGCTAAAGTCCTTACAAACAATACAAAGGAATCTCCTGTTGAGGTTAGAGAGAAGTTAAAACTCCAACCCTTTTTCTTGACTCTCATTATAGGAAAGAAGTTATTGGACAATGCTATGATTGATTCTAGTGCTAGTACCATGGTTATTCCTAAACAGATAGCCGAAGCTTTAGGACTCAGCTATGAACCTATGAAAATAGGGGTAATGCAGCTTGATGGGAACAAAGTTAAAATCATAGGTGTCATCAAAGCACTTCCTTTAACTCTATTTGCTTGTCCTAGTATCATGGTGCCGCAAGACACTATGATCATAGATGTTCCTCCTATGTTTGGTCTCTATCTATCCCAATAATTTACTTCAAAGGTGGGTGGTTACTTGGCCTTAGATTGGTCAAATCTGATACTCAGAACCAAACATGGCACAAAAATGAAGATAGAATTGGAGTCTTTGCATTCTAAACATGTAGCGGATGAAGCCTATCAATTTTTAAGCCACACATACCTCTATCACCAAGCAAGAAATGTATTGCATTGAATTACTGGAGGAAGAAAAGGTGAGTGGAGACCAGAATGACAAAGAAAATGATTTGTTGAGTGAACACATGGACAACGATCCTTTCAGAAATTGTCATGCTACTAGATTGGGCACCTATGTAATTTTTGATGAAGACCAAGTGCTTCCAAAGGTTGCTAAAGAGTCTGAAGGTAGCCAAGCAAGCGAGCTATGGAAACTATACTTTGACGAAGCAAGAAGCAAAGTGGGTGCTAGAGTGGGGATAATCTAATATCCCCACAAAATGAAAAATTGTTAAGGTCTTTCCATTTTCATTTCACCCGTTCAAACAATGAGGCTGAATATGAAGGATTAGTTCAAGCTTTAAGCCTTGCAGAATGAATGGGCATTAAGCAATTAATGGTGTTCAGAGATTCTAAACTAGTAGTCAACCAAGTCTGGGGAATTTCTGCAGCAAAGAATGTCCACATGAGATCCTATTGGCACTGAGTCTGGGACCTAGTGATGGTTTTGAAGCCTTCAAATCTAGACTATTCCCCAAGGACAAAATTGTGATTCAGATCACATGGCCATGATTGGTGATCAATTTGATCCTGCCTCCGACCTTATACATAATGAACATTCAATATGAGTACTAGTCTGACTGTCAATTCCTGACAACAATTAGAGTTGGCAAGTGCTTGAAAGTCATGAACAAATCACCTCGTTCATCCAGTAGTTAGGGGAATTTGTCGATCATCTTCAACCAAAGATTGCCGAAGCTTATGAAGGACAAATTATGCAGCTCAAATCTAATAAACTTCTAAAAGGATTGGTTACTCTCGAAATGTTTTTTCAATTGTGATGATGCAAGAAATGATAAACAAAAGTTCATAGAAGACACAAGTGATTATGTGAACCTGCGGTTCGCAGATGGCAAGAATCTTCGAGTCAGGAAAAATGTCTTGTACCATGATAAAGAAAGACTCATTAGTTTTTGCAAATAGTATGGAGTAGTGGCCTGGTCTTATGATGATCTGGAGGGGTATGATCCTGATATCATTCAGTACACTATTGAGCTAATAGAAGGTGCAAAACTAGTCCAACAAAAACAGAGGCTAGTCAACCCTAAAATTGAAGCGCTAATGGCGCAAGAGCTAACTAAGCTCATTGACTCACGCATTATCTTCCCAATCAAGAATAGTACCCAATCCGGTCCTGATCCAAAAGAAGAATGGAGATATCCATTTTTGTGTGGACTTCTGAGACCTAAATAGAGCATCTCTAAAGGACCACTATCTGCTACCTTCTATGGAGTCAATATTACAAACGGTTGCAAGATTTGAAATGTTTTCTCTACTAGACAGCTTCTCCGGCTACAATCAGATCTGAATTAAGGAAGAGAATCAGCACAAGACTACATTCACCACAAAGTGGGGAACATTTGCATACGCTAAAATTCTTTTTTGTTTATCCAATGCAGAGGCAACATTCCAGTGGGCGATGGACATCACATTCAGCGAACTAATCAATAAGTTTATTCTAATTTACTTGGATGATCTTACTGTATTTTCTAAATCTAAGGATGGTCATTTTGATCACTTAGAAATAGTTTTTCAAAAGTACCGAGAGTTTGGGGTTTTTGTATATCTGAAGAAATACGTATTTGGAGTACCACAAGGCAACCTGTTAGGACATGTTGTATCTAACGAAGGGGTTTCAATTGACCCCAAATGGGTGAAAGCTATCAAGGAACTTCCCCTTCCGGTGAATAAGAAAGGTGTTCAGTCTTTCCTGGGAAAAGCAAATTTTGTTAGCAATTTTGTTTCTGACTTTGTAGGAATAATTAAGTTAATCACCTTGATGCTTAAAAAGGATCAGGCATTCAAATGGATGACCAAAGCTCGGGATGCCTTTGAAAAAGTTAAGGAAGCTATTTCCACAGCCCTAGTATTGGTTAATCCAGATCTATCTAAGAATTTTATAATGTATGCATTCAATAGCATGTCTAGTATCAGTACTGTCCTAACCCAAAAGTATGATGAAGGAAAGGGGGAACATCCAGTCACATTCTACTCCCAGACCCTGAAAGAATATGAGGCGAATTATAATTTTGTCAAAAGACAGGCCTTTGCAATTGTGAAGGGACTTAAAAATTTTTGCCATCTAATTTCCTGCAACAAGGTGCTTATGTATGTCACACATTCTAGTGTGCGCAAATATATCATGGAAGGGGAGATCACAGAAAAAAGAGCTAATTAGATCACCAAGATCCTGAAATATGACATTGAGGTCAAACCTACTAAAACTATTAGAGGAAGAGGACTGTGCAAATACATGGCACAGAACGAGGAGATACCTGCCGTAGAGGAGCAACCAGAGTTCATCCTGATAAAAGAAGTAGAATCGAAAGGTTGTTGGTTGACTAATAGAATGAGGTTCATGCAAACTAGAAAGTATCCACTAGGTCTCTCACCCTAAAAAAGGAGATATTAGCAGCTACAAAATTGCAGATATACGTTAGTAGGAGTCCTTTTCAAAAGGAATTTCAATGGTTTTCTCCTACGATGTGTTACTTCAGAGCAAGCAAAGAGGATCCTTGATGCATTCCACAACAACACTGTGGGAGGACACTACTCTGCTAAGACCACCACCATTAAAATCATGCGTGTCGATTACTACTAGCCTACACTATTTAATGACTCCCACTCTTTGGTAAAATATTGCAAAAATTTCTAGTTCTTTACTGAGAGAAGGAAGAATTCTGTCATGCCTCTCAAAACCATAGTGGCGGACAAACCGTTTGCGCAATGGGGCCTGAACTTCATAGGGATCATTAACCCAGCTTCTAGTGCTAAACACAAGTGGATTCTGACCACCACGGATTACTTCGCCAGATGGATGGAGGTCGTTCCATTGAAAAGTGCAACAAAAATGAAGATTGTAGATTTCCTCGAAGAGCTAGTAACAAGGTTCGGTCCTCTAAAGACTATCATTTCTAATAATGCCATAGCTTTCCTAGGCACAAAGGTATGTTGCTTCATATTATCAAATCATTACTCGCAGGGAAACTGCCTAGCAGAGTCAACAAACAAGAGCCTAGTCTAGCTCCTTAAAAGGATTGGTTCAGAACACTAGAGGGAATGGCATAAAAACCTCTGAACAACACTCTAGGAAAATGGCATAACTACTAAGCAAGTGCTTAATACTTTGCCTTATGAGTTGGTATATAAGAAAGAGGCATTGTTACCTATATCTATGGAGATTCTAGCACTCCAATTGTTGAAATACCTCGAGACAGAACAAAATGGTGCCATGGAAGTTCAGCTTGCCGAACTGTTAGAAGTGCAAGAAAAAATGGAGAATTCCCTAATAGCCATGACAAACTGTCAACAAGTGGTCAAGCGATGATTTGACAAGAAGGCTTTCAACCAAGGCCTAAAGTGCAGAGAATTAGTACTAAAGTATGATAAAATGGATGTTAAGCCAGGTCAGCATGGAAAATTTGATAGCCTATGGGAGGGACCCTTTAAAATCATTCGGTTCAAGGAGCATAATGCTTTTGAGCTAGAAAATATGGAACATGAACCCGTAGGAATCCAGTTAATGGGATTCATCTTAAGCTGTTTGATTAGGTGTTGAGTTCCATTTTTGTACATATGTGAATAGTGCTTTATTTTATTTCCCTTTTCTTTGGCCAGTCTTTTTTGAAATTGGTTTGTGCTTCTGCGAAATTAACTAATTATTATAGAGGGTGGAATAGCAGGATTTTTTTACATAAAACATACCCATGTGCAAGGAAATAAACACATATGCTATGAAAGTTTTATAGCCCATAAAATTGAGATACATAATGAAAGAAAGAGCATGGATTTTCTTTATAAAGATATATATATCTATTTATATATATTCTTTGGCTTTTTACATTTCAAAATGGCTTGGGGAGCCATAATCCAAAAATTATGAAACTATTCTAGCTATTCTTTTATGTATGCCAAAATGTAGCCCTTTCAAGCTTATATACAAAACTGCAGGACAGGTGGTCTATGTAACAATAGGAAATAAAGAAAATAGGGAGGCATTTTTTTTGGGGAGCAGAGAGCGTTTTTCATCCAAGGGCACAAGAGGTAGTAATTGACACATCAATGGCAGCATCTAACTCTTCCTTGTCAGCAGGTTCTTCGGTAGTAGAAGCAACATCATTTGGCACAACCGCCATTGGCGGGGGAAATACCAGGTTCCTGAAGTTAGTATACCAATCTACTTTGTAGAATGGTATCTCTGGATGTGGGGCTTCATTGGTCAACCTTTCCTACTCCTAGCCTATGTCACAGATAGGGTGCTCACACTGGAGATGTGTCGGCAGGTGTGTATCATTTATTTTACCTTTTGCAGCAGCAAAAGTGTCAAGAGAAAGGGATTCTTCTCTTGTCTGAAGAATTTCAAGTCAGTAACTCTAATAAAGAAACAATTAGACCAGTTATTGGAGGATAAATTGACTTATTTAGGGTTGTTCCTAGTAAATGATAAGTGGGAATACAACCTTTTCAATTACTTTCTTGAGCTGCATATGAGAGTTACACATATTCCTCGACCTTACTAGGAGAAGCAGCGTAACCCACGGGCAGACAAAGATGAAAATTTTGTTGAGTTGGCACGTATTTCTACACAAGATACTAGAGGGCTATGGCACAAGTTCTACTTTTTTGTGGCGGTGGCAC
Source organism: Sequoia sempervirens (assembly GCA_007258455.2). Classification (NCBI taxonomy): domain Eukaryota; kingdom Viridiplantae; phylum Streptophyta; class Pinopsida; order Cupressales; family Cupressaceae; genus Sequoia; species Sequoia sempervirens. Next base: position 219,279,226 of record VDFB02252616.1, on the reverse strand, counting down.
AAGATGATGTCCTCATGGAGCGTACCATGTATAATAAGTTGAAGAAAGATGAGGAGTGGGTTGCTAAAAAAATAGAAGCTTTCTAGAAGTATCGCTAAGAGATAGGGAAATTGGATGCCCCTTATGATAGTCTCAAGGATGAAAAGGAATTTAAAAAATGGTGGAATGAGGGCCACCCCAGCCCGAGCTCTAGTATTAATAGGAGTAGAGACCCAGAAGGCGAGTCTAAAGAGTAGGAGGAGGAAGCAGCGACATCAGCCTCCTCTACGCCGAGGGAGAAAGTCCCTGGACAACCCAACTATGTGGCCATGAATGTGCACTTTAATATATCAAGGGCCTTGTGTACACTCACTTGGTTCCCTAAGCCAACAAGATTATCACTGCAACAAACAATAATAGCTATCGAAGCTCAAGACACTCTGCCCACAAAGCGACAGCACACAAAGAGCATTCTTGGAGAGGGTTCACAAGAACCAGCCGGAAGAAAAGTGCTTGCAGCTAGCCAGGAGCCTAAGGCTAAGAAGGAGTCATTGATGATTCTGGAGCTACCATCGACCAGGCAACAGGTAAAATTCACTCCTTCTTCCCTTGCTTCTCATTCCCTAGTATCTGCCCCTGCCTCAACATCGATTTATTCCATGAGTACTGGCCCTATGCCTTCCACTTTTAATCCAACATATTTAGGAGGTTTCACACAATTTTTGCATACTTCTCCACTCATCTTTACTCCTCCGTGAACCCTTACACCCACTGCTTTCGCTTAGATTATCCTTGCCTCAATTTCCAAAAACATACCCCCTATGAGTGCCCCATCCTTTTCCACTATTACTGTAGATCCTCTTCCATTGCAACAGGTTGACACTACATTAACAACTCCTCCACCATCCCAGCCTATGAGTCCTATAGCTGATTTTCCAATTCAGTCATTACAAGTGACTAGCCCTTTTGTTGGGCCTCAAACCAAACTTTGGAATGTGCCCCACTTCTCCCCGCAAACTATCACTCTCCATAAGAAACAAATGCCCACACCTATGAGGGTTACCTATCCCTATGCTCTACCTTCTAGTGCTCCATTCGTAGGTGGACTAGTTTCATCGCCAGCCGAATTAATAGCACACATTGATTATGGAAAGGAGACAGACGCAAGTAGAATGAAAAAGCTTAAGGAAACGGATGACAACACTTTTGTTGAGCCAAAAATATAGACTCTTTATGATGAGGCCTGACAGGAATTGAAGTTTGCAACCATGTACTCAAGGGTAAGCAAGCCTTAAGGGGAAATGCACCCAGAATATTATGAGATATATGTGGTAGGGCTCGACATGAAGGTGGCCCAACTGTAGGATAAGGTTGAAATCATGGAGGAAACACAATGGGTAGTCACTTCTGACTTCGTTAAAACTGACCGCTAGCTAAAGAAGAAGGATGAGCAGCTTAAAGCGACTAGAGAAAGGGTTAGTTTTTTGGAGAAAAAAGAGAAATCCTTGGAAGCAGATGTCGCACGTTTGACAGAAAGGGCACTGGCAACAGAGGATGAGAGGCATAGACTTCATGGTGAACTTGTGAAGACTTAGGTTGTTGACCTTGCCATGATAAAGGAGCTACAGTATAAGAATCAGGAGACAAAACAAAATCTCTGACTAAAGAATGAAGAGTTGTAGCAACTTCGCGTTGAGTATAGCCAAGGAATGGTGCAGAGAAATGAAGTGTTGGAGCACCAACAGGCTCAATATGAGCAGAAAATACAAGAAAAAGAGGTCGAATTTAAGGGTCTAAAGGCTCAAATAGAAGAATAACTCCAAGAGACAAAGTCTTCTTTGGACACATAGTTAGAAAATCACTCCCAAGCCGAGGAGAATTGGAATAAAGAAATGAGTAGCTTTGTGGAACAACTAGCATCTGAGAAAAAGAAAAGGGCAGAATTGGCTAAGGCCATTATTTCAAGAGGCGAGGAGATTGATTCTCTTAAAATCTCTCTCCTATCTTCCCCTACATAACCAAACATCATTATGTTGGTTAGGCAGTTGTACATCTCTCATTGGAAAAAGATTAAAGCCTTTTTCCTAACACTGCAACCTACCCTCTAATGCATCACCAAGGCATCAAAGCTGAGCTAGGAGGCCCATGATACAATTGAGTAGTTCCCATGGTTCATCTTGGAGAAGGTGTTGAAAGCAAAGGATTTACTCACTCAGCTATACTCGGTCTCTGACGAGAGCCTTTTTAGAGTGGGTATTGAAGATCGGGATGCTGCTGCTCAAACGGAAAATAAGTTCATCCATTACCACTCTTCCTTCCAGCACACTAAAGCAACCACAACTATTCTGAGCAAGACACTAGACAACATGCAAGGGATTTTCTCCGAGTTGAGCAGGATGTGTTTTTCATCCCCATTCCTTGAAGATGGCTCTATTGCCATGACTGAGCAAAATGCAAAAAAGATAGAGGAGAAGGAAAATGATCTGGAGGCTTTTAGGGATTTCATTCATCCTCCCACTATGAGTGAAATTGAGGGAGTGATTCATCAGCTTGCACAACTACTATTTCATTGTGAGGCAGGTGCTGGTCTACCCAATGCACTTCCTCACAAGGAAACTATTGATCTAAGTGGAGCACAGGAGAATTTACGCAACATGGTGAAGTCATCTGAGGATGAATGGTCACCTCTGTAGGTGGATCTTTCCAATTTTTGACTCCATTATCTAATGAAATGGTACTCTGGCCTATAAACTAGAGAAATTTTGGGTTCTTCGTTCCTTAGTTGAAATGCCCCTGATAGTCACCAAAATCTGTTAATAAATATTTAACTAGCTCCCTTCAGGTGTACTTTTCTTCTATGCGTCAGCCTACACATCACAAAGTCAGCTCAACCTTTTATCTAGGTTATGCTCTACCACACCATGTGTCTACTCCTCACAACCCTGAGTCTTTGCAATCCTTCGCATTCCAGGAAACTCTACTATGCTTCCATGTGTTGCAGTTGTGGGATACTTTTGATCGTGCTTTCTTACTATCTCATTAGGCTCTGCGCAGGTGCCATGAATCCCTCATTCCTAAAAGGTTTTGGTGGGCCCCATAGTTGCTATCTGTGGTGTACACTTGCTACGTGCCTGTTATTCAAAAATATTTCCGTGTAGAGATGAAGTACCAACTGTAGGCAGCGAAACGCTGCCACACATCTCTTTTGCACCTAGTTGGTAATCATTCCTTCTAGTGTTGATAAAGTGTTCAGCCCATTTGACACATGTAGCATTAATGCAAGCCCTCAACAGTGAAAGAAAAGGGGTTCATGCGGGCAACAAAAGGCTGCCACGTGCCCAGCCATCGGATCTCATATTCAGGCGATAGACTAGATGGATTGAATGATGCTATTGGCCACTACGTGTCATAATCATTCGCACAGGAGGGTGACACTTGTCTGATCGAGCCTCGTTGGGACCACCATCATCATTTGCAGAGGACACACCTGTGCCTGGAATGACCAAATGCTTGGCTCTAGATCGATTATGTTACAATGGCTTTGGGAATATTCTGATTCTAGCATCATTGCTAGGGGATTGTGAAATCTTTTCTGTTGCTTTCTGAAGCGGCGAGGGTTTTTTCCCTGCTATATATACTTTTCTCTATTATGAGAAAAGGGTCTAGAATTTGAAGGAAAATGCTAGTTTTAGTAAAAGAAACTAGGCCTTTATTGTTGTTTTATGTTATTGCAAAAAAATTTAGACTGTGCCAATTGTTTGGCCTTTCTATTTTATGTTATTTGATCAAACTGTAAACTATGTTTTTGATTTTCTGGACATTTCATTTAAGAACTTCTATATATGTTGAATGCAAGTTTGCTAACCTAGACCATGTCTAATGACTCTTCTTGGAAGTAGGAAAGTGTGCAATATTATTTTATGTTAATGAATGGATTTTCTATGCTATAATTTTAAGTTTTTGATGTTCTTGAACACTACTATACCATTCAGGCCCTTAGATCTATGATTTATCATCCCTATCATTAAGTGTTAGTGCATCGGCTTAGGTTAGATTTTATTTTATTATATTTGTTTTCTTTTCCCTTTCAAACCCCCATTATAGAAGAAGTCGACTTCTCTAAAAACCAAGAGGTCACTCAGATTAGCACAAAAGGTCCCCCATAAACTGAGTTTCCCATAAGACATTGTTACCTCGCCAAATTTTGGCATCAACACTAGACAACAAAAATCAACAATACCTTATGGAAATCAATAAAAGCTATATAACATTAACTATTTTATTGAGTTGCAACCATAGCCACAAAATGGAAGCCATAAATCAAATAGTATTGGTTTCAACAATGACCCAGATGGAAAAACCCACAAAACACAAAAATTCATAGTAACAAACCCATGTAAAAATATACTCTTTTCTAATAGTACCTTATCTAAAATTGAAACAATATAGCATTTTCAACAACACCTTATCGAAAATGAAATAATATAGCCTGAGCTAGAGAACAACAATCAACAATGCCTATTGGAAATCAACATAAATTGTATCACATTAACTATTTTATTTCGTTGCAACCATAACCACAAAATAGAAGCCATAAATCAAAAAATATTGGTTTCAACAATGACCTAGTTGGAGAAACCCATAAAACACAAAAATTCATAGTAACAAACCCATGCAAAACCATACCCACAAAATGCGAATGATAAATGAAACAATATAGTATTTTCTCAACAACACCTCAAAAATTGAAACAATCAATAGTACCTTATCATAAATAAAAAAATATTGCAAAGGATTATTTCAATATGCACCTCTTCTCAATTTCTTTCTCTTTGCCACCTTATTTTTCAAACGCCTACAAAAAATGGGAAAAAAATTATCACAGGCAACACTTTTATATTGCTTTTGTTACCATTTCCCCATGCATAAAACACAAAATAACCTCCAACCACCTTCATAGGAGCTTTCCCTCCTCGCTCATGGCTTTGATAGTAGGTAAAGCAACAAAACAAGACCCAACAATGCCTTATCAAAAATGTCATATATGTTTGCTATGTTTCCCAAGGTTTTAAATGATAAGTGTTATTAAAACCATCGCTAGTACACAGAAACCATACAACAATTAATGTTGATTCCAATTAGTGTTTAATTTTGCTAGCCTTCTCTATCCATGCAACAAAAAATTTGCCACCTTCTTCCCAACATGTGCCAAGTGCTTTTTTTTTTAATTAAAAAACATCTTCTAGTTTTTTCCCGACTGTCGGAAGGCTTAAAAACTGAGAACGCTGACGAAAATTCTGACCAAAGTTCATAGATATAGCCTATCGGCTAAAGATTTTAATTTTTTTTAAAAATAATATTTGATAAATATATCTATATAATATCTCATAAGTATATTTTTTAAATCCTTAAAACTCTTATCAAATGAACAAACAAGATAAAATATATTCCAAATGTCCTGCAAAGATGTCTGAGCATTAAAATATTTATTATAGTGAAAGAAAAATATATCCTTGATGCCTAGTACAGAAGGCCTATTAAGATGTTTAAACATAATTTTTTATTTTACTAAGGGAGAGGGGCTTATATTGGGCCACCCTAACTTCACGCTTCTCAAAGTCCTATGTGAAAATTTCAAATCCCTCCCAAATTTGTACACCAAATTATTTGGCAAGTCCCCTACTTATAAAAATTGGTTTGAAGGCTACATCATCAAATATGACACCACATCAACATGCTTTTTGTCAAGGTGTCCAAAAAAAACCAAAAGAAAGGTGAGACCGATAGTGGGTCACTAAGTCATGTATTATTGGTGCACTGATGTGGCATCACATGATTTGTTAATTTGTGTACTTTATGCATACAAATGTTTTGCAATTGGATATAAGTGTAAGTTTATTAGATATTAATCCTACCCACTATGGGGCCCACTCAAGCCTATTTCTATACCCACTAATGGACCCCTACCCACTATGGGCCCATTTCCCTTATATTGAAAGCAATATACTATATCCTTAATGCCTAGTCCAGAATACCACATGCCCTGGTAAACAGATCTAAAAATTATGTATTTATTGCAATTAAAGAAAAATTCCATATGTCTAACTTCATTATCTCCCATTAGTGCACTCATCGAGCATAAATTTTATAACTTTGTCCATCTGATCAAAACTCTCCCTTCTCCAGTTGACTTTGAAAGTGAGTACCAACACCATAGCAGAAAATCTTGCTACAGTTGACCATCCAATAGCTAGATCATAACATAAAAATCCATGGTTTGTCTCTTCCTTGACATCAGTACCATAGGAGGAGAGAGTGGTGAATGACAAGGAGAGAACCTTCAGCTTTCAATAGGACATCCTCGTAGATTTGGATTTCCTAAAAATGCTGATTTATCAAATGCTATCATATGAAGACCTTGTTATGGTATCACCCTTGACAGATTATTGTAAGAAAGATTAAAATATCCCAAATAATGCAAAGAACCAAGATGGAATGGAATATTTCCTAAAAAATTGTTGAGAGAAAGGTCTAGAGATTCCACCTGACTCAAATTACCCATGCTACCTAGAATGACCCCATTGAAACTGTTCCTAGAAAGATTTAGAAGCATCAAGCCTTTTAGATTTCCAATTTATGCTGGAAGTTGGCCCCATAATCTATTGTTTGAAAAATCAATGCATGCCATACCTGATAAGACATAAGCATAATTCAAGTTTGATCCTTTGGTAATTATATCTAAGCCCTCTATATACTATTTTTTGTCTTTATCTTATCCAAGCATTGTGTTGGTTGTAATTGTAGCAACAATTACAACAGTGGCAGTAAGTGCAGATGTATTTGCAAATGTATATATAGGTGTAAATACCTCGACTTGAATTCTAGGTGGGAAGTGAGGCGAACTGTCTACTCCAAGCACAAACATATGTTCCTCTACATTGATCATGGCTGATAAATTTAAGTAGGTGTTTAGGATCTCACCAAAAAAAATATTGGAAGAAAGGTCCAAGACCTGAAGTTTGGGCATTTTTTTGATCTGTGGAGATATTTTTCCTTTGAAATTGTTTGATCTCATCATAAGAACTTGTAGACTTTAAAAGTTAGCAATCCAAGCTAGAAGTTTTCCTGTCAAATTATTTTCTACTATGTCAAGAATTTGCATATCTAAAAATTGTGCTAAATATAGAGGAAAAAGTCCTTGTAGATTGTTCTTTTCAAGATGGAGAGACACAAGTCCTACTAATTCTCCAAGCTCCTCAAGAGTCTCACCCTCAAATTCATTACTTGCCAAGTTGAGCATTAAAAGTTCTGAGAGGTTGGCCAAGATGACAAGGATCTCTCCATTTAAATGGTTTTTCTTCAAATGTAGCACTTCAAGATATCACATATCACCCAAATTATTAAGTATATTGTCTCTTAGTTGATTATTTAACAAATCTAGAATAACTAGAGATGTCATAAAACCTAATGAAATTGGTATTGGTCCTTCAATTTTGTTGTCTACAAGTAAAAGCACCTCCAAACTTAGTAGTCCAGGCATACAAATATATAGCAATAAAGGGCCATTCAATTCAATTATAGACAGATCGTCCACCTATAGTGGAAGTGGGATTGAAGTAACAATGAGAGGACCTGTCAAATGATTATTTGACAGGTTCAAACTCTTCAATTATGATGAAATGTCCCATAGCCAATATGGAAGATATTCCACAAGATTGGCATCTGATAGATCCACATCTTCAAGTTTAGATTGAGTTGAAATCCAACTAGGAATTGGGCTTCCAATTTTACACCCCCTTAAATTCAAGTCCGAAGCTAAAAGGGCAGAATCCAATGCATTGATTCAATCTGGATATTCAACTCACTATAAGACAAGTCCACTTATCTTCACCTTGAACTATTGCGCAAGAGAACTTGATCTAAAATTTTTCCTATCATGTTGTTGTTAGAGAGAAGAAAATTCTATAGAGAAGATGGTAGCAAAGACAAGGAAGGGATACTTCCATTCAATTGGTTGTTGTTCAAATCAAGAAAGATGAGTGAAGACAATTGAGAAAATGACAAGGGAAGGTCTCCACTAGTCTTGTTGTTGGAAAGGAGTAAGTTTTTAAGAGATAGGAGATTACCTAGAGAAGGAGGAATTGGAGCACTAAGCATTTTGTCACGTAGATCTAAGAAAGAAAGAATTCCCACATTACCATGCATGTCCCCAAAATTGAAGGTATCCTACCAGTCAAGTTGTTGCTGGTAAGATCCAGATGTCTAAGATTGGTGAGATTTGAGATAGCCTTGGGTATACCCATAATCTAATTTCCAGAGAAGTCAAGGTATTTGAGGAAATTAAGCTTTGATAAACTACTAGGTATGGAACTAGTTAAGGTAAATTGAAACTCAAATCAAATGAAGTTAATTTGGTCATGTTCCCCATCCAACTAGGTATTGATCCTGACATCCCATTTGATCCAAAATTAAGAACAACGAGTGAGGAAATATTTAGCAGAGAAATTGTTAGTGGGGAATCATCAAAACGATAAGATAGGTCCAGATGTGTAAGGTGGAAGAGACTACCAATAATACTCCCTCATGTTATTTGGACATTTCAAGAATTTACCCCCTGCAATGAAAGATACTTTAGCAAGGACAGACTAGACAAACACTATAAGTTGTTGAAACTCAATACATAATTATAACTCAAATCTAAATAACACATGGAAGACAAATTTCCAAATTGAGGTGGAAAATGTCCTAGTAAAGAGACACCAGATTTATTTAGATATGATTTTTTTTTTAACGATGCCAAACCTATGGGAGAAGGCTTAAGCCAAAAATCATTACCACTCAAATCTAAATATTGGAGATGCTTCAATTTTGACAAGGCTGAATTAATGTCAGCATCCATATCTTGAAACTTGTAATATCAATTTTACTAATATCCAACTCAATAATGTGTCCACCCAATTCCATTTCATCACAATGGACACCTTCCCATACCAACAATCATCTCCCTCCCATGACACTAGCATTCCATCATTATCATTGAAGGTGGCCTTAAAGCTAAGAAGCGATCTTAATTCATTGGGAGGACATCCATGGATAGACAAAAATAAAATTATAGAAAAGTGTGAATGCTTGATCTAGACCTGCTTAAACATCATCAAACAATCCAATGTTAGTCAATAAAAACATCTAAAACAAACATTCCCCATGTAATTCATTTAAACACAATGAACAAGAAACAAAGAAAAATTAATCAAATGAAAGCTACTAAATCTTATTCAAAACATTCAAACTAGCATCCCATGGGGGAATTAGTGCTACTTTGATGTGGAAAGTAGCCCTTACCCAATTCCTTGATGAACTTGATGAATATTGTGTGCTTCTTGATGAAATTTGTCAATAAGCTAGCTAAGATTGATGAAAACTATGAGAATTTGGATGAAAATACGGATAAACTTGCTCAAAATATGTAGATAGTAATCTCGCATAAAGTTGTGGATCCAAAATCAATAGAAGAGCCCTCCATCTATAGGAAAAAAGGATGGAGGAATGAGAAATTTGAAGGATGTGGGATTAAATATGAACCAATAACAATGTGCCACTTGTCAACATGCTATTGAAGAGAGGTGGAGCACATTTTGATCAATGTGCATGAGAAATGCAATTATGTGAAATTTGAAATTTGAAGACATGACTTGCACAACAGGGGATGTAAGTGAAGTTAATGCCAAGGTGGCTCAAGAACAAGGACATGTAAGAGACTTAAATGTCATGCTAGAGGAAAAAGTCCTTTTGGGAGGGAGATTTCAAATTGGTGGAATATTCCAAAGAGATGTCAAATTTGAAAGAAAAAAAAAGAATTAATAAATTAAATAAATTGATTTACATGTGCAAGTTGCAAAAGCTAGAGAAAAGAGGATTAGTGTTAGGATTTAATTAACTTAGATGGAATTAGCTGATTTGACATTTGATTTAGATACTTAGGTTTATTTAAATCAAATGAGAGGATATTTGGGAGATTATGAATTTAATTAAATATGTTAATCTAATTAAAGGGGTGATATTAGGATTAAATAAAGTTGGTTTATTTAATCAAAGAGAGAAACATTAGAATTCAATTAAATAAGTGATTTATTTAATTAAAATAAGTTTTATGATTTAATCAAATAAAGTTGATTTGTTTAATTAAAAGAGAAATCTTGATGAATTAATTAAATAAAGATTATTCAATTAATTGGTTAGTAAAGAAATGACCAAGGAAGAATCACAGTTAGTTAATCAGAATTGAGTACATGATATCAATCAGGATAATTTGAACGTCTACATTTTTCCCCTCTTCGAAGCAATGTACCTGCTACGTTGGTTCAAAGAATAATCTTGCCGAGATCAAAATTCAAAAAATTTCTTATTTTTTTGGATGCCCCAGTAGAAAGAAGTATACTGGTACATTTCCCTCTCGAGATATCGAGCGAAAAGTTTTATTTGAGGGTTGATCTCATAACAAAGAGGTTCAAGATGGATGTATGGGCGTTTATGATGATGATACAAATGAGATGGATTAAGATGCTTAGAATAACAAATCTATATTATCCTAAACAACTTAAATGGTAATACAATGCATGTGAAATGGATGAGATGGCTGATGTTATGTATGAATATGTAGGATGGATGGATGTCATGATTTATGAGATGCTTAGAATAACCAATCTATATAATGCAAATGATGGAAATGCAATGTATGTAAGATGGATGAGATGGATGATGTTATGTATGAATATGTAGGATGCTCACGGTTTGTGGATGCAAGATGGATGCATTGGTGATGTTTTCATTAAAATTGTCATGGTACCATGTTAGCACGCAAAGAGGAAAGAGGAAATGAGATGATGACAAGAGGATCCAACAAGTCCATGATCTACGAGACTTTATTAGAAATGATGATGAATGATGATGTATTGCTTATCAGGAATTGGGATTTTTAAATAAAGGGATTACTTACCTTATGTTTGATAACACATGTATGCATGATGCATCAAGGTATATAGAAATAGGTTGGTGTTGTACCTAGTGTGATGTACTTTGACCCGACAATCATGTTGGTATGTGGCGACTGATCATGCTATACTGTATAGCCCATGGTATACTGTACACCCTGGCCCCCTGTCCTCACCAGGGTCAGGGGCCGAGCTGGGCCCCGAGTGGGGGTGGCAGCCCCTGAAAAGCAGGGGTTCGGGGGTGCAGCCCCCGAGAAATTTTTTTTTGCCATTTTTTTCGCATCGTCAGCGAAAAAGGAAAAATCTCTGAAAAAAGAAAGAAAACTAACTTTGTAAAACCCTAATTCTAGAAGCTTCTAAAAGCTTGTTAAAAGGGGTTGGGATGGGGGTTACAGTATGAGGAGAAACACAATTATTCACAAGATTGTAATATGTTTTGCATTGGATAATAAAAGTATTGGATGACTGCAGTTTGGTGGATGTAGCCCAGATTGGGTGAACCACGTTAAATTCTCTGTGTTATGATTTATTCTGTGTATGTTTTAGTTTCTTTATTTATTATTTAAATCTGCATTTAATTGTTAGATCTTGCATCTCTTACCCTAACAAGTGGTATCAGAGCGAGTTGTGTTTTGATTATCGTCTGTGTGAAGGTCTCGCAATTGAGTGGGAGTCTCACGGTTGAGTGGGAGCAATGGCTGATGAGGGTAAGAAGGTTGAGAAGTTTAATGGGAAGAACTATCAGTTATGGAGGATGCAGATGGAGGACTATCTCTATCAGAAGGATTTATGGCAGCCATTGGAAGGGAAAGCCAAGAAACCTGCAGCAATATCAAATGAAGACTGGGAGATCTTGGATAGAAAGGCTCTTGGTAGTGTTCGTTTATGCCTGGCACAAATGGTGGCATTCAATATTACAACAGCAAAGACAACTCAAGATTTGATGGAAACCCTGGCAAAGTTATATGAAAAGCCTTCCGCTTCAAATAAGGTATTTCTTATGAAGTGTTTATTTAATATGAAAATGGTAGAAGGTGGGTCAGTTACTGATCATTTGAATGAGTTTAATACAATCACTAGTCAATTAACTTCCCTAAAAGTAAACTTTGATGAAGAAGTTAGGGCTCTTTTGATTCTGTGTTCTTTGCCTGAAAGCTGGAATAGCTTGGTAATGGCTATTAGTAATTCTGTTTCTGGTTCGAATACATTGAAGTTTGATGATGTAGTTGGTGTTATTTTGAGTGAGGAAATTTGTAGGAAAAGCTCACATGGAACATCCACATCAGGCAGTGTTTTGAATGTAGAAAGCAGGGGCAGAAAAAAGGAGAGAGGAAACAATTCTGGAAATCGTGGGAAGTCACGAGGAAAATCAAAGGACAAAAGGTCCCAATCTAGATACAAGAGGGATTGTTGGTACTGTGGTAAGCTAGGTCATTTGAAGAAAGATTGTTGGTCTCAAAAAAATAAAGATGGATACAATAAGGAAGGAAGCAAAGAGGCAAATGTGGTAAGTAATAAATCTGATGAGGATGCTTTGATTCTTTCCCTTGATAATGCTGATAATTCTTGGGTATTAGATTCAGGGGCTTCATTTCATGCTACCCCCCATAGAAGTTATTTTCTTGATTATGTCCAAGGGGATTTTGGGTTGGTTTATTTAGGAGATAACAAACCCTATCAGATTGTTGGAAAGGGAAGAATCAAGATTAAGTTGCAGAATGGGAATCATTGGCTACTACGTGAGGTAAGGCATATTCCAAAGTTAAGTAGAAATTTAATTTCAGCAGAGCAACTAGATGATGAAGGTTGTGTTGTTACATTTAGTGATAAAAATTGGAAGGTCACAAAGGGTGCCTTAGTAGTATCAAAAGGTGTGAAAGTAGGCACCTTATATCTTTGTATAGGTCATATTGTTCCTTCTACTTTAATTGTTATAGAAAGAGTCAATCTTTAGGAACAGTTGTTGCAGTTCAGCAGGTAAAAGATTATACACTGCTATGGACTCTGAATTAGTTTGTGGCATAATAGACTTGGGCATATGAGTGCAAAAGGTATGAAAGTACTTCATTCAAATAATGTTTTACCAGGTCTAAAATGTGTTAATATGGATTTCTGTGAAAGTTGTGTCTATAGAAAACAAAAGAGAGTAAGTTTTCTCAAGGATGGGAAGAAAAAGAAAGATGAGAAATTAGAGCTTGTGCATACAGATGTATGGGGACCAGCTCAGGTATCTTCTCTCAGTGGCTCTTTGTATTATGTTACATTCATTGATGATGCAACTAGGAAAGTATGGATTTATTTTCTTAGGCAGAAATCTGATGTATTTGAAACTTTTAAAAAATGGAGAAGCTTGGTTGAGAATGAGATGGGTAAAAAGATAAAATGTCTCAGATCTGATAATGGTGGTGAGTATTGCAGTAAAGAGTTTGAAGATTATTGTTCCTCTAATGGTATTCATAGGCAGAAAATGGTTCCAAGGACTCCACAGAATAAGCACATGAATAGAACAATAATGGAGTGTGCACAGACTATGAGATTGCATGTTGGGTTGCCTTTAAAAATGTGGGTAGAGGCTATAAACACTATTGTTTATTTAATCAATAGAGGTCCCTCTAATCCTTTGGGTTGTGGTATTCTAGAGGAAGCATGGAAAGGTAAGAAGGTGAGTTATTCTTTTCTCAAAACCTTTGGTTGTGAAGCATTTGCACATGTGGATTCGAAAATAGAACCAAGCTTGATGCAAAATCAAAGAAATGTGTATTTGTTGGATATGGCATTGATGAATTTGGTTATAGGCTTTGGGATTTTAAAAATTAGAAAATTGTGAGAAGCAGGGATGTCATATTCAATGAAAAAGTGTTGTACAAAGATCTGTTGCTGCAGCATGAGAAGAAAGAAAATGATTATGTAGTGTTGGATGATATTCTCAACAATGATGTTTCAGTGGTTCCTCATGCTGGGCAACAACAGCAGCAACAAATACCACAAACTTCTGTTAGACGATCTTCAAGGATAAGTAGACCTCCAAAAAGATTCTCTCCTCTTTGTATACTATTTTGTTAACTGATGCTGGTGAACCAGAATGTTATGATGAAGCTATGCAGGTGGATACCAAGGTTTAGTGGGAGCATGGAATAAAAGAAGAAATGGACTCCTTGCTAGAAAATCAAACTTGGGAATTATGCAAGTTGCCTGTAGGGAAAAAAGATTTACCAAACAAATGGATTTATTGGATGAAAGAGGAGGATGGAGGTAAGAAAATATTTAAAGCCAGATTAGTTGTAAAGGGATTTGCACAAAAAAAGGGTATTGATTTTGATGAGATTTTTTCTCTTGTTGTTAAAATGACTTCTATTCGTATTGTTTTAAGTATTGTGGTTGTTGAAGATTTGCATTTAGAACAGCTTGATGTTAAAACAACCTTTCTCCATGGTGATTTGGAAGAGGAAATATATATGGAACAGCTACAAGGATTTGAGGTCAAAGGTAAGGAGAAACTAGTGTGTAGATTGAAGAAAAGTTTATATGGCTTGAAGCAAGCACCTTGACAATGGTATTTGAAATTTGACAGTTTTATGGCTAAGCAAGGCTACAACAGTGTAATTCTGACCATTGTGTTTATTTTAAGAGGTTGGATAATGACAACTACATTATTTTATGCTTATATGTTGATGACATGCTTGTAGCTGGGTCTAACATGGATCACATAAGTGAGCTAAAACAACAGTTAGCAAAATCTTTTGCTATGAAGGATTTGGGTGCAGCAAAGAAAATCTTTGGTATGAAAATTTGTAGAGATAGGAAAAATAGAAAATTGTTTTTATCTTAGACTAATTATGTTGAAAAGGTGTTGCAGAGATTTCATATAGAGAATGCAAAAGCTGTCAGCACACCTTTGCCTAGTCATGTTAAATTGACTAAGGATATGTGTCCAAAGACACAAGAGGAGGAAGAAAAAATTTCCAAGGTACCATATGCTTCAGTTGTAGGAAGTTTAATATACACCATGGTATGTACTAGACCAGCTATTGCACATGTCGTAGGAGTTGTTAGCAGGTATTTGAGTCATCCTAGAGTTGAGCATTGGAATGCAGTAAAATGGATTCTCAGGTATTTGAGAGGTACATCCAATAAATGTTTATGTTTTAGGGGCTCTAATACTGATTTAAAAGGCTACATTGACTCAGATTTGGCAGGGGATATAGATACCAAGTGGAATACCACAGGTTATATATTTACAGTTGGTGGGACAATAGTGAGTTGGATTTCTCGATTGCAAAAGGTGGTTGCTTTATCCACCATAGAGGCAGAGTATGTTGCTGCAACAGAGGCAACAAATGAGATGATATGGCTGCAACTTTTCATGGATGAGTTGGGAAAACAACAAGATGGAAATTAATTATTTACAGACAATCAGAGTGTTATACATCTTGCAAATAATTCTGCCTTGCATTCTAAAACAAAACACATACAATTGAGATATCATTTCATTTGGTCGGTGTTGGAAGATGGACAGGTCAAGCTGGCCAAGATACATACAGATGTCAATCTGGCAGATATGTTTACGAAGGCGGTGCCAAGGGAGAAGCTAAGCTCCTCTTCAGCTTTAGTTGGCCTTCAAGGTTGAATTCAAGTATAACAATGCAGCAGGGTCCAAGGTCCTTATTTTCAGTGGGAGCTATAAGTGCAGCAGTGTTGTCCAGGATCAGTCTCCAAGTGGGAGGTTGTGATGGTGTGGAGCCTGATCAGTCTCCAATTGGGAGATTTTTGGTATGTGGTTTGCCCTTTTTTTTGCATCGTCAGTGAAAAAGAAAAAATCTCTAAAAAAGAAAGAAACCCAACTTTGTAAAACCCTAATTCTGGAAGCTTCTAAAAGCTTGTTAAAAGGGGTTGGGATGGGGGTTACAGTATGAGGAGAAATGCGATTATTCGCAATATTGTAATAGGTTTTGCACTGGATAATAAAAGTATTGGATGGCTGTGGTTTGGTGGATGTAGCCTAGATTGGGTGAACCACGTTAAATTCTCTGTGTTATAATTTATTCTGTGTATATTTTAGTTTCTCTATTTATTATTTAAATATGCATTTAATTGTTAGATATGCCATCTCTAACCCTAACAAATCAGATGTGATTACTCTTGTTAACACTTGACATACATAAACCTTACTAGGATGTACTTTAGATATTCCAAACATCTCAGACCAAAACATGGAAAGGAAAATCCTAGCAATGTAATAGTCAACAAGCTATCCAAAAAACCTTTCATCCATACCTAATAAAGCAAGTATTCACCAAGGTTATATTAGAAGAACATGCAACATGCACAAAAAATGAAAGATAAAGATCGTTGCCCCATTCCGTTCTCTCTAAATCATTTTGTTTGGATATCATTGAGAGTTCATTGAAATGAGCACAATAAGATAAGTCAAAAGACAAATCTTGATCAAGTAAAAAAAAAAGCTAATGTTCTTCATACCACTAGCTAAGACTAAACTATAGTGATGCCTAATGTTGATGTCCATTGTAGGAAGAATGCATCCTAGGACATGATGTTATCAGATCATTTTGAGATTGACTAGATGATGGGATATTAATACCAAGAGTTGACCAACTTTTTTACTTACTGACCTAAACTTGAGACCCTTGATGTTTAAGTTGTCATTTTTAACCTACTAGACTTGTTTCTGATTGTTTCACCAAAGGTTGAAGATGACAATGATTTATTATGATCAGATGTTTATTGCAGGTAAACTTGCGAGATGGGACAAATGCATTTTTTCAAATATTTGGATGTTTTTGATGTTTTTGAAATGTATTTTGAGGTTGTTTTTGTATTTTCAAGATGTTTTGTAAATGTTTTGATTTTCAAAATTTCCAAATGTTTTTGGGTTTTTTGAGATTTTGACCAAGAGACTAACCTAAAGACCTATCATAGGGGCCTCAAGGGTTGATCAAAGATTATCCTTGCCTATGTTATACACACAGAGACCACATAGTTCATCATACCATGTTTTTGATGTTTTTTGATATTTATGACTTTTTTTGTATTTTGTGTGTCTCGAGATGTTTATTGATTTTCACATGATTTTGATGATTTGGATATGTGTGACGATATCAGTACTCTATTTTGGAACTTTGTTGAAAACGAAGCTAGGGTTGATTGATTAGATTGATGGATTGATGACGATAACATTATTGAGGATACACAACAATGCAAAGATAGTGTTAAGCAACACAAGGATTAGGATGGATATCTCAAGATGATGATGGGATTGATCAAGATTTTTGAAGCTTGGTTTGGAAGAAAAGTTGGTTTTGGATGATTTTATGTGATGTTGAAGCACATGTTAGATGCGACTGATATTGATTGCTTGGAATGATGTTCGATGAATTATAAAGCTTCATAAGGAACATCTTCTTGTCAAAATATGTCATGGGCTAGTGATTTGGATTCTTGCTCACAAGTGGTTTGATTAATTTGACTTTACATTTTCCAATGTCTAGATCACCACATAAGCTGGAAGATATAGATCAAGATTTATTCATGGAGCAAGATGTAAATATCCACCCCTAGTGTCTAGCAATGTTTGAAATGTCATGGGTGGATGTTTCAATAGGTGTGTGGATGAATGGATATGGTAAGCACGCAAAGGATGCTAAGGATTATCTTGTGATAAGATAAGGTGCTCGAATAGAGGATGCTCATTAGATAAGGCTTCATGGATCATATAATGTTGGGTAGGATAGGATCAATGAGAATGACCAATGTTAAGATGTTTACCATAAGCAAGTGTAAAGTGTGCACCAAAACTTCATTAAGATCAAAATAATTTGGAAAATGGATGTAGATGGATGAAAATGGATTGGATAAATGGTTCATTGGTGAATGGATTTATTATGGATAAGATGGATGGAATGTTGGATTTATTATGGATGGGATGAGATACTTCCACTTGATCTGGCACACACAGATGCTCAATTCTACACATGATGCCTATTTTCTAGGTTTTCATCATGGTACCTGCCTAAAGCACCACCATAGTGGTTTTCATTGGAGGACGATTTTTTTTTTTACTATTTTCAATCCTTTTTTGATTTTTTTTGGATTTTCATATTTTTTTATTATTTCTCCATGAAAGATTTCTAAGCTCATGTTGAATGACTTGGTGGTGTTGATGTAGATGCCTTTTTCATAATGTTCCATCGATGTCCTACCTAAAGAAGTTTTTTTTCCAAGATATGTGCACTTGAATACAACTTTTGAGATTCCCGATCTGCTTTGTTGATACTGGAGTTAACTTTGTCTTTGTGCACACATCGCAATAGGATTCCTTCTGAATCCTTATTATGAAGGGTGGCTGACAATACATGGTCAATGTGAGAATTGGATATCATGCATGGAGGAGTGGATGGAGTGTGTTTAGGAATAAAAGATGAATTGTTTGATAGTTTGGAACCTTTGACTCTCCAAACTTGGGAAGATGAGCAATGATGGGTGGATACGAAAGTGTGTGTGGAATTAGGACCAACTGCTCGATATACTATGTGTGTTGCTTGAGAAGCCTAATTTTCCCTTTGTGGACATCTTTGATGGATACTTTTCCCTTTTTTTATTTTTCCTCATAGTTTCATTGACTAATGGAGTTTGACAGGGATAATCTTTCTTTGTATGTTTTGGTATCCATGTGTATTTGATTTGTGCATTATGCTTCTCTACTTCTTTTTCTTTGATGATGTTCTTCTTCCTTTGATTCACATCCTTCTTTTGATGTTGGTCCCAATTTATGGATGGGGTGATGGGTGGACAAAGATTCATGACGTGGCTAGTTGTAGTATTGGCATTGGTTTCACCATAAGGACTCTTCGTGCTCCCTATGTAGACATTTGCTTGAGAAATAGTTTCCCCCAGTATTATAGAGGTATCACTGATATGTTTAGATCCCTTAATTATTGAATAACCAAGACGTTGATGCTTAGGATTTTCAATAATATACAGTGGTTCTAGGATACCCTGTTCATGTAGGCCTAATCCTCTGCCTTGATAATTCATCTATTGAAACATTTTATTTGCAATAGGATATGATTTACCTTGGAAACAAGGTGCTAATCCTTCTCTGCCCTGTTGTGGATATTCAAAGGTGATAGATTCTTCATTGATAAGATAGCTTGCCCTAAAAAAGGTAAGTGATCCAAGTTTATAAGTGATAGGATCCTCCATGTGTGGGATAACTTCTTGATTGATATCATTGGCTTGATCTTGTGAAATATCATATTTTAATACTTCTTCAAGAAGTGTTGATGATTCACTATCCACGTAAAAGTCTTCCTCATGATTCATTTTTTATATGCTTTCATAGGATGTTTCTGATCACAACTTTTGTAGAAGCCTTCTTCATGACCCATTTCTAATATGTCTCTATATTTTTCTATATCTTGATTATGTGTATAAATGTTAATAGTAGGAGACTCTTGTTCCTTGGTAATGATATCAAGAGTATGCGACTCTTGTTTTGAATGAAGATCATCTATATTTCCATCCAAAGAAAGAATCTCATGGGTAGATGGAGGATTATGTGCTATATGGATATGATCATTATTTGTGACATCTTGTATAGATAGTCCTGAGAGTTCCCATTAGATCATTATAGTCCCTTAGAGATACAAATTCTTGATCTTGATTAATTTTGGAATTTCTTTTGACATGCTTTGGATCAAGTTCTTGAAATGGGTTAGTTTCAAATGATGGATTGCTTGAAAAGGGTTATTGGATGTCTTCATTAGGCATAGGAAGTGGCTCAATATCCTCTTGATCTTTGGGTGAATTTGGATCAAGTGTTGAGTTGAAAATTCCTTCAATATCTGCAACCATGAGGTCAAAGGATGTCAATATGTCTTGGAAAGGACCATTGCTAGAATTTGGTGAAAGATGTTGATCATTCTTTGGAAAGAATTCTTGATATTTTCCTTGAACTCATTAGATGATGTAGATGTATTGTCAAAAGGATCATTGGTGGAAGGATCGTTGATTATAGGATTAAATAATTTTAACACTCCTTGAAATAGATCGTTGTTGGATATTGTTGAGGGGTTTTTATCATGATTAAAAAGTGACTCTTGATGTATGTTGAGTTGATCTTTGGATGAGGTAGAAACATCTTCAAGGTGCTCATTAATGGATAGATCTTGATCATTTTTTTCAACAATTGTGGTGCAGAGATTGTCAGTGTTATCATTAGTGGTTGAATCTTCACCATTGTCCTTAATAGTTATTATTTTTTGACCAACAAGGTCTTGGATGAGATTTTTGATTCAAATACAATTTTATGTTGTGTGTCCCTTTATTTTGTGAAAATCACAAAGGTGCTTCTTGTTATACCATGGTGGTTGAACTTGAGGCTCTTGATAATTTTCATAAATGGGGATTTTGATGAGATTTTATTGTATCAACTATTGCATGACCGATTCAATTGGTTCCCCAAGTGGTGTGTATTTTTTTTTGTTACCTTGTGAGATTTGTACTTTAAACTGACCTTGTGGTGATATATTTTGGAGATGTGGTGATTGATCTTTGAGATGTGGTGATTGGGTTTGTTGTTGATGTTATTGATCTTGATATCCAAACTCTTGACATTGGAGATATTGTTCTTGATGTGGTTGTGGACACAACTCAAAGAGTGTATTGATTTTTGGGTGATGTGTCTTGGAACAATGACTCAACTATTTTGGTAAGTGAGGCAATTTGATCTCACAAAATTTGATCTTATTTTGATCTTGACACCCTTGATATAATTGTTTTTGTTTTTGCTCAAGAATATTTAGAATGTATACTTGTGGTGTTTGTATGGGATCACGGAAAAAATCATTTTTGATAATGTTCTAATTTGGGATGATGTTTAGATTTGGCATTATAGGTTGAAATTGAACATTGTTGTGTTTGGGAATCACATTGCCTTGATTTAGGTAACTTTGATTTTGCATGGTGTTACCTTGACTTGGATCAATACATGGAGTCTTTAACATATTGTTTGGACTTTGAACAACATTTGTATGATTCACAAACATATCTACCCCAAATTTTACCAAGTGTGGATTTGAAATGTTCATGTTTGGTAAAGTTGTACTTGGTATATTTACATTTGGCATGTATGGATTTGGTGGGATAATGTTGTTTTGTTTAAGACTCATGCATTAATTGTTTGCTTGATAGATTTGTAGGTTTTGAATTTGATTTAAATCTACCATAGGGAATGGTGTTCCAAAATTTAGTTTGTGCATACTCACATTTGTTGTACCATTGAGGTTTGTAGGAGATAATGATCCCATGTGTATGGAATCTTGTATAAATGTGAATTTTGATAATCAATTGGCATTGTAAGGCTTTGATAGTTTGGTTGATCTAGACCACTCATGATGTATGAATCAAGTTTATATTCCATTTTTTTCTTATGTTTTGGCCTTGTTGACCTCTAACGAATTTAGGACCAATGATGGGATAAAAGATGAAAGGGGTGAATGATATGGGTGTTGGAATTTTAGGAACCTAAGGACAGATACTAGACTTTAGGACTTTAGGATTTTTTTTATTTTTGATTTTGGATTTGATTTTGATTTGGATTTGATAATGAACTCATAAACTCCAAAAGGTTAGATTTTGTATTGGAATAAATTTTTTCCCAAGATGATAATTTAACTAAGTGTATGAAGAAGGATTCATCTACACACACCTAGTCAAACAAGATGACTTTGATTTGATTTAAAGGATTTTCCAAAAGTCTAGTATGAAGGATTTTTCCAAGATTTCTAAGAGTTGTTTGTGAGATGGGTTTTGATTGATGTTTGAGGATGGACAAAAGTGTTGATTTGATCCTAGATGAACCTAAGAGGGAATTTTCTTTACAAGACCAAGATTTTGAAGAAAATGCTTTTCCCTAAGAGTAGTTCAAACCAAAAGACCAATTTTTGCTTGGAAGACCATAAGACAAAAGATAACAAGCACATGTGCGGGGTTCAATTGATTTAATCTTTTCTTAATATATTCTTTTTACCACAAACACTTTCATGCTTAGATTTTCAAACTAGATGTCTATGTCTTAACTCCTTTTCGTCCCACAAAGTCCATTATGTGGAAATAAAAGGAATTAAAGCAATAGTTCCCTATTGTTGAATTTAGAGAGAGAAAATGGAGATATGAGTCCAAATACTTAGAGGCCTATAAGGATGGAATCCCTAGGGTCAAGCAGTAATACTTGGACTTTTCAAAGGTATTTGCTCATTCAAAAGGGTTTGAAATTTTGATGATTTTGTTGAATGTTTGTTTTCAAGATTTTGGATCCAAGCAATGCATTCAACTGACTCAAAGATTGCACAACCCTAGGATGGGAGAGAAAATATTTGTTGAGTTCCCACTTGGATAAATCCAGTTGCACTTATTCATAGTGGATTACTAGAAGCTTGACCACACTGGCTCCCCGCCATGACACTCACTTCTATAGGTCAGCCAAACTTCAGTTCTCATGAATCTCCCATTACAAAATTTTCATCTCTACAAAGAATCAAAAATATGTGGAATAGCTTCAGAGGTCTAAACTCCTTATGCCAACAAATATTGGGATTTTGGATTCTAAACAAAGGTTCATAATAAGAGAATATAGTTTAGAGGGTGCAACGATAAGATCCTTGTGAGAGATCTCCCAACCCTTAGAAAAAGGTCTTTATGCATCATAAGGACACTAGGGGAGAGTTATCATGCACCGCTTCCCATTATTTACAATTTTCATCACAACCAAAAATTTATATAGTAGTTTGGAAGAGCCTGGCTTATGCTCATTATTGCTTGGGTCATTCCCTTGGGGCGAGTACTTTCTCCCACCAAGATAGGCCCTCTAAAGGTGAACAATAGCAAGTAAGTACATTCGTAGTTTGATCAATCTTTGTTTGTGTGAACAAAGAGAGAACACAGTCGATGCCTTTTCTCACACTAGCAAGTTTTATTCAATTTTAAAAACCCAAATTGAAGTGTGGAGGAAATATTTTAGACAACCTAATATCACCAAAATGCTTTTGATTCTCAAGATCATCATGAAGCGCGAGAGAAGAGCATATGCATTCCAATGGTATTAGTTTGTAAAAAGGATTACAAAAAAAGATATGCACATGTTTATTTTAGACCTAAAAAGAAGTAAATGGGTTCTTTTTAAAGCACCAAATTTGAGTGTTTGAAGTTGTTCAATTTTTAAAACCCAAAATTAAATCTAGTGAGTTTCTAATTGTTCTTTTTAACCCTTTGTGAAAAATAAATCTTTTGTATGTTCTTTTTTAAACCCAAACAAAATGTAGTTAAGTTCTAAAGCTGAAGATAACAAGATCCTAAAGATGGGATTATAAATGCTCCCAAAGTGTTAAAGAACACTTTTTTACAATTATGAAAAAGAAAGTGCCAAAGGAAGCTCTTCTTGTTTTCTTCTTTTCCTAGAAAATGGATATCAAATGTTTTTTCTTTCACTTCAATGCTCCATGCTCCTCTTAAAAATTGGAATCCATGTTCAAAATGTTAGATGAGATTAATAAACAAGAGGATATGAGGGTTAGATGAATGATTAATCATTAAAACCCTAAAATTTAGACCATGTTACAATGTGATTTGAATTTAGGTGAAAATTTGAAAATTTTATTCTATCAAAGTTGAGAAAACCTACACCATTGGATAGATTATGAAATTCTACCCCATTTCCAAAAAACAAGCTCTGAAAAAGACTAAAATATGACCAAGATACGACCATTTTAAGATTGAGTACAAAAGCAAGAAAACAAAGGTGTCGCTATTTGAAACATAGAGGCAACATCGCTATTTGAGTGCAAACAACGATGTTGGAATGATTGCGTCGTTGTTTGAGGATTTGAGCGTCACTCTACTAAATTCAGTGTCACTCTATGGAAAAATAGAGACCGCATATGGTCACTATTTCCTTCACCATCGTTGTTTGACCTGAAAAGACAAAAATGGAAAAAATGACAAAATAGCAAAAAAAAAACATGTTAATTTTGAATTTATGGCCTCCTTCTAGTGCCAAAATGTGAATTCTTGATCTAGACTTGCTTAAACATCATCAAACAATCTAATGTTAGTCAATAAACACATCTAAAACAAACATTCCCCATTTAATTCATTTAAACACAATGAACAAGAAAGAAAGAAAAAATAATCAAATGAAAGCTACTAAATCTTATTCAAAACATTCAAACTAGCATCCCATGGGGGAATTGGTGCTACTTTGATGTGGAAAGTAGCCTTTTCCCAATTCCTTGATGAACTTGATTAAGAGTGTGTGCTCCTTGATGAAATTTGTCAATAACCTAGCTAAGATTGATGAAAACTATGAGAACTTGGATGAAAATATGGATAAACTTGCTCACAATATGTAGATAGTAATCTTGCATAAAGTTGTGGATCCAAAATAAATAGAAGAGCCCTCCATTTATAGGAAAAAAGGATGGAGGAATGAGAAACATGAAGGATGTGGGATTAAAGATGAACCAATAACAATGTTCCACTTGGCAACATGCTATTGAAGAGAGGTGGAGCACATTTTGATCAATGTGCATGATAAATGCAATTAGGTGGAATTTGAAATTTGAAGACATGACTTGCACAAGAGGGGATGTAAGGGAAGTTAATGCCAATGTGGCTCAAGAACAAGGACATGTAAGAGACTTAAATGCCATGTTGGAGGACAAAGTCCTTTTGGGAGAGAGATTTTAAATTGGTGGAATATTCCAAAGAGATGCCAAACTTGAAAAAAAATAGAAGAATTAATAAATCAAATAAATTGATTTACATTTACAAGTTGCAAAAGCTAGAGAAAAGAGGATTAGTGTTAGGAGTTAATTAGGATTTAATTAACTTAGATGGAATTAGTTGATTTGACATTTAATTTAGATACTTAGGTTTATTTAAATCAAATGAGAGGATATTTGGGAGATTATGAATTTAATTAAATATGTTGATTTAATTAAAAGGGATGATATTAGGATTAAATAAAGTTCGTTTATTTAATCAAAGAGAGAAACATTAGAATTCAATTAAATAAATTTATTTATTTAATTAAAAGAAGAGTTATGATTTAATCAAATAAAGTTGAATTATTTAATTAAAAGAGGAATCTTGATGAATTAACTAAATAAAGATTATTCAATTAATTGGTTAGTAAAGATATGATCAAGGAAGAATCAAAGTTAATTAATCAGAATCAAGTGCACAATATCAATCAGGATAATTTGAACGTCTACAAAAATAAAGTAAAATACAGTAGAGAGGGGGATGAGAGCATACACAAACTATTTATGCAAACTGGCATTGTGACCACCATGCATCATACTCTGCACTTTGTATATTTCTTTTATAGCAAGAATACTTCATCTAGCAAATTATTACTATGAAATTTCTATACCCATTTAGGTAAATCTGGGTGTGCAAGAACACTTTTTTTTTTGGGGGAACATAATACATTTGCATATACGTTACAAATTTTTATCTTTTAAAATATATTTATTATTTATTATTTTTGTTTAACTTACTAGGGGGAGTGCTAAGTTGTATATTAATATTAAAATGTGTTTAATTTGAATAGTTATGACTATTTTTTACTTATTATATTTATTTAACTAGTTAAGATTTATGTCTTTTTACAATATATTGTTGAAAAACTCTTTAAGAAATTGTTTAATATGTAAAAGGAGTATTGAAACAAAGGGAAAAAGGGGTTTTAAGTCTTAAATGCAAAGAATTTAGGATGCAAGGTACCCTTTTCCAAGTTTCATTAAATAGGGAGATAAACAATGTGAATAGATTGACTATCAACCATGAAAGTGAGCCAATAAGACCCAGATCTTCTTTCTTTTGAGCCTTAGAAATGGATTGGAAATGATTTGAAATGATTAACTTAATTGAGCTATAAGATCTAATATGATAAATACAATATTTTAGAAGCACATCTAGACTAAAACAACAAATTGTAGGCAGATCTGGGAAGTGTCGGATGATGTGCACCTATCATAAAAAGTTGGATTTGGCAAGCTTGTGGGGCACCCTACTCTAGACCCATCCTTTTCAAGGCCTTAAACATCAAGGGCAATATTAAATTCTTATTTTCATTCCCATTGTTTGATTTTTCAAAGATATTTATAAAACAAGTAACTAAATGTATATAATTAGGTCCAAGCGCATACGACAAAGCTAAAACTAGCATGAAATTTTCAAGGGTGACAAGTTTTAATGCTACAACACTATTATATTCCTCATTCAATGTATTAGCATGTAAATGAAATGTACATCAATTATCATACAACTATTACACATTATCTTTTACAATATATTTATACTTCTATAGAAATAACTATCAAATCTATATGTTGAGTATCTTTTTAATATTAAATATGTACACACACACATACACATACATACATGTATACATACATATGATATATTTATATGTGTATATTAACAATTTTTTGTATATGTGCATATTAACATTACATATATGTGTGTGTGCACACACATATACACATATTATTACCTACACACATACATATATAAACTTTTAAAAAAATGTTGAAAAATATTTAAATTTTATATATTTTGGATGATATATTATTAGATATTACCAAGTTTTTAATATCATATGTACACTTGTTTGTAACTAGTATATGGTTCATTCAAAAATAATATCATGAAAAATTTGATAGGTCATAAATGATGTATCTAGTTGATGAATGCATACCATTATGGCAATTTTATGGATCACATAAATTTTATAAGCATCATACCAAGTATGATGATATATTGTTTGTAGTCTTAGAATGAATTGAGATATTGACTCTCACAAGATATTACAAGATTCAAATCTATAGGTTATGCATATTACTAAGACGATATTAGTAAGATAATTGAGATAAAATTAAGGTAAAAAAAATAAGATTGGAAGGACTTTGTGTGTTTGTGTTGGAAAAGGTGTCTCAATCTTGCATTGAAATGTTTTATATTTAATTATTAATTATTTTATCCTCACATGGGAAAGATGGTATCACAATTCGAGATGACACTTTTTGTCACATGTTAAATACTTTTTAACGTGTGCAAAAAGTTGTAAGAGCATCTAATTTTAATAGGACATTACAACATGTATACTTTACGATTGATTTTATGATGCACGCAAGAGCATTATTATAAGAAGTTACATAGCAGACTTCAATTTTAACCAATTTTATGATGCATGTCATGATACATCATAATGCATCTTAGAATGGGAATGATGGAGTCAAAATGGAGTGCCTGGTTTGATAATTTGACTATAAAAAAATATAATAACATAATCGAATCGCAATATTAGCATATTAATGTATCATGAGACATAATACCCATTGGAATTCCCCATGGGAATTTGAGCAACATTTGTCTTTTGCTGTATTGAATTTTTAACCTGAAATCTTTTTCGACCCTGCTTATTATGTCTATACAAAAATCTATACCGTAGTCTGTATTATCATGTATTTCATTTAGAGCCACAATACTCCGTGTGAACTACGAAAAGGAAACTACACAGGAATCGGTAAGCACAAACATTGTGTAGAATAGATGGTGGGGTATTCATATCTTGACTTGACTTCAAAGTGATTTCGACCATATAAATAATGAATTGGTTATTGACTTCCGTTCAACATCCACACCTAATTGATAGCAAAGTCACTTTAAATGCGGCCAAAAATTAATTGGCCATTTGGCTTTCAGTATAACGTCAAACACCCATCCCGACATTGAAGTACTCATTACACATGCATACCGTGTATATTTATGTTTATTGGTTGTACGTCACCTCAGCATACCGTGTACAAATGAAACGAGAAATAAAATTTACGTGTATGACCATTGACCAAGATTCCTAGATCACTGGATTAATTTGGCACGGCAATTGCGGAGAACCACTCTTTCCACGCCGCCCTTCACTCTTAAATTATATTAGTGCATGAATGTAAGAAAATGTCATTGATCTTTTGATCTGATTATATTTTTTCTAAACGAATTTGAAATTAAGTATCGTGTTTAGTGTCATATCTCAACACTTCGCTTTTTGCAATGTAACAATCAATTTTGTTTCATTAGTTTAGATTAACATACATTATTATATCTAGACATTGTGTTTAGTGATTGTGGGATAAAAGTTTTTGGAACTAACATGATCTATCATAGAAGTTGATTCATTGATTGTATTTCTTGTGAGGTAGTTGATATTTGTGCACTTTATGATAATAGGTTCTAAATAGAAGTTAGTAGATTATTAAACAGATCTAGGTCTCAGTATGAGTTTTGATTTTGGTATATAAGAGTGAATTTGTTGCAAGACTCTCCACCATATTAAGATTTTTTGGATTGATTTTCTTCATGATAGATTTTGTTGATCTCATTTTTCATACTAACATTTGACACAATATAAGTGATTAGACCATATTGACCTATTAGCAGGTGTCTCAATGTGAACTTATGTATTTAATGTTTCATTTTTCTCAAGTTCAACAACTTTTAGAGCCCATAAATGTATGTATGCATGATAAAGTAATCAATGTAATGTCACACATCTATATGTATTAAGAATTAATTAAATTGTGTAGCAATGATAGTACACATCTAATAAGATAATTTAATTCAAGGAATAAAATAGGTATCATAATCAAAGTAAAAAAAAACATGAATCTCCTTTAAGAACTATCATTTCAACTTGATGCTCTTTGCCTTTATATTCAAATTCTTCTGTTCACTTTGCATTTCTTCAAGTTAATATTGAAAGGAAGAAATGTATGTGGAAACACTCCCTAAATTAATCTTTAAAAAATTATTGCACAAATAATGATCTTTACAATTACAAGAATGAGAAGCATGAAAGGAAACATAGGTGGCAGAAACAGTTTCCTACATTGAATCTATCAGGAGAGAGTTGCAAAAATTCTAAACCAATTAACATTTAGAGATTCATATGCACATCTAAAAAACACATAAACATATATTCAAAACAAAATAAACTCATAACACAACATATACGTGGGAAAACCCTTTCGGGAAAAAAACCCACACTCCAAACACTCATCTCAATTGTATTAATTAGCAACAACAACAGTTACAATACAATCTAAGAGCTATAATCTTCAGGAGTTTTCACACTATTACAGGATTTTGGAATAACTCCTGCAGCATAATGGCATCTCTGAAAATATTCAACTTGTCTCATAAAACGTGCTAAGAAACCAACATATAAATAGAGCTCAACATGAAAAGGTAGGCTCCCATGGTTTCCAAAACAAACTTCAAAGCCCAAGAGGTAAGTTGTGTCAAAAAACAATAACTTGCTAATCCATGAAACGTTGCACATAGCAACTTCCAAAAGCAACAACACCTATCTCATCTATAATGGTCATCTTGCCAAATACAATGTAAGTTCAACATAGAAACTGCAATAACCAAGAATGGTGCTTTCCTTACCTCACACCACTTAACAAATGTGAACTCCACCATAAATGCCAGCTGCTAAAATACGACTCCAATCCATAACAGAATTTGCAAACCAAGACTCTTTAGTCAACAAAGGAAATTGCCAAATCGATTTCCACTCCACAATGGAAATATATGACATCTCCCCAAAATATATTATCTTCCAAGTGAGTTCCAACTTCCTTAAAAAATAGGGATTATGCCATCTCATCACCTTCCATGTAGGATACCACCTCACAAAGAGGTCCCACAAAGATGAATGACAACTTAGGAAGTTAATAAATTAGGATAAAAATAATTATGCAACAATTAATTAAAAATAATTCACCATGTTGAGACTCTAAGGTTGAGACACCTTAATCCCAGGTTATGTGCAGGATCATGGTGGGCCAAAAAGTGGCAATATGATGGGTAGGTGGCTGACAACCTTTTTTTTACCCAAAATTGATGAAACAAAAAGGGTTTTTAAAG
Source organism: Sequoia sempervirens (assembly GCA_007258455.2). Taxonomy (NCBI): domain Eukaryota; kingdom Viridiplantae; phylum Streptophyta; class Pinopsida; order Cupressales; family Cupressaceae; genus Sequoia; species Sequoia sempervirens. Next base: position 219,249,248 of record VDFB02252616.1, on the reverse strand, counting down.
GAGATTCTCAACTTTCCACCAATATAAATTATGCTTTACTTTCAATTTAATAAGTAATTATTATTCATTTTCTATTCAAATTAAGACTAAAGTCATGATTGATAGACTGATTGAAAAACATATATAGCTTTCAAACAGTATCACATTTTTTGCATCCAAAACATGCGTCACATTCTATGATTCACATACTATAAGATTGAAAAAAGAAAAATTGAATTTCATGAAGTTTTGACCAAGTTAAGGTGGTCAGACATAAGAGTTTTTTATATTTTTTAAATTTTTTAATAAAAAATTCATAATTAATTATTTACTTGGAAAATAATTACAAAGAAATATGCATCACATTGGGACATGAGTCATCTACTCATATCTAAAATATTATAAAAATATTATCATTTTATTTTGGTTAGGTGGTCGAGACACCTACTTCTTATTTTTTGAAATTTAAGTACTCTTGCATTGAAATTTCAAATTTTCACCAAATGGATTTTTTTTAAAGAAACCTAGTAGTTTAGAAACTACATTCAATTTTCTATATATTATATTCTTACATATTTTTGAAATAATATAGATAACTGATTCAAAATTTTATGTCAAGTTGTCTAACTCTGATTTTTCTAATTTTTTTACCAGTTAAGGGCCTATTTTTTCCATGATGATCCTGTACATACCCCCCAACATTCTCCCACTTGTCAAAGACCTATCAAGAGTCTACAACATCAACTACTCAAGGCCCCAAGGCCCATGGAACTAACACACCATCTGAACTTCTCAGTACACACTAGCTTCGTCAATGCATCCACAACATTCACCAAATGATCAACCTTTTCCAACTTCACCTTTCCATCTTCTACCATATCACGAACAAAATGAAATTGTACATCAATGTGCTTTGTTCTGGCATGGAAAGTAGGATTCTTAGCTAAGCTAATGGCACTTTGACTGTCACAATAGATCACAATCTATCCAACATCAAAACCAATATTAGAACACAACCGTTTAAGCCAAATAGCTTCCTTACAAGCATGAGTGGCTGCCATATACTTTGCTTTTTTCGTGGACAAAGTGACTACAACTCTTCACTTACTCATCCAACTGATAGCACCACCAAACATCGTGAAAACATATCCACTGGTGGATCTTTTACTATCAACATCACCCGCCCAATATAAATCCACAAACCCACGAATACAAATTGAATGTTGAGGTCTAGTAGGATAACTATGCAAACATAAGGAATAATCGGAAGTACCCCACAAATATTTGAACACACTCTTCACTGCATCCCAATGCACTCATCTAGGATTAGCCATAAACTGACTCAAGACTCACATTGTGTGGGCAATGTCTAGCCTCGTATAGATCATAGCATACATCAAGCTACCTACAACACTCGCATATGGTAATTTGGTCATGTCCTCAATCTCAATAGGTGATTTTGGAAAATCCTCAATTGATAACTCCATCCCTTACAAAATAGGAATGACCAAGGATTTGCAAGATGACATGTTGAATCTCTCCAACACCGAGTTCACATAATTTCTTTGGCTTAACCAAATCTTTCTGCTAGATCTATCTCTTCTAATCTCCATCCCTAGAATATGCCTTGTTGCACCTAGACCTTTCATATCAAAATGTGATGACAATTGGAACTTCAAATCTTAAATCATACCACCATTCCCAAAAAACAACATATCATCTACATACAATACAATAATGAGAATGCAACCATTTTTAGTTTTGAAATACACACAATGATCAGATTTAGATCTCTGAAATCCCAAACTCAACACATAGGTGTCAAATTTTTTGTACCACATCTTAGGAGATTGTTTCAAACCATATAGAGATTTCTTCAACTTACATACTAGATGTTCTTTACCTTCAACCACGAAGTGCTCTAGCTATGACATGTAAATCTCTTCCTCCAAGTCACCATGAAGGAACGTTGTCTTCACATCCATTTGCTCAATCTCTAAATCATATGTTGTAGCAAGTGATAACAAAAAATGAATGGATGTCAGCTTCACTATAGGAGAGAAAATCTCACCAAAGTCAATTCCCTCCTTCTGAGAATACCCCTTCATGACCAGCTGTGCCTTATTCTTCTCAACACTGCCATCAGGACCCAATTTATTCTTGAACACCCATTTACAACCAACAAGTTTACGTCCTTCAAGAAAAGGTACCAAATCCCAAGTATCATTTTTCCTTAATGCAACCATTTCTTCATCCATGGCTTTCAACCAGGAATCTACATGATCCATACCCATAGGCTCTCTAATATTCCTAGGCTCATCAATGTTAGCAATCAAAGAAAAACACAATTTGAATCCAACAATGAATATCCAAACCTCTCTGGTGAATATCCAAATCTATTCGGTTGTCACTTCTCACGTGTAGACCTCCTCACTAGCTGAGGTTGAGGTTCTTCATCTTCTTCAAAAAATTTCAAGCTTCTCAAGTTCTCCTCATCATGAGGTCCATTATGGGCTTCAGGTTCAAATTTCTTAGAGTCAAGAGGAAGCTGCACCACATCTTCTTTCTTTTGTTGTTATGTAGGTTGCAAAACGGTGGAAGAAGGTTTCATCTCTCTGAAGATAACACTTCAACTATAGAGTATATTTTCAGCCACTAGATCCTAAAGCTTGTACCCTTTCACACCAATACCATATTCGATGAAGATACACTTGACAACCTTATTTTCCAACTTTGACCTTTTCTCCCTTGGCACATGAGCATATGCCTCGCAACCAAACACACAAAGATGTCTCAATGAGGGCTTCTTGCCCAAACATGGATCCACAGGTGTCTTATCAACAAGAGTTGATGTAGGAGATCTATTTACTAGATAACATGTAATGGTAATAGCTTTAGCCTAGAAATTTTGTTTAAGGCTAGCTGGACTTAGCATACTCCTAGCCCTCTCCATCAACGTCTTGTTCATTCTCTCTGCAACTTCATTCTACTACTTAGGATATATGGGGTTTTCTTATGCCTTTCAATCCCATGTTCTTTACAAAAATTATCAAATTCTGCAGAACAAAACTCACCACCATTGTTAGTCCTCTTGAACACTTTATCTTTCTACCAGTCTAATTTTCTACCAAGGCCTTAAACTCCTTAAACTAACTGAAGACTTCAGATTTACTTTTGAGAAAGTAAATAAATGTCCTTCTACTGTAATCATCTATGAAAGAAACAAAATATACATATTTTGATAATGAAGGAACATTCATGGGACCAAAAACATCAGAATGCACATAGTCCAAAACCCCATAAGATTTATGAGAACTTTTATAAAATTGCACATAGTTTTGTTTACCAAAGATACAATGTTCATAGAAGTCAAACTCGAGATTGCAATCTTCAAGGCCTTCTACAAGGCTCTTATATTTCAAGGTTTTGAGACCCTTCTCACCAATATGGCCAAGTATCTGGTGCCATAACATCATCTTCTTCATTGGTAGCTTCATCTCCAAAGAGTTAGCACCCTTTGGTACCTAGAAAGCATGACCATCATAAGTAGATGCAATAGATTTCTTCATTGCTTTATTCGACTGTGAGGATGAAGAATCTAAAATTTTATTCTTTGACTTATCAGAAGAACTATTGCATTGTACGACACATGCATCTAGCTTATACATGGTTCCTATCTGAACTCCTCTAGCCATAACCATAGCTCCTCTAGTCATCTTACATCCTCCACTCGAGAAGACAACTTGCACACCCACATCATTCAATTTAATCACTGAAAGTAGGTTTCATGCCAAACCTGGTATATGTAACACACCATAAATTCCCTTCACTCTACCATCTGGGAATTGTATCCTGACTCTTACACAACCAACTATCTTCAGATGAGAATCATCATTGAGATACACCTTTCCACCATCATATTCTTCATATTTCAAGAACCAATCTCTATGTGATGTCATGTGAAAAGATGCCTAGAATCAATTAACCACACATCTTATGATGTGTGTGTTACCAAATCTGCAACCAATACTTCACCGAAACAATCATTCTCCATCTCAATTCTTCCAGATGTGCTTGCCATTTTTTCTACAACAGGATATCAAGAAAATCACTTCTACAAAACTCCCAGTGAAACTTAGATTAGTACAAAAAACCTAACAAACACCACAACTGAGATCAAAGGTGATCAAGCTCTGATACCAATTGAAAGGAAACACGGGTGGTAGAAAAAGTTTCCTACACTGAATCTATCAGGAGAGAGTTGTAAAAATTCTAAACCAATTAAAATTTATAGATTCAAATGCACATCTAAAAAACACATAAATAGATATTCAAAATAGAATAAACTCATAACACAACATATACGTGGGAAAAACCTTTTGGGAAAAAACCCACACTCCAAAAACACAACTCAATTGTATTAATCAACAACAACAATAGTTACAATACAATCTTAGAGCTATGCTCTTCAGGAGTTTTCACACTATTACAGGATTCTAGAATAATTCCCGCAACATAATGGCGTCTCTAAAAATCTTCAACTTGTCTCATAAAATGTGCTAAGGAACCAATATATAAATAGAGCTTAACATGAAAGGGTAGGCTCCCATGGTTTCCAAAACCAACTTCAAAGCCCAAGAGGTAAGTTGTGTCAAAAAAAAATAACTTGCTAATCCATGACAAGTTGCACATTGCAACATCCAAAAGCAACAACACCTATCTCATCTATAACGGTCATCTTGCCAAATATAATGTAAGTTCAACATAGAAATTGCAATAACCAAGAATACTAGGTGCTTTCCTTACCTCACACCACTTAACAAACGTGAACTCGACCATAAATTCTAGCTACTAAAATACAACTCCAATCCATAATAGAATTTGCAAACCAAGACTCTTTAGTCAACAAAGGAAATTGCCAAATCAATTTCTACTGCAAAATGGAAAATATGACGTCTCCCCAAAATATAGTATCTTCCAAGCGAGTTCCAACTTCCTAAATGAATAGGGATTTTGCCATCTCATCACCCGCCATGTAGGATGCCACCTCACAAAGAGGTCCCATAAAGATGAATGACAACTTAAGAAGTTAATATTAACTTAGGATAAAAATAATTATGCAACAATTAATTAAAAACAATTCACCATGTTGAGACTCTAAGGTAGAGACACCTTAATCCCAACAAAGCACACAAAATATACAAAAAATATACCGTAACATGAGGGTTTACATGATGTCTAAGAGAAAATCCCCACATTACAAAAGTAGAACCATGTGTACTATTTTGTAGCAACCATCGTTACTATATAGTCAAAACTATACCTCTTATAGAAGAATGAACAATATAATTTTTCTGTCTGATTTTAGTAGCATATAGATAAAGTGCATATTTTCCCATATAAACCATATCTCCAAGTACTAATAAATATGTAAAGTGTAAATTGGAAACCATTAATTAAATTAGGAAAACTATTTCCAAAGCCAAATGAGCTATGGTGCCCACATGCAAGAGTCTAAATTTCACTACCCCACTTTGGTCTTAGCCCTCCTAGCTATTATTAGCATATTTATTATGGGGAGGGATGTCCTTTAGGAGTTTGCTTCTTTTTAGTAGGCTTTGGATATTTACCTTACTACTTCGAGTCAGAAAGTTAATGAGCACAAGTCATCTATCTACTTTTTAAATACTGCTCAAGCAATTCAATGACGAATTGTAAATATTTTGAGGTTTTAGATTGGGTCTCTTCCCTTTGTTTATCTAGGCATTCCTTTGGATGTTGGTAGGAATCCTAGGTCTTCCTGGCAGAATTTTCTTCATAAATTGGATTGTAAGGTCACACATTGGACCCATCGTTGGTTATCTACTGCTGCAAGAGTGACTCTTTTGAAGTCTGTTATTTCCAGTCATGGTTGTGGAAAAATTTTGGATGCATTTCACATGCAGCCACCACCAGCAATGGTTTTTATCAACCGTTTGAATTGTGTCCATTTTTCCCACAGAAATAATGTCAATCATGCCCACACAAATAGATCCACCAACTTTAAAAACCCTTCCAACACAACCTCTCTCGAATGACCAACATTTGGCATGTAAATCTAATGAATCAACATCTGGCTCTTCATCAACCAAAGACCCAGTTGATCACAATACAAGAGATCCATTGACTGAGGTTTGCTAGTAATAGTAAGCATTAACAGTCAAAATCTTATGTAGGCAGCAAATAAATTCTAGCAAAAAAATTTTCAAGCATAAGAGAAGGCGACAAACAAATTTTAAGTAAAAATTAATCAGGTGTGAGAAAAATTAAGTGGGTTGTGCCCACAATCAATAGTCTATCAACTAATGATCAAATTGAATGATTAGGTAGGTTTGAAAACCACTCTAATGCAGTGTCCTTCAAGGTCCTAGGAAAAAGTTTGGCTAATAGTTTATCATCAAGTACTAAATCACTGCACAATGTTGTGTAAACATTGACATGATTAGTAGGGTCTCCTTTACCTCCACATTTCTCAAACCTAGGCATTTCAATTCCTTGTGGAATTTGTATGTGTAAGATCTCTAAGGATAATGGGCTACTACGAACATGATATGTGGATGGAGCATTTTGACTTTGCCTAATGGTGGAGATTTGTTGTTGCATGGATGAAACAAAGTTAAAGAGTTGTGTAATGATGGGATTGGTGTAAGTGGTATGAGGTGGAAGGGAAAATGGTGATGAAGTATATGTAATGTTAGGAGAAGTGAAAGGGACACTAAGAGGGGTGAAAGTGGAAGAAGGAATATGTGATGCCACAAAAGAACTAGGAATGCTAGTTGGAATAGTGAAAGAAGGAGTCACATGACTAACCTGTTGCATGGTTGTTGTAACTTCAGGAGTGGTATAAGTTGGTATGTATGCTATGGTTGAAGGGGGGGAATGTGAGATCCTCCTTGGCTTACAACAAAGTTTGTGAATGGGGAAGTAGAACGAACATGTTTGTTATATATCTTAGCAATTCTTTCCATAACTTGTAAGCCATCATCACTTTCAATCAAATGATGAAGGTTTTCTATGGTAGGTATGGCAGTGATGGAAATGTTTTCAAGGGATAAATCTTCTTGTAAATGTGAAAAATCCTCATGAATACCAATGAATTTTTCTTGTGGAATGGAAATAACTTATGTTTCAACATGCATTGAATGGGAAAGTGAAGGCATATTAATGGTAGTATCCATGTCTAATGCACCATTGTCCATACTAGGAGTACAAGCTCTTGAGATCCCAAGGTCCACAACAAAAGTGCTATCGCAGGAAGCCATGAGTCTAGAACTTCGTCTCACTGAAGTATTATCAACAGGGCACCAAACAATCATACAAGTACCACAAAAGATGGAGTGAATGCAAATGCAATGCAATCTAGGAGTGCAAAATGCAAACAACATAAATTCTACAAATTGAAACCGAGAAATAACAACAAAGAACAAAAATGCAGTAAATGCCTAGAAAGTGCCTAAAAATGTTGTTTGAAATGTGCAGGTGGACTGATTCGCCCAGGGTGGCAAATGAGTCCAAGTATGATATTTTTTGTGTTTTTTCAAAAAAATTAAAGTGATTTTAATGCTTTTTAGATGCAGACTTAGGATGCAAATGCAGATTTTTAGTTTTTTAATGTTTTGATATGCAAAAATGAAGTCTAAATGATTCTTTCACTAATGCAATTTGAGAAACCCTAGGATGCAAAAAAAAAAAAACAAAACCTAATTGAATGTTGATGCAAATGAAGCCTAGGATGCAAGATGTAATTGAAATCAGAAAGATAAAGTGCTCAATATGCAGGTTCACCAAAATGAACCATAGATTTTTGGGAATGAGGTTTATAGGCTACTCTTGCACTCTTAGGATCTTTCACCTAAAAGGAGAGAGATAAACCCCACCAAAATCAATGTGGTTCACTAAAATTAAGATATGTATGATGTGATTAAGGTTAAATGAGATGATATAAATGCAACTAAGTAATGTAATTGACTGATTATGAATGCAAAACCTAAGAAATATGCAATGTTTGAAAACATAATGTGATATGTAAGCATGAACTAAAACATGAATAAATGCAAAACATAATTGAAAGAGGGCTAACAGAGTGCACCTAGGCAATGAATGATGAATATGGAGTGATTTGAATGTTAACAAAAAATAGTGAAAATCACTAGTGGGACTCATTCGCCATTGATGGCGAATTAGTCCTGCTTCTGGCAAAAACTTCTGAAAATTGGTTTCCTGTCATCAAAAATGGGAATCTGGAAGAATCTACTTTTCCAACCTTAGGGTGCGACTCGTTCACCATTGATGGTGAATCAGAACTCTCCTAAAATTCTGTGAAATTAGAGGTCAATTATGTAGCTCCAGATCTGCACTTGTCTACTTGTCGGGTTGATAGAGTCAAATCTATAGAAAATAGATTGTAGGTTGTCTCCAAGCTTGAAATAGGATGTAGTTGACTTGAAACACTTTTTTGACTTCTTTTCCACCTTTCATCACCTAATTTCTTGATGAATCTGCATACACAAGTCTACAAACACACATGCAAAAGGGGAAAAAAGGTTAAGGGTTAGGTTATAGGGATTTTCCTTAGTCAAATCCCACTTTGTTAATCAAACCCTTAATGAAGAAATGGAATAAAATAAAAAAGGAAATATGAATAAACAACATGCAAATTTCCTAAACTCACCACAACCTTGTTGAAGAAATCTGAAGATATGTCAATGGTTGCTCCAAAATGTTTGATTGATGCTTGAATGAATGATGCAAAGTGCTTGAATGGATGATTACATTTATAACATAGCTTGAACTTACTTCTTCTATTTGAGCATTCATAAGAGCTATTATTCCATCAAACTTTATTTTCATGGATCCAACACTCTCTTGCTTTATGATCAAATTCATAACAAGAAAAACAATAACCATGAAAATAATTTTCAAACCTAGAATTTTGATACTGTTTTGAATGAAAATATCTTCTACACTTGTTGTTGTTGGCTTTCATAGGAGTTATTTTTATTGTCTTCTTGTCTTCAGTCTTAAGACCAACAATATAAAATTTTAGATCTATTTTCTTCCTTGGTGTTTCTCTAACCTTAGAACTTTGTGCTTTTTCAAAGCCTAAACCAGTAGTATCCTTGTGATGTTTCTTCTTGCTCAACATCTCATATAAACACTCAATACTCTTTTCAAATTGAAGTGCCTTGTGTAACTTGGAAGATTCTTTTTCTAGTTCCTTTCTCAAATAAACTCTCTTTAACTCATATCTTTCACAATCAACCTCTTTTGCTTTAAACTGATTTTTGACTTCTTCTATTTTCTTAACTTCTACAACTTGTACCTTCAAATCTTTGATCAATTTTTCCACTTCTTGAAGGGATGAAAGTGTCTTGGCCTTTGACTCCTTTTCTTCTTGAAGCTACAACTTTAATCTTTGATTCTCTATTTTGAGTTTCTTAATCTCATCAAGGCCACAAATGAGTTCACCTTCAACATCAATTTCACATTCATCTTCATCATACTCTTGTTCATAGTCACTCACAAAGTGATCTCAACATTCTCAACTACAAAATCATCTTCTAACCTTGTATCTTCTACAATTTGTAAGTCATTTCTTACAACTGCTTCTTCATCATCTTTTGTATTTGATTTAGATGGTGCTTGTTGTTTAGCATTTTGTTGAGTATTTCATTTTCCTTTGTTTATTTTTCTTTTTTCCATAATAAGTACTCCACTACCAAGATCTCTTAAGTTGATTAAACTTCTGCAAAGTACCTAATGCTCTGATTCCACTTGTTGGAGTATAGAACCACTAAGAGGGGGGGTGAATCAATGGTCAAATAAAACAAATTTCAAAACTTAATACACTTGATTATTCATTTAAGACTCTAGATATTGCATGTTATGAAAATCACAAAGATATGAAAATCACAACATAACATTTGAATCAAGGATGAGGGTATGTGCATGATCATCATGGAAAAACTAGGCCCTTAAGTGGCGAAAAAATTAGAAAAATCAAAGTTAGGAAACTTGACGTAAAAATTTGAATAAGTTATCTATATTATTTCAAAAATATGTAAGAATATAATCTGTAGCAAATTTAATGTAGTTTCTAAACTACTAGGTTTATTTAAAAAAATAAAATCTATTTGGTGAAAATTTGAAATTTCAATGGAGTAGTACTTAAATTTTAGGGAAAAAATAAGAAGTAGGTGTATGTCTGACTACCCTAACCACAATAAAATGATAATATTTTTTTATAATATTTTAGATATAAGTAGAGGACTCATGTCCCAATGTGATGCATATTTTTTTGTAATTTTATTCCAAGTAAATAATTAATTATGAATTTTTTATTACAACTTTTTAAAAATATAAAACTCGTATGTTTGATCACCTTAACTTGGTCAAAACCTCATGAAATTCATTTTTTTTTCAATCCTATAGTATGCAAAGCATAGAATGCGACACATGTTTCAGATTCAAAAAAGTGATACCATTTGAAAGCTATAGATGTTTTTCAATCAACCTATCAATCAGGACTTTAGTCATAATTCAAATAGAAAATGAATAATAATAATTTATTAAATTCAAAGTGAAGCATAGTTTATATTGGTGGAAAGCTGAGAATCTCATTTAAAAACCCTTTTCATTTCATCAATTTTGGGTAAAAAAAAAGTTGTCAGCCACATACTCTACACTACCCATCATATCGCCACTTTTTGGCCCATCATGATCCTACACATACCCATGATCAACCAAGCACAATGTGAAACATCGTCAAGAAGAAAAAAAACACATGATTTATAAGTGGAAAAACCCTAAAAGGGTTAAAAAACCACTATAAACATTTTCTCTATTAAGCCTCATTGGCTACTCAACCTTCCTCACTGGAAAAGTACTATGCCTCACTAGAAACTCACCATACTTTAGAAGAAATGAGAAAAAATAGAGGGTTACTCTGTTTCCACACAAATCACTGCTCTATCTCTGCACTAGCAAAACTCCATCTCCCTTATTCACATACAAACATTCAAGACATAACACCTCCTTGAATATATGGAATATAACTTCTTTACAAGACTCCACTCATCTCAACAAACACAAGCTGGATTTGATCTAGTGCAAATATGAATGAAGGAACCTTGACCTCTGCTCACTCGATGTTTGTAATCTTCTTTTTATGCACATATAAAAGACACAAATAATGTCACTCAACCTTAAACAACTCACATTGACACTTACAAAATCATTTCCTTTGTTTCCAATCAATCAATCTTAAATTTCAGTCTCATGAACATTTGTTCATCCATAAAACTATTTGACAAAGGCATAAACTATTATTTTCTTCAAAAGAAACCTCCTACTATTGACTCACTCTAGACCACACTCATTCAACCTTGCATAAGAGAATATCCTTAACTCAATAAATACAAACTTAGTCATACATGTTGACAATTGAACCTTTTTAAATGCACACATAGAGAACTATCTCAACAATCTAAAAACACAATTTTGAGAATTCATTGACTCCTCTAAAAATCATCATACTCTGCTCATAAAGCCTACACCATCTTGAATATCAAAAAGTATTACAGTTGTATCTACCTTTCATTTTTTCAATCAACAACATACATTCTCTTCACATATTCACAGTATCAGGATCTTCAAAAAAATGTTGATAGAGATCACACACTTCAGATTATAACCTTCTCAATAACTCTTTCATGTTCTACTCTTCAAATATTTCTCACTCTGTACATTCATAATAGAAGCATGATGTTATAATCTCAAAATTCTTCTCTCAAATCCTAATGGAATACAAAGAAACTTTGAACATTGTTCCTTAATCTTCATTTTTTGCATCATTCAAAAAAACCCTTAACTGTTAAACTTCCTATCAAAACTTAGGCTTCAAAAAATAGTTGTTCAGTAGTTTAAATATAAACCTTTTATCTTATCTTGCTGCCACTACTAACTTTGAAAGGTAAACATTGATCTTGCTCTGAATGGTCAAAAGTAGATCATTAACTTTCCTAGCTAGTTAGACTAAGTGGACGGGCCAATTAACCATGAAAAAAACCCCCTTAAGTAATTACTTAAAAAGTCTCTAACCAATGATATAAAGTCACCAACCAAATGCAATATAAAGTGAATTAAGCTTTAAATATCTTCAAAATACTTAAACTCTAAATCTTAGGGTTTTAGGTATTGCTTAGTAAAAGAAATTATCAAACCCTCAAGAGGATTTACATTAGCCATACCTCTAACTGATGAAAGATGATTATCACTCACAACTTTAACTCTCTAAAGAATAGTTCCAAGAGATCATAATAACTTAGCCACTCTCCATATCACTACTTATACCTTTAACAATCATGTTTTTTGCTAAACTTATTTCACTGAACATCAAACCATTGAAATAAAGCAACTTTCTGAGTAAGCATGACATGCACAACTCACTCTCACCAACCTCTCCTTCTCACCTTTCACTTTTTACATAATACCATGAAATATATCATCATTACCTTGAAATGCAACAATAACTTTGTATCAACACCTTTGAAAAATGCCTTTGTCTTCTTAGAAGCAACACTGAACTATCAACACTATCATCAACATTATCAAACACTATGAAACAACTTTATGAAATAACTCCATGACAAGAAACTTTATGATAGCTACCATTATACCACCACATACTTTGAAAATTCAATAAATTCTATGATAGAGTGATCAACAATTACGTTGTCCTGAAGCAACTCAATGAATGATATTTATCCTGAAGAAACTTTGTGATACATAAACCATAAGATGATCAATGTAGAAAACCATGAAAAAACTCTAGCTTTTGATATCAACATTTTGACATGTTAAAATGACATAAGTACCTTAATACCATCTGACATAAGTAACACACCAAACCAAGTACCTTTAACATCAATGGAAAAACCGTCAACATTTGACATGAGTAAAAACCTTTGAAGCACCAAGAACAGTTTGAAACCTTTGACATCAATGAAAAACACTGACACTGCTAACAAAATATATAAATATAGATTCTTTAGAGAATTTTAATTTTTTTTTCTTTTAATAACTCTTGTTCTTTAAGAATGTGGTAATGGGAAAAGTATCCCTTCTGCTTTTCCCTTGCTTGTTTGGTCCCTCCTTGTGAACTAGGCTTAATATTGCCTTGATTTAGTGTTGTAATGTGTTTAACGCATTCACATTAGGTCTTGGACCCTTGTCAATTAATGAACATAAATGGTATCTTGCTAAAGTGTTGTAACACACTTTCACACTTTTCTAAGTTTTTATTAATTAACTCAACCTAATAAACCTCTTTTCTAATCAAAGTAAACCTTAATCTTGCCTTGTTTAAAGTGTTTTAACATACTTTCACAATTTTCTAGGCTTGACATTAATAATTGGGCTTTCCTATGCTTTAATTGGCCTTATTTTACATCCGCAAGCCTCATTTATTGCATCTTGTCAAGGATAATCCCAACACCAATCAATACCCAATCATAATTTAGGTGTTTCAGGCTTGAATGGCCCAGATTTAGTGATTTGGGGCTCATTCCCCACCTTGGGCGAATGAGTCCCACCTAGATCTTTTGGTCCCAAACTTGGTTTCACACATTTCTAGGCATTTTAAAATTTGGCCCCAAAAATTACGCCCGGTGGGACTCATTAGCAACCTTGGGTGAATGAGTCCCATATGGTCCAAAATCAAAATTAATTCAAATTTCTTGTGGGACTTTATTCTCCTAGATTTGATGTCAGCTTGTAGTGTTGTAATTTTAGGAATTCTTGCATAATTGAGTATAAATACAAGGTTCTTTCACTAATTTTCACCTAACAAGCAATCAAGTGATCCTTATAGCAAGTTTGAGTTCACAAGAGAATTCAAAATCATTCTAGGGTAGATTATTAAGCATTTTAGAGCATTCTTCAAGCATCATTATCATGTCAAATACTTCATGCAACATGTTTATTTTTGAGCTAACAATTGTGATGTAGGGTTTATGGTTCAAGCAAACATTTCATCCAAGATCTATCACCTTCAAGCAAGATTCAAGATCTACATCCATTGGAGCCACCTCATACATGCTTGCAACCTCTTATTGCTAGGGTTTGGTGAGTTGCAACATCACATTTTGTTCATTCATCACTATCCATTTATATTTCATTATATTTCAAGGTTTAATTACCAACAAGGAGTTTGACCAAAGAAAACCCCTATTCACTAACCCAACAAAAATTTTCACTCTCCTTTGTGTGTGATTTGCAAGTCTAGGTTGCAGATTTCCTAAGGAGAAAGATTGGAGAAAAGTTGTCAAGTCATTCAAAGTTTTCAAAGTTGCTATCAAGCCTTGGAGAACCTTGGAGAACCTTGGAGAAGACCTACAACTTGCAAATTAGGGTTTTAGATTTGAAAATAAATCAGGAAGGAAAGAGCAGACAGAGAAGAGTAGGATCAGACTTTGAAGCTTTAGAAAAGCCTAACTAGATTGATTCACCACTTCTGGCGAATGAGTCCCAGTTCCAGTCAAAATTCAAAATTTTGTAGATTCACTACCTATTTGGCAGATTCCTATTCTCGCACATAAGCCTAGTTTTTGGATTGGTTCACCTAGCTTGGTGAATGAGTCCCAGTTAGTAATAAAAGCAAAATTTCCAGTGTTTTAGACCTCCTTCCAGCCATCTCTAGGTTTCCAGGTGCATACCTTCCTTTCTGTAGCCTTCTGTGTTGTTTCATTTACTTTTCTAAGTCATTTTGTAGTGCATTACATTCAATTAGGGTTTAGTGTTACATCTTACATTTCATTTGTCTTTCCAAGTCTAAACATGGTGGTGAACCCCTTATTAGTTTGCATTCAACCCCTAGAACAACCCTATTGCAAGATTTCTTTCTCTTTTGCATTGATATCTTTAGAGTTACCCTTGAATGTAGTAGGTGGAAAGTGGGTATGCTCTATGTCCCAAGTCATATGATAGCATCCATCCCACATTTCATATGCCACAAAGAATATTTTTTTCAAACCTTTATAAGAATTCATTCTTTTATATCTAATTAATGTTGTAAGATTGATAATGTTCTTAAAATTTTAATATCACTTTAAGTAGTTTTCTAATTATCCATTATTAATTTTTATTGATATATATTTTTATTGTTAAAAGATCTATAATTATTGTTACAAGATTAAGTATATCTTCCTATGATTCTTTAAAGAATACATTTTCTTTATAGAATTATAAGGACATATCTTTAGTATTAATAACTATTTGTATTAAGAATATTCTAAAGAATAGTTTTATTATAAATTTTAAAGAATATTATAATATTAGATTAATGATATATCTATAAGGTTATTAATCTTATAATTCTTATGAATATTATAAGATTAATGATTATTATTCTAAGATAAATAATTAACATTTTAGATTATTAAGGTTATTAAGAATTATTGATCTTAATTATTAATTCTTTATTTCTTAATCTTATTAAAATTAAAAGTATTGATCTTATATGTTTTTAATTCTTTGTTTAAGATTACAAGGTTAATCTTACTATTAAGATTAATATGAATTATAAGATTAATGTTATTCTTATTAAAAAGGATTATAAGATTAATTCTTATAAATATAATATTATCACTTATGTTATTTGCATTATGCTCTTTATTCTTAGACCTTTCAATTGTCTCCATTTATTTTTTTTCTTTTATTTAATCTTTGGCTTCCTTTGGCTCTTTGAACTAATCTTCCTTTTTTCTCATTGTCTTTTCTTTTCTTCTTGGGGTCTCTTTTCTCTGTCCTGGTCATCCTGAGTCTTTGAACCACGTGCCTCCTTCCTTCTCTCCTCTATCTCTTTTTTTAACTAATCTTGGTTTGCAACAATTCATTTAGTCCTTCAGCTCTCTTTCATCTTGACGATGGAACACGTAGTGTGATTTGAAACATTGATGACAAAAACAACTACACAATCAATCGAATCCAAAAATAATATTCAAATAATTAAACACTTATCAAAATGCCCCCATATCCATATAGCATCGGTTCGACGACAAGAAGGGATATGACAAAAAGACATGGTGGAACAAAAGATTTATTGAGAGTTTGAGAAAGGTCGGGTATTGTATTTCTTCCAGACCTTGAGTTCTCCGGGGTGACAGAATGTGGCAAAACTTTGAAGCGTTTATGTGATGTAATGGAAATATGAACATCGATAGGAATAGCGCAAAGATTGGCTGGAACTGGATGTATTGATATTCCTATTGATGACAAGCAAATTTTCGAAATAAAGATCGAAGGTGAATGGCGAAAGTTAGACTTTCGAAGGATGGATTTACACCACTCATCACCTTCCTCATAATCCTTGCATGGTTGACTTTCAAAAAGGCCACAGTGTGTCGGCGTCATCCGGTCAAGGTAGCCTTATAAATACCTACAAATGCAGTGTAAGAGCCTTTTCATGGAAATGGTTAATCTGTGAAATGTTTTTAAAAAAAAACAAAATTCTTATAATTAAATCAGCGTTAATATTTTTATAAAAAATTTATAATGGTTTCAAGATTGTGTAGTACTATAATTGTTAGTTCCCAGCAACAAGATATCATATCAAATATTAATACACAATATATTTAATTTTTCAATATTTATTATTTTTAAAGTGTTCATTTTTTCGCAAACAAGTGAAGACCCAAAAATGAGTGAAACTTTTTCAACCAAACAGATTGACAATAATTCATTGTTTAAAATATTTTTTCTTAAATCATTTGTTAATAGGTGCAACTACTAATCCCCATGTTAATCAATTTGCATTGTGATAGTTCCTCCTCAAGAGGTACTTAAAATATATTATATATTATCTATGTTCCACCAAGTTTTTGGGATTGAGACAAAAGGGGATGGGGGCCACATTTTTAGAACATATCTTTTGAGGCCATTTTAGGGTACAACAGGGGATGACAATGTAAGAAAATAGATTTTTTTTAATAAAGTAAAATATCAAATATTCATATGATAACATTGATCCTTAATACACAATATTAGAATTGAACTGAGATTTCACATGAGATTCAAACAAATTAACAAATACCAAATTTTTATTTTTAACTCCATTCACAATTCATTGTCAATGTGCACATCATATGGAATTAAAAAATATAACAAAATTCTCAAAGAATACAAGCTTGAACTATAAATTAAAAAGTCAGAAGTGCATAGAAAGTATGATGCTACTCCTAATTAGCGTCTACCAACATTGCATGAAAATGGAGTCTAAATTTGAGCCATTGCCACTATGAGGGAGCACCTCATCCAATGGAACTCCAACTAATTCTGCTTGTGTCTACTCATCAATTTGGGTGAAATCTTTGAGATCAACATCTTACTATAAAGCACTGTCTAAAAAAGTAAAAGAATCATTTTTGTTTTCATTTTGGACATTTTAAAAAATGCTTAAATTGCAATGGGGATGATTCGCCATCCACTCAATGTCCCCTCATATTGGGAATGTTTTTGGAATAGTTGGAATGAGTTTTAAAAAATGGACAACTAGGTGATATTTTTGAGGCATCCTTACATCCTTGGAATATGGACAATATAAAAAACCCTGAGGACATGTCCCTAGGGAACATAGTATATTATACTTTTTGGAAAGTTAATTCCAAAAGCTACATACTCATAAAATCTCATCTCCAAGTGAAGTTGTTTGCCTATTGTGCACATGACACAAAGTTGTATTCTAGCCTTGCAATACTTGGATGGGAGGGGTAAAAGTTGCTAGAAGGGCACCATATAAATAGGTTCAATCTAAGAGGTTCGATTGAACCCCATAGATTTCACCTCTTTGGCATACTTCAAACATTACTTGTCCACTATATATATAGTTTTCTAAGGAAGATTAGATTGAAGAGATTTGTTCAAATCCCTTCAGATTGAATCCCCCTCTATATGTGGTGTCATATAATGACAAATAATTGTGATTGGATTCAATCTAAAGCTCTTAGATTGAAACCCCATAGTTCAAACTTTGATGTTTGAGTTGTGGATTTTCATCCACTTTTTTATATTTTCTCTAGAAGTGGGACACACTTATATACTTCAACTCATAAGAATTAGGCTAGGTGAAAGCAAGGCTAAGTATGTTGGCCTAACTATATACAAAAACATGTCATTTCTAACTATACACATATATCAAGACATGACTCAAAACTAAGCACAAAATCAAATAGACAAATGCATTGAAGATATGTTATTTTACCATTACATAAATATTACATACATTAACAAATAAGAACAAGTTGGCCTTGAGCTTTCCTAAATTTGAAGCCTTGAACCATTGTTTTCTCACGATTTTAAGTTTACTTTCAAATATCTCAACAATAAAAATATAAAACACATTAAAACTATTGCTTGATATTTTGTTAGAGAACAACTTGTAAACGAAATCACCTACAAATCTTGTTTACTTGCCTATTTTTTAATTTAATATAAAAAAAAAAAAGTATTTTTAGATATCCCTCCAAATCTCAAGTTATTACAATTCTTTCTTAATCTTTTTTTTTTTTTTCTTTTAACTCTGCTCTTTAATTTTTTTTCTTACCAAAATTATTTTTCTCAAACAACTACACAAAGCAAATTTCCCTTTAAAAAGTTAATAACCAATAGACTGAAAAAAAAACCACAACAACCAAGCAATCCAAAATATTCAATAGACAAAATCGATGAGATTTTATTTGAGAATGACTACATCCTTTTTATGCTTTTGTCTTTATGAACATAAATCAAATATAAAAAATAGCCAATACATTTTTGAAAAATCTTTTAGAAAATACTATCCTGTAAATATATCTTTTAAATCCTTATAACTCTTACCAAATGGACAGAAAAGTAAAATATATTCCAGATTCCCTGTGAAGATGTCTCAACATAAAAATATTTATTACAATGGAAGCAAAAATACATCAACAATGTCTAGTCCAGACGGCCTGTTAAGATGTCTGAACACTAAGTTTTTACTATACTGAAAGTAAAATACTATATCCATAATTTCTAAGGTCAACTTCTCCAATTAGTGCGCTCTCCCAACAGAAATAATATAACACTGTCCATCTGGTTAGACGTTTTGTTCCTCCAATTCACTTTGAAAATGAGTAGCAATACCACGGCAGAAAATCCTGCTACAATTGACAATCCAATAGTCAGCGCATACCATGAAAATCCTTGTTTGGTCTCTTCCTTGACATCAATGGTAGGAGGAGAGAGTGGGGAATGATGGGGATAACATTTCCAGCTTTCAAGAGGGCATCCCCTCAGATTTGGATTTCCTGAAAATGATGGCTTATCAAATGTTATCATATGAGGACCTTGCAGTGGTATCGTCCCTGACAGATTGTTGTAAGAGAGATTTAAATATCCCAAATAATCCAGAGAACCAAGCTGTAATGGAATTTTTCCTGAAAAATTGTTTAGAGAAAGGTCCAGTGATTCCAGCTGACTCAGATTGCCCATGCTACCCGGAATGTCCCCATTGAAACTGTTCCTTGAAAGATTTAGAAACATCAAGCCTTTTAGATTTCCAATTTCCGCTGGAAGATGACCCCATAATCTGTTGTTTGACAGATCAATGCACGTCATACTAGAGTAGACATAACCATAATGCCTTTCTGCTCCCTTGGTAATTATGTTTAAGCCCTCTATATAGTACTTTCCTCCTCTATATTTTCCAAGCACGAAGACGTTTGTCAAAAATTGTTTTTTCCTCTCGCTGAGATGACGATCCCAAAGACGGTCTTCTCCAAGCACGGACATATTTCCCTTTACATCGACCATGGCCGAAAAAATTAAGTAGGTATATGGGATTTCACCAAACAAAAGGTTAGAAGAAAGGTCCAGGATCCGAAGCTCGGGCATTTTGCCAATCTGTGGAGGCAGTTTGCCTATGAAATTGTTCGATCTCATCATAAGAACTTGTAGACTTGAATAGTTAGCAATCCAGGTTGGAATGTTTCCTGTGAAATTGTTTTCACCCACATCAAGCACCTGCAGCCTATAAAGTTCTTCTAATGACAGAGGTAGAAGTCCCTGCAGATTGTTTTTTTCAAGGTGGAGAGACAAAAGCTTTGTTAAGTTGCCAAGCTCCTTAGGGATTTCACCCTCCAATTCATTATTTGCCAGATTCAGCATTACAAGTCCTGAGAGGTTGGCCAGACTGATAGGGATCTCTCCATTTAAATGGTTGTTCTCCAAATTCAACACCCTAAGGGGTGTCCTATGACCCATAACAGGGATATTGCCTCTTAGCTGATTATTTGACATATCCAGAACGATTAGACGTGTCATAGTCCCTAGTGAAACTGGTATTGGTCCTTCAATTTTGTTGTTTGCAAGTAAAAGCACCTCCAAACTTAGTAGTTCAGGCATACGAATATCTACCCATAAAGGGCCATTTAATTCATTTACGGACAGGTCCAACACCTGCAGTTTAAGTGGAATTGAAGCAACAGGGAGAGGACCCTCCAACTGATTGTTTGACAAGTTCAAACTAATCAATTCCGATGAAAATTCCCACAGCCAAGAGGGAAGATTTCCCACAAGATTGGCGTCTGCTAGGTCCACATTTTCAAGCTCCAATTGAGTTGAAATCCAGCTGGGAAATGGGCCTCTAATTTTACACCCCTTCAATTTCAAGGTCTGCAGCTGAAAAGGCGGAATCCAAGGCGCCGAGCCAATGTGGATATTCAACCCACTATAAGACAAGTCCAATTCTTCCAACCTTGAACTTCTGCTCAAGAGAACTTGATCAGAAACTGTTCCTGTCATGTTGTTGTTCGAGAGCAGAAATATTTGTAAAGAAGATGGTAGCGTGAGCAAGGAAGGAATACTTCCATTCAATTGATTATCATGTAAATCTAACACGATAAGAGACATTAGATTCCATACAGAAGGAGGGATTGCACCAGTAAGCCTGTTGCCGCTAAGATCTAAGTATGAAAGATTGATGAGTAAACCCAAGCTAGATGGGAAGGGACCTTCTAATTGGTTCCGGTGAAGGTCTAAAGAAGAAAGGCCGGTGAGATTTGAGATAGCTTCGGGTATGCCCATGATGTCATTTCTGAGACCAAAGCCACCAATATCCAACTCAGTAACATGGCCACCCAATTCCATTTCATCGCAGTGTACACCTCTCCATACACAACAGTCATCTCCCTCCCATGACTTCAGCATTCCATCAGTGTCATTGAAGGCAGCCTTAAGGGTGAGAAGCGCTCTCGATTCATTGGGAGGACATCCATGGACAGACAAAAATAAAATTAAAGAAAATAAGGCACAGTAGAGGAGAGGGAGGGATGTGAGCATACACAAACTATTTGTGGAAACCGCCATTGTCACTACCACGCACCCTCAGTTACAGCTTCATTACTAAATATCCGTATTTCGCTATTTCACACTCTACCTCAATTAGTGCTTCATTACTTTGCCTGTCTAGTTTGCTCTGCATACTCTGCATTCTCTCGTGTATTTCTTTTATAGCAAGAATACTCCGTCTAGTATACGAAAAGGAAAATACACAGAAATTGCTATACACAACACTTAATTTTGTTAACGCTTTACTCACATGTCTTCCACTCTTGACTTTGACTGCTGCATTGTCTAATGATAGCTCTCAGTTTTTTCTTATACAAAGAAATCACAACAATAATGTCCATTGGAGCAGTCTTTATTGATTTTACTTCTTGTCTGTTTTAAATAATGTTGTGTGTTTGTTTTAAATACTGTTGTGTGTAATAAATATTGTGGTTGAGTTATTGGTGAATATAGTTGTGTCATAATGTTACTTCTCTTTTAAATAATGTTGTGTGCGATAAATATTGTGGTTGAGTTATTGGTGAATATGGTTGTGTGGCACAATGTCACTTCTCTTTTGAATCTCTATTTCATAAATGCTCTTCCATTAAGATAACTCGAGACTTTTACATATTGGTTTGTTTTGTGATCACCAAATCACCATTCTTATTTTATTTACCTTCAAGAAAAAGTCTTTTAACTTTTATTTCAAGAAAGAAAAAGACATAAGTACAATTTCAATACAAATAAAAGGAAGTGTAGATACCTAAAATTGACTACATTTGGTCAATTTATCTTTATTTCATTTAATTCATCATAATTTATATTAATTAAATAATATTTAATTATCTAATTGATATTCCACATTTTCCTCCATTTTATTAAGTCCTAGCTTGAGATAAATAATTTATTTTAATTATTTATCTACACCTATTCTACTTTACCTCTTCTATCCCATAAATTAAATACTCTCACATGTCACATCTTCCAACTCCTCCACTTGCTTTCCAATCCTAATCTTAATTCCCACCTAACCTACCCACTAATCATTTACAAACATTTAGTCCATGATTAAGTGGGTCAATCATTATCATCACATCATGCACATGGTACTTTGTACATGTGACATGGCATTGGTACCATGTCAGATGGGCCTTGTCCCCTCAAAGTACAACCTCTCTTGCAAGCCCTCTCATTGTGCCACTTGGAACAATCTTGTGGCTTGAGAAATCACACGCTCTCCTAAGCCTTGATCCCCATCAAGCAATCTTATCCCTTCATTGATTTGCATCCGAAATCTATAAAACCAACACTTGCCATTTTATCAAAAATATCACTTATTTTTACTTAAATGAGCATTATTATGGTACCAAAATTCTGTGAACACACATACAATCAACAATCTTAGGCAAATCTACTTGAGAGGCTCAAAATAGTTCATTTTTAATTAATTCTATTTTGTTTTGAGCTATCTTTGCCTTATCCTAAGTGTTTTCTTGATTTTTTGTTTAATTTGTTTTTTTTATTGCAATTTCATTCAAATTGAGCATATTTTCATGCACACATAAATTTGACACGTTTGATATGATCCATGTCATGGGTGATTTAATTAAAATTTATCCTTTTTGAGTTATTTTACATTTACAATTTCACATAGAGGTGATTGCATGTCTGCTTGTGTAAATGCATTTTGTGAACGAGCAGATTTGATTCTATGGGGTTGGTTTTACTTCAAATTTTTACTAATAGTTTACCTTACATGTACTTGGGTGATTGTGCTCTACAAATAGGTGGATGTACTCAACTTTGGGTGAATTTGTGAATTTGAAGGTGGCTTTTTTGTAGTTAGGTGTTTATGAATATTTCAAGGTGATTCTATGAATTTTAGGCTAGTTTTGCTATAGTTGGGTAGTTCTACAACTTTTGGGGCAACTCTACCTTCTTTTGGGTGAATCCGCTTTGCTCTTGGGTGATTTCACTCTTGGGTGAATTTGTGTCTAGTTGGGTGATCTTTCTCTATTGTTGGGTGATTCTTCTCTTGGGTGAATCCATGACTGTTTGGGTGAATCTTCTTTGTGCATGGGTGAATCTATTATGTGCATTAGTGACTGCATAAGGTATAAACAATCTACTTCAGGTGAATTTTTTTACATTTCTCTTCATGTAGTGCAGTAAAATGCATACCCTTACATTTTCACACTTGTTTGGGCCCACCTTACTTTATTTAGGCTTCTTTCTGGCTTAATTGGCCATATTTTGTATCTACAAGCCCTATGAATTATATATTTTTATGGCTAATCCCGACATTCTCCAATGAATAAATGATAATTTAATGATTTCATTAGAGTGTCCTTGATTTTTGGGTCAGGACTAAAACACCACCTAGGGCATCTTTGTCCCCCAAGGGTCTCAGGACCTTGATTTTGAGCTATATTGATTGGGCCCCTTTTTAGTGTTTGTGCCCCAAGATTTTAGGACTTGGGACTAAGACACTACCTAGAGCGTCTTAGTCCTCCTTGAGTCATTTTTGGGATTTAATTTCAAATTTTGGCAGGATCTAGCTCCTTTATTTAATGAATTCATATGTCGGCTTGGTGTGATGTAATTTTGAGATATTAAGCATAGATAAGTATAAATATAAGGTTTCTCCACTCATTTTCATAACAAGAATTCAAGTATTCATTCCTAAGGCAAGCTTATGCATTCAAGATAAATTCATCAAGCATTTGGAGCCATCATCAAGATTCAAGCATCATGTCAAGGGTTTAGTGCATCCATTCATGTTGTTGAGCCAAGATTGTCCAAGATTATGGATGTAGCATTGAAGATCTATTTGCAACCATTGTTCACATCAAATTCCAAGATCCAAGATCTACATTCTTCATTGACACTACATGGTAGATTGCATATTTTATTCACAAGACATCATACAAGGTGATATCATTTACATATTTCATGCTTCATGCTTCATTTCATTCATTTCATCATTTAGTTTAATTACCTGTACAAGGGGTTTGACCAAGGAAAACCCCCATTCGCTAACAATCAACAAGTTTTCCATCTCTTGTGTGTTTGTATTTGCATATCTAGGTTGAATAATTGAAGATCCTTTGGAGTGAAAAGTTGCAAAGTTGTATTACAGAGTTGTCATCTTCATGGAAACTCACCTATAGGTCGAATCCAAAAGTTTCAGAACCTCAGATCTAAGAAGAAGCAAGTGCATCACTTGGAGCTTAGGATCACATTCAGAGTCTTCATAAATTTAGAACAAGACTAATACATAACCTAGGGAATCTTAGTCCTCCTAGGGGTATTTTTCAAAGATTATTCAAGATCTTGATTTGACACCTGAAGATTCTGTATTTACCCTAAAAAACAAGAGCATGACTAAGACAACAGTAAGGGAATCTTAGTCCTCCATAACACTTTTTGACAATATTTTTGCATTTCCAGAATCCTCATCACATTTCTAGACTTCCCAGGTACACATACCCTAACTTGGTGTAGCTTAATTTCATCAATTGCACTCATTATTTGTCTTACATTACTAGGTTTTGTGAGTTGAAAGTTAAGTTATCTTTTCCAAGCATTTGCTTGGTGGTGAACCCCTCAAAGCTTAAAGAACCCCCTCCTATGTCCTTCTCATTGAGAATTGACTCACCTTGCAAGGTTGATAGTCAATCAAATTAGGGCTCCTAGGACATTATTGAATGATGATAGGAGAAAAGTGGTGTTCTATTACCTTGGTTATAAAGCACCCATTTTCCTAATATTCATTTGGTGAACCCAAATTTTGAGCATTCATTTCTGATTTTGGAGTCTATTAAAGTCCTTAGATCTAGATTGCATCCACTCTTGCAATGCATCTTGTATTAGTGAAAGGAATCTAGGGTTTCTTGCATTAGTGAAATTGCATTTAGGGTTTCTTATATTCGCATTAGTGAAAAAACACGTAGGTTGCATTTTCACTTTCTTGCATCATTTCTAATGGAACCCTTGAATAGTTATTTTGGTTCCATTTATCATCCTGCAAAATTTTTGCTAAGTTTTATCCTGGGGGATTAGGGTTTTGGTTTATCCTCACTGTTGTATGCTTTTGTGTTACTTGGAACCCTTCTTAAATAACCCTCGTGCTCGCATCTTTTTCAAGGTTCTAATTCGTCATTGACCTTTTGTTGCCCATTTCCGGTCATGTTAAAACATCTTGTGTCATTGGAACTCATGGAGTAACTAGTCCCTCGTGCCTAGGTCCGATGTTCTTATATTTTATAAGGTTGATCGATTGACCTTATTTGGCCTTTACATCCTTTGAAATGATATGTTCTAAAGTCCTTCGAGGCCCTTTTATATGCTGTCCTAGGCACTCCCCTTCTTAAAAAAAATTGCAAGCATGTGCTAAATTTTCTTCACTTAAGTCTCATCCAATGCTTCTCTTTATCTCTCATCGTAAATGGCTTTTGAAATGTAAATTTAAATCATCGATGAGTGACGAGCAGTGTTTCTTTGGTTTCACACATTGTGGATGGCTTTGAGAACTTTTGATATGTATCAACAATGTGCGATGTTCTAGTTTCTCTTTGTATCATTGAAGGTTTCGGCTATCACTAATTGCTCTTGAATTTTGAGTATTGAATTAGCGATGAGTGATGACCTTTGGGATATTTTTTCATCACTCATCGCGGATAAGTGTTTGATTGTCTTGTTTAAATCAACAATGAGAAATAAGCGGTATTCTCTTTTGTTTCGTGTGTCGCAGATGGGTTTTGAATGTTGGTTTTTGTATTAGCGATACACAATGCAAGTGTTCTATGTGTGATCACTAGCTTCCTTCTCATCTCTAATTTATTAATGGTTATAATGGAAATTAGCAATATCCGATGACCCTTGGAGCTTTTATATTTTCTCCTACCACTCATCGTGGATTCGTTCCAAGATTTGAGTTCTGAAATAGTGATGAATGATGCAGTCATTTGTTCAAACTTTTTTTCACTAATTTGAATTTCTCTTGTGGGTGATGTCTTTTGTGCCTTTTATTTTCATGTAGGTGCATGTGTCTTAATCTTGTTTTATTTCCTTACCTCCTGTCACTAATGTGATATGGAGTTAAAATCATGAATTAGCGATATGCGATGGGTGATGAACATGATCAAGGATGGGCCATAAATTCAATGGCTAAGATCTCATTGCATAGGTACTAACGTCATTGATAAGATTTGTGAAAGTTGAAAGGTATCAATGATGATCAATGGCTATAGAATAAAGAAAAACATGGCAACATCTAGAGGACATCATTGAGTGTATGTGCAGGATCATCATGGAAAAAATAAGCCCTTAAGTGGCAAAAAAAATAGAAAAAATTGAGTTAGGCAACATGATGTAAAAATTTGAATAAGTTATCTATATTATTTCAAAAATATGTAAGAATCGAATCTATAGAAAATTGAATGTAGTTTATAAACTACTAGGTTAATTTATAAAAAAAAAAATCTATTTGGCGAAAATTTGAAATTTCAATGCAGTAGTACTTAAATTTCAGGGAAAAAATAAGAAGTAGGTGTCTGTCTGACCACCCTAACCACAATAAAATGATAATATTTTTTTATAATATTTTAGACATAAGTAGAGGACTCATATTCGGATGTGATGCATATTTTTTGTAATTTTTTTCAAATTAAATAATTAATTATAAATTTTTTATTGCAACTTTTTAAAAATATAAAAAACTTGTATGTCTGACCACCTTAACTTGGTGAAAACTTCATGAAATTCAATTTTCGTTTTTTAATCCTATAGTATGTGAAGCATAGAATGTGATGCATGTTTTGGATTCCAAAAATGTGATATCGTTTGAAAGTTATAGATGTTTTTCAATCAGCCTATCACTCTGGACTTTAGTCATAATTCAAATAGAAAATGAATAATAATTATTTATTAAATTCAAAGTAAAGAATAATTTATATTGGTGGAAAGATGAGAATCTCATTTAAAAACCCTTTTCATTTCATCAATTTTGGGTAAAAAAAAAGTCGTCAGCCACATAACCTACAAATACACATCATATTGCCACTTTTTGGCCCATCATGATCCTGCACATACCCTATCAATGATGTGTGATGTTCTAGTTTCTCTTTGTATCATTGAAGGTTTCGGCTATCACTAATTGCTCTTGAATTTTTAGTATTGAATTACCGATGAGTGATGACCTCTGGGATATTTTTTCATCACTCATCACGGATAAGTGTGTGATTGTCTTGCTTAAATCAACAATGAGCAATGAGTGGTATTCTCTTTTGTTTCATGTGTCGTAGATGGGTTTTGAATGTTGGTTTTTGTATTAGCGATACACAATACAAGTGTTATATGTGTGATCGCTGGCTTCCTTCTCATCTCTAATTGCTTAATAGTTTTATGATGGAAATTAGCGATGTCTGATGACCCTTGGAGCTTTTATATTTTCTCCTATTGCTCATCGTGGACTCGTTCCAAGATTTGAGTTCTGAAATAGTGATGAACGATGGAGTCATTTCTTCAAACTTTCTTTTATTAATTTGAATTTCTCTTGCACGGGCGATTTCTTTTGTGCCTTTGATTTTCATGTAGGTGCATGTGTCTTAATCTTGTTTTATTGCCTTACCTCCCATCACTAATGTGATATGGAGTTCAAAGCATGAATTAGTGATATACGATGGGTGATGAACATGATCAAGGATGGGCCATAAATTCAATGGCTAAGATCTCATCGCATAGGTACTAACGTCATTAATAAGATTTGTGAATGGTGAAAGGTATCAACGATGATCGATGGCTACGAACAACGTGGCAACATCTAGAGGACATCATTGAAAGCAAGAAAGAAAGTAGTGAGTTGAAAGGGGAGCCACCGTTGCAGTTTTAAAATGACATAATAAATAGCCAGGGTTTGAAAGTGAATGGCTAAATGTCAGTTTGCTTGCATGAGCTTTCTATCAAACATTAATGGTGATAGGTTCCTTTTCTTGGCCATAAATAAGGTAGCTAGCTTGTTTTTCACACATTTGGAACTGCTCAAGAGTAGAGAAGAAAGCCATAAGCTAAAGAAGCAGTTTGGAAAGCTCCAACAAGAAATTACAATAGCAATTGTATCGGTCATTCAGCCAGGTAAGCAAATTGTTGTACCTCTTCCTGTCCAAAATACTAATATATGCTATTCTAAAAAGGGTAGTAGGGAATTTGGGAGGTAACTTGCTTACAAGTTATTCATTTGAGTATCTTCAATTGGGGTGATGAATATTGTATAAAGTCTGGGAATACATTGATCTATAATTTGTGTCTTGATTTTTCATTCTAGCATAGGTCTTTTTGATTGAGACAACTATAAAACCTTGTCCTACCACTTTCAAAATATGAGTGAGCTAGAACCCAGTGAATCTAGTATTATACCTAAGATGAAACCGAAGAAAAAACTTGTTTAAAGGCTTAAAACCCAGGATGTTTCATCTCCAGTTAAGCTATAGCCACTTGCAACATCTAACCCAATGTCAAGTACCCCTACGAAATATACTAGGGCTAGAATTGAAAAGAAAGAACAAGAGAGGTTCATAGAAGGGGCCTCTAGAGAAGTAAAGGAGGGAGGGTCATGAATTGGCAAGAGACCTATGGGTCAAGTTGTCATGATGACTAGATTGATTGACAATGTTGGTGAAATTGGAGAATTGGCCTGGCCTTAGAGTGGATGGAAATTATTCCTGTATGATTTTAACAAGAAAAATTCTAAGAATCCGACATGTTACTTATGGGGGCTCAACCTTGGGAAGTTGGTGGTACCCAATGTGTTTGTGGAAGTAGATGTGATGATGGAGTTGGCTAGGCACAATAATCCAACTGACAAAACAATCAAGAGTGAAAATGGAGATGTAATCTTGGAGGTAACAAGGGATAGGGTTATGGAGATATTTGGGTTGAATCCCAATTATACTGTAAAAATTAAGCGTGTATAAGAGTGAATTTTTACCCCATGTGAAAATCCTCTTTTTTCCTTTGTCCACTTTAGAAAACCAAGTTCAGAGGCTTAATTCCACCTAAGCCCACTGCTTGCATCACACTTGGCACCTGTTTTGAGCGTCGGTGGAGGTGCTTCTATTGGAGATGCCCACACGATGTGTAGACATCCATGCGGTGTGCTTACATCCCTGATAGATTCTCGCATCTGGAGCCTGCATAGGCTTTACACTTCCCATTGGGGGTCAATTTGCAATGCCCTTCTTGACTGACCGACTCAAATATGGTTGTTTCTCTTCATCTCTTTTCATATTCACTCCTTGAACAAGAATTTCATCTCTTCACCTCTTCTACACATCTTCTAGCATCTTCTCCACTTCATTCACAAGTTTCACAAGCTCTTCTGAAGCTCTAAGCAGATTTTTCACCATCTCTTCAATCTCCATACACTTTACACTTCACAGTAGTAACATCAACACTCCACTACTTTAGTAGAGAAAGTGTGGAACAAAACACCATAAGTAGCAACTGAGGTTTGAGTTCCTCTCATTTTCTCCCCCATTAGCCTTGAGCACTTTTGGTGGAGGTGGCAAGCTTTCACTCCTCTCCTCTATTACTTGGTTGAGTAGCATAACATTGTTTTGTAGTGCATTAAGAGCTCTTTACTTCATTTCTACTTTTCTCTCCATCTAGTTGGTTGTTTGTGGAGGTGGGACACCAAAATAGGGTCTGACTGAGGCAGGCCCCTATACAACTCCAACAATTTCTCTCTCCCTCTTGTGTGCAGGTTTCGAAGAAATTCGTTTGGTGGAAGCTTCATCATCCACACGGTTGTAAGTATTCCCTTCTTTTCCTCTCCTTATCCTTGTCATCTATTATTTACTTTACTTCAGTTCTACTACTTTATCACATTATGTAAGTTCTTAGCAATCAGATAGAAGCATTTGGGTATGTGCAGGATCATGATGGACCAAAAAGTGGCAAGATGATGGGTATGTGGCTGACGACTTTTTTTTTACCCAAAATTGATGAAACGAAAAGGGTTTTCAAAGGAGATTCTCAGCTTTCCACCAATATAAATTATGCTTTACTTTGAATGTAATAAGTAATCATTATTCATTTTCTATTCAAATTATAACTGAAGTCCTAATTGATAGATTGATGGAAAAAAATCTATAGCTTTCAAACAGTATCACATTTTTTGAATCCAAAACATGCGTCACATTCTATGCTTCACATAATATAAGATTAAAAAAAGAAAAATTGAATTTCATGAAGTTTTGACAAAGTTAAGGTGGTCAGACATATGAGTTTTTTATATTTTTTAAAAGTTGTAATATAAAAAATTAATTATTTACTTGGAAAAAAATCACAAAAAAATATGCATCACATCGGGACATGAGTCCTCTAATTATATCTAAAATATTATAAAAAAATATTATCATTTTATTGTAGTTAGGGTGGTTAGACAGACACCTACTTCTTTTTTTCCTGAAATTTAAGTACTACTACATTGAAATTTCAAATTTTCACCAAATAGATTTTTTTTTTAAAAACAAACCTAGTATTTTGGAAACTAAATTCAATTTTCTACAAATTCTATTCTTACATATTTTTGAAATAATATAGATAACTTATTCAAATTTTTATGTCAAGTTGCCTAACTCTAATTTTTCTGATTTTTTTTGCCACTTAAGTGCTTGTTTTTTCCATGATGATCCTGCACATACCCATTCACTTTTTTGTTTTCTGAGACATTCTCATTCTCTGGTCCATACGAGATGCCAACGCACCTCTAGGATGCTAGCATGCCACATTGTTGTTCATATTTTGTGTTGTCATCCTTTGGTTGAGAGCTTGTCAGTTTGTCTAGAAAATCTTCGTGACCTACTCTTTTTGATTCTGAAACTCTCGTTGTTGTTCCATTGAGGTTGTATAGGGAAGTTCACCTCGTGAAGATCTCTTAATGAAGAAAAATCTTGAGTAGCGAATCCCCCTATATTACAAAGCGTACAGATCTATATGGTGAATATGAGTATAACAAATTTACATTAAAAAATATACTGCTTGTTTGGCACAGAAAGAACAAGGAAATATTTCTCCCTAAAGATATTGAGCCCTTTGAATGTGAAGAGTTTTTGGATAATTTCAAGAACACCTACTATTTCCTAAATCAAGTTTTGGCTCAAAATTTTGAGGCAAGGATAGCCCCTGACCTGTTGGTAATGACAGTGGATATATAGGCTCATAATGAGAACACTGGTTTTGATTATGTTGCCTATGTTGTTGAACAAATGCATGATGATTTCACTAATCTGAAGAAAGAGGTTCTTCTTCATCATTTCCCATATTATTCTTTGTTAATTCATATGCTCTTGTATGAGGGTGATTATAGCTAGAAAAGAGGGTTGAAATTGAGATTGAGGGACAATGAGAACAATTTTTTGCCAGTCCAAATGTGGATATATATATTTGGGATCAGGATTGTCCCAATTCCAACTATTTCATGTTTGTTAATGTTATTGGGTTTGGTATCCTAGAATGTTTGGGTGTAGCACCTATTCATAGGCTCTCTCAAACAATCATTTAAATATCATGTGCCCAAAGGATATAGAGGGATTAACTACAAACCATAATTGGGAAGACTAGTTTCTACACTTAGCGTATACTTTGATCAGAGCTTATGGATCTAAGGTGACACCTCATTGCTTGCCCCTGTATGTTTCTGACTGATTAGATTTATGGAACTAATGTGGTAGATTGATTTCATTGATTATGAATTGTTCAAAAAGCCTAAGAAGGGTACTTTGGTGAGTCCCCAATGTTCTTTTGCTTATTTTAAGGTTACTACCCCTGAAGGGTATAAGAAATTTAGAATCATGGTGAATAACCTCATATTACCTTTTAATGAGGTTAGGAGTTTTGACCCTGAAGGATTTTCACATGCAAAGAGAAGGGATAAAAACTTATCAGGAATATATCACGAGTTATTGTACATGTTGATGTGTTTTTTATGCACTTCTCAACATAGGTAATACATGGGTACACTACCTCTCTTGAAAGGAGACTTCCAACAACAAGTTGCTGAAAATCACCCCAAGGTCTCCCAGGTGTCAAATCATGACTTGCATGGAATTCCTCAATAAATAATTGATGTGATTTTGCTGGTAATCATAGGGTAGAATTACAAAGCTATGTAGAATGGAGTGGATCATGAGAATTGAAGTTCCTTGGGATGGGAGCTAATATGCACTTTGCTGCAGGTTCAAACAACAATCTAGAACTCCAATGTTTTTCTTAAGTTTTGGCTTTACAATGTGCAATGAACCTTAGCACAAGTTATTTCTTGAAAAAAAGGAAAAAGGGAAGGGAATAGGAGAGTTTCCTGGATCTACAACTAACTATGAATAGTGATCATGGAGGTTCTGCTATGGACAACTTCCTTCAAACAAAATTTCACTTAACCAGAAGATTCACAGTCTCATAAAATTTGTGATATCTTCTAAGGCATGAAAATATTTCACCATTCATTCC
The DNA here is from genome assembly GCA_007258455.2 of Sequoia sempervirens. Lineage (NCBI taxonomy): Eukaryota > Viridiplantae > Streptophyta > Pinopsida > Cupressales > Cupressaceae > Sequoia > Sequoia sempervirens. The sequence goes on along the minus strand of VDFB02252616.1, from coordinate 219,216,377 downwards.
CCATATACATGCATGAGAAAAGTTAAAAGTGTGGAGCACCTTTGAATTTAAGTCCAGACTAACTTTACACAGCCATCTACCATTAGCAAATAGCAAAAAGTATGGACTAGGAAGGCATCTACACAACAGGAATTTTTACAACCACATAATAAAACTACCAAATCTATCAAAGCAACCTGAAACTAATGAAAAAAAATAAAAATCTAATGAAAACATTTAACTATGGGATATGAATCATGAAACATGTAGAGAAACACAAAAATTCTCCAAAGTTAATATATTTCTATTAAAATTTCTGCAGCATGTCATTACGACTCAACTCTCTGTTGAAAATGAGAGGAGACCCCCTATTTATATTGTCCAAAAAGTAGAATGAATGGCCAAGATTAATTTGCATTATGTGGCCAAGATTCATTACAAATTAGGGTTCTACCTACCCCCCCCCAAATATATTACATTTTAAAATACATTTTGTCCTTATCCCTATTTTTTCTTCTAGTGGCAACACTGTAGCATTTTTTCTTTTGCTAATTGCTCTTTGCTGTAGCTATTCCTTGAGGAGTTCATCATTAATAATAGGGTTTCCCTCTTTTTACTTCAAAGTGGTGTGTTCCATGAACTTCAAGATCAATGGTTGGAGCTTATCAATTTCCATGATATGAGATTGTAGCACTTGGTAGCCCATTGTTTGGACCAGTTAGCGAGCTTTTCCTAGTCTTCATCATATTTGGGAGTGTGGTCTCTGAATAGCTTAGATTGGGCAAAGGCTTAGCTAGAAAAACTCATAAAGTTGGTGGTGATCTCGGTAGACATCCCATCCTCCATCTTCTTCTAGAAATGAGGCTTTATCTTCTTAGGATCAATTTGCATGACAGGCATATCATAGTTTGTCACTAGCTTTAAATACCAAACACAATCTGCCCTAACTTCCTTAGCCCACTCAATATTCGGGTCGAATTTATCAAGCACCTGCTCCAACCTTTCATTTCAATTTTCAAAATCCACCCTCCATGTCTCCACGAGCCAATGATTGTCCTCCTTAAATTCAAGCTCCTCTTTCAAAGTTTTCTTTGGAAATTTGAGGATGGCCTCAATTTTTGGGTAAGTAGACCCATATATCCCTAGAAAATATATAAAAAATTTCCTTGTGCTTTCAAGAGTCCTTTGTAACTCCAAGAACTTGTTTGTTATTCTAACAACATGGTTGATGCCCATATTCCCAACATATAAGACCTGTCGGAACTAGCTCTCTGTGGTCTTATCCAAGTTCTTCCTCTTTTCGAGCTTTTCTATTTGCTCCTTTGACAACAACTGTTGTGGGGCCGAAGACGTGGTAGGAACTTCCTTTACTGAAGACCACTTCTAGATGTAGGCTGTTAGATTAGCCACTTGTGCCTAGAGCTCTTCCTTTGAAATCTTATCTTGCTGAATTAAATGCACCACCGTGGCGACGGAGTCCTAAAGGTGCTCTACTTTCTGCTCTCTGGTAGTTGTTCCTAAATCAATAGTGAATATATTATAGTTTACCCCTTATTTTCCCACCACTGATGTAGCTACGTGCATAGTTCTAGATCCCAAAGCATCCATTGTCACCTTGGATCTGACCTTGGGCTTCTTCTCTTTCTTGGTACTAATTTGTGCTCGAGCTAAGATAGCCTCTAGTCTTTCTCTTGGATCACTTGGGGGAGGAGCCTTCTTATTAAGTTGCTTTTCCAGCCATTTGGGCATCTAAGCTTTTCCTTTGGGTGATTCACTATCACCTTTTTCTTCATCCCCTATGATTTCAATTTCTTTATCTTTGGAAGCTTCCTCCTCCACTCTAGTGTCTTGTCCCTCTTCTTCATCAGAGTCTCGGGTGAATGTTAGGCACTTGATTGGGGACTTGGTGGGCAGGCATTCCTTGGGACTTTCTTCCCTCTTAGCCTCCCCTTCTTTCTCTTCTTCATTTTCTTCATCATGTTTATCTTCATGCCCGCACTCTTCAGGCTGTAGATTCCCATAGGTTTCAGCCTCTTCCTTGGGCTTATCTTCCTCTTTATCTTCCTTCTCCTCGTGGAGGGGCGATATATATTCATGTTCTTTTCTCTCCTATTCTTCCTGCCCTTCAGAGAGAACCATCTCCTTGTCGTGGTTAGGGCCTTCTTCCTATTGCTCTCGTGTTAGAAGTTTCATGCCTTCTTCCATTTTATCATCTTCTTGTCTCCCTTCTTCTGATGGTAGCCTTTCTATTTCTTCTCCAACATCCTTCAATTTCCTAGCCATCTCTTACTCGAAGTCAGCATCAAATTCCTGTATAATTTTAGTATTGGCATCCCTTTCATCACTACCCTTAGAATACCTTGTCTCCTCTCCTTCATGAACTACCTTATGAATTTGCAGATGCTAATGTTCTGGGTGCTCATGGCAGTTGTCTGCTTCCTCTTCTAATGCCTATGCAACTTCCCTTTCCCATCGTTCCCATTCCTTAGATATTTCCATTGTGGAATTCATCTTGGGGGGCTCAGTTCGAATCTTTGAAATTGGAACACTAGCGAGGACTTGTGCCAAGGCAACCTGGATGGCTAGATTTAGTAATACTTCAAATATTTCAGAGGGAGCAGTTTGCATGTGTTAGGAAAAATCCTCTGGGAGTGAGAGTGTTGGCATTGGAATCGTTGTTGTTTGCAGTGAGAGCGACATGGTTGGGGACATGGAGGCGAAGGAGAGTGGAGAGGTGGTGGTGGAGGAAGAATCAACCACCACGACTGGCCCAATTGGTGAGGAAGAGGCGAGGTGGACTGAAACATCCACCATAGGTGGGGAGGTAGCGACCACAACTTGAGACCATGACGGAGGAGTAGTAGTGACGAAGGTAGCTGGTGGAGACTTAGGCTGATCTGTTTCCATTTCTTCTCCTTCATGGAGCAGGTCCTCCTGAATAACATGTACTATAGAAGTACTGCCTGACCTTTTATGTTTCTTTGAAGGTTCCCCTTCTGCAACCTTTGTTGCATACACCTTTGGGTTAGGATGCTACTCCTCAATCTCCTTTTCACATGTTCCTTCAACCATGCAACATTCCAATTCACCCATTCTCTTGTATGAGCTTTGATCGGTTTGGTTATGATATCGAGGTCATGGACCTCTTGCTCGTCCCAGTCTATTGTTGGAAATGACAGGCTGGAAACTACATTGTATTGAGGGTCCATAATTGTACTCTCGTCCTCTTCCACTTGGTCAGGCACTCGAAACAAATTCACCCTTTTCACAAAGTAGGTTGTCATTCGCATGTAATTCCTCATGCACACCTCCTTATCGTCTTGGAAATTTTCCCATAAATCTCCAACATGATGCAAATGGGTGTAGTAGGGTCCAAGTGCCTTTCTTATATACCTATAAGGGTCCATTCATGGACGAGTGGTATGTAGCCAGAAATGGTATTTCGCTAACTTCTTTTTAGAATTCCCCGCACATTGAGAAGTATGTAGCTTACACATCCCTTGGCCAAAAGAAAGGGGATAAGGGATCCCTACCAAATGCTTGCTTCTAAGAAGGGTATGTACATGTTGTAGTTGTTGAGAGAGTTCTAACAATACAATCTAGCTGTTGGGGTACCAGGGTAGCTTGTTCAGCCTCTCTGTGAAGCCTTGAGCACTGATGTACGTGAACTTGGGATACTAGATGAATAAGAAGGCATAGTGCTTGAGGAAATCGCGAGCATTTTGGGAGACTCACCTCCAAGCAATCTAATAACATGACCTATGAAAGCATCATTCACCCTACAATAATCTTTCTTGTAATTCTTGTACTATAATTGAGGGTACCTATCATAAACCTTCAGCTCCTAGCCTTGGTCTTCATTTAGAGCTTTGAACAAGTCATTGTATTGCCTCCGCTAGACTAGTGAATAAACCAGGTAATATGTCATATAGAACTTGGAGGTTTTCTTGGTGTTCATAAATTGCTCATGGAAGCAATCGCTTATTATTCCTCCCCAAAAAATTGTGGTGTTTGTGGTAACATCCTCCTTTTTATGGAGAATCTGTTCAACAAAGTAGACCATCCACTCTTGAAAGTAGGTCGTAGTACGAAGGCCCATTACCTTGCTTAGCATGGTCACCAGGTCATGATAGTCCTCATGGAAATCACTGCAGAAAAGCTCCTGAGGGACCTTCGCAACACTGCCCCTCTTCTCCTTGAGCCAATATTGATTTATAAGTTTTTTACAAACAACTAGGTCCTCGTCCCACATTGCTTTACATTCCTTTATGGTTGGAAATTCCATCTCCCCAAGGGTAGGGATGTGGAAGGTCTTTGTTATTGCTTCGCTTGACATGTCAGCTAGAATGTTGCCATCTTTGTCTACAATGGTTCTAGTTTCTGGCTGGTATGCTACCCTATAAGCCATTACTAGCTTAGGGGCAACAAGAGATGGAGGGAGACCTCTAACCTTAGAAATTTCGTTGCCTCTAATCAATCTGGCATTTTTTTGTCTTAGGACTGATTCTGACTCTTTTTTTAAATTCATCAATGTGAACATGCCCAATGTTAGTATCTATAATCTCTTTCCAATCTGTGATGAATTTTGAGTGCAACAACTCCCTTTAGAATTGGTATTTCATCTGATCCTTGTCTTCTTTCCCACAAGGAGCTCTACTTTTTTTCTTCCCTTTATCTTTGTCTATGGCTGCCCTTGAGGGTCTTGCACCTGATTCCATATATTCTGCAAACAAAAGCATGATGAGTACAATCAATCATGAAGACACCAATGCTAGCCAAAATCCCTGTCGATGGAGTCAGATTAGATAACACATCATTCATGAAATCAAACATTTACTTTGAGATGTCATTAGCAGTTTACTAAATGGAATTTGGTTATCTTGGGTCACAGGTGTCAGACTTCCCTGACAGGATTATTGTTTTGAAGGGAAAATAGGGAATGACAATCTGCATGGTTACTCCCCACTTCAGATTTGGATGATTTGAAAGGTTCATGTAGGAGAGGGTTTAATTTGAGCTCGTGGGTTGAGACTTATTTCCAAATTGGAGGTTGTTTAGATCATCATTAGGGAACTCAAAACTATGAGGAGGGGAAGCCATCTGATGTTTATTGTTTGGAGCAAATCTAATGAAACAAAGCTCTGCTGGTGGAGTTTTGGGGTTCGAGACTTGTGATGCTAAAGGATGGTCATTATAACTCCTTAGGTGCTTAAGTGTTTGGGTCAAGAAGGTCGAAGAGCTACTTGAGGATGGTTGTTCGAAAATGGCAAGCACTAAGCAGAAGTTTGATGGGAGTGACCTGGCGGACCATGCCCGATAGAGTGTTTTTCTTTCAGGTTTTCTTCATTCCTAAGAGTTCTACAGACATTTGGAGTACGAGGCCAATATCCAGAAGGACGGGCTTGCTTTTCCTTCATAATGGTAGGGACGTGACAGAGTCCCGATGGCAGAAGTCCGACGGAGTGGGTTCGGTGAAGGCAAGGGAACTTTAATTTCATCATTTTTCATTTACGAAGCATAAGGACACCTGAGACCCTAAGGGCATAAGGTGGTCACCTGATGACCATTTGAAAATGACAAAGTTGTAACAGAGGTCTACAGACAAAACTTTGGGGACTGGGACCTGGGGAAAATGAAGGATGCAATAGTTTTTTTTGTTTAACTCGGGCGGCGAATGTGAAGGTGGATCTCGAGGCTCAAGTGGGCAGGGTTGCTATGCTGTTTAAAATGATGAAAGCTACAAGGCATCTTGGGGGTGGAACTCCACGGGAGCAGGCTCGGGAAGTATGATTGGAGGTAGGTAATTCAATTTTGTTAAGTTTCAACAGCGAACGGTGAGAGGAGATCTGAGGTTGTAGGTTTGAGGAGGCATCCTGTCATTTCAAAGTTATTTGAGTTTGAAGTTTCACCAAACAGTGATGGGGAGGCTCGGGTTCGGAGGGCATGGACGCTCTGTGAGAAGAACGATGTCGGGGCATGGAAGTTCCAAATTTAGTTTCATGATGATTCAACGATTTTCTCATGATTTCTTCACATGGGTCTTTTAGTTCTAACCTTCCTCTATCAAAGGAATACATATTAGCTTCATTTTTCCCATCATTTAAATGTGAAATCACCAAAAGGAAAAGTGGGAAGGTAGACGACGAACCTACCACTAGAATCCGATGAAGGAGGCTACTAAATCTGCGAGGAATTGACAGATGAAGTCAGCAGGCACGGGGGTAGCTTGAGACAAAGGCATTGGATTCCTCTGAACTCACTATGAACTCTTCTGGCCAACCGGACATGTGAAAATGATAGGTTGGGCCAAATATTTATACCCCTAAGTGCATTTAATGCACCCCCATAAATGATTGTACAATGGACGAGAATTTCGTAAGTTCAGATTTTGAGATGGTGATGAAGGGTCCAAGACCCGGATGTCAGAAGGACGTGAGCCAACAACCCCTTCAAATGTTAGTGGGAAAAACATTGGCAAGAGGCACAGGTTCCAAAGGGTGGAACTCCAGCGAAGGATGGTCGTTCGGGAAGGGAAAACTCACAACGAAGTACTAGGCAGAGAGGTCTGGCAGACTGGGCCCGGTGCAAGTGAAGGACGACCAAATTTGTAGCACAAGTCATTGGGATGACGGTTGAGGATTCAGATCCCGCAGCACAGGAAGGTGGAGGCTTTTGGTCTTTTGAAATAGCAAATGCATAACGGAAATCTAGTGAGAGAAACTTTCCATGGCAGACCCAGAGGGCCCCAAGGCCGTTGGCAAAGGAAAACTTCCAAAGGAACTCCGTTTGGACCTAGGACTTAGCAAATTTTGTGAGGATGAAACATGGTCAACTTGAGGTGAGACTTCAGAGACACACTGACCATTTAGGACACCAAAACAGGGGCACACAAAATGAGGCAGTGGCAAAGATGACCCTGCAAGGTGAAGGAAAAAGAGGGTCCCCGTTTCAAACGTGGCGTTTGTGCTGAGGGAAAAATAGTACAGAGATGATATGTTGAGAAACTTGACAAGTGATAAGGTCGTTAAATCTAGAAAGAGGGAATGGATAGCCATACTGGACATTGAAGAGAGCATCATAAGGAGGAATGATTTCTATTAGAGCCCCTATGATGTAATTGAATATTCTTTTGAAATATATTTTACAAAACTAGGGGATTATCAAAATGGTGGTTTCAAGGAAAAAGTGAAGGGGGCTACTGAAAGAGCACAAGCTCTCCTAGAACGACAACCTCAGGTTATGGATGTTTTAGAACAACCTACAAATATCCAAGAAGTTAGGGAGGAACAAATGGCAGAGCATGTGCCTAGTGATGAGGAGGTGGAGAATAAATTTCCTCCCCATAATATTGAAGAAACTCTTGATTCAGAGGTTCCCCCAGCTAGAATTATTCAATATAAATATGATGAAAAGAATAACGATGATCCCAAGATCAAGGATTGTGATGAGTTCCTTGCAGATGATAAGTTTGTAAAATATAAGGAATTGAAGGAATTTATGATTTAGTAGAGGAGCAAAGAGATAAAAGAAAGGATCGAACAAGCAAGGGCTAGTGTTGAACCTTCTCAACAGGAAGAGGCAAAGAAGGAATAGGAAGAAACAATCAAAGTTGAGATTGCAACTATCACTCTAGCTGAAGCTAGAAAAAATTTCATAGATAGTGGAATCATGTTGTTACTAGGATGCACTATCACCTCAGCCATTACATATGATGTTGTAAGGAAAGACCCTCAAGCTTCAATATCTAAGGAGTAGTTTGAAGACAAGGTGTTTGGATCTAGGTATAGTCTGAAGTTGTATATCCTTGCAATATGGTCTATGGCACCCAATACTAGAAAGCATGAGGTCACTAGGCCTATTGAAGAGCTTATGGGTTCCTTGGTCGTGAAGAGAGCCACAAATATAAAACCTATCCAAGCAGATAAGTTAACTACTCATGTTGCAATGCTTAGTTTGGACACCACAAATTTATCAGAAGAAGTATGATTCTTTGGTGAAGGAGTATAAGGCCTTGGATGAGATAAACAAGATGAGAGCCATTGTTTAGGCTAGCCAGTCAATGAGGATGCTATTCTTTTCCATCCTCTTCTTCTTTAAACTTGTCTACATAGGACAAGGATACCGTGGCCTTGAGAATCACTGATTTGAATAATTAGTTAAAGGAAGGAAAGGAAAATGTCAGGAAGGCTAAATTTGAAACTATTAAGGTGGCAAATGAGACTTTTGAGGATGTATTGAAACATAGGGTGACCAAGTTGGTCAACATAGCCAATGATGTATGGGCTGCTTATTAGAGCATTATTGTGCACTTTTCACACACATGCCCCACCAAAGGCGAGGACCCTCTTTTTGCTTGCTTCGTTTGATCTCTTCTCCTTTAGGGTTTGGTTTCCTACAATTTTGGATTTGCTTCACCCTAAAATTCAGTGTCTTATCTGCACTTGAGGTGTCTTTTGTAACATCATGATCATAGTCTGGATCTTAGAAGTTTACCTCAACTCAGAGTCTCACCCAAGGGCTAAAATTGACTAAGTTAGGGAGAGGTCTGGAAAATCTGAGCTACCTTGGACTCCTTGAAAACCAACTTTGAAGTGAATTCTCAATGTTACATGAAAATATTTTTTGCACCCGTGGATAGAGGACAAAAAATTAGGCTGGGTTGTTTTTTGAACTTTTCAAAAATTCCTTCTACAAAAATTGTTATGAAGTTTAGGGGATTTTGACTTGGCTTGGATTTCAAGTAATCCAAACTATCTCAAATTTTCTGAAATTTCCATTTTAAAAAATCCAAGACCCCTCAAAACCCTGAAATTTTCCAAAAATGGAATTTTTTCCCCAAAATGGAAATTTTTCCAAATGTAATGTTTTTTTCAAAAATGAAAACAATTCCAAAAATGGCAATTTTTGAAATTTTAGGAAATCCAAGCTACCTCGGATTTTCAATGAGGATTAAGCATCGAAAAGTCCAAGCTACCTCAAATTTTCTAGAATTTCCATTCTTGAAAAATCCGAGCCCCCTCAAAAATCCCAAAATTTTTCCAAAATGGAAAAAAAATTCAAAAATGATTTTTTTCCCAAAATGGAATTTTTTTTGAAATGCATTTTTTCCTAAAATGGAAAGTTTCAAAAATGGAAAGTTTTATGAAAAGGCCTAAGTTTTATTCGAGTTTAATTTGGATATTTTATGTATGGGATTTTTTTTTTTTTTAACATGTGAGTTACTAATGATTGTATTTATTTATTTTTCAAGATTAAATAAATTAAGAGGGGACTTGCATATGGATTTGTGCCTGGAAGAAAATATGGAAAATATTACAAATGAATATTAAATATTCACCTACCTATGAATCTATGCTACTAGTTGTATACCAATTGAAGAGGTGCCTTTAACAAAGAAGACATGTGAAGCTGTATTTATTCTCTAATGAGGATTTTCTCAAAATTGATGTCATTGGGCCATAATGTAACTAAATTCAATTGATTGGATGATGATGTACCATGATCTCCCAAATTAAATGTAACAACTTGATGCTTCTAGACGTGCAATTGCAGCCATGGATTGGATGAATTAAATCCTAGCCATTGGTTCAAAATGTAATTTTATATAAAAGGACAGTGCCTTCTCATTTGTAACCATTAGAATAGCTGATTAGATGTTGTAGAAAGCCAAAATTGGCTAAGTTAGGAGTTAGACTCTACAAGTCATTAGTTGTAGGAGAGGAGAGAGCAAGAGGATTGTTATGTAAATTTTGGAGAAGCTAATGCAATTGGATTGTTGATTTGGCAAGCTTTGTGTTATACTTTGACAATTTATGGTTTCTTGTTCTTGATTCTTAGATGTTAGATTTAGTTTTCAATTCTTTCGTGATAATGATGAAATGTTAATGATGTTGATCAATCTCGAGTCCATACTTTTAGTAATTTGATGATTGTAAGTTGCTGTGTAAAGTTAGTCTAGGCCTTATTTTTTGCTAAGTTTAACTGTGGATGCTTATTTACATTGCGCCAGTTAGTGGGTATGTGAATGAATATTCATTGTGTGAAAATATTTAGCTTCCTTAGAAGATTGCACCATTTATGTGGAGTTGTGGGCTTGTCCTTGATCAAGAAAAGATTGGTTTTATTGGTGATCTTTCCATTTGCAACATTCATCATTATTGTGATTAATCTTAGAAGCTAGTTTAGAATATCTCTCAACCTCCTCTCTTCTTCTATTTCTTTTAAAATATGAGTTAGTTTTAGGATTGAAAGCACCACCATATTGTTACATCTAATGAAAGTACACCTCCAACATTGTTGATTTGTAAGGCCCCTTGTGATTACCAACATTTTCACATTATCTCTGAGTTGTTTCACTGCATTTGTCAAGACCTGACATTAGAGACCTTGAGGTTATCTCTTGAGGCTTGCTGATAGAGATTTAACTTTCAAGAGAGATAGAGTACTTGTATTCTGTCTGAGTGGTTGCTATGCAAAAAACACCATCAACAAGCATTAATGAAGCAAACATAAAGTATTTGCAAGTCCACGAAGCCTTCAGGGATGAATGGAGCAAATCAAGTACTAGGGTAGGTTGTCTAAAGGAAATGATGCCTAAAATGAAGGAGGATCCTGAGGCACCTATGAATATCCCTGAAATATTACAAGTTGTGGACCTGGTAAATGAGTTAACCGCCTTTCATGGAAAGCTTGGCATGCAGCTCCAAAGTATGCTGAAAATTTTCAATGAAATGGAGGAACGTGGTATGCCTCTAATATTGAATTACAAAGGTGAGTTACAACCATTTGACACTTATAGGAGTGATCTGGGAGAAATGATCAAATCAGGTAAGATGGCATTAATTGTGACCGATTACATCCTACTAAATTCAAATGTTGATATGTTGGTGGAGATTGAAACAAAAATGGTCATTTTTGTCAAGGAGGCCCGAGTTTTAATTGATGCAAGATATATCCAACATAGTGCAATGGTCCAAAGTTTATTGGATGTCAAGTGGCCTATTAAAGAAGAATACACCACCTGGATGGAAAAGTATACATAGTAAGCTTATAAGAGGATGATAATTGATATGATGAATAATAGACAAGAGAGAAACAATGCATAGCTCGAAAGTAGTGTAGACTAGGTTTACTCGCAGTGGACACTTTTTGAGCGCATGGAGGATATTTGGAAGTTGTTGTAAGAAAAAAATGATACATTCTAAAGGTGGGACCAAATATTAGCAACAAATGAAGGTTATTTTAGCTTCATGTTTATTCCCATCATCTGAGAGTTTTAGTGTAACTAGAAAATGAATATTTGTTACAGTGGTCCAATAGTGTTATGACACATGTGCTTTCTAGCTTGAAGCTTGTTTTTGCTCTTTTTTTTCTATAAGAAATAATTCAGGGTCAAAAGTATGGAGTTCGTTGAAATACAATTGACAAAGTGAATAGTAAAGGGATACAGAGAATATTTTCAAGTTTTGTCTTAAGTTCTGAGTCTGTAGTTATGTATGTAATTTTGATAACATGGTAGAAAATACATTACAAAATGATGCTTATCTCATGGCCATTGTCTCTCCTCTATAATTGTTCTACGAGTTATGAATGAATATGATCAAGTGTTGTCTTGTTCATCTCCATTTCTTTTCAGTGGATGTGTAATTTCATTCTTGCTTATTAATTCAATGAATTAGTGTAAGTGCTTGAATGAGATTGTTGACTCGTATGAATTATGTGCTAGGATATCTTTAAGAAGTAGTGGTCAAGAATGTTATGGAGAAGTGTTACAATGTAGTATTTCTTAAGCTATATGTTGCTATTGTTGAATTGTTATTAGGTTGCATAAGTTAATAGTGACTTTGTGTTTAGGATAACGCACTGGTTTTAGTAAATTACTCACAATTCAGTTCCTGGGTTCGTTTATCAAGAAATCACTCTTTATTTACAAATCATTCAAATGAGTTACCATTGTAGTCATGTTGAGATGAATGCCACTTTTCTCATGCTCCAAGTGTAGGGTATTGTTTAAGAGAACTACCAACTCTTTTGATACACTATAGCACATTGAGTAGTTATATGAGAATTATCTATTGTTTACAATGTATTTAAGTAGTAGTCATAATAAATTGAGTATACATTGTGTGATCACCCTCTCGAGTTTCACAGAGCCCAAATTGTAGGAGTGAAAGGTTTGCATCTTTTGCTCGTTCGTTGGGAAATCCCTTTAGATTACTAATTATTGCAAAATGGCAAAGTCCATAGGTAATTATGAAGATCAACTTGATTCTTAAAAACAACCAATAGATTGGTGACTCTGCTCGGGATTTAATAAGTCCAAAGTCTCTAGTTTAGATTTGGTATAGTCAGAGTCGAGTATTTTCATATTATTATATCTTACTACCTGAGGAATAATTGGTTCAAATTTTTTTGCAATAGTCACGTCACATCCAATCTTATGTCTCAAGTTCTAGTTCATTCTGTCACCTGGGTATGTGCAGGATCATGATGGACCAAAAAGTGGCAATATGATGGGTATGTGGCTGACGACATTTTTTTTACCCAAAATTCATGAAATGAAAAAGGTTTTAAAGGATATTCTCAACTTTCCACCAATATAAATTGTGCTTTACTTTGATTTTAATAAGTAATTATTATTCATTTTATATTCAATTTACAACTAAAGTCCTGATTGATAGGCTGATTGAAAAACATCTATAGCTTTCAAATGGTATCACATTTTTTAAATCCAAAACATGTGTCACATTCTATGTTTTGCATACTATAGGATTAAAAAAAAATTGAATTTCATGAAGTTTTGACCAAGTTAAGGTGGTCAGACATACAAGTTTTTATATTTTCTAAAAGTTGTAATAAAAATTCATAATTAATTACATGAGTCTTCTACTTATATCTAAAATCTTATAAAAAATAATTATCTTTTTATTGTGGTTGGGGTGGTCGACATACACCTACCTCTTATTTTTTCCCAAATTTAAGTACTACTGCATTGAAATTTCAAATTTTCACCAAATAGATTTTTTTTCTTTTTAAACAAACCTAGTAGTTTAGAAACTACATTCAATTTTCTATAGATTCTATTCTTACATATTTTTTAAAATAATATAGATAACTTATTCAAATTTTTACATCAAGTTGCCTAACTCTAATTTTTTGAATTTTTGCCACTTAAGGGCTTGTTTTTTCCATGATGATCCTGCACATACACACCTTGTGTTACGTTATGTTTAAAATCTTTTATGAGGGTGCAAGTGCAAAGTTGAAGTGCAATCACTTCTTATTTCCCAACATTCTGGGTGGCGACTCTAAGATCTCATATACTAGTGTAAAGATAAACTCTAAAAGAGAACGTAAGAAGAAGGATTTTTACATAGTGTTTAACACTTTGAAGAATACCAAAAGCTATACGAAGAAAAATCTTGAGAAAAAGCTAGATCCTGAGCTTGCAAAAGACAAGAAGCCATTATGGGTGAAGAAAACTACTAAATTAGGTAAGTCTATTGAATCCCTAGCTGAATCATCTCCTACTTTCAATAATGAAACTTTACTAGTGCTAATATCTAGGGAGAAGCACATGGAGTTGGAGAGCCTAATGTAGATCAAGGGAGTTTTCTTGTTGAGGAAATTTTTGATAATGAATTAGATGTTACAAGAGAGGAGGATAGGTAGGTGTTTTGGGATAAGAATAAGAATTCTAAGTTTTGTGTCGGGTCATTTTGTTGCCACCTCATTTTTTCGTTCCCCCTCTTTTGTGTCCCAAGTGGTTAGTGAGCCCTAAAAGTGTCATCTCGAGTCAACCATGTTTCCCCCCATCAAGTTTTCTAAGTTTTGTCTTTGCGGGGACCCCTTGGCAGTTTGCCTCTACCGGTGTCCCTAGAGCTCTATGGGTCCGCCTTCACGAGTTTCCCTTGATGGATTTCCCTATTGTATTTGTCATGCCAAATGGCCGAATGACCTCATCCTTCCTTGGCCTAGGACCTGACCCCTTGATTTTCGATGCCCATGTTTTCGATAGGTCTAAGCGGCCATCCATCTCATCAGGCCCGTCCTTTTGGATCACTTCTTCCAGACTTCCGTAGCTTCTTTTCCTTTCTCCAATGGCCATTCTCCGATGGAGTTCCACCTATTAAACCCCACACCTTCCACTGCCACCCAATCATCAACAATCAGTTAGATGACCATCAACCGACGATGTTCCATCCATCAGGTTCTAGCCTTGTCGTGGCCATTTTTAAATTTCAACACACCAACCTATTGGTCTGCTATACGTGAATTAATTGTTGGCATTTAATGCCTTAAATTCTATAAATAGCTAAATTCAACCTGTCATTATCACCTTGTTAGTTGACTAGAGTGTAGAAAAATGATAAGAGAGCTATCTCTGTGCACCGCCTCTAAGCCTGAAGCCTCTCATTGCAGATCCCTTGCATCTATCAGCTGATTCAACTACTTCCTTCATTGGGTTCTCGAGGTTAGTTCATCGCCCATGCCTCATGTTATGTTTTTCCTTGATTTAGGGATAAAATGATGAACTAAAAAGGAAAAAATTACATGAACTAGATAGAAGAAAACTAGGCACCCCAAACCCATGTCATGAAATTATGAGAAACCATTCAAAATGACCTAATAGATGAGATCGAAACTTTTTCCTCTCGGCATCGTTCTTCGTCCAGAGCGTTAACGCTCCATAGGTACAGGCATTATCTTCGATGTCATCGAGACTTGAAAACTGAAGACAACTTACATGTGGTGAAGCACTCTTTTGGGTCCGCCATTGTGGAAATCCCCCACCTACCTGCCGTTCAAACTTGGTGAAAACTCACAAGCCAAACTGACTCCATCCATGCTGCCTGGGCTCGCGTCAATGGACCACTGTCCCCGAGGCACTACTTGCAAACCATTTTTTCAAATGGCATTCTGAGCCCAACCATCCCTCTTTCGAGCTCTGCTCATCCATTCGCCATGTGACATAGGTATTGCCACAATAGTGGTTTACACTTTCTGAGAGATCTTGATTTTTGCTGAAATCACATATTTTTAGAAAATATAATGATTTAAGCCTTGAAAAGTTCCATTTAAAGGATTCTAATTGAATAGGGTTTGATCAAACCACCTTAGAGCAAGCTGCTTTGGATAGAACCCCACTAGTTTTAAACCATACCTATAACTGAGTCTCCTTTACACCTATCAAAATGCTGATAAAAAGCCACTTTTGATTTACCTTTTGGGGGATCAAATGAATTCATTCAAAATTTATTTTTTTGTAAGTATGTAGTCCTTATTATAGGATTCCAAAAAATTGTAATTTTAATTAAATTTAATTTGGTTATTATATTTATTTTTTATTTCTTGTGAATGTAGGTTTTTCATCGAAAATCAAGCTCTTTGTTCTTCACATGTGGAAAAATAGAAGATTATCAAAAAAAATTGAAAAATATGAGTGCACGGATATTGGAGTCCTTGATCCAACCAAAAAAATTTGAATTTCAATACATACAAAAAAAAGTTACGCATTATACAGTCATGCTATGTCTAAATTATAATTGGTTTGACTTCAAAACTTGATTAAAGAAAAAATATTCAATAAAAAACTATCTAACCAAGTGGAAGCACTAGATAGTAGAGTTATAAATCTAAATTTGAAAGAATTAGAATTTTATCCTTCATGGAAAAAAAATTATGCATTCTATGGTGAGCATCACTTTTTAAAAATATTGTTTTATGAAATAAACTAGTTTTCGAGGGAGATGGAAAAAGAAGTGCAATCTAATTCCAAAAATTTTGAAAAAAATATATTTAGAATCTGCAGATAAATTTCATGAAACTCTAGTTTGCATCATCTTCAAATTCCTCATGGTTTAGCCACTATAGGTGCCTGAAAGTGAAGATTTAGTTATAAAAAATTATTTCAGTGTCCAGTTTCGCCAAAAATTGTAAACCACTATTGTGGGATCACCCACATTGAAGTTGAAATGACCACACCTTAAACATCCTTTAGGTCCTAGTTTTCAAACCTTCATCCACAGATCACCGTGGTAACATCACCATTCCTTACGGATTTTTGGTGGCAGCGTACTGCCCTCTAGGTCCTGATCATCCCTCGGTGGTACGAGTGAAATGATAAAAACATAAGTGCCCCAACCAATGACAAGTCATTCCCGTCAGAATTCCTAGTATGGTAGAACAAGAGAATGTGACCTTAGAAACGACCAAAAATCAAATACAATCTTCCCCTAATCTCCCCACTATCAATAATCTAAAAAATTCAACCATTAATAACTCCCTTGGATGTGATGAAGTTATTTTGGATGAAATACACCTTAATTGTCATGAGCATGTCATTTTTTGTTCTCCTAACAACTCTCTTTCTAGGGAGGATATTATGACCCAAGACAAAGATAATATCCCCTTCAAAGACACTGAAGAATCTCACTTGTTACGGGATGTTAACAATATTCAACCTCACTACACCCTTTATCCACCTTCCAATAAACCTCACTACACACTTTACCCACCTTCACACAAACAACAAAATCCAAATCAACATAAACTTATCCTTTACCCACCCTCACATCCGCTTCATCCCTCTAATCGACCATGCCACACTTTATACCCACCTAACACTAATGTATCACATCAATCTAGTGATGATACTATTGCTCATACATATAACACATGAAATAACCCACAGCCACCACAACCATTCCCACCCTCATTACCTTTACCTAATATGCCTAGTGCTCCTTGTTATAACCTACCTACACAGGAGTATGATCTTTTTTAACAATTAAAGAATACTCCTACCAAAATCTCCCTTTGGGATTTACTTTAGACCTCACCACATTACAACAATATTCTTCAAACAACCTTACAACAACTTGAAAATCCTCATGGTACAACTTTGAATGATTTTTCAACTTTAATTCATAAACCAAATCAAACTAATCTTGACATTACTTTTCATCAACATGAGCTCCCTTCTTTGGAGTTGTCAAAACATGATTCCTTTATGATCATTACTCAATTTCATCACACATGTATCAAACACATTCTCATATATAATGGTTCCTCCCTTAATGTGTGTGGTGTGAGTATCCTTGATCAATTAAAAGTTGTCAGATCACAAATCATACCTGATTTTGTCTCTATTCAAGGATTTTATAATACAACAAAGCAACCACTCAGTGTAATCACTTTACCTATTACAATTGGGGTGGTTACTTTGTAAAATCCTATTCATGTCATGCCTTATGATCTTTCATGAAAACTTCTTCTAGGAAAACCATGGATTCATGAGATGAATGCAATGCCTTCAACCCTTCATCATATAATGAAATATGTCTATAACAATCAGCTTTATCAAGTTGAAGAAGATCCTGGGCCTGAAAGTTTCTTGCACCTTGAAAAAGGAGCTACAAGTCCTCTAAACACATTGATTCCCTCCTCTAACATCGAAATTGAACATAACAGGAATTGCCATCTAAATTATTTGCTAATGATTGGGGATCCTTAGAATTCACACCATTAGTTATGGGTGAATACATATTCACACAAAAGAAAGGTGAGACACAAGAAAAATCAACCATCAGGTCAATGAAAAATTTAGATAACCTTTCAAAAGCATCAACCTCATCCAATTTAGATAATGTCACAAACTCCACAATAACCCCTGACGAACACAACAACGAACAACCTCCCGATTCCAAAGCACTGAAACAACTTTATGGAAAAGGGTATGACTTCATGAAACAATTTAGGTATAATGGAAAATGCTTTGGTGCTCGAGAGTAAGGTATCTGCAACCCTATAGAGCTTAACACACAACAAACAACTCATGGTCTTGGTTATTCTCCTTTACCCAAGATCACCAAAACTTAACTCAATATCAATACTATCACACAAGACTATTCCAATACTATTTCTTATTCACATCAATAACCTTAGTTGCTACTCCTTGCCATGTAATAGTTGTAGGATGATCACATTCTAACTATTTCATGTCTTGCATCCATCGCAATAGGAAACATACCATCATCCACTTTAGGCTCACCCTTGTCCTACACTAAGTGGGGGAAAAGGGTTAGACAACCTTATCCCTTGTATGTCATTTATCATTGTCTCTTTTGACTACGTGTTAAATTTTCATGAACATATAAGAGCAAGCTTGAGATGTGAATGAAATGTCTTAAGATTGACTCACATGTGACATAATCCCTTTCTTTATGATGTAACTTATCGAAAACATATGAATTGGCATAGGGCTTTCTGAGTAAGCTCTCATGTCTTCTTCTTTCTCTTCTACTTTAAAGTAATTTCTCATAGTACGGGTGCTAGCAATTCCTTTAAAGTGGGGGGCATACATTACCATAATTCATTTGCATTCTTGGTTCTTAGTGTAGCCTTTCCATTTATATGATGCGTTTGTTAATTTGTGAATGACATTGGGTGTGATGTCCTTCTTAAGTGTGATCTATCTCATCATATTACATTTCTCTTGGTGGTTTTATGTGAAAAATTGCATCCCCTAAGTTTTGGATATACTATTCTTTGATTGGTCCTCTCTTGGATACATTAGACACAATGTTCCCTAAGTGACTGACCTTGTATGAACTTAACAAGACTCCTTTGAACATACTTTACATTTTACATTTCTGCATTTTGTATGACCACCTTGCATAACACAACTTACATGCCTATGGTGCCATCCTATTTGTATACAAAGATTCACTTGTCTTTTTCCTTGTGGCACCTTGTTAAAGTTATCAGGCGGTATAAATTTAACATGGTTGAGTAGGAAGCCCATCTACCGGCATGACTTTTCCCCATTTCCACCTTTTTGTTTGTGAGTGCATACCAACTAGCGTATGTATCTAACCTTTTTGCACTTTCTCACCCCATGGACAACTAGTTCTATGGCCCCAGCGTGAGTATAACTTTGGCCTTTCTCCCTTGGTCAACAACCAAGAAGTTCCATTGGCCCAGAGTGAGTACATCTACCCCATCCTTTTCATTTTCATCTTCTCATTCTTGCCATTTCATGATTTTGTATCCTGATGGTTTGACTTAGGATCTTGGATCCTAGGGCCTTGTGCAACCTCCTTTGATATTTTTCATTCTTTCTCATCTGCATCTGTACACTTGGATCTCTCTTGAACGTCTACTTTAGTGTGAGTTTGAAACATGTTCATCCTCTCACTAAAGTGGGGGCAAAATGTGTCATAGAAAAAAAGACCCTTTGCTTGACATGGGATTACTTCATGATAATCAGACTTAATGAGGCCTTGATTAAAGTGTTGTGAGGCATTTTATGCATCCACACAAGCTCTTAGACCCTTGCAAATCAAATAGCACGCTTTTAATGACATCTTGTAAAGGTGGTTGTAAAGTCTTGTAAGATACTTTCACGCTTTTCTAGACTTAATTAACCTATTTCTCCTTAATTCAAAATTATAAAATGTGTTTAATAAAATTATTACATTAATCTAGAAGGTTCTTAATGTAAAATTAATGATAAGCTAGTGTTGTAATGTGTCTTGCACATTTACATTGATTTTTGTGCCCTTCTAGGTTGTGTGGACCTAAATTTAGTGTTGTAAAGTGTATTTAATCACATTTTCACATTGATTTATGTGTCCCAAGCCCTATTCAACATTTACATCATCACTAATAGGCCTTAATTGACCCATATTGTGCATCCTAAGGCATATTTTGATCAAATAACCAACATAGTCATCATATAAGCCTAATTTTCTTACTTCTCGACATTCCAGCTAGCAAAAATGATCCCTGTGGGACCCATTCACTATTAGTGGCGAATTAGTCCCATATAGGTGGGACCCATTCACCATTAGTGGTGAATGAGTCCCATTTTGAGCCATTTTTGGGGTTTGAGCAGGAAAAAATAGGTTTTAAGTTAAATTTTTCTGCATGTCAGCATGTGATGAGGTATAATCAGGATACTAAGGAAAAATTGTCTATAAATAAGTATTTTTATCCTCATTTTACATCTAATATCTCATTCGTACATCTATCATCATTAATTCATATTCTCATCCAAGTCAAGCAAGCTAGGGTTTCTTCATTAGAAATCATCAAGCTAGCTTTCTAAAGCATTCAAGGATTGAATCTTCATGTTATGTTGCAGAATTTCAAGATCAAATCACCATGGAAAGGTAATCAATTCCATTTTTCATGTTTCATTCCATTATTTGATCATTTTGGTTTAATTACCTAAAAGGAGTTTGACCAAGGCAAACCCCCATGTCCTAACAATCAACATTTCTTCTTTTCTTCTTGTGTGTTTGTAGATTTAGGTCCTTTAGAAGCTTGTAAATCATTGAAGATCAAGTTGAAAATTTATTCAAGTCACTTCTTCATCATTCAAGTCAAAAAATATCAAGAAAAAATCACTTATAGGCCCAAATTTGGCAATTTCAAATTCGAACACCTAGAGGTGCAGATTGAGCAATATGAAAGCTATAGATTCCATTTTTGAGTTTTTAGAAAGTCTAATGTGGAATAATTCACCATTAGTGGTGAACGAGCCCCATTGTACATGTTTTTTGAAGATATTTGTAGATTTGGACACCCATTTATCTAAAACAGGCTCTGGTACAATCATCCAGAAGTAGGACTGATTCACCCAAAGTGGCGAATGTGTTCCACCAGGCCAAAATTTTAGGATCAACAACCTTCCAGATGTATTTTCCAGTCTTCATCAAGATCCCAGGTGCAAACTTTCATTTTGGTGGATTTTTGTTATGTTTTGCATTCATTTCTAGTTCATTTCTACATAACACAATGTGTTTTCAAACAAGTTGCATTTCAATAGTTTAGCATACTTAATAAATCAATCTTCTCAATTAGTAGCATCTATAACATTGAATTTATACATAATTTAAACATACATATCTTAGATTGAGTGAACCACCTAGGTTTTTGAGGTTTATCTCTCTCCTTTTAGGTGAAAAACCCTAAGAGTGCAAGAGAAGTACATAAACCCCAAAAATATATGGTTCAATAAATATGATCATGGATGGTTATGAATTGGTTGATAGTGAGTACTCATCTAATATGGAGTCTCATGAAATGGATATAGATGACCAATGGAAAATTGCCAATGTATATCATGAGCAAGTTCTCTCAGATGAGGATATTGACAGTGATACTGAGGTATACACTTTGAAAGCAATTGAAGATGGTTTGTCCTTGAGAAGACCTTCAGATGAAGAGATAGCGAGATATACTATGGGCTTGGCTACCCAAGCCAGAGCCTCATATCATCTTAGGAATAGAATAGTTGGTGGTGAATAGGGTAGTCCTGCTTGTCTTTTCATTAAAGAGAAAAATACCAAAAACAAAGGACAAAAGTCTGATGGAAAAGTAGTAGTCAAAACTAAGGAAAACAAAGGAGATAATATTTGGGATAAGAAGACATAAAAACCAAAGATGGATGCAAAGCTCAAATCTCCTGCTATGAAAATAAAGGAACAAAGGTTGAATCATGAAGTTGTGAGAAAATATATCAAGCCTAGAACTAAAAAAACACAGAATCAATAGGAGGGCAGGATAGAACAAGGTATGATCCCAATTGAATTTCCTAAGTGCACCCCTATTGATATGTTTCAATTACTTAGCCATGTAAAAAAATTTGTTCCCTTTCTTGAGATGATGAGAATAGATTAACATAAGCAAAAGGCAGTAGCCCTTGTCAATGGTACTGCTAGCCTATAATTATTTAGTGGTTCCCACTCCACCCAAAGTGAGTGATAAGGATAAGAAAGATAAAGAGGTTGAGGGAGTGATCACCGAGATCTATCATATTTTTCTAGGAAATTCAGTAACTGCTTGTCTTGGGAAGATAGACCCATTTTCCTCACATTGATTGTTGAGAGATTTTTTTTGAAGAATTGTATTATTTATTATAGAGCATCTAACAATATAATGCCAGCCAAGATCATGGAGGCATTAGGACTGAAAGTTGAAAAAACTCATGGTAAGTTCTATGCTATGGATTCAAGGGAAGTCCCTGTTATTGGTGTGATCAATGGACTTCCTTATAGATTGGTAGCATATCCAGAAGAGGAGTTTAAGATGAGTGTGGTGCTAGTTGATATCCCACCCAATTATGCAATACTGCTATCTAGGAAGTGGACTGTATCCGTGGGAGGTAGTATGTAGTGTGACATTTCCTATGCCACTTTCTCTATTGATGGTAAGGATGTGCAAGTGGTACGAGAGCCAAAGGTGCCACATATGTTGGAAGATGCTCCTAAAGATGATACAATCCTTTTCATAGACACTGACATCAATGATTTTAAGGTGGAAGAAGTACCAAGAGAAACTGGTAGGATCCTTGCACATTTAAATAATGAATTCATAAGGTTATCTAAAAATGATGGACCTTGGAAAATGTACTTTAATGGTGCAAATTCCAAGGAAGTATCAGGTGTAGGGATATTTTTGGTGTCACCTAGTAGTAGTGCATACAAATTCTCTTTCACTTTATCTTTTTTTTGCGCAAATAATGTGGAAAAATACAAAGCGTTGTTACTGGGATTAAGATTGGTTGAGAAGCATGGCATAATAAAGTTGATGGTAATCTACGATTTTGAGCTTGTAATATTCCAAGTAAGAGCTAAATATACTTGAAAAAGAAACAAACTAAAGCAGTACTAAAATGTTGTATGGGATTCCATTGAGCAATTTGATGCTTTTGGAATTGACTAGATGGAAAGAGGACAAAACAAAGTAGCTGATTTACTTGCTAACACAGCATTAAGACTAGATGACATAAATTTTGTAGGTATCTCTAAGGTGGAGGTATAGTCAAGGCCTTCCATTCCCAACAATGTACACAACTAGAAAATTTTCAATGATGATGAGGATATTCTCAATTTTTTGAAATGTGTTAATGAATATGAAGGTCGGGAGATTGAATTTGGTGGATTTGTTGAAAATGTAGATAGTAAGGACATAGTATTTGGGAATGAGGTCATCCAGTTAAAGAAAAAAAAATCCCCAAAGGCCTTGTAGCACTTGAAAGGGTCATTGATAGTTAAGATAAAAGCAAGATTAAGGCAACTTCTACTCATCCAGAGGACTTGGAGGAAGTAAATTCAGGGACTGAAAATTCCCCTAAGAAAGTGTATGTAGGAAAGAAGATGAAACCTAAGGTTACAAAAATGTTAATCACCTTACTGAGAAAATATAAACATGTCTTTACTTGGTCATACGGTGACCTAAAATCATATAGGGAAGAGTTATTTCAGCATGAGATTCCTTTGAAGGAAAATTCTAAGCCTTTTAGGAAGAAGAAAAGACCCATTAGTCCTACTTTAGCTCCCAAGATGCAAGAGGAGCTGGTAAAGTTAAGAGATGCTGGCATCATAAAGGATCCCATCAAACATTCCTCATGGGTTTCCAATTTGGTGCTAGTTAGAAAACAGAATGGTGATATAAGGTTTTGTGTGCACTTTAGGAATATGAATATATCCTCATTAAAGGACAACTATCCATTGTTGAACATGGAAGCTATGTTATAGAAGGTAATTGGCTGTGAGTTGCTATCAATGATGGATTGATTTTTCAGTTATAACCAAGTGAAGTTAAAGGAGTTTGAGCAATATCATATTGCATTCACTACTCCATGGGGCACCTATGTATATGTGAGGATGCCATCTGGTTTAACAAATGTAGGTGCCACCTTTCAGAGGGCTATGGATGTAGCTTTTTCTAATTTTATTGATTTATTCATGGCTATATACCAAGATGACTTGACATCCTACTCCAAGAAAGAGGAAGATCATTGCACACACCTGGAGAAGGTATTTATTATAGCTTTAGAGTATGGGATCTCACTGAATCTGAAGAAATGTGCCTTTGGGGTCACTAAAGGTAAACTACTAGGGCACATTGTGTCTAAAGAAGGAGTGAGGATTGACGCTGGAATGGTAGCAACCATAGATAAGATCCCTTAGCCAAAGAATGTCAAAGGAATTTATTCATTCTTTGGATAGATCAATTTCTTGAGGAGATTTGTGACCAACTTTGCAGAATTTACATGACCCATCTCCAAGATGCTGAAGAAGGGAGAAAAGGTGGTTTGGAGTGAAGATCCCAGTTAGGCATTCAAGAAAATTAAACATACCATTAAGGAGGCTCGAGTTTTGAAATCTTTGTATTTCTCTAAGCCAATGCACATTTTATCTTTTGTTTCTTTCCATACTATTGTTGTTGTCTTACTGCAAAAAAATGAGGAGGGCTATGAACATACCATTGCATTCTTTAGAAAATATTTACAAGCCGTAGAGCTTAAGTATGGTATCATTGAAAAATAGGCATATGCTTTGGTCAAGGCTATGAAAAATTTTAGGACTTACTTAGTAGGGGTTACTTTCATAGCTTTTGTACCAAGTGTCATTGTGAAAGATATCTTTACTCAACAATAAACTATAGGCATAAGGTCTAGATGGATCAACAGGATCCAAGAATTCAACATTGATGTCCAAATTACCAAGTTAGTAAGAGGGAATGGTCTAGCCAAACTAATGGAATAGGCTAATTTGGAAGCTAATCAGATCAATTTGATAGAAATTGTTGATGTTGCACCTATTTGTGATATGCAAACATGTGGCTGGTATAGAAGAATTGTCCAATACTTATAGACTTTGCAATCTCCTATAGATATGGCTGAAAATGACAAAAGAACACTAAATTTTCCTACCATAAAGTATGTGATTATTGAAAATGAACTATGGTTGAGAATCCAAGATGGTGTATTGGTTAAATGTGTAGATGGAAAAGGGTATGTGCATGATCATCATGGAAAAAATAGGCCCTTAAGTGTCAAAAAATTTAGAAAAACAAGAGTTAGGAAACTTGACATAAAAATTTGAATAAGTTATCTATATTCTTTCAAAAATATGTAAGAATAGAATCTGTAGAAAATTGAATGTAGTTTCTAAACTACTAGATTTATTTTAAGAAAAAAAAATCTATTTGGTGAAAATTTGAAATTTCAATGCAGTAGTACTTAAATTTTATGGAAAAAATAAGAAGTAGGTGTCTGTCTAACCACCCGAACCACAATAAAATGATACAAAAAAATTATAAGATTTTAGATATAAGTAGAGGACTCATGTATGGATGTGATGCATTTTTTTTGTAATTTTTTCCAAGTAAATAATTAATTATGATTTTTTTATTACAAATTTTTAAAAATATAAAAACTTGTATGTCTGACCACCTTAACTTGGTCAAAAATCCTTTAATTTTTTTAAAAAAAAATCCTATAGCATGCAAATCATAAAATGTGACGCATGTTTCAGATTCAAAAAATGTGATATCATTTAAAAGCTATAGAAGTTTTTCAATCAATCTATTAATCAGAACTTTAATCATTATTCAAATAGAAAATGAATAATAATTATTTATTAAATTCAAAGTAAA
Source organism: Sequoia sempervirens (assembly GCA_007258455.2). Classification (NCBI taxonomy): domain Eukaryota; kingdom Viridiplantae; phylum Streptophyta; class Pinopsida; order Cupressales; family Cupressaceae; genus Sequoia; species Sequoia sempervirens. The sequence goes on along the minus strand of VDFB02252616.1, from coordinate 219,190,946 downwards.
ACATAATTTATATTGGTTGAAAGCTAAGAATCTCCTTTAAAAACCCTTTTTGTTTCATTATTTTTTTGTAAAAAAAGTCATCAGCCACATACCCTACACATACCCATCATATCGCCACTTTTTGGCCCATCATGATCCTGCACATACCCGAAATAGGAATTAGAACTCTTGTAGGAAATGCACAATGGAGTATGTGGTGGTCATTACATGGAAAATACCACTGCTCCCAAGATCTTGAGGGTAGGATTTTGATAGCCTATTGTTTTTAAGGATTCCCACAAGTTTGTTAAAACTTGTGATGCTTGTTAGAGATTTGTAGGAAAACTGAAGTTTTCAGGGAATTTATCACTTCGGCCTATTTTTGTTCAAGTTCCTTTCCAGCAATGGGGAATTGAGTTCATTGGTGAGATACCAAAAAAATCTAGTGGAGGGAATTCATGGATCCTTTTCGCCACTAAATATTTCACAAAATAGGTAGAAGCAATACCTACAAAGAAAGCAACACGTAAGGTGGTAGTGGACTTCCTAATGAACAATATTCTGATCAGATATGGAGTCTTGGAAAAGATCATTTTAGATAATTGTGTGTTTTAGATCTGAGGAGTTCAAATAATTTTTGTGATAAACATGGAATACAAATCTCTTATTCTTCACCTTACCATCCTCAAGGAAATGGTCAGGATGAGTCTAGTAATAAGAGCTTAATGAAAATCATCAAAAGGGTGATGGAGAAGAACATGAAAGATTGGGACTCAAAGCTGACGCTAACACTCTGGGCAGATAGGGTTACTGTGAAGAAGGCCATTGGTTATTCATCATTTGGTTTGGTATATGGTTTGGATACTAGGATACCCCAAAACAACTTACTCAAGATGTATAAGTTTGTGCCAGAATATGATGATGATATCTGTGATGATATGCAGCACAAAATTGATAGTCTAGTGCAATTAGATGAAACTAGAAGAGAAGCTCATGCCAAAAATACAAAACTGTAGTTGCAAGTTAAGCACTTGCATGACAAGAGAGCTTCTTCCAGAATATTTGAAGTGAATAATATGGTACTAGCTTGGAATGCAAGGGCTCAGGATAAGGGTAAGCATGGGAAGTTTGAGGCATTATGGTTGGGCCCTTATTTGATAGCTAGTACACATGGGGATGATTCATATTTCCTCCAAAGTTTGACAGGTGAAGTTTCTAAACTACCAATACATGGACAGTTCTTAAAGCCATACTTCTCCTAAGTATGTTATGATTCCATGTACACCATAAAATTTGTACATTTTTTATATACGTGTGTTTACTTTGGTTGTGTTTGGTTCGGTCTTGCTACCTAGTCCGGGTAGTTCCATGGTTTTTAGTTCACTATGTTTTGGTTTGTTTGTGAAACCTGAGATTCTAGATTCTTGCCATGCCTACGAGAGGCATGCGTCCCTAGTCGGAGCCACTGATGGAACCCCGAATATTTATTTTGGTTCCATTTATCATCCTGCAAATTTTTTGCTAAGTTTTATCCTAGGGGTTTAAGGTTTTGGTTTATCCACACTATTGTATGGATTTTTGTTACTTGGGACCCTTCTGAAATAACCTTCAAGCTTGCATCTCTGCCAAGGTTCTAATTTGTCGTTGATGTCTTGTTGCCCATTTTTTATCATGTTAAAACATCTTGTGTCATTGGAACTCATGGAGTAACTGGTTCCTCGTGCCTAGGTCTGATGTTCTTATATTTTATAAGGTTGACCAATTGACCTTATTTTCCCTTTACATCCTTTGAAATAATATGTTCTAAATTCCTTTGAGGGCTTTTCATATGGTGTCGTAGGTGGTCCCCTTCTTAAAACAAGTTGTGAGCACATGCTAAATTGTCTTCACTTAAGTCCTATCCAATGCTTCTCTTTATTGCTCATTGCAAATGGCTTTTGAAATGTAAATTTAAATCAGCGATGAGTGATGAGTGGTGTTTCTTTGGTTTTGCACATCGTAGATGGCTTTGATAACATTTGATATGTATCAGTGATGTGTGATGTTCTATTTTTTCTTTGAATCATTGAAGGTTTCGGCTATCACTAATTGCTCTTGAATTTTGAGTATTGAATTAGGGACGAGCGATGACCTCTGGGCTTTCATTTTCATCACTGATTGTGGATTAGTGTGTGATTTTGTTGTTTAAATCAGCAATGATTGATGAGTGGTATTCAATTTTGTTTCATGTGTCACAAATGGGTTTTGAATGTTGGGTTTTGTATTAGCGATATGCGATGCAAGTGTTCTATGTGTGATCACTGGCTTCCTTCTCATCGTTAATTTCTTAATGGTTTTATGATGGGAATTAGCGATATGTGATGAACCTTGGAGCTTTTATAGTTTCTTCTATCACTCATCATGGATTCGTTCCAAGATTTGAGTTTTGAAATAGCGATGAGCAATGGATTCATTTGTTCAAAATTTCTTTCACTAATTTGAATTTCTCTTGTGTGCGATGTCTTTTGTTCCTTTGATTTTCATGTAGGTGCATGTGTCTTAATCTTGTTTTATGGCCTTACCTCCCATTAATGATGTGATCTGGAGTTCAAAGCATGAATTAGCGATACACAATGAGTGATGAATGTGATCAAGGATGGACTATAAATTCAATGGATAAGATCTCATTTTGTAGGTACTAATGTCACTAATAGGATTTTTGAAAGGTGAAAGGTATCAACGATGGGTGATGGCTATAGAATAAAGGATAATGTGGAAACATCCTGATGACATTGTTTAAAGCAAGAAAGAAAGTTATGAGCTGAAAGGGAAGTCATTGATTTGGTTTTAAAATGAGATAATCAACAACCAAGGTTCGAATGTGAACGGCTAAATGTCAATTCACTTGCACGAGCTTTCTATCAAACATTAATGGTAATACGTTCCATTTCCCAGCCATAAAGAAGGTAGCTAGCTTATTTTTTGCACATTTGGAACCGCTCAGGAGTAGAGAAGAAAGCCAAAAGCTCAAGAAGCGGTGTGGAAAGCTCCAATAAGCAACTACAACAACAATTGTATCGGTTGTTCACCTGGGTAAGAAAATTGTTGTACCTCTTCCTGTCCAAAATACTAATTTATGCTATTCTGAAAGGGGTAGTAGGGAATTTGGGAGGTAACTTGCTTACAAGTTATTAATTTGAGTATCTTCAATTGGGGTGATGATTATTGTATAAAGTCTGGGAATACTTTGCTCTATAATTTGGGTCTTGATTTTTCATTCTAGGGTAGGTCTTTTTGATTGAGATAACTGTAAACCCTTGTCCTACCATTTTGCAAATTTGAGTGAGCCAAAACCCAGTGAATCTAGTATTAGAGTTGAGAGGAAACTGAAGCAAAAAAGGGTTAAAAGGCTTAAAACCCAGGATATTTCATCTACGGTTAAGCTGGAGCCACTCACAACATCTAAACTTAAGCCGAGCACCCTTGCAGCGCGTACTAGGTCTAGAAGTGCGAAGAAATAACAAGAGAGGTTCAATGAAGGGGCCTCTAGATAAGTAAAGGAGGGAGGGTCACAAATTGGCAAGAGACCTACATGTTAGGTTTTCATGATGACAAAACTAATTGACAATGCTGGTGAAATTGGAGAATTGGCCCAGGCTCAGAGTGGATGGAAATTATTCCTATATGCTTTTAACAGGTAGAATTCTAAGAAGTAAACATGTTACTGATGGGGGCTCAACCTTGGAAATTTGTTGGTACCCAATGTGTTTGTGGAACTAGATGTGATGTTGGAGTTGGCCAGGCACTATAATCCCTCTGATAGAATAATCAGGAGTGAAAATGAAGATTCAATCTTGGAGGTAACAAGGGATACGGTTGTGGAGATATTTGGGTTGAATCCCAATTATACTATAAAAATTAAGCATACAAATCTATATAGTGAATATGAGTATTGCACTGTAGAAAATTGGACCCTCTTGAGAAAAGAGACAATTTCACGTGTTATTAGACCCACTTTTGAGTTTCTTTGCATCATTTATCCTTCAAAACAACATTTATAGGCCCCTAAGACCCATTACTTTTTATCTAGAGGCATGTTTCACCTGAGAAATCACCTAAAACTTGACAAACAACATTTGATTCTTTTCTATCCCGAAAACCTACCTTCAAAAATAGTGGTGGGACCCATTCACCACCTTGGATGAATGAGTCCCTTTTGAGGGAAATTCAATTTTGAGAGGGAATTTAATTAATTAAACTTAATTTTTCAAATAATGTCAGCCTCTTAGGTCTAAATAACAAAAAAATAGGTTTTGTTGCTTATAAATACTCATTTTTTAGTCATTTTACACATTCATTAGTCATTTTACAAAAGCAAATTCTAAAGTCAAGTCTTCTACAATAAGTTTTATTAGCAAAGTTGAAGTTTTAGGGCAACAAACTAGGGGTTTTTCAGGTCTTGAAGCTCACATTTTGGATCAAATTTCAACATTACAAAGAGTTGTTGATGGATTCCTATGGTGAATCATGGAGAAATCTAGGTTGAGGAGATGCAACTAAGCAACAAATCACACCTAAAGACTTGTTTTAAAAGTGATTCCATCTTCCATCTTTACTCTATCTTCATAATAAGGTTTATATTCCATTTACATTCTATTTGCATGTTATCTTATCTCCATTTTTTATGTGTGGTAATATTTCTAGGGTTGATATCTTGCATCATTCAAATCTCATTTGCATCTCTTATTCTTGCACAATAGAATATGCTTTTTGATATACTTCAGACTTTTTTAGTCTTTAACAAATCTAATGTTAGGGTTTTATGTAGATTTTTCTTCATTCAAGGTTTAATTACCCAACTAGGGGTTTGGCAAAGGAAAACCCCCATTAGACAAACAATTTTAAGCTTTTTTGAAGGAATTTTCTGAGATCTCGACTTGGGTTTCCGTTAGAAATTGGTGTACAGGTGAGAAGGCATATAACAAAGATTTGAAGTTGTAGAAATTTGAAAGTGGGCTGATTCATGATGCATGGCGAATGAGTCCCTCATGAGATGCGGTTTTGAGTTAGATGCAAATTGGGACACCTAGTTGACAGAAAACAGTTTTTGTACAGAAAAACCCTAACCTAGAACTGATTTACCTAGGGTGGCGAATGAGTCCCAGTTAGCTCAAAATTAGGCTCTATCATATTTCCAGATTATTTTTCAGTCTTCTTCAGCTTCTCAAGTGCACATATTCTGAAGAACAACTTTCTGTTTGGTTTAATCTGTATTCTTGTTCATTCTTTTAAGCTCTTTGCACATAACATTATGTTTTCAAACATTTCTTAATTCTTAAGTTTTGCATTCATAATCAGTCAAATAGATCATTTAGCTACACTTAAATCATTTCGTTTAGTCTAAATAACATCATACACATCCTAATTTGAGTGATCTAGTTAGATTCTTTGGCCCTTCTTTCTTCTTTTAGGTGAAAAACCCTAGAAGTGCTAGAAAGATCTAGGGTGCCCAAAATCTACGATAAGAAATTTGCATACAAAAATAGAGTGCTTGTTTGACACAAAAAGATCAAGGAAAAATTTCTCCCTAAATATATTGAGCCCTTTGAATGTGAAGAGTTTGTGGATTATTTAAAGAACACCTACTATTGGCTAAATCAATTTTTGGCTCAAAATTTTAAGGCAAGATACTCCCTAACCTAATGGTAATGACAACGGATATACAGGCTCATAATCAGAACACTGGTTCTTGATTATGCTACCTATGTTGTTGAAAAAGTGCTTGAGGGTTTCACTAATTTGAAGAAAGAGGTTATCCCTTTGCACATGCTTCTGTATGAGGGTGATTATAGATGGAAAAGAGGGCTGAAATTGAGATTGACGGATAATGAGAATAGTGTTTTTCCAGTCAAAATGTGGACACATATTTGGGATTATGATTGTCCCAATTCCAACTATTTCATGTTTGCTAATGTTATAAGGTTTCGTATCCTGGAAAGTTGGGGTGTAGCACCTATTCAAAAGCTCTCTCTAGTAATCATAAATATCATGCGCCCAAAGGACATAGAGGGATAATTACAAAGCATAATTGGGCAGGCTGGTTTCTTCACTCAGAGTATACTTTGACCAGAGCTTATGGATTTAAGGTGGCACTACATTACTTTCCCCTATATGTTTATGATCAATTGGATTTTATGGAACTAATGTGGCAGATTGATTTTATGGATTATGAATTGTTCAGAAAGCCTAAGAAGGGTACTTTGGTGAGTCCCTAATGTTCTTTTGCTTATTTTAAGGTTACTTCCCCTAAAGGGTATGAGAAATTTGGAATCATGGCGAATAACCTTTACCTTTTAATGAGGTTAGGAGTTTTAACCTTGATGGATTTGTACATGCAAAGAGAAGGGATAAAAACTTATCAGGAATATATCACAAATTCTTGTAAATAGATGATATGCTAAGAAACTTGACAAGTGATGAGGCTATTAAATCTAGAAAGAGGGAATGGACAACCATAATAGAGATTGAAGATAACATCATAAGGAGGAATTCTTTCTATAAGATCCCCTATGATGTAATTGAAGATTATTTTGAAAGAGATTTTACAAAGCTACGGGATTATCAAAATAGTGATTTCAAGGAAAAATTGAAGGAGGCTAATAAAAGAGCACAAGCTCTCCTAGAACAACAACCTTAGGCTATGGATGTTTTAGAATAGCCTACAGATGTCCAAGAAGATATGGAGGAACAAATGGCAGAGCATGTGCCTAGTGATGAGGAGGTGGAGAAAAAATTCCCCCCCACCCTAATATTAAAGAAACTCTTGATTCAAAGGTTCCCCTTGTGAATTCTTTGCCTAAAATTGCTAAAACAAGAACAAACAATCAAGCATTAGTCCTTAAACAAGTGTAAACGAGCATTCCCTATGAAATTAATTTGAACACAAGAACATGAAAACAAAGTAAAATACTAAATAAATTACTAATGTAATACTATTCTAATGCTCAAAATAGCATCCCATAGGGGGATTGGTGCTTCTTTGATGTGGAAAGAAGCCCTTCTCCAATCCCTTGATAAGCTTGATGATGGATGTGTGATTCTTGATGTAAAATGTCAATAACCTAGCTATGGGTGATGAAATTCTATGCTAACTTGGATGAAATTGTGGATGAAATCATGGAAGCTTTGAACTCAAATGACTAATGTATTTTCATGAAGTTGTGTCCCACAAATCAATAGAGAAGGACTTTATTTATGAGGAAGGATTGAATATTGAAGAATGGGGAGAATGTGGGATTGAAAAATGGATCAATGGCACTGTGCCACTTGTTAGCATGCTAATGAAGGGAGGTGGAGCACATTTTGAATAATGTGCATGTTAAATGCATGTAGTTGAGATTTGAAATCCAAGAGGTAGCTTGCATAAGAGGAAGTGTAAGAGCATTCAATTCAAAGGTAGAGGACAAAAGTCCTTTGGGAGGGAAAATTCAAATGGGTGGAATATTCTAAGAATATGCCATATTTGAATGAAAATCAAATAAATTTATTCACCTGTGCAACTTGGTTAGGTTGAATTACCCAAGGGTGGAGTTAAAAGCTAGAGGAATAGAGGATTAGTGTTAGGAGGTAATTAATCTAGGATTAATTAATTTAGATGAAATTAGGGGTATGTGCAGGATCATCATGGAAAAAATAGGCCCTTAAGTGGCAAAAAATTTAGAAAAATCAGAGTTAGGTAGCTTGACGTAAAAATTTAAATAAGTTATCTATATTATTTCAAAAATATGTAAGAATAGAATCTATAGAAAATTGAATTTAGTTTCTAAACTACTAGGTTTATTTTTATTTTTAAATTATTTGGTGAAAATTTGAAATTTCAATGCAAGTACTTAAATTTCAAGGAAAAAATAAGTAGGTGTCTCGACCACCCTAACCACAATAAAATGATAATATTTTTTATAAGATTTTAGATATAAGTAGATGACTCATGTCTGGATGTGATGCATATTTTTTGTAATTTTTTCCAAGTAAATAATTAATTATGAATTTTTATTACAACTTTTAAAAATATAAAAACTCATATGTCTAACCACCTTAACTTGGTCAAAAATTCATGCAATTCAAATTTTCTTTTTTAATCCTATAGTATGTGAATAATATAATGTGACACATGTTTTGGATTCAAAAAATGTGATACTATTTGAAAGCTATAGATGTTTTCAATCAGCCTATCAATCGGACTTTAATGGTAATTCAAATAAAAATGAATAATAATTATTTATTAAATTCAAAGTAAAGAATAATTTATATTGGTGGAAAGCTGAGAATCTCCTTTAAAAACCCTTTTTGTTTCATCAATTTTGGGTAAAAAAAAGTCGTCAGCCACATACCCATCATATTGCCACTTTTTGGCCCATCATGATCCTGCACATACCCTTAGTTTGATTGTAACATTTAATTTAAATATTTGAGTTTATTTAAATCAAATGAGAGGATATTGGGACATTAGTATTTTAATTAAATATATTGATTAATTTAATTAAAGGAGATGACATTAGGATTTTAATTAAATAAAATTGATTTATTTAGTTAAAGGAAGAACATTAAGATGAAATAATCTAATAAAGTTTGTTATCTAACTTTAGGAGGAAATTAATTAAATAAATCTTATTCAATTAATTGGTTAGTGAAGAAATGATTAAGGAAGAATTAGTGTTAGTTAATCGGAATCAAGTGCATGATATTGATCATGATATTTCAAGTGCCTACATTTTATCCCTCTTTGAAGCAATGTACTTGCTGCTTTGATTCAAACAATAATAGAAGTGAGATGAAAATTCAAAATTTCCCTAATTTTTTTGGATGCCCCACTATTGCCCCAGCAGAAATAAGTACGCTAGTACATTTCCCCCTCGAGAGATCGATAAAAAATTCCAATTTTTAGGGTCAATCTATCGACAAATATGCTCTATGGATGTATGAATGGTTATGATGATGATGATAATGCAAATGAGATGAATTAAGATGCTTAGAATAACAAATCTATATTATGCTAAACAACTTAAATGATAATGGAATGCATGTGAGATGGATGATGTTTTCTATTATGTATGATATGAATGATATGTAGTATGTTGATGGTTTGTGGATGTAGGATGGATGGATTGGTGATGTTTGGTTGAATATCATGGTACCATGTTAGCGCATAGAGAGAAAGAAGAAATGGGATGATGAAAAGAGGATCCAACAAGTCCATGATCTGCTGAGACCTTATTAGAAATAATGATAAGATATGATGATGTTTCACTTATCAGAGATTGGGGACATAAAGAGCTTACTTTCCTTATATTCGATAACACACATAGATATGATGCATCAATGTATATAAAACTAGGATGGCATTGTACCTAGTGAGAGGGAATTTGACTCGATGATAAGATTGGAGTATTCATGTTCACACCTAGCATACAAAACCTTATTTAGGATGCAGTTCAGATATTTCAAGCATCTTAGACCAAAACATAAAAAAGAAAAACCTTCCCATGTGGTCAACAAGATACCCAAAATACCCTTCCTACAGACCAAACAAAGAAAGCATGACCAAGGTTATATTACAAGAATATCCAACAAGCACAATGGATAAAAAGATAATGATCAATGCCCCAGTCCTTTCTCTCTAAATCATTTTAATTAGACATCATCGAGAGGTCATTGGAATGAGCGTAATAAGATAAATCAAAAGAAAAAATCAAGTAAATAAACAAGTCGATGTTCTTCATACCTCTAGCCAAGACTAAACTAAGGTGATTGGTTGCACCCACAAAAGGATATGAAAATCACGGCAAAACCTATCCTGGGAATTGGACATTCTAGCAGGTGACTAATATCTTTTCATGGTCGTTCATTTACTTGTCAAACTAGGGAGCGTATACTTGAAATGGAGCGGCACGGTATGTGCACTAAGAACCAGTTTCAGTCACAACCTATCGAAAATAAATACTTGAAAGGAATTCTACCTACGTTATAGGAACGTAATGCAAAGTTCTCTAAATGTAATCAAAGCAGAAACCATAACAACTACCAACTGAGAAACAAACTATGAAATGGCCTTATGCTGTAGGAACAGACACAGGGATGGATTCCCGATGCTACAGGAACAGACATAGGGATGGATTCCCGATGCTGCAGGAACAATATAAGACTGAGTTTGCACAGAAACTTCAAGAATGAATTCTAACTTATGATCAACAGAAAATGAACGACTAACTAACTAACTACAGATACTTACTAAGTGGGCCCCCTTAGCAAGCATGAACTAATTATGCCAGTATTGAACTCAGAACTTCATCAAATTTTATTCATAAACTCAAAATGGTGTACATTGTTCTGTTCAGATGAAAACTAACACAAAACTCTATTTCTTATCATACATACTCTGCTTTTTATTATCATACTAATTTTTACATGATATCCTTTCTATCTCGTTATGCTTGCGCACTCGCGCAGGAGGAACACTTATTTAAATCAAGAAAACAACTAACTAACTAACCCTATCAGAGAAAGACAGGGATGTAAATGTATCCTCGAATCAAGGAAAAAACTAAATAAATGAACTTATCTGCTCAACATGATTCAGAGAGAATTCAGCATTCCACTCTTTCAAAATTAATTGACATTTAAATTCCTTCCCAACAATTTTTGTCAAAGAGTCTTCACCAGAATAACTTCCTTGAAGTCGTGCAGGAAATGGACTTTACTACAAGGCCGAGATCAGTTGTGCTTGAATCCTTCATACTTTCTTCAACAACCTATGAAACACAAGGCAACAAAAGTGAATGAAAACATGCATGGCAACATACACGATATTCATTTATTAATCACATATCAAATTTACTTCATTATTCAAAAACTACATGCATTATACCAGTCATTTGGGAAGTCAAACAGGGTAATAAATATAGACATATCAACATGATAGGCTGTAGGAATATAAAAGTGTATTGCTACAGGATATCCCCCAATAAAAGGTTTCTAAAGAGTTTAAACAACCATGAACAACAAAAGTAAGGGTATTAAAAGTACACCATGATACCCAAATTATGAGCATATTTTGGGCTCATCATTTGTCCCCTACTTAACCTGATGCCGGTCCTCCAGCATTAAACTTTCTGGTAGTTTCCCTGAAATCAGTGGTTGAGGCATGACCCTGAAATGAAGTTCCGAATTTGTAATAAAAACCTCTGAAACTCTGCCATCTTTCATACCTACGAGTTTTTGTATCTTCATTAATATTTGTAGCTCGGTAGGGATAAAGAGGCCACATCAGCACAGGAGGTCTAAATTTCAAGGGAAACCATAATTCAAACCTCTCTTGAAGGTCCAACTATATATATCTATTTGATCTTTTGAGAGCTACCGTAAAATTCAGGGGATTGTGAGGCTCAGACCTTTTTAACCCAATAGTCAATCTCTCCCATCTCTTCTCAATTCTGGAGTATGATAGCTTCCAAAATGAGTATGTCTATTCTTGAAACTCATCATACACCTATTTTCTGAGATCAAATATTGTCATCCTGATTGTATTATTATTATGGCCATATGCCATAGTAAGCCAGGTTTCCAACATTGTATAGGGGTCTGAACTCTCAGGGCGCAATGGAATAGGCTCATCCCTTTTGGCTTCTTTATATGCTTCTAATTGCCTGCCATAATTAGCTTTGTTTGCTGCCCAAGACATGAGTGGTCTTAAATGAATGTCGGCAGTGTATAGAAGTGGATTCCACTCTGTTTCAGAGGGAATTATAAAGCCATGTAAATAAAATTTGTACAAAGAATTCCTTAGCCAATTAGGAGTCGCCTGGTATGCATCATAGAATTCTTTAGTAGTGTGAATAACAGGATCTAGATTCCTAGAAATTATCATTAACTCAAACCACAAAATTTTTTCCTTGAGACACAAAGCATAAACTCTAGGCGGTGGTCTACACTCCATAATCTTACAAGTTATTGTCATCATTTCATTCATTTTCTCCTTTAACTCCTAAATTTCTTGTTTCTGCCTTTCAATGTCTCTTTTCAGTTTCTTCTTTTCTTCCTCCCAAAGAATTTGTTGCATTTCGGTCTTGGCTAGGTGGTGGAAACTCAAGGTCTGCAATGTGACTGGTCTCCATGTGTTTCTAAGATATTCCAAGAATTCAATTAAAAATATATTTTTGTAGACAACCATGGCTTGACAAGTTTCAGGGGGTAATGAAGCTTCATTGGCCACTTCCAATTGTTTAGGCTATTCTTCCCCTTGCTGCAAGATGAATTCCTATTGTTGTAGTGGAGAAGACTGTGCTTCCTCCGAAATCTACATAGCCACAACAACCAAGTCATTGAGACTTGGTACCCCCCTTTCATTATGCTCAACTTCCCTTGTCTCAATTTGTTCTTCTTTAGGAATAACAAATGGACTCTGTGCAACATTCTCAGATACATCCTGAGAGACATTATGTTCAGAACCTACAAATTCCTCTGAAATTATGATAACTTTAGGTTGAGGTGAAGCAGGGGAGACTTTACATTGTTTCCTTGTTGAAACTCTTCTTGGCAATGTTGCAGCTACCGGAGGTGCTCTCGTAGCTTTCCTCTTTCTGAATCACCTAGAGGGCTCTGCCTTATCAGAAGATGATGGTGAACTTGTGGTGGCAATAGGTGTTGCTGTAGGTGAAATTGTTGCAGGAGAAGATGCTACAAGAGTAGAGTGTTGCCTTTTCTGAGGATGAGGGTCATATTCTAGGGTTTGTTCCACCCTAGATGACTCTCCTGCCTTTGTTTTTCCTTTTTCTCTCCTATTGGCTGACCTAGTTTGGACCCGGGTAGAGGACTCTAGTGTGGAGACCGTAGGAATAGATGTTGCAGGGATGGGTGCTGCAGGGATTGCTCTAGGCGGCTGTGGAAGTTGCAAAACCTTTTGGGCAACAAAGTCTTGCCAAGAAAGAGGAGAGACATTCCTCAGGGAATGCTCAATCAATAGTTTTATGAGGGCATGATGGGCAATAGAGTTGCCCCTTCCTCTCTGGGTTTCATGGGCACTTTGCTTTAAAAGATTTAACAAAAAGTTTAGGACATTAACAACTAATACATGCCTCATATGGCTCAATAACTTAAAATGGTAAGAATGTAAATAGGAAAAGTGTCCCTCACAGGTTAAATACCTGATTATGAATGCAGCATATTCTGAATATGGAAAGGGCAGCGACACTCATTTGCATCCTTGTTTAGAGACCTCCAAGGGTCCATTAGTTGGTACAGTAAACTCTACCCTAGCAGAAACAGCATCTGAAGAGAAATTTTCCCCTACTGTAGGAAGTCCAGTTACTTCAGCAATTCATTCTGTTACAGTCACTGTCAGACCCCATACTGAAGCTTCCCCTTCTAAAAGAGTTCTTAAAAATTCACCAGCAGCTTCCTCATTGAAAGAATCTAACCTCAAAAAGTAGTTCAACCAACCACAGAGGTTGAATGCTTGAACTGTTTGAGGATTTTGTGTCAATATCTCATGAGCTACAGGCTCATGTCTTACCAGTTGACCACCCATATTCACAATTGTCTCAGCTAAAACTTAAACTCTTTTATGAAAATCCAAAGAAAACTTTTTACTTTTCTACTCTATTTTTTTTCTGTCCTGCTGTCACTTTCTCTTCTTTTCCAAGAATGAACTCAAAATATATTTGGATGCAATGATTGTTACAACTACTTAAACAAGTAGTTTTAATTATGATTTAGGATGAAACATGCAGTCATATTTGGAAAGTACAAGAAAATAATAAAGAAAAATATCTGAACAGTTGTGATAGCAGTGTAAGTGAAATGGATTATCCCGCCCCCTACTTAAAATGTGACATGTGTCCACACATGTACTAAAGAATAGGCAGAGATTGGGTAATAATGACTGATATAGACATAGTAGTAAATGAATAAAATGAAATAAATCAATGATGCAACAACAAAAGATATTGTGTACCTTTCAATAAATGCACGTACGTGCTGAGAAAGATGATAGCTTCAGCATGAGATGATAGTTGGGAAAGAAATCATAATTAAGGGTGGTGCAGATGAATGAGGTGGATGGGTGACATGGACGGATGAGATGTATGGATGTAATGGATGGATGAGATGAAAGATAAGGAAGTGAGATGTGGCGATGAGTGGGAACAAAGAAAAAAGGGTTTCCTTAAAAAGGAAACCTTTATTATGAGCATGCATTGCAAGATTATGGTGAAGCTGCAGGAGAAAGGATAAAGCCTTTTGCTGCAAGAAGATTAGTGGCAGGATCCTAAACAAACTGCTACATAAATTCTTCTTTTGAGACTGGCTTACGATACAACCGAAGACAGTATCCATTATCCAGTAGCTTAAATTGAATAGGATCAATTGTGACTAATTGAACTGAACCATTATCAAATACATTCTCAATTTCATATGGGCCAAGCCATCGGGTGGTGAGTTTACCTTGATTTTCTTTATTCCTCGAGTCATAGAGCAGCGCCCAATCACCGACAGAGAAATGCTTGGTTTTGATATGTCGGTCATGCCACTTTTTCCTTTGTTGCTGTATGATTTCAGTATGCTGCAAGGGTGCTTTTCTGATTTCATCTAGCACATTTAGCTATAGGAGTTGTTCCTTTTGGGCTTCGGAAATGTCAATATTAAGCTCTAAAGTAGTCCTCAAGGTCTTGTGCTCAAATTCTATTGGCAACATGGCAGTCTTTCCATAGAGTAATTCAAAAGGAGTAAACCCTATAGTTGTCTTCCACATTGTCCTATAGGCCCAGACGGCTTCAGGAAGTCGATTGCTCCAATCTTTCTTGTGTAGTTGAACTGTCTTTGTAAGTATCGCCTCAATTTCTCTGTTGGTAACTTCTGCCTGTCCATTGGCTTAAGGGTGATAGGGGCTAGACTTCCTATGTCAGATCTTGTAATAATTCATTATTGCATTGATTAAATTAGATGTAAATTGAGCTCCTTGATCTGTGACAAGTTCCCTTGGGACTCCAAACCGAGTAAAGATATGCTCATATAGGAATTCAACAACCTTGTTGTCATGGGCATGAGTCATTGCTTTCACTTCCACCCATTTGGTTACATAATCAGTACAAACTAAAATATATGATTTCCCATTGGATGGAGGATCAATACGTCCAACAAAATCCATGCCCCACTTATCAAAGGGACTGACTACCACTTGAGGATACAGGGGCATTTCATCAGACCTTGTTGGTCTTCCCATGTGTTGACATCTGTCACATTTCCTGGTATAGGCTGCAACATCTCTGTGTAGTGTAGGCCAATAGTATCTAGTAGCAAGCACCTTCATAGATGTTCTTTTGGCTGCAAAGTGCCCACTGCATGGCTCATCATGACAAGCATGCAGGATGTCATAGGTTTCACCTTCCCTTACACATCTTCTCATGACTTGGTCAGGTCCTGTGTAGAATAAACAATTTGCAATTCATGAAAAGTTAAAACTTTTCTCCACCAACAATTGTTTTTCCTTTGGGGAAAAATGGGCTGGAATCTGGTTGACTGCCAAGTAATTTGCAATATCTGCATACCATGGGGTGCGAGCAACAATGAAAATAGATGTTCATTAGGAAATATATCATTAATTACCTTTGGTGTGCCAGGTGTAGTTGTTTGAAGCCTTGATAAGAAATCAGCCACTACATTAGCCCGTCCTGGTTTATCAATGATTGTGATATCAAATTCCTGCAACAATAGGAGCCATCTTGCTAATCTGTCAGATATGGTAAGTTTATTCATGAGGTACCTTATTGCTGCATGGTCTGTATGAACAAATACTTGGTAACCAGTGACATAGTGTCAGAACTTGTTTAAAGCATACACAACTGCTAACAATTATTTTTCTATGATAGTATAATTTAATTCAGGACCTTGCAAGTTTTTACTAATGAAATATATGGCATGTTCAATTGAATTCTCTTTCTGTCCTAGAACTTCCCCAATGACATAATCAGAAGCATTTGTGTGTATATGAAAAGGAAAACTCCACTTCGGTCCTTGAAGAACAGGTGCCTAAGTAAGCAAGTTCTTAAGCTGCAGGAAAGACTTGTCACAGGCTTCAGTCCAACTAAATTCAGAATCCTTAGTCAACAAGGCATATAATGGGCTGGCTATCTTGCTGAAATCTTTAATAAATCTTCTATAATATCCAGCATGGCCTAGGAAGCTTCTAACATCCTTTTGTTTTGTAGGTGTTGGCAAAGTTAGAATAACTTCTATTTTTGCAAGATCAACTTGAATTCCTGCTTGAGAGATATGATGGCCTAAAACAATTCATTCTTGTATGATCATGAAGCATTTCTCACTATTCAAAGACAAATTTTTCTCCTAACATCTTTTCAACACTTTTTCCAAATTGGCTAATGCTTCTTCATAAGTAACTCCATAGGTAGTGAAGTCATCCATGTAGATTTCCATAGAATCATGAGATATATCAGCAAAAATACTGATTACTACTCTTTGAAATGTTGCAAGTGCATTACATAGTCCAAAAGGTAAAACAAAGTAGGCAAAAGTGCCCCATGGACTGGTAAAATTTGTTTTGTCTTGATCTTCAAGGGTGATTCTTATTTGATTATAGCCATTGTATCCATCCAAAAAGGAGAAATATTTTTTTCCAGACAATGAGTCTAATACTTGGTCAACAAATGGCAATGGAAAATGATCCTTTTTAGTTGTTGTGTTCAGCTCTCTATAGTCCACACAAACTCTATTTTCCACCTTTTTTTAGGGACAATCAACAATGGAGATACCCATTGACTGTTTGAAATGGGGTAGATAAAACTAGCATAAAGCAATTTTTGAAGCTCTGTTTTAACTATTTCCCTAAGTGTCGGATTTATCCTTCTTTGAGGCTGCCTGGTAGGTGAACAGTCTTCCTTAATATAGATCCTATGAGTACAAAGTTGAGGGTCTATTCCCTTCATATCCCCATAGTCCCATGCAAAAGCTCTGTATTGTTCTTGCAACATTGTGACTAGGGCAGCTTGTTGAGATTGAGGCAGCTTATTATTGATATTTAGACAACAGCCTAGAGATACTTCTACTTGTTTGATAAGATCATTCATGGAGGCTGCTGATAATGGTGGTTTTTGTATTTCAGATGGAAGAAAATTTTGATAAATGGTAGGAGATTCAGGTGACAAGTTCTCAGAATTTAGTTGTTGCAGGAAACACTGCTGAAGACTATTATCTGTAGTAGATGGGCTACTCAGACCAGGATTGGACTGCAGAATATTGAAAAGAAGGTCATCCTCACTCTGAAGCTGAGAAAATGGATTAGTTTGCAACATCATTAGCTGAGCCAATGAATTTACTTCTTCAATTTCCTCTCCCAAATCTAGCCAAATTGGTTGAGACAAATCTGGCTGAGGCTTAGCAGGTGGGTATAAAGCCAATTTCTTTCTTGACTGACCATCATAAATTTTCATGTCTCCAAAATGGCATCCTATAAAAGCATTAGTTGTGGCTAACCATGGTCTTCCTAGGATGATAAGATATCCTCCCAAAGTGGCCTTAGTGGACAATATGATAAAATCTGCTAGGTATTCCCAAGACTCAAGGATGGCAATAACATCTTCTACCATTCTATCAGGTTTTATTGTGGAACTATCAGCAAGCTGCTGGACGATAGGTGTAGATCGAATGTTTAGAATATTCAAATACTCCATTGTATTCTTGGTCATTACATTGATGGTTGCACCAAGGTCAATTAGAACATTCTTTATTAGTTGGCCATTAATATTTATTTGTACCACAGGACTCCCAGGGTCAGTATATTTTGGAATGACTACCTTCCCTAACATAATATCTGTCAACTATCCTAGAACATGGATAGTTTGGGGATCCTTTTTCTTTCTTCCTTGTTTCTTCAAACAAGCCTCCTTAATGGCTTTTCCATAAATTGGGACATCCTTAATGGCTTGAAAAAGGGGTATTTGAATGTGTACATTCTTCAACTGATTCAAAATATCAAAGGTAGGCTCTTCCATAGAATTTGATGTAGTAATTTGCAATCTCTGAGGAAAAGGCGGTTTGGTCTGATGCTGCAGGATAGGCTCCTTAGAGACAGTATTTGATATAGGTATATGTTTTGCAGTATCAGTTAGTTGTTCAAAGGTAGAGTCTAGAATCTCTATAATTACAGGTGGTTGCGGAGCAGGAACTGTGGTTCTAGATCGGAGATGGATATCATGAATATTCAAGGCATAAGCTGGATACTGATTGACTTCTACATAATACATAGGTTGTTGTTGTTGTTGCTACTTATTATTAGGATTTGGCAATGGTTGATCAGGCATAGGCATATGTTTTGGAGGGCTAGTATTTGCTGCAGGTGCTATAGGAGGTGGCATGAGGTCCTGTGGTTGTGGCTACTGAGGATGCTAGAAGGCAGAGGATTGGTTTTGCCATTGATGTTGACTTCTCCATTGAGGGTTCTGCTGCCAATTACCTGGGGGTGGAGTCCATTGTCATTGTGGTTGTTGCCAACCTCCTTGAGGAGATTGCCATTGAGGATTCTGATAGCTAGGCCAGTGAGGTTGAGAAGTATTCCAAGGTTGTGATGGGCCATATGTAGGTTGCCACTGGTTATTGTAATTAGAATAAGGATTACCAAAAATTAAAGGATCTTGAGGCATACCTTGTCTTTGAGCCCATGGTCACCTTTGTGCAACGAAGAATACTTGGTCATCATCACTTTCTACCACCTTAAATTCAGTAGGTAGTTTTTTAGCCCCGAGGTTAGCCACCATCTTGCATTTGCAGTCATGTTTCTTTTGTCTACAATGTGGACAGAACTCAGCCAAGATTGCCTTAGCTTCCTCATGTTTCTTCCGAGCTTGCATAGTATCCAACTGTGTAGCCATGTTGTTTATGATATCCTGCTTGAAATCAGATAGCAAATTTGTGATCTCCATCCATGAAACTCTATTAGTAGAGGAATTTCCCACTGTGGCTTGATGACCTCTAACCTTCTTAACAATTGCTCGAGAGTAGTTGAGACATATCTTCTTGATATCATCCCAAGGCAGTTGAGTTATATCACCTCCTCCCATCAGGTCCAAGGCATCTATACAAGTATCACTGATTCCCCTCAGAAAAAGTAGTTTCTGAGATTCTTCATTAAGAGTATGGTTTGAATTCTTTTTCAAGGAAAATAAGAATCTTGAGATATAGTCTTCTAGGCTTTCATCCTCCTTTTGTTGAATTATGAATATATCATCTCCCTTACTACCACTTTTACAATATTCCTTGTACTTCTCAAGAAATTTTGTTTGCATGACTGCCCAACTATCGACAACATCCCTTCCTAGAATCATGAACCATCTAAGAGCTCCTTCCTTCAAAGTAGAAGGAAACAACTTCAGCTTGTGAGCATCTGAAGTGTAATCATACCTGTGACAGAGGATGTCAAAATCGAACAAGAAAGTGTCTGGGTCCTCTGTGACTAGTCCATAGAACTTAGGGAGTAATGAGGAAGGAATATTTTTAAGGTTATCAGTATCTTGCTGAGCAATGATGGGAAACTCAAAAGAAGGAGGTTGATTAGGTGGATTTCATGTCATATTTGCTTGATGGAGTATCAGAGCAAACGGATTTTCCTTAGGTTCTTCGTCAGCTGGGTCAAATGGAAATTCAACAAATAGGTTTTCAGCAAATGGATTGATATCTTGGTCTCCTTCCTCAAATAGATTATAAGCTAGTTCAGGAAGGAATCTTCCCAGGGAATCTTTTCTTCTATGCATGCAATAGAATGAATGGTGAATTGAAGGATTTTGAAAATGTTTGAATAACAGACTAAACTATTGCTAAAAATGACTTTTGATAGGTTCTTAGCTTGACACCATCCCCAACAACGGTGCCAAAAATGGTCGCACCCACAAAAGGCTATGAAAATAACGACAAAACCTATCTTGGGAATTGGACATTCCAGCAAGCGACTAATATCTTTTCATGGTCGTTCATTTACTTGTCAAACCAGGGAGCGTATACTTGAAATGGAGCGGCACTGTATGTGCACTAAGAACCAGTTTCAGTCACAACCTATTGAAAATAAATACTTGAAAGGAATTCTACCTATGTTATAGGAAGGTAATGCAAAGTTCTCTAAATGTAATCAAAGCAGAAACCATAACAACTACCAACTGAGAAACAAACTATGAACTGGCCTTATGCTGCAGGAACAGACACAGGGATGGATTCCTGATGCTGCAAGAACAATATAAGACTGAGTTTGCATAGAAACTTCAAGAATGAATTCTAACTTATGATCAATAGAAAATGAACGACTAACTAACTAACTATAGATACTTACTAAGTGGGCCCCCTTAGCAAGCATCAACTAATTATGCCAGTATTGAACTCGGAACTTCATCAAATTTTATTCATAAACTCAAAATGGTGTACATTGTTCTATTCAGATGAAAACTAACACACAACTCTATTTCTTATCATACATACTTTGCTTTTTATTATCATACTAACTTTTACATGGTATGCTTTCTATCTTGTTATGCTTGCTCACTCGCACAGGAGGAACACTTATTTAAATCAGGAAAACAACTAACTAACTAACCCTATCAGAGAAAGATGTGGATGTAAATGTATCCTAGAATCGAGGAACAAACTAAATAAATGAACTTATCTGCTCAACATGATTCAGAGAGAATTAAACATTCCACTCTTTCCAAATTAATTGACATTTAAATTCCTTCCCAACAATTTCGGTCAAAGAGTCTTCGCCAGAATAACTTCCTCGAAGTCGTGCAGGAAATAGACTTTACTGCAAGGCCAAGATCAGTTGTGCTTGACTCATTCATACTTTCTTCAACAACCTACGAAACACAAGGCAACATAAGCGAACAGAAACATGCATGGCAACATACACGATATTCATTTATTAATCACATATCAAATTTACTTCATTATTCAAAAACTACATGTGTTATACCAGTCATTTGGGAAGTCAAACAGGGTACTAAATATAGACATATCAACATGATAGGCTGCATGAATATAAAAGTGTATTGCTATAGGATATCCCCCAATAAAAGGTTTCTAAAGAGTTTAAACAACCATGAACAACAAAAGTAAGGGTATTAAAATTACACCATGATACCCAAATTATGAGCATATTTTGGGCTCATCAAAGATGTTTGATGTTGATTTCCATTGTAGGAAGGATGCATCCTAGGACATGATGTTATCAAATGATGGTGAAATTCACTAGATGATAGGCTATTAATACCAAGAGTTTACCAACTGACCTAGATTTGTAACCTTGATGTTTGAGTTTTCCCTTTCCATTTGCTAAACTTGTTTCCGATTGTTTTACCAAAGGTTGGGGGTGATGGTCATTTATTATGAGTGGATGTTTATTATCCGTGATGAATAAAATGGGATGGATGATTTTGGGTTTCTTGAATTTTTTTGGTAGTTTTTAAATGTTTTAAGGTTGTTTTTGGTATTCTTTGAGATGTTTTACAAATGTTTTGATTTTCAAATTTTCCAATGTTTTTGGTGTTTTCTAATATTTTGACCAAGAACCTAACATATAGACCTATCCTAGGGGCCTTGGGGGGTGATCAAAGATTAGCCTTGCCTACGTTATACAAACAAAGATCACGTAGTTTGACTAACACAAGCTCGCTTATTGATGAGATATGAACAAATGGATTGCCAATTATTATGACAAACTCCTAAAGGACTAACCTAATGTGACTTGGGGGCACATCGATGATGGCCTTGCCTACATTAAGAGCTCAAAGACCTATAGTTTGACAAGACGACTCCATTTTTGACCTTTTTCTAGATTTTTGACCTATTTTTGAACTTTTGACATGTTTTGAATGTTTTTTGGATTTTTGGATTTTATGAATTTTTTTGTATTTTTTTTATTTTAAGGAAGGTTACAATAATATACATGAATCCAATCCAATGTAGGTATATGAACATTCCCCCAATGTGTTGCAATAGACTACCCTGATACAGGAAGGAAAAAATGGCCTTAGGAATGTGCCAAGTAGTACTAGGAGCGACCATGATACAAACATAGAATGAAGTTATGATGTAGGCGTAGATGGGTGATGGACAGATCAATGGAATGTGATGGATGAATGATGCAGAATAAGCCATAGAGATCATGGTGGATGGAAAGTGCTTATTTATACGATTTTCCTTTTTGCTAGGTTTTCACCAAGGTACTTGCCCAAAGTGACACCAAAGTGGTTTTCACTAGAGGATGATTTTTTCTTTATTGTTTTCAGTCCTTTTTCAAAAAATTTTGGATTTTTTATATTTTATATTTTTTTTGTATTTTTTGGATTTACACCTTGAAAGATTAGGCATAAATTTTTTTGAGATGGGAGTTGTTGATGGGCTCCTACAAAGGCTCACCTTATGGTGTTGATAGCTAATAAGCTCCTGATTTATAACTCGCTATGACAATGAAGAGCCCCAACCAGTTGGGTTCAAACTTGTCCTTGCTATTTGGATTTGGTACAATTTTTAGTTTTCTTTCAACACAAGATCTCTTATTTGAAAGGATCTGCTCCTTATCTTCTCATTGTAGCTCCTTTTAAGATGATTCTCATAGACTTCCAGGTGGTTCAGAGCATCCATGTGCCATTCATCGAATAGTTCTAGCTTGTTCAACCATGATACCCAATGTTCTTCATCTGTGATGATGTTTTGCAATGATATCCTTAATGATGGGAGCTCAATCTCAATGGGGAGTATGGCTTATGATTTGTAGACCAAGGAGAATGGGGTGTCACTTGCTGGCATGTGGATACTTGTTCAGTAATCCCATAGGGCAGGGTTCAATTGTAGGTGCCAATCATGACCAGCTTCATTGAATGTCTTCTTGAGGATTCTTAGGATGGTTTTATTGGTAGCCTCAACTTGGCGTTACCCTTGGGGTAGCATGGAGTGGAAAAGAAATGTTGGATATTAAATATTTGGCATAGGTCTTGAACATCTTGGTTTTTGAAAGGTGTATTGTTATCTAAGATAATGGCTTGTGGGACATCATAGCGGAAAATAAGATAGTTCAAGATGAACTTGGAAATATACTTTCCTATGATGTAGGTCATGGGAATGGCCTCTACCCAATTCATGAAGTACTTCGTGGTGGTGATGATGAACTTATGTCCACTAGATGAGGTGGTAGTGATTTTACCAATGAGATCGAGCCCCCACTATAAGAAGGGTCAAGGTATTACAATCGGTTGGAGATCCTGAGCTGGTGCATGGATGAGGTCTCCATGTTGTTGACATTGCAAGCAACTTTGGACATAGTCATGAGATTCTCTTTCCATAGTAGGCCAGAAGTACCTTGTCCTTAGCAGTTTCTTGGCCAAGGTCATACCACTCGAATGTGATCCACAAATGTCATTGTGTACCTCGGTTAAAGCAGTCAAAGATTCCTCAAGGTTAAGGAACTGCAACAAAGTTCCTTTGATACTCCTATGATACAGGGTGTCTCTTAAGATAACAAAGCAGGATGACTTATTAACAAATGTTATTTTAAGGTTTGGGGTGATATTAGTAGGGAGGAATCCTATTTTTGAGGTGTAAATGTCATGATACCAAGGGTCACCGGGACCAATGATTTCACACACGAATTTAGACTCTGGTACCTTGAAAGCTGATACGAGAAGCTGCTCTACAAGGAATTCTTGCTTAGGGACATTGCATGGGATATCTAGTAGCTCTCCGATTGTTGCCATAACATCTGGGTATGTGCAGGATCATCATGGAAAAAATAGGCTCTTAAGTGGCAAAAAATTTAGAAAAATTAGAGTTAGGCAACATGACGTAAAAATTTGAATAAGTTATCTATATTATTTCAAAAATATGTAAGAATAGAATTTTTATAAAATTGAATGTAGTTTCTAAACTACTAGGTTTATTTTAAAAAAATCTATTTGGTGAAAATTTGAAATTTCAATGTAGTAGTACTTAAATTTCAGGGAAAAAAATAAGAAGTAGGTGTCTATCTAACCACTCAAAATAAAATGATAATACTTTTTTATAATATTCTAGACATAAGTAGAGGACTCATGTTTGGATGTGATGCATATTTTTTTGTAATTTTTTTCCAAGTAAATAATTAATTACGATTTTTTATTACAAATTTTAAAAAATATAAAAACTCGTGTGTCTGACCACCTTAACTTGGTCAAACCTTCATGAAATTAATTTTTTATTTTTTTAATCCTATAGTATGCAAAGCATAGAATGTGATGCATGTTCTGGATTCAAAAAATGTGATACCATTTGAAAGCTATAGATTTTTTTCAATCAACTTATCAATCAACACTTTAGTCGTAATTCAAATAGAAAAATGAATAATAACTATTTACTAAATTCAAAGTAAAGAATAATGTATATTGGTCGAAAACTAAGAATCTCCTTTAAAAACCCTTTTCATTTCATCAATTTTGTGTAAGCAAAAAGTCGTCAGCCACATACCCTAAAAATACCCATCATATTGCCACTTTTTGGCTCATCATGATCCTGCACATACCCATCCACTACTTTGTTTTTTTCCCTGGTTATCTACTCAAATGTGATATGATCAATGAAGAATTGTTTGAGGCTTTCTACCAGTTTCTTGTATGGAATCAATTTTTCATCATTTTTTTGGTATTCATCATTGACTTGGTTGATGATAAGCTGAGTCCCCATAGACCTTGAGTGTCATGATCTTCCATTGTACTACAATTCTGAGTCCTGTAACAAGAGCCTCATATTCTGCAATGTTATTTTTGCAAGGAAAAGATGACTTGTATGACTTTGGTATGCAATATCCTTGTGGTGTAATGAAGAAGACCCTAGCTCCTAACCCATGTTGTGTGTAGGATCCATCAAAATATACTATCTAGTGATCTATCACACTTAGGTTAAATATTGACTCATCAGGAAATTTTGATACCAATGGGTTCTCTGAATACATCGGTGCTTCTACTAGCTGATCTGCAATTACTTGTCCTTTAATGTCCTTTTGTTCTACATACTCGATGTCATGTTCTATCAGGATCATGACCCATTTAGTTGTTCGCCCTATGAGCATTGCTTTAGAAAGCAGATACTTGAGAGGATCTATCTTGTCAATGAGTTTAATTTGATGTGCCAACATATAGTTTCTAAATTTTTGTGCGGCAAACACAACTGTTAGGCAAGCCTTCTCAATGGATGCATAATTCAGCTCATGTCTTACCATAGTTCTATTGATGTCGTAAATATCTCTCTTTCCAATTTTCATCATATTGTGCGAAGAGAGTGCCAAGGGCTGCTGTTGTTGCCGATATATACATTATCAAGGGTTTGTTCAGAATTGGTGGCATAAGAACTAGTGGTGTGAGCAAGTACTCCTTGATTTTATTAAATTCTTGATCATATTTCTCATCCCATTTGTATGCTACCCCCTTATGGAGTAGATTAGGATATGGGATAGCCTTATTCACTAATTGTGCTATAAACTGATGAATGGATTGGAGTCTTCCTTGCAAACCCCTTAACTGCTTTAGTGTTCTTTGTGCTTCCATCTCTAGAATTTATTTGAATTTGGTGGGGTCTATCTTGATTCCCCTCATGGACACAATGTACCCTAGGAGCTTTCTTTTTTGTACACCAAAGACACACTTCTTTGGATTGATTTTGACCTTGTATTCTTCTATCCTATCAGAGATGGAGGTTAAAGCTGGTATGTGATCTTGATGCTTTCTTGATTTAGCTAATATATCATCCACATAGTCTTCCACATTTTTGTGAATCATGTCATGGAAGATTAGTGTCATATCTCTCTATTAGGTAGCCCCTGTGTTCTTCAACCAAAATAGAATCATGTTCCAATAGTGTGTCCCCCATGGACAAGTGAAAGTTGTCTTGTGTTGGTCATCCTTAGCTATCATAATCTGATTGTGCCCTAAGGATCCATCCATTAGTGATAGTATTTCATGCCCTGATATCATATCCATAATCATGTCTATATTTGGGAGAGAGAAATCATCCTTAGGACATGCTTTGTTCAGGTCCCTAAAGTCAGTGCAGATGCGGATTTCCCCAGTGGGCTTAGTGACTGGTACTAGGTTTGAAACCCATTCTGGATAATCAATTAGCCATATGAAGCCAACATCAAGGAGCTTCTGTAATTCAAGTTTAATCAGTAATGCTATTTGTGGATGCATTTCTCTGATCTTTTGTCTTATTTTTTTTTCCTCTGGACAGAAAGCTAGATGGTGAACCACAACTTTTGGATCAAGGCCAAGCATGTCAGCATAGGTCCATGGAAATTTTACCTTTCTTTCTCTTAGAAATGTAGCTAGGAGTTCATGTTCTTTTGTCAAAAGTGATTTTGCATAGAAGGTGATATGTGGCATTTCCTTAGTTCCTAGGTTGACCGGATTGCACTTTTCTGCCAAGACCACTGACTTTTCTTGATGAATAACACTAAGGGGAAGATTGAATCCCTCATCCTCTAGTGCCTCAAAGAGGTTTTCACCATTGGATGAGTCCTTTGTTTTTACTATTCTCAGGTTAGAGAGTGCCACAATGTGGTTTTCACTCAAAGACCTTGATATTATTCTTAAATTTTCACTTTTGCGACTGAGGGATTCAATTCTTTCCCCATAGTATGTGTGTGTGTGTCTAACTCAATGTCAATCCCAACTTTATGATCTCCACATGGTATATTATCTTGCAATCCCATTAATTCAAGAGAGCTTCATCATTTTCAAACGTGTCTAAAATCAGTGGTCCTTGTTGGTCATAATCGATGAGTTGGGGGTTGAGAAGATTTAGCTCATTGGTATGGATACTTAGTTCAAAAGATAGGGTACTAATCATAAAAATGGAGGAATCCTCAAATAGCATGGGTAGGTTAGTAATGGGGTCCTCATCGCATACATCGGTTATGTCAAAGGTAAAGCTATCAAAGGTAAATGTGTGGATACTGGTAACTAAAGAGGAGCTTTGACTTTTCTAACTAGGGCACTTTTTCCAAGTATGGTTATTTTTGGAGGAGTAGATCCAAGGCCAAGATTCCTTATATGCTTCTCATGAATGATAGGTTCTAGAAGACCATTGTCATTTTCCCCCAGTTTCTTATTTTTGTTGTAGCCCATGCCAAGCATCATCCATAATCCTTTGTTACCATCATCCATTGGGAGAGTAGGTATGGGTTTTTCATCTCGGTATAGAAAAATTGATATGTCTTTTTCATCTACCACTTCCTAGCTTAGGTCCCCCCAGGATTTGAATCTAGAGGGGTCTGCTTTGAAAGTTTGGGTTTATGTGTCAATCAGTTGGGGCTGCCCACAAGACCTAGGAGATTGAGGTAAATCTTCTATTACAAAGGCCCTCTTCTTTATTTTGTAATCCCCACACCCATTATCTTGGATTATGACTTTGATATCAGAGATGTTGGGAATGGCAGGTGTCTTTTTCTCAAAAGTGGTGGTGAGGGTAGATGGGTCTATATATGGAGATGTGGGTCCTTCATCATTCTTTGGGACTTGAGGGATCTTGTAGTGCTTGGATTTGAGATTCTTGCAATAATAAAATGGTTCAAGATCTCCATGGACTGTGACATCTTGATTCTGATAAAGAAACTTGACACATTGATGGAAGGTGGATGTGAGAACTTGCATCCTATGAGTCCATGGGCACCCCAGGAGGATATTGTAAGGTAATTCCAGGTCAAGGACTTGGCATGTGGTTTCCATGATAGTTGGCCCTACTTGAATAGGGAGTTGAATGGTGCCTTGAGAGACCCATTCTTGATCATCATATGCCCTAATTTTAATACCTTTACCTTTTTCAATGATGTCTTCATAGAATCCCATACTCTTTATTAGCTTGAGAGTACAAATATTTAACCTTGCACCTGCATCCACCACGACTCTTTTGACTTTATTTTTATAAACTAAGACTTCAAGATGGAGTGGACAGTTATGAGATGGCTGAGTTGGGAAGTCTTGATCAGAAAATATTAGGATATATGGGGTGGTGATATGTCCGACCATAGCTTGGAACTAGTCTATGTCAATATCTATCGGGACAGTGGATGAAGCTAATGCTTCTTTTAAGATTTTCCTATGTGCGGGTGAGATTTTGAGCAACTCCATGATGGAGATCTGGATGGGGGTTCTTTTGAGCTGATCCAAGACATTATAACCATCAAGGATTAAGTTTGGATTGGTATCAAATGCTTTGGGTGCTTGGGATGGTCCCAGAATGGTAAATTTGTCACTGCATGTGGTGACTCCATAGTCAACTCGGGATCCTTTGATATTGAAAATAGTAACCCATTCATCTAAGGGTGTAACAAAATCTAAAGATGCAATCACATGGTCATAAACATGGTTCACATTATTATACTTTTCCTTACCATTGTTGTTTCCCTTATTGTGACCAGGCATTAGATTCGTGTATATTTTGAGATCTTGGTTTCCAGCTGGCTGTTCAATGGTTATAGTTCTATCATTGATGAGGTCCTAAATCAGATTCTTAAGCCACATTCAATTGGCTATTGTGTGTCCCTTTATTTTGTGGAAATCACAGAGTTTTTTCTCATCATACCATGGTGGTTTAACTTGAGGCTCTTGATAATTTTCATTAACAGGGATCTTGATGAGATTCACCTAGACTAGTCATTGCATGACAGACTCAATTGGTTCCCCAAGTGGTGTGTATTTCCATTTAGGGGGATACTTCCTTGGGGGTAGTCCCCCTTGATTGTTCAAGTTATTATCCACTTGGTTGTTGGGTCGTTGTGATGATGTGTTGGCTTGTGTGTTGTTTTGGTTGTTGACTTGCAGTTGTTGATATGGTTGTGTGTTTTTCCTTGGAGCACTAATAACAACTTTGGCATCCACCATACCATCATTAGTAAGGTTTTTGTTCTTTTCCCATGTGCAAGGTTTTTTGTTGTAACTAGTTGATGGACGGTTGTCTTGATAAGTAGGTGTCCCACCTTGTGTGATAAGGGCTCTTTTGATGTTGAGCACCTTGGGGATCAACTAGTCATATGTGGTGATGCATTACATTTTCAGAAGGAAGAACAAGGTTCCTTCGAGATTTGCGATGATAGTACAGATTTGATGTTCTTTAGGAATAGTCCTCTTGCTTCTATTGAACTTGGATCGCCATCGTTGCAAGAAGGATGTGAATGTTTCCACCTTGGATTGTTTGAGAGTGGATAGTTCTTCTAGACTCACGTCGATGCCTATGTTGAATGAATAGTTTTGTATGAACAATTCCACAATTTCTTGGAATCTTTTGATTCCGAGAGGAAGATGAGAGAACCATTCCATTTCTAGTCCAGCCAAACTCTGAGGGAATAGTCGCATTAGATAAGTTTTGTCGTATGCAACTTCTATACAGTGGATGGGTATGTGTAGGATCATCATGGAAAAAATAGGCCCTTAAGTGGCAAAAAATTCAGAAAAATCAGAGTTAGGAAACTTGATGTAAAAATTTGAATAATTTATCTATCTTATTTCAAAAATATGTAAGAATAGAATCTATAGAAAATTGAATGTAGTTTCTAAACTACTAGGTTTATTTTAAAAAAAAAGTATTTGGTGAAAATTTGAAATTTCAATGTAGTAGTAGTTAAATTTCAGGGAAAAAACAAGAAGTAGGTGTTTGTCTAACCACCCTAACCACAATAAAATGATAATATTTTTTTATAAGATTTTAGACATAGGTAGAGGACTCATGTTGAGATGTGATGCATATTTTTTTGTAATTTTTTTCCAAGAAAATAATTAATTATGAATTTTTTATTACAACTTTTAAAAAATACAAAAAAATTGTATGTCTGACCACCTTAACTTGGTCAAAACTTCATGAAATTCATTTTTTATTTTTTTTAATCCTATAGTATGAAAAGCATAGAATGTGATGCATGTTTTGGATTTGGAAAATGTGATACCGTTTGAAAGCTATAGATGTTTTTTCAATCATCCTATCATCAACAATTTAGTTTTAATTCAAATAGAAAATGAATAATAATTATTTATTAAATTCAAAGTAACGCATAATTTATATTGGTGGAAAGCTGAGAATCTCCTTTAAAACCAATTTTGATTTCATCAATTTTGGGTAAAAAAATGGTCACCATCCACATACCCTACAAATACCCATCATATTGCCAGTTTTTGGCCCATCATGATCCTGTAGATACCCGGATATGAAATTCCCACGATATTCATCAAATTTAGGTATCTCAAACCTTTTTGGGAATGGAACCATTGCAATGCTTCTGTCAAATGGATAAGGGCACAAATTCCCTTGGATTTTTTGTTTTTCTGGATCGTAAGTGTAGCACTTGTTGTGAGAGAAATTTGATTTGTGCAGACACATCATTTTGCAGATCAGGTGGTGGGATGAATGTGTTTTTGGGTGGTTTGATAGCTTGAGTGATGGGTGGGGTGTTTTACATGTTCGTGGGAGGTGGTTGCATGTTTTTTTGTGCCACCAATGTTTGGTGGTATGCCTGCAATCACTGTTGTGCCAACAACACTTGTTGTTGGTCTTGCTACTATTGTGCCAACAATGCTTGTTGTTGGGCTTGTAGCTTAGCTGCTTCTTGTTGTGCTTCGTATTGTTGCAAAGCTTGCTGATAGGATTTCTATTGGACTACTTGTTGTACTTGGTATTGTGCTTGTGCTTGAGCTTGCTAGGCTTGATATTAATCTTGTGCCTAAGCTTGAGCTTGTTGGGCGGCTTGTGTAGCTTGGGTAGCCTGTGCGACTTGTGCTACTGGTGTAGCTTATGTAGCTTGGGAAGCTTGTTGTTGTTGCAATAAAGTTTTAGCTTATGCTTGGATAGCTTATTGTGCTTTTTGTGTGTCTTGTTGTGCCTATACTTGTTGTGTGGCTTGCTAAGCTTGAAATTGCTGGAATGCTTTTTGACACGCTTGCTGGGCAGCTTGTAGTGTGATATTGTATTGGTTTGTTGTGTTTGGTTTTGGTGGTGGAGGTGGAGGATTCAGAATGGTGTGAGATATTGTGATGATATTTTTCTGAGGTGGTTGTTGAGGTGTTGTTTGGGTGATGATAGGGGGTTGTGTGTTAGATGGTGTGGTTGATATGCTTGGTCCTTGGGAGATCACATTTATAGATGGTGTGGCAATTGTTTGTCATTTGGATTGACCACCTAGTGTTGCGTTATCAGTGGCATGCTTGGAGGATTTGGTATGTTGATTTGATTCACGATCGGAGGATTGTTTTGATTTGGTTGATTGAGGATTGGTAAAGGGGGTTTCCCTAAATTGAGGATTGGTGTGGATGTCAATGGTAGAGGGGGAAATGGTGGGAAGATGGGTGGTGTGTTTCCTCAAGAAAGTGATGATGAGGGATCAAAGATTCCTCCTTGTCCAAATAGTCCCCCTTCTCCTTGTGAAGTCATGGGGAGAGATACTTGTGTGTTAAGGGAATATGCTAGTGATATAGATAAGTTGATGGATTGTTGGTGTCATGAAAGATGACAGGAATATATGGTGTTTTGGGTCTTGAGGAATGGTATTTGGTTGACCCAAGATGGTGATTGCATCTAAGTCTTGGTTATTTACAAGGGGATGTGTTTGCAGAGCATGAAGCAATGAACTTCCCTTGGTAACCATGGGTTGACTTGGAGCATGAGATGATGTTGGTTGTGGGATGGTTTGAATGATGTCTTGGAAGGAAGGTGTTAAGTCTCATCATTGTGTTAACAATTTTGGGATTTTTGGGATTCTGTACCATTTCATTGATTTCGTCTTGAGTTATTCCTAGGACATTGTTGGTAATATCCTCCACTTGGAAACCTCCCTCTTTAAGATCTTGTGGTAGTAATGGAAGGTTGAGTGGGGGATTGCTAGATCCAATGGGGTTGATTTCAGGTGCAATTCGACTGAAGTCACTTGAGGTTGATGTTTCTTTGTTTGTTTCCATGCTCTTGTGTTGAGATCTAGTTTGGACCATAAAATAAGGATCAACTTTCATGAATATGGGAGGTAAACCTCTAACTCCTTAGGTTGGTCTAAAATTTTAGTACAAAAAGGAATATCTATGATGTTAATCAAAGGATGGTGATGAGAGCATGAAAGATGGGTGATTGTGAATGTTTGAACTCTTAAGAATCTTGGAGGGATACTAGACTTTTGGAATTTTTGATTTTTGATTTTTGATTTTTGATTTGATTTGGTTTTTATTTGGTTTTTATTTGGATTTAATTTGGATTTGATAATGAACTCATAAACTCCAAGAGGTTAGATATTGTCTTGGAATAAAATTTTCCACAAGGTGATAATTTAACTAAGTGTATGAAGAAGGATACATCCACACACACTTAGTCAAACAAGATGATTTTAATTTTGATTGAGAAGTATTTTCCAAAATCCTAGCACGAAGGATTTTTCCAAGATTCTAAGAGTTTTTTGTGAGATGGGTTTTGATTGATGTTTGGGGATGGATCATGAAAATGTTGATTTTGATCCTAAGTGAACTTAGAGAGACTCTTGTTTATAAGACCTCAATATTGAAGAACATGCTATACCTCTATGTGAAAAACTCAAAATATTGACAAAGACTTAGATTTTGACAATAATAGAATGAATACAAATTGGGATTGTCCTTTGAAGCACATTTGTGAAAGTCATAAACCAATATTTCTCTAACTTGGTAAAGCATAGGCTAAGATTTCTTGAGATTCCTTGGACTAAGACATTTGTTTTGATTGACAAACTTTGGTTTTGGGACTTTGATCATGTGGGAAATCATTTGAGACAACACATGTGTGGGGTTTAATTTGTCTTTAATCTTTGATTAATGGATTCTTCTTACCACAAACACTTTCTTGCTTAGATTTTCAACTAAATTTCTATGTCTCAATTTCTTTTCATCCCACAAGGTCCATTATGTGGGAATTAAGAGAATCAAGGCAATAGTTCCCTAATGTTGACTTTAGAGAGAAAATTGAGATATAGACCAAATATTTAGAAGCCTCTGAGGATAAATCCCTAGGGACAAGCAGTAATACTTGGACTTTTGAAAGGTATTTTCTCTTTCTAAAGGGTTTGAAATTACATGACCTTGTTGAATGTTTGTTTCCAATATTTTGGTTCTAGGCAATGTGTTTAACTAACCCAAAGATTTCACAACCCTAGGATGGAAAAGAAAATATTTGTTGAATTCCTACTTGGATTTCTCCAACTGTGCTTATTCAGATCAAAAGATTAGAAGTTTTATCACACTGGCTCCATGTTGGAGTGAAAATGACACTAAGAGGGGGGGTGAATCAGTGTCTAAATAGATTTAAACAATTTTTATAAAATTAAACCATAGCTCATATTTGATCTCAATATTAACATGATTAATGCATTCATAAGTTGAATATAATCATTCAGAAACAAAATTGAGAAATGCAATACCCAAACGGTGAACAAAGCAGTAACAACCTAGTAAAGAAGTAAGACCATAAAAGAACAAAGAAGCACAAGATTTTTCCAAGTGGAAAACCCTCCTGGGGTATAAAAACCACTCCTGAAATGCCTTGCAGGCTTAATCAATTTAATCCACTATTCATAATGCCTTATAGGCTAATTTTTGAGCACCCACTCAAGAAGCACCAACCCCTCATTTAGAGATCAATCTTAAGGAGTGCCAACCCCTCAAATTATATTTCTAAACAATAAATATCTCAGAGGATCTCTCTATTTTTAGATAAGCTCATATAAATAAGTTTTCTAGTCTACCTAATACCCTAAGAATCCAAATATTGAATCCTTAAAATATTACATAGAGAAGAATTACAATACTATTTTGCATCATATTTTTCAGATTTTGTATTACAGAGTTTTTCCAATACATTTCTTGATACATCCAAAAATCTCACAGTGTTCACAACACTGTCTTTATATACATTTACAAGTATGTATGTCATTAGAGTCTTCAAAGAATTCAAGGTCAAAGAGGAATCTGAAACCCCATTTTTTGTTTTTGACTGTGTGCTAGAGAATCAATGATATGTAATGCTTGATTAGTAGGTAGTAAATAAACTTTGACAGGGCTATAATAATGCCTTTTATTCAAACCGCAATATTTTTACACAAAAACCCAAATCAAGAGAAATAATCTTCATAATAGTTACTAATTTTAGTATACCCAAATGCTCAAACATTTATTTCTGAATACCCATAAGCTAAAACTATAATTTTTGCAATGAATGAAGAAATTTTCAATTGAAACTGGCAAATTTCTCAAAAAGCATGACTACCCATTGTCTGAAAAATCATAAATAGAAAACCCATATGCTCAATCCATCAAAGTAATGACAGGTGAAAGATTTCATAGAGGTATCATTGCCTGTTATGTTTTATGTTTTACCAATCTATTAAGAAATGTAATCGTTTCATTTCAAAATGAACACAATGATCAGTAATAGCAATTGCAAAAAAAATCTGATTCTAGAGAAAGTGTAACCAAACCCATATCATGCAAAAAAATCTTCAGCCACAAAGAGTTTTCCAAAAGAAAGACAATAGCTGACCAAAAACTGCCATTTTCTAAATATAAATACCAAATAATAATACCTGTTCGTGCAAAAATCAAATAAATACCAGTCTGAGTCTATAGCATCAATCATGGCTGACCTTATGTGATTGCCACATTTTTTTTTTAGCCTCAACCGAACTTCCAGCCAAAAACGCACCAAACATAGTATCCACATGATACTAGCAACTTGTTACAACCATTACAACTAGCTGGAGAGTAAAGAGCAACAAGGAAATCCAAGAACCAATCTTACATGGCGGAAGCTAGGGTTCCATACCCATGCAAAATGATAGCACAAAGAAAACGCACTTTTCCCTAACTTGTTTTCACACCCATTCAATGACTTTGCTAAATTATAATGTGATTTGGAGTCCACACTAAGTCAAGAATAATAATGATCAATTTCAAGGATGATTAAATTTGTTGTCCAAAGGAAATGTTGACCACTTTATAACCATCATGTATATCATGCTAAGAGTTGACTCACCAAGTAACCCATAAATAGTCAATGATTCTCAAAATGATGACAATATAATTACCTCTCAATCATGCTATCAACACATGATGAATATCAATCAAGCTGAGCCAAATAAAATGCCGTTGAACATTGCTAAGAGAAACCAAGTACCAAAATATAAGTGATCAAAGTGATACGTATTAGCACCAATCAAAAATTGATCACTATATTGAATGTGCTTAATAATGCTGAGTAAAAGCATTATGGAATAAGTATAAGCACTATGTATATACCAATATGATGTATCACTGAAGTGAAATAACTCATGTAGAGAGATCATATGAACGAGACCAAATAGTGCTACATATGACAAGACTATATTTGCTAATGAAGCAAGCAAGTTGAGTACCATGTGAAGGAATATATGCAACAATAATGTTAGAATATACACAAAAATAAGATATACCTTCACATTTTAAATGAAGAACCTTCACTCTGAACTGAACATCATAAACACTTGAAAGCATAATCCAGTGAATGCCATCTGTCTGCACATGGAAATCGAGGCATCAATACACAAAATATCATATCAAATGTGAAGGCACATAATGTTGTCCATGAATAAGTACTGAAAAACCAAAACCAACTGAAACCATCTGAATGTAAACCAATGCCATATAATAAAATTTGTCATCAAATAAATACCATGATAAAGCATAAAGATCCAATATGAGACTATCAACAAGGAGAACCAACAGAGAGAGGTTTTGTCATCAAGGACAAACCATAAACACAACTAAGATCCAACAAACTCCCCCTTTGCCCTTGATGGAAAAAAAAAATGACTCTCCCCATTTTTTCCTCAATGAAAAGGATAGAAGAGAAGGATGTGCAGTGCCAAGATACCATGAGAACCAGCTGCAAAAAGAGTAACAATGCAACAACCATGTTTGTAGGAGAGCTGTAAGTGAATAAAACTTATAACATGTTCCCCCTAAACCGATGCTTGATGAATTAGAGAAGTGAAGATTGATAGATAACTCTAAATCAAAGTCTTAACCTTTCAAATAACTCTTTAGCTAAGGGCTTAGTAAAAATGCCAGCCACCTGATCTTGTGAGCTAACAAATTGTAAACAGACTTCATTAGTCAGTACCTTTTCTTGGAGAAAATGAAACTTGATAGCAATGTGTTTAGTGAGAGAATGCATGACATGGTTTTTGGACATATTAATCGTACTTGTGTTATCACATAGAATAGAAACAGGTTTAGGAACTTCAATACCCATATTAGATAGAGTTTGACTCATCCAAAGTACTTGAGTACAACACGAAGTGGCAGCAATGTATTCTGCTTCAACAGTAGAAAGAGAAACAGATTCTTGTTTCTTGTTGTGCCATGCCACTAATCGATCACCAAGAAAGAATGTAGCATCACTGGTGCTTTTCCTGTCATCTAAACAACCAGCCCAGTCAGCATCAGTATATGCAATCAATGAAAAATCATTGCTTCTAGGATACCAAAGACCATAATCAAGTGTGCCCTGAATATATTTAAAGATCCTTTCAATAGCAGTGACATGAGATTCTTTAGGTGATGCCTGAAACTGTGCACCTATGCAAACTGACTGCATTATGTCAGGTCTAGAAGCAGTTAAATATAATAGACTGCCAATCATTGATCTATATTCAGTTTGATTTGTATCAAGAGAATCATCAACCTTAGTAAGTTTTCATCCAGTAATCATTAGAGTGAGCTAACTGGATGACATTCATTCATTTGAAATTTTTTAATCATCTCTTTAGCATAGTTGGTTTGAGAGAGAAATATGCCATTTTCTAGTTGAGAGATTTGAAGACCCAAAATGAAATTTAATTCTCCCAACATTGACATTTCAAACTCAAATTCAATAATCTAAGAGAATTTTCTACTCAAAGCAACATTATTGCAGCCAAAGATATTGTCATCAACATAAATTTCAACAACTAGAATATTAGTACCTTCAGATTTAACATAAACATTGTTGTCAACACCTCCTCTAACAAAGCCATTAGAAATCAAATTACTGTCCAACCTAGAGTACTAAGCTCTAGGTGCTTGTTTTAAGCCATATAGGGCCTTTTTCAACCTATAAACATGATTAGGCTTATCTTTGCAAATAAATCCTTCAGGCTATTCAACATAGACCTCTTCATCTAAGTAGCCATTTAAAAAGGCAGTTTTGACATCCATTTGATAAACAGTAAAGTTTTTATAAACAAAATAAGCCAAGAATATTCTGATAGATTCTAGTCTAGCAACAGGTGCAAAGGTTTCACCAAAATCAATAGCTTCTTGTTGAGCATAGCCTTTGCAAACAAATCTTGCTTTGTTCCGAACAACATTGCCATTTTCATCAAGCTTATTTTTGTATATCCATTTTCCTCCAATGACATTGTTGTCATCTGGTCTTGGGACTAACTCCCAAGTTTGATTTTTCTCAATTTGATCAATTTCTTCCTGCATAGCATTAACCCAACATAAATCTGTGAGAGCTTCATTAAAAAATTTAGGCTCAAACTAAGTAACTAAAAAGAAAGCTATTTGAGTCTTTTCATCAGATTCTGCAGCCTTTCTTTTAGTTTGAACTCCTTCATTTTTATCCCCAATAATCTAATCTTTGGGGTGATATTTCAAGTTCATGTTCTTCTTCCTCATTATCTTGTAAAGATTCAGCATCTAAGTGTGGTTTTTCATCAAATTTTACATTAACAACTTCAAAAATATTGTTAAGCCTTTTGTTAAGACATTTATAAGCTTTACTATGAGTTGAGTATCCCAAAAAGATACCCTCATCACTCTTTGATTGAAAGCTACCAAGGTTATCATCATCTTTCCTGATAAAACACTTGCTTCTAAAAATTTTAAAATACTTCACAGAAGTTGTTTTTCCATACCATAGTTCATAAGGAGTGTGTTTAGATTTCACCCTAAGCTACACTCTATTCAAAATGTATTCAGTTGTATGAACAACTTCTTTCTAGTACATATCGGGCAACTTAGCTTCATCTAGTATTGTTCTAGCCATTTCTTTTACGGTTCTATTTTTACATTCAACTACCCCATTTTGTTAAGGTGTTTTAGTTGCAACATACTGCCTTTTAATACTGTGTTGTTCACAGTAATCAATAAACTCAGATTGAGAGGTGAACTCACCTCCTTTGTCAGATCGAAGACATTTGAGTCTCAGATCTAATTCCTTTTCAACCATTTTGCAAAATATTTTGAACCTTTCAAAGGCTTCTGATTTGTGCTTAAGAAATGTGACCAAAACCATTCTAGTATAGTCATCCACAAATAGCATAAAATATTTTTCACCATTAATAGACCTTGTTATAGTTGGTCCACACAAATTTGTATGCACTAGCTATAAAGGTTTTCATGAAGAATGTTCTTTTGTTTTGAAGCTGATTTTAGTTTGTTTACTACTTAAACATTCTTTGCAAACAAATTTTTTTGGCTTGTTAAGGTCTGGTAAAAGTCTAACATTCTGATGTTTACTGATTCTAACCAGATTTTCAAAATTTATGTGTCCTAGTCTTTTATGCCTTAACCAACTTTCTTCAATTTGGCCCATTAGACACATACCTTGATTATTGTCACTGTTTGATGTGTCAAGAAGATTGTAAACATTTCCTTTAGTCCTTCTTCTAGCTGTAACAACCTTTCCAAGCTTGTTTTTAATCTCACATCCCTATGAAGTGAACAAAACATGATAACCACTATCACAGATTTGACTAACACTTAGAAGATTATGCTTAAGAGCTTCCACAAAGTACACATTATAGAGGGGGGTGTCCTCATTCAGAAGAAGTGAAGCTCTACCTTTAATTTGTATACCAGAATTATCAGCAAACTTAACATATCCACCTACATAATCTTCAAGATTTATGAACTTATCCTTGTCACTAGTCATGTGGTTAGAACATCCACTATCCTGGACCCATAAGTCCTTTTTCTTGGAATGAAAGGCAGTTTGGACTAACATAGTTTTCTCGATGTTGTTAACATTCTTAGGCTTCTAGACCTTTTTGATTTTCTGATGTTTAGATTGCAGATCAGCTTTGCACTATTTGACAGAGTGTCCCAAAGCATTACATTTAAAACATCTCATCTATTTAACAAAACCATAGTATATCCTAAGACCAAACCTAGGTATTCTAGGATTCATAAGCCTACAAGAGCTCACTTTATGGCCAAATTTGTTGTAGAAAAAGCAATAATCATAGAAGTGTTGTCTTCTAAAATTGCACCCTTATCAAGTTGCAGAACTTGATACTTTAGAGAAACATGAGAAATTTTCCAAGTTGTGGGTCACCTAAAAATGGAAAATAACCTCTGGAGAAGACTAGATTCCTTTCTTTTATCACCTAACTACTGATCTTTGTAAGGAAAAGGGAGGAGTGCATGAAAATGAAAATTAAATTCTATGGTGATACACCAAATTTCCAAGAGCAATGAGACACTCAGGCTACACTTGAATACTGATGATGGATATGGGACTGCAAAACAAGTTTTTGTAGATTATGCATAAGTATTTCACAAATAGGTTTGATATGCACACTTTTAAGAAGGAAAAGCAATTTTTCACAAATTAAAAGTTTGTGTGCAGTTCAGTTAAACTCAATTTGTAACCTACATAATACTACTTTTGTAAAGAAAGGCATGCTAACATGAGACAAAGCTATAAGGAAATAGAAAAATTTCACAAAGTAGCTTGATAAATCACTTGAAAATGCACAATATTTTGCCAGAACCAGAAGGAAAATTGAACCATCAATGGTAACCAAGGTAAATTCTATATATCATGCTCCAAATGAGTTACAAAATCTGCAAAAGTATGACAAGGGACTTCCAAAGTCACAAAGTCTCTATCTGCATATGAAGAAATCCTTCTACAAAGAGACAAAAATGCCATATATACAAAAAAAGGGTTAGCCCCTACCCTAGGGCTTCCAAAAATGAATCAGTTGCTGAACATGTCAAACCTCAGATCTTTTGGAATAGAGTTAATGTTGCATTCAATGTGCATCCTCGTGTCCTTGTCGCTGAAGGATCACTCCCGGGATGGCCTTTTTGATCTTTTGAAACAATCGCATTAACTTCTGGCCCCCGTGTCCACCCTTGAACCTCCATCAGAGCCACCTTGAATGTGGTTGTTCTGATAATCATAAATGTCAATCTACCTCTCGCTAGTAAACGCCATAGCGGTCATTGTGACTTGAGGTTTTTTCCTTTCTGCCTTTTTACCGTTCAAGATCTTTCTACAAGTTGATCGTCTTCGAGAAGCAGCACCTAACCTCCCCTATTAGATCTCTTCAAAGATGACACCACTGGACACCGAATCGATCCATCATCCTTTGATCACAAAGTAGATCCATACCGCTTGCATTCCATTGATCCTCCACAGGGGCGATCATATCAGTCAAACAGTCAATGGTTTTCCCTCAACTTTCTCTGATTGGTTGAACACATGCCACTTAGGGTTTCTAGGCAGTCGAAGGCTACTAAAACAGAATCGAATGTCGGTGAGACACTAGCCATGTCTCACCAATGCAATTATACTCCATAGTAGCAATCGACGTAGCATACAACTGTCGGCAAGAGGTCAAACTGAGCTGCAAAAGTTATATCGATGTCCCAAAATGGTCACCCAGATAATCGCTATTGTCCAGACATCATAGCGAGCCCTTAATATTCATACTAATATCCCTTTCCATCGTCGAGACCATCGACAAGAGGTCTTTCCGAAAGCACCTGATAGTAGATAACATTCCAACCATTCCATCGGAAAGACCACCACAAGTCGAAAAGACATCATAGTGATGCCCTTCAGAGTCATACCGATATCCCTTTCCATGGCGAGACATCTGCATTTGGCAAGACATCATAGCAAGCCCTTCATCTCGGTGAGACTCCCACTGGTCAGGAAGACTTCACACCGGGACCCCTTTTTGTCGGCGAGACCACGATCATTTAGCCAGACCTCATAGCGATGATACCTCCTTTCAGAAAGCTCATTTCATTTTGGGGAGACCCCATCATGTTGGCCAAAGGTTATACGGATGAGACTCCCCTTTTTCCGAATGCAACTTCTTTTGGCAAGACTCTTGGTGGTCGGCAAGACGTTACAGCGAAGCCCCCACCTTTCGGTGAGACTTCGGCGAGTCGGGAAGACTTCTCCCTAAGCAACCCTTCTTTCACCGAGACCTCCAGCAGTCGGCAAGAGATTACACCGAAGGCATAACCTTTGGTGAGACATTTAGCATGTAAGGGACACATTACCCCGAAGCAAACCCCTTATGCTGAACTCAAACCTTTCGGCAAGACTTCGCTTGATTGGCGAGAGGTTACACCGAGACCATTCCACTTCAGTGAGACCTCATCCTGATGGCACAACCTTTCACTGAGACCTCCAGCATTCGGCAAGATGTTATGCCGATCGAAAATCTTTTGGCCAGACTTCTACCTTTCGGCGAGACATTACAGCGAGCCCCAAACTTCTCCCCGACACCGGCCATTTTGACGAGACCACCGGTCATCGGCAAGACATTACACTGAAGCCACAATCTTTTAGCGAGACTTCACCTCGTCAGCAAGACATCTCCCTAAGCTCAAAACATTACACCAAGAGTTCCATTTATCGGCCAGAGGTCAGAGCGAAGGTAAACCACTCTCCCTGGCACTAACCTTGTGAAAAATTGTCGGTGGGACTTCCTTAGTCAGGGAGAGATAGAAAAATTCATGGCGATCAAAATGTCTCAGCGACCTGAGGATTTCGAATGAATATAGCACAACAGCCAGTCGACAAGACAACTAGAGGATCTCACCGACTTTCTTCTTTGAGGAGTTCTATACCAGGTCAGACTGAGGCATACCATCCAATAGACTTCCTTGTGAAATAGCATCAGATGTATGATTTAACCCTTGATGCAAATGTTCCTCCATTTTTCCTTCATGAACACTTGAAAACATAGGTTCCCCTACCTGATTGAGCCCGTAGGTGAAAATTGGGTAACATTTATGGTGACCTTTGCTAGATGTTTGCCTGCTAAACATGAAAACCAGTAGCCTAAACTTGTCCATTGGGCTCAGAGTCACTTAGTAAAACTCAGAAATAGACCTAGAGCAATTTTGTACATGGTTGCAACTCACTTGAGACTCATAGAACATAACAGGTTGCCATAAACTTATGAAATAGGAGAAACTGAAGTGAAACTATTTACTGTGCTGGAACAACACTTAGGGAATGAAACAACAACTAAAATAAAGTGTAGAAGCACTTATTGAAAGCATAAAACCTAACCTAATATGTACAATGATAAATCATACCTCAAAACAACATTTGAGGTGAATCCCATTAACTAGGATTAGTAACTTTTCTCCATCCATGTTTGATAACAGGAATGCATTATGCTCCTTGCATTTAGTAACAACAAAAGGGCCTGCCTAGACATGGTCAAATTTTGTATGTTTTCCTAGACCAATCTTTAGCACATCCAACTTGAGAACAATATCACGTTCCTTGAAAACTTTGGCTGTAGCTTTCTTATCAAATGTTTTCTTCATTTGGAGCTGATAATACTCCACAGTTTTCATTGCTTTATCTCTTGATTCTTCGAGCTCTATGAGCTCTGCATATCTCACGGACATTGGGTCTTGTTCTTCATACATCTCCAACTGGTGAACAATGTCTTCAGCTGGAAGCTCTATAGATAGAGGTAATCTAGTGTCTTTACCATAAACGAGTACATATGGTGAATTACCAATTGATCTCTTGGGGGTTATTCTATCTACCCAAAGTGCATATTTCAATGTGGTATGCCAAATTCTTTGATTGTCTTCCATAGTCCTCTTAATGATTCTGATCAGATTTTTATTTGTACTTTCAACTAATCCATTACCCTGTGGGTAATAATTGAAGGAAGTATTCAAATGAATTCCGTGTTTAATAACCCAATCTGTGACTCTTACTCAAACAAATGCAAGAGCATTATCTGAAATGATGGAGTCAGGAACTCCAAATCTGCTGATTATATCTTCATAAAAACTCAAAACTGAAGATTCATTTGCTTCTTTCAAAGCTACTTCCTCTATCCACTATGTGAAATAGTCTATAGTAGTAAGCACCCACTTGTGACCAGCACTGGATGGTGGATTAATTGGTCTGATAAAGTCAATCCCCCATCTCATGAAGGGATTCTCTACTTGAACTGGATGTAAAGGCATACCAGGTAACTTTTCCTTTCCTGCAATATAGCACATTTAATACACTTCCTTGACCATGCATATGCATCTTTAAATAAGTTGGGCCAGTAGTAACTAGCTCTCATAATTTTCCAAGTATTTGTCCTTGGAGCAAAGTGACCTCCTGAAACTCCATCATGAAACTCATGAAGTACCTTTTCTATTTGATCAGCATCAATGCACCTTAATAAAACACAATTCAGATCTTTCCTTCAAAGAATATTATCAATGAGGACATAAGGAATTGATTGCAATCTAAATTATCTTCATTTTTCTCTTTCTAGACCTGGTGGACATTCACCAGTACAAAGAAAGTGGGTCATTTCTTGAACCCAACTTGTTCTTAATGTAGGTGCAACACCTTGAACATTTTGAGGTTCATCTGTATTAGTTAAAACAACACCAATTTCTGATTTTTGTACATCTTCAGGGGTTGAGGTAAGTTGCTCACAAAGTCCTCTACCTCTGACAAGTTGTGTGATGTTGATAACGGCATCAAATTACATTACATTTGTGATCCACCCTACTCTTTTCTCACTTAGATATTTGTTTAATAGAAATTCCTTCACACTTGGGTGTGCAACCAAAATATGAATTTGTTGTTTGAAACCAAAGGTTTAAACTTCTTTAGGCTTCTAATCACAACGAGAACATGTTTCTCAACAAATGTAGATTTCTCTTCATAATCAGCAAGTCCTTGACTAAAGAAAGCTATTGGCTGCTCTAAATTATCACTATTTTTTTGAACCAACATAGCAGAAATTGAACTAACGCTGCCAAAAGCATATAAGAAGTATTTAGAGAAAAATGGATTTACCAGTGTTGGAGTTGATGCTAAAGCTTCCTTGATTTCTTCAAAACTACGTTTTTCTTCTCTAGTCCAACTAAAAACTACATTCTTTTTAAGCATGGCAGTCAAAGGCTGTAGTAAATTTGCAACATCAGGAATGAATCTTCTTAAATGGTTAATTGTCCCTAAAAAGCTCTGCAATCCTTTCTTGTGATTGGGCAATGGCAATTCAAGTATAGCTTTAACTCTTTCAGGATCAATGGTAACTCCGTATTTTGACACTATGTGACCTAACAGTTTACCTTCATGAACTGCAAAAATACTCTTTTCGGATTGAGAGATATTCCATATTCTCTACATTTTTCAAAACCTTGCTTGAGATGTGACAA
This sequence comes from Sequoia sempervirens, assembly GCA_007258455.2. NCBI lineage: Eukaryota > Viridiplantae > Streptophyta > Pinopsida > Cupressales > Cupressaceae > Sequoia > Sequoia sempervirens. The sequence continues at coordinate 219,146,454 of VDFB02252616.1, read as the reverse complement.
GTGCTCATCTGCATTCTTTGAATATACAATTATGTCATCTAAGTAAACTAGTAGAAATTTCTAAATTAAACTCTGAAATGCCATATCCATGGCACGCTGAAAAGTAGTGCCAATGTTAGATAAACCAAAAGGCATTCTCTTGTAGGCCATAGTGCCCCATTTTGTTGTAAATGTTGTTTTATACTAATCCTTCTCTTTAACTAGAATCTAGTTATAACCAGAATATCCATCTAGAAGAGAAAATCTCTCTGAACTAGCAACGGCTTGGAGAATTTGTTCCATAGACGGTAAGGGATAATGATCTTTTAGAGACACTCTATTAAGGTCTCTAAAATCTACACATAATCTTACCTCACCGTTCTTTTTTCTAACCGGGACAAGGTTAGAAACCCAGGATGTATGTTTAATTGGAAATATGATACCCCCCTCAACTAACTTGGTCAACTCTCTGATCATTAAAGGTTCAAGCTTGGGGTTCAATGGTCTCTATTTTTGTCTAACAGGCTTGGCACCAGGTTCTAACTCAATTGTATGTTGTGCAATATGAGGATAAAACCCTCTTAAATCAAAATATTTCCAAGCAAAAACATCATGATACTCTTGGCATAAAACAATGAAAGCTCTCTTATCTTCAACTGAACAGATTTTGTCTAGTTTGAGAAGATTACCTTTAAAGATTTCCACTTCTTCATAATGATCTTCTTTCACTTGAATGCCGACTTTGTTCTTTTTAAGCTGATCATCAAAATTGAATATGGATTCCAGATTAACTAGCCCTTTGGGAAGTTTATTGGTCTTCAGTTGTATCACTTGATCATCATACTGTTGTTTAATATTTTCCCAGTTCACTATAGAAAATTGATCTTCTTGGAGCAGAAAGGTTAAAATCTGTTCATCACTTTCAAATACCTGCCAGTTAATGTTGTTATCAGGAATTGATGGCCTAATAACCACCTTAACATACTACTATATTTTTTCTTTTTTAATATCTCCTGGGATATCGAACTGTGCTCCAATTGTTGCAAGTCTATTAGCATGCTTATTCTGATTTTGTGGAATAGAAATTGGATTGAAGGCATTAAATTCTTCAATTATGTTCCATACTCTGTTTCTATACGACTTCAAAGCATCATTCTTGGCAACATTCAACCCTCTAACCTGATTAACTATCAATTCACTATCTCCATAGACTTTCAAAAAGTCAATTCCTCTTTTCCTTGCCCACTCAAGGCCTTGAATGAGTCCTTCTTACTCAACATTGTTGTTAGAACATGCAAAAGAAAAACAAAAAGCTGAAAAGTACTTATCACCATGTGGAGAAATCAGCATTGCACCTCCACCTGCTCCGTTCTTGCCTCTAGAACCATCAAAAAACATTTCCCAAAGTTCACTTTGTTGTTGCAACAACTGATCTATACTTTTTTTGTGGTTTGGAACCTCTGCATTAGGTTCAAGCATCACATAATTACCCATACCAACATCTTTAACAAGATCTTCAGGATTGTCCAACACATTTTCAGCTACCCATTCATGTAGTAGCACATCAGGAACAACTTCTACTTGAAGTTCTTGAGTGGTAGCCAGTTCACTGTTAGTAAAAATAACACAATTTGTGTTTGCAGCCATAGGAACATCATTGATAGGACTTGGGTTATACGGCTCAATATGATCTTTAGCCAACTTTTCAGATTTAATGGTAACTTTAGTTCTGTATCTTGCTCTAAACAACATATGTGACCAATCAGTTGACACATAACCACCTATCTTAGCTGTAATGTCTCTTGAGAGGCACAAAGAAAAGAAAGGTGGGAGATCTATGACACATATGTCCTGAGGAACTGAAAAATTTGGACAAGCATGAAGGGTAAGACTCAAATCTTTAATAACACCCAATGCATTAATAGAAGTACCATCCAATTGAATCACTCCTTTCTCTAAAGGATGATACTTTTGTCCAAGCTTGTTAGCAATTTGCTTTGGCATTATTGAGCTACTAGCTCCACTGTCTACCATATAGTTATGAACTAACTTATCACCTATGATTACAGATACGTAAAATGGAGGTGGTTTGACTTCTTTTCCTGCCTCTTTGCTGGGCTGTTTATCATTTTGTTGAGGATTATTTGTCAACACAGCTCTAACTTGACCTATTGGAGACTCAAATTCATTAGACACTTTAAAATTTGACAAAGCTGAGTGTAACATATCTTTTTGACCTGGGATAGCCAATGAATCCCACATAGACATCGTTACATTCATCTTTTTCATACTATCAAGAATATTATAGGGTACAACTGGGTTCACTTTATGATGTAACTTTATGCCAGCATGATCAGCTTGCAAGTGTGGCTGCTCTTTAACTGGGACTTGCTGATTTCTTTGCAAACCACGAGTCACTTGAGATGTAGATGGTTCTGTAGCTATTACTTTTCCTTTATCAGGTGTTTGATCAAGCTCAAAATCTCTTTCTTCGCCCTTGTGTTAGTTGCAACTAGAGAATTACCTACATTTAATCCACATAATTCTTCACCTTGCCAGTTAAGTAGGGTAGTTTCATTGGTAAGCTAATCCTAGTGTTGTGGAGATGCATCATTGAGTGCATTCTGCTATGAACTTGAGGCATTTTGTACCATAAGTGCCTGATTAATGAGTCCATTTGAGCAAGTAGCTTGATTGTGAGATTGGTTGCAAGGGTAACGCCACTCATAATTTTCTGCTAAGTTGTTTCGAATAGGGACAAGATCCTTAACTGCACTAATAAGTGTTGGATTATAAGCCTGAAAAGGTCTTGTGTTCACATTTTTCCTTGGGCCCTGGTAATTTCCCTGATAAGCCTGTCTATTACCTTGATATTGTTGTTGCTGACCTGAATTCTACTATTGATAAGGCCTGTTATATGATTGTTTCTTTTCCAAGCTCACAAGTTTGTTACCAAAAGTCTGTAATAAACTTTTGATCTCCTGTAACTCATTTGAAGAACTTGAAATAGTAGTTTTTTGTGTTACAACAACTGGAACAGCGACTGATGCTACTAGAACAAGTGGCAAAGGTGCAAAAGGTGGTATCTGCAAAGGGATATTCGAATGAATATCTATAAATATAGGAATTGGTGGCCTAGGAGAAAGTTTACCAGCTTGTATTAGGTTGTTTTCAGCTCTGATTGCTATTTCAAATGCATTTGGTAGATAAACACCTGCCATTGATTGTATCATAACAGCTATATCACTGTTAAGAGCCTTCAAAAAGTACATAAATGCATATTCTGGAGGTGGTCTCACTGTTGCAGGAATTCTATCCCAGGTTCTTTGAAATCTGAAATTGAAATCATTCATTTGCTCTTGAGGAGCTCTCTTAATCGTAGTTAATTGCTCCAACAAAGACAAATTATCAGACTTGTCCTGAAACTGCCTATGTAATTTGTCACCCAACTCATCCCAGGTGGCAATTGAACCTACTCCAAGACTCCTGAACCACTGTAATGCTCTTCCTTTGAATGATGCTACAAGTAGCCAAATTTAATGGACTACCTCTATTAAATGGCACAAAAGGATCATTTCTGGGAGTAGCCATTAGAGGTGGTTGAGGTGGGTTTACTTGCACTCTAGGTGAAACAAAAAATGGGACAGCAATATGAGATCTCACAGATGGAGGAGTAGATTTAGTTCTTCTAGAATAGATAAATGTTGTCCATGTCCTTTCTGTTACCCTACCTTTTCTCCTTGGTGGGGAAAGTTATAAATATTCAAAAGGAACTGAGCTGCTCCTTGTCTGAAGTCTTCTCATAAGCTATAAAAGCACTGATTTTGAAGTTCTTTCTCCCCAGTGGAGTCGCCAAGTATGCAAAAATGACTTATGCAAAGTCTGAAACTTGCTGGTTGCATACCAAACCAACAATATAATGTGGAACTGGTCCCACCGGGCATGACAAAAATTGTTGTCTTCTAAAATTGCACCCTTATCAAGTTGTAGAACTTGATACTTCAGAGAAACATGGGAACTTTTCTAGGTTGTGGGTCACCTAAAAATGGAAAAGAACCTCCGGAGAAGGTCGGCCTCCTTTGTGTTATCACCTAACTACTAATCTTTGTAAGGAAAAGGGAGGAGTGCATGAAAATGAAAATTAAATTCTATGGTGATACACCAAATTGACAAGAGCAATGAGACACTCAGGTTACACTTGAATACTGATGATGGATATGGGATTGCATAACAAGTTACTGTAGATTATGCATAAGTATTTCACAAACAGGTTTGATATGCACACACTTTTAACAAGGAAAAACAATTTTTCACAAATTAAAAATTCATGGGAAATTTTGTTAAACTCAATTTGTAACCTACATAATACTACTTTTGCAAAGAAAGGCATGCTAACATGAGACAAAGCTATAAGGAAATAGAAAAAAATCACAAAGTAGCTTGATCAAGCACCTGAAAATGCACAATATTTTGCAAGAACCAGAAGGAAAATTGAACCATCAATGGTAAGCAAGGTAAATTCTATATATCATGCTCCAAATGAGTTACAAAATTTGCAAAAGTATGACAAGGGACTTCCAAAGTCACAAAGTCTCTATATGCATATGAAGAACTCCTTTTACAAAGAGGAAAAAATGCCATATATACAAAAAAAGTGTTGGCCCTTGCCCTAGGGATTACAAAAATGAATTGGTTGCTGAACATGTCAGCCCTCAAATCTTTTGGAATATAGTTAATGTTGCATTCAATGTGCATCCTCATGTCCTTGTCGGTGAAGGATCGCTCCCAGGATGGCCTTTTTGATCTTTTGCAACAATCACATCAACTTTTGGTCCCCGTGTCCACCCTTGAACCTCCATCAGAGCCACCTTGAATGTGGTTGTTCTGATAATCATAAATGTCAATCTACCTCTCGCCAGTAAACACCACAGCTATCATTGTGACTTGAGGTTTTTTCCTTTCTGCCTTTTTCCCGCTCAAGATCTTTCTGCAAGTTGATCATCTTCGAGAAGTAGCACCCAACCTCCCCTATTAGATCTCTTCACAGATGATGCCACTGAACACCGAACCGATCCATCATCCTTTGATTATAGAGAAGATCCATACCACTCACATTCCATTGATCCTCCACAGGGGCGATCATATCAGTCAAACAGTCAATGGTTTTCCCTCGGCTTTCTTTGATTGGCTAAACACATGCCACTTAGGCTTTCTACATGGTCAAAGGCTACTCAAATGGAATCTCATGTTGGCGAGACACTAGCCGTGTCTCACAAATGCGATTATACTCCATAGCAGCAATCGGCATAGCATACAACTGTTGGCAAGAGGTCATACCGAGTTGCAAAAATTATATCAATGTCCCAAAATGGTCGCCGAAACAATTGCTATTGGCCGGACATCATAGGGAGCCCTTAAGAGTCATACTGATATCCCTTTCCATCACCGAGACCATCAGCAAGATATATCGCTTTCAAAAAGAGGTCTTGCGGAAAGTACTTGACAATAGATAACATTCCAACCAGACCATTGGCAAGACTACCACAAGTCAGAAAGACATCATAGTAATCCCCTTCAGAGTCATATCGATATCCCTTTCCACGGCAAGACATCCGCATTCAGCAGGACATCATAACGAGCCCTTCATCTCAGTGAGACTCCCACTGGTCGGGAAGACTTCACACCGGGCCCCCCTTTTGTCAGCGAGACCACAATCATTCGGCCAGACCTCATAGCGATGATGCCTCTGTTTGGCAAGCTCATTTCATTTCGGGGAGACCCCATCTTGTCAGCGAGAGGTTATATCGATGAGACTCCTCTTTTTTTGAATGCAACTTCTTTCGGCGAGACTCCCGGTGGTTGGCATGACATTACAGCAAAGCCCCCACCTTTTGGCGAGACTCCGGCAAGTCAGGAAGACTTCTCCCCAAGCAACCCTTCTTTGACCAAGACCTCTAGTAGTCGGCGGGAGATTACACCGAAGGCATAGCCTTTGGTGAGACATTTAGCATGTCGGGGAGACATTACCCTGAAGTAAACCCCTTATGCTGAACTCAAACCTTTCGGTGAGACTTTCCTTGATCAGAGAGAGGTTACACCGAGACCATTCCACTTCGGTGAGACCTCATTTCGATGGCACAACCTTTCGCTGAGACCTCCGGCATTCAGCAAGACGTTATGCTGATCGAAAATGTTTCAGCTAGACTTCTGCCTTTCGGTGAGACGTTACAGTGAGCCCCAAACTTCTCCCCGACTTCGGCCGTTTTGGCAAGACCACCAGTCATCGGCAAGACATTACACTGAAGCCACAGCCTCTTGGTGAGACTTCACCCCATCGACGAGACATATCCCCGAGCTCAAAACATTACACCGAGAGTTCCATTTATCAGCCAGAGGTCAGAGTGAAGGTGAACCACTCTCCCTAACACTAACCTTGTGAAAAACTGTCGGTGAGACTTCCTTGGTCGGGGAGAGATAGAAAAATTCATGGCGACCAAAATGTCTCAGCAACCTAAGGATTTCAAATGAATATAGCATAACAGCCAGTCGACAAGACAACTAGAGGGTCTCACCGACTTTCTTCTTTGAGGAGTTCTATACCAGGTCTGACTGAGGCATACCATCCAACAAATTTCCTTGTGAAATAGCGTCAAATGTATGATTTAACCCTTGATGCAAATGTTCCTCCATTTGGCCTTTGCGAACACTTGAAAACATAGGTTCCCCTGCCTGATTGAGCCTACAGGTGAAAATCGGGTAACAAGAAGAAGGGATTGACACTATATGATGTTCTATTACCTTTTATGGATTGAACATGATTCTCACTAGATTTAGAGTGATTTGGACCTGAACCCTTGATTTCAAAAGAGGGGTTTTGTTTTACATTATCAATTGACCATTCACCCTTTTCAAAACCAACACCGGTTTTGTCTTTATACATTTTTTGCTTGCTGAGCATCTCATTAAGTTTTAATGTGCTTTCATATTTTTCAATTTCCTTTCTAAGATAGACTACTTCTTGTTTCAATTTTTGAATTTCTTGATCTTTGTAGCTTATAGTCACTCAAAGACAGTCCTCAACTCTTTTAGCTTCTTCAAGCTGAGTTTTCAGAGAGACTATTTTTTGATCAAGTTTATGTTCTTGAGCAAGAACTTGTTTTCTAAGTTTCCTAACCTCTTTTAAAGCACATTTTAGTTCACTTTCAAGATCTACTTCACCTTCTTCAATATCAATGTTGTTTCTATCTTCTTGTTGAGTGATTTCAACCATGAACAATGTTTCATCTTCTTCTATTGATGAATCTTCAGACTCAATGTCAGTTTCATCTTTACTAAACAAACTCTTCTCCTTTTTGAAATTTAAATTTTGATTAGGTTTAAAGGCCTTCTTCTTAGGTTGTTTTCCATATTTCTCAATGTCATTGATTTGATCATCATAGGGGCACTTTGTAGCAAAGTGACCTATTTTACTACAGTTATTTAAAGCATTTAAAGGGAAATTTTCCCTTATATTTTCCTGATCCCTTTTTAAGTTTTCTAACAAAGTGGGATTCTTTAGAATCAGACAACTCTAACTCACTAACTTCATCTTTTTCTTTCTTTTTCAGTGTTAAAGGAAGTTTCTTTTCATGTTGAGTTGTTTTTGCTAGTTCTCATTTCATAGGCAATAATTATTCCCTGCAGACTATCTAGGGTGAGCTGATCAAAATGTTTCTATTCTTCAAGAGTTGAAACCTTAGATTCAAATTTATTCGGTAAGGTTCTAATGACCTTTGTAACCACATCAAACTCTTTAACCTCTTGTCCTAATCCTTTCATAGCATTGACAACATCATCAATTCTTAGAAAATATTCAGCCACTTTTTCATCATCCTTCATTCTCATTTCCTCAAACTGATGTTTGAGAGTAGTGATTTTTGACAGTTTGACTTTTTCATTCCCTTGGTATATGGTTTCAAGTTTATCCTAGATTTCTTTAGTTTCCTTTAAATGCGTGAATTTAATAAACACATCTTTAGTTAAACCACACAAGATAGCGTGATTAGCTCTGGCATTAGTTTCATACCTCTTTTTCTCAGCAGGATCTATGGCTATTGTGGCTAGAACATTGTACCCATTTAACACAATGCTCCAAAACTCAACATCATAAGAAACAAGAAATGTTTCCATTTTGATTTTCTAGATCACATAATCAGTTCCATCAAATAATGGAGCTCTAGTTACAAAATCTCCTTCTTGAGATTGTACCATTAAAACAGACTCCAAGACTAGGATCAATCCTAGGTGGTTTAGACCTATCAGAGGATCCTACGCTTTGATACCAATTGTTGGAGTGAAAATGACACTGAGAGGGGGGGTGAATCAGTGTCTAAATAGATTTAAACATTTTTTATAAAATTAAACCATAGCTTAGATTTGATCTCAATATTAACATGATTAATGCATTCATAAGTTGAATGTAATCATTTAGAAATAGAATTGAGAAATGCAATACACAAATGGTGAAAAAAGAAGTAACAACTTAGTAAAGTAGTAAGACCATAAAAGAACAAAGGGACACAAGATTTTGCCGAGTGGAAAACCCTTCTGGGTATAAAAACCACTCCTGAAATGCCTTGTAGGCTTAATCAATTTAATTCACTATTCACAATGCCTTATAGGCTAATTTTTGAGCACCCACTAAAGGAGCACCAACCCCTCATTTAGAGATATAAATCTCAAGGAGCGCCAACCCCTCAAATTATATTTCTGAACAATAATAATATCTCAAGGGATCTCTCTATTTTTAGATAAGCTCATATAACTCAGTTTTCTAGTCTACCTAATACCCTAAGAATCCAAATATTGAATCCTTAAAATATTACATAGAGAAGAACTACAATACTATTATGCATCATATTTTTCAGATTTTGTATTACAAAGTTTTTCCAATACATTTCTTGATACATCCAAAATATCTATCTCTCAGAATGATGACCAAAAATCTCACAGTGTTCACAACACTGTCTTTATATACGTTTACAAGTATGTCTGTCAAAAGAGTCTTCAAAGAATTCAAGGTCAAAGAGGAATCTGAAACCCCATTTGTTGTTTTTCAATGTGTGCCAGAGAATCAATGATATGTAACGCTTGATCAACAGGTAGTAAATAAACTTTGACAGGGTTATAATAATGCCTTTTATTCAAACTGCAAGAGTTTTACACGAAAACCCAAATCAAGAGCAATAATCTTCATAATAGTTACTAATTTTAGTATACCCAAATGCTCAAACATTTATTTCTGAATACCCATAAGCTGAAACTATAATTTCTACAATGAATGAAGAGATTTTCAATTGAAACTAACAAATTTCTGAAAAAGCATGACTACCCATTGTCTAAAAAATCATAAATAGAAAACCCATATGTTGAATCCATCAAAGTAATGATAGGTGAAATATTTCACAGAGGTATCATTGCTTGTTATGTTTTATGGTTTACCAATCTGTCAAGAAATGTAACCGTTTCATTTCAAAATGAACACAATGATCAATAATAGCATTTGAAAAAAAAATATGATTATGGAGAAAGTGTAACTGAACCCATATCATGCAAAAACATCTTTAGCCGCAAAGAGTTTTCCAAAAGAAAGACAATAGCACACCAAAAGCTGCCATTTTCTAAATATAAATACCAAATAATAATACATGTTTGTGCAACAATCAAATAAATACCAATCTAAGTCTATACCATCAATCATGGCTGACCTTATGTGATTGCCACATTTTCTTTTCAGCCTCAATCAAACTTCCAGCCAAAAACACACCAAACATAGTATCCACATTATAGTAGCAACCTGTTACAGCCGTTACAACCAGCTGGAGAGTAAAGAGCAACAAGGAAATCCAATAACCAATCTTACATGGCAACGACTAGTGTTCCATACCCAGCCAAAAATGATAGCACAAAGAAAACACACTTTTCCCTAACTTGCTTTCATACCCATTCGATGACTTTGCTGAATTATAATGTGATTTGGAGTCCACACTAAGTCAAGAATAATAATGATCAATTTCAAAGATGATTAAATTCGCTATCCAAAGGAAATGTCGACCACTTTATAATGATCATGTATATCATGCTAAGAGTTGATTCACCAAGTAACCCATAAATAGTCAATGATTCTCAAAATGCTGACAATATAATTACCTCTCAATCATGATTTCAACACATGATGAATATCATTCAAGCTGAGCCAAATAAAATGTCATTGGACATTGCTAAAAACCAAGTAACAAAATATAAATGATCAAAGTGATACATATTAGCACCAATCAAAAATTTAACACTATATTGAATGTGCTTAATAAGGTTGAGTAAAAGCATTATGGAATAAGTATAAGCACTATGTATATACCAATATGATGTATCACTGAAGTGGAATAACTCATGTAGAGAGATCATAAGAATGAGACCAGATAGTGCTACACATGACAAGACTGTATTTGATAATGAAGCAAGCAAGCTAAGTACCATGTGAAGGAATATATGCAACAATAATGTTACAATATACACAAAAATAAGATATACCTTCACATTTTAAATGAAGAACCTTCACTCTGAACTAAACATCACAAACACCTGAAAGCATAATCCACTGAATGCCATTTGTCTGCACATGGAACTCGAGGCATCAGTACACAAAAAATCATATCAAATGTGAAGGCACATAATGTTTTCCATGAATAAGTACTGGAAAAAAAAAACCAACTGAAACCATTTGAATGTAAACGAATTCCATATAATGAAATTTTCCATCAAATAAATACCATGATAAAGCATAAAGATCCAATCTGAGACTGTCAACAAGGAGAACAAAAAAAAAAGAGGTTTTGTCATCAAGGACAAACCATAAACACAACTGAGATCCAACACTCCCCTCCATGAAACTCACTTCTATAGGTCAACCAATCTTTAGTTCTCATGAATCTCCCATGATGAACTTTTCATCTCTAGAAAGAATCACAAATATGTGGGATGGCTCTGGAGGTCCAACCTCCTCATGCCAATAAATATTCGGATTTTGGATTCTAAATAAAGGTTCATAGTAAGGGAATCCAGTTTAGGGGGTGCAATGATGTAATCATTGTGAGAGATCTCCCAACCCTTAGAACAAGGGCTTTACACATCATAAAGACACTGGGGGAGAGTTATCATGCACCGCTTCCCATTGTTTACAATTTTCATTGTAACGACAAATTTATATAGTGGTTTGGAAGAGTTTGGATTATGCTCATTACCTCTTGGGTTGTTCCCTTGGGGTGAGTACTTTTTCCCACCAAGGCAGGCCCTCTAAAGGTGAATAATAGCAAGTAAGTACATCCATAGTTTGATCAATCTTTGTTTGCATGAATAAAGAGATAACACATGTGATGCCCTTTCTCACACTAGTAAGCTTTGTCCCATTTTAAAAAGCTAGATTTGAAATGTGGAGGCAATATTTAGAGAACCTAATATCACCAAGAAAAATTTGATTCTCAAGATCATCATGAAGCACGAGAGAAGTGCATACACATTTGGATGGTATTAGTTTTTAAAGAAGAATACAAAACAAGATAGACACAAGTTAATTTTAAATCCTTAAAGACAATAGTGAGTTCTTTTTAAAGCACCAAACTTGAGTGTGAAGTTGATTGCTCAATTTTAACCAAATCCAAAAACTAGTGAGTTTCTAATGTTCTTTTTAACCCACTTTGAGGAAAAGAAAGTTTTTGTATGTTCTTTTTAAAACCCAAATAAAATGTAGTTAAGTTATAAGGATGAAAATAACAATATCCAAAGATGGGATTATAAATGTCCCAAAAGTGTTAAAGAACACTTTTTTATAATTATGGAAAATAAAGTGCCATAGGAAGCTCTTCTTGTTTCCTCCTCTTCTTTGTCACCTCAACCTGCAAAAGTTGATCAGCCTATAAACAATAGAACCAAAAAATAGGCCAATGATCAAAAGAAATCAAAAACATAGAGCACATGCTAAAATAAATTTTAAAATTTATTTTTACCCTGACCTAGTGTCGCTATCTGCACATGTGTCACTATTTGGAGTTTTCAGTGTCACAATACGGAAAAAACAAAGACCACACTTGCATTTCTATTTTCTCCAACGTCGCTTTTTGGAATTTGATTGATCCGACCCTAGGAAAATCACTGTAGTGTCATCCTTTGGATGTAGAGGAATCATCACTATATAGCGATGTTGAAGTGACAACGTCGTTTTTCTTCTCAACATTAATGCATCCTGGGAAATCAAAAAAGAGAAAAAATGACGGAAATGGCCAAAAAAATGTATTAATTTCGAGATTTGTTCCTTCCTTCTAGTGCCAAAATGTGAATTACTTACCTATACTTGCTTAAACATGAACAAACAATCAAACATTAGTCCTTAAACAAGTGTAAACAAGCATTCCCTATGAAATTCATTTGAACACAAGAACATGAAAAAAAAGTAAAATACCAAATAAATTACTAATGAAATACTATTCTAATGCTCAAACTAGCATCACATAGAGGGATTGGTGCTTATTTGATGTGGAAAGAAGCCCTTTCCCAATCCCTTGATAAGTTTGATGATGAATGTGTGATTCTTGATGCAAAATTTCCATAACCTAGCTATGGGTGATGAAATTCTATGCTAACTTGGATAAAATTGTGGATGAAATCATGGATTCTTTGAAATCAAATGAATATAATGGATTTGCATGAATTTGTGTCCCTCAAATCAATAGAGAAGGCCTCTATTTATAAGGAAGAAGGATTGAAGAGTGAAGAATGGGGATAATGTGGGATTAAAAAAGGGACCAATGGCATTGTGCCACTTTTCAGCATGCTAATGAAGGGAGGTGGAGCACATTTTGAGCAATGTGCATGCTAAATGCATGTAGTTGAGATTTGAAAGCCAAGAGGTGGCTTGTGTAAGAGGAGGTGTAAGATCCTTCAATGCAAAGGTACATGGAAAAAGTCCTTTGGGAGGGAAAATTTAAATGGGTGGAATATTCCAAGAATATGCCATATTTGAATGAAAATCAAATAAATTTATTTACATGTGCAACTTGGTTAGGCTTACTTACCCAAGGGTGGAGTTAAAAGCTAGAGGAATGGGGGTTAGTGTTAGGAGGTAATTAATCTAGGATTAATTAACTTAGATGAAATTAGTTTGATTGTGACATTTAATTTAAATAATTGAGTTTATTTAAATCAAATGAGAGGTTATTGGAACGTTAGCATTTTAATTAAATATATTGATTTATTTAATTAAAGGAGATGAAATTAGGATTTTAATTAAATAAAATTGATTTATTGAATTAAAGGAAGAACATTAAGATGAAATAATTTGATAATGTTTATTATCTGATTTTAGGAGGAAATTAATTAAATAAAGCTTATTTAGTTAATTGGTTAGTGAAAAATGATTAAGGAAGAATCGATGTTAGTCAATCAGAATCAAGTGCAAGATATTGATTAGGATATTTCGAGTGTCTACACCCCCAAATAGATTTTTTCAATGGAAATATGAAGAAAAGAATGATGAAGATACCAAGATCAAGGATTGTGATGAGTTCCTTGAAAATGATAAGTTTGTACAATCTAAAGAATTCAAGGAATTTATGATTTAGTAGAGGAGAAAAGAGATAAAATAAAGGCTCGAACAAGAAAGTGTTAGTGTTGAACCTTCTCAGAAAGAAGATGGAAAGAAGGCAGAGGAAGAAAAAATCAAGGCTAAGATTGCAACTATCACTTTAGCTGAAGCTAGGAAAATTTTCACATATAGTGGAATCATGTTATTACCAAGATGCACTATCACCTCAACCATTGCATATGATGCAGTAAGAAGAGACCATCAGGCTTCAATATATAAGGAGCAATATGAAGACAAGGTGTTTGGATCTAGGTATAGTCTGAAGTTGCATACCCTTGCAATTTGGTGATTTTCACCCAATACTAGAAAGCATGAGGTCTTTAGGCCTATTAAAGAGGTTATGGGTTTCTTAGTGGTGAAGAGAGCCACATATATAACACCTATCCATGAAGCTAAGTTAATTTCTCATGTTTTAATGCTTAGTGTGGACACAACACAAATTTCTCAGAAGAAGTATGATTCTTTGGTGGGTATGTGTAGGATCATGATGGGCCAAAAAGTGGTGATATGATGGGTATGTGTAGGGTATGTGGCTGATGACCTTTTTTTTACCCAAAATTAATGAAACGAAAAGGGGTTTAAAGGAGATTCTCAACTTTCCATCAATATAAATTGTGCTTTACTTTGAATTTGATAAATAATTATTATTCATTTTCTATTTGAATTATGACTAAAGTCATTATTGATAGGATGATTGAAAAAGATCTATAGCTTTCAAATGATATCACATTTTTTGAATCCAAAACATGTGTCGCATTCTGTGCTTCTCATACTATAAGATTAAAAAAAGAAATTGAATTTCATGAAGTTTTGACGAAGTTAAGGTGGTCAGACATACAAGTTTTTATATTTTTTAACAGTTGTAATAAAAAATTCATAATTAATTATTTACTTGGAAAAAAATTACAAAAAAATATGCATCACATCGAGACATGAATTCTCTACTTATATCTAAAATCTTATAAAAAAATATTATCATTTTATTGTGGTTAGGGTGGTCAGAAAGACACCTACTTCTTATTTTTTCCCTGAAGTTTAAGTACTACTACACTGAAATTTAAAAAATAAAAATTAAACCTAGTATTTTAGAAACTACATTCAATTTTCTATAGATTCTATTTTTACATATTTTCAAAATAATATAGATAACTTATTCAAATTTTTACATCAAGTTGCCTAACTCTGATTTTTTTGAATTTGTTGCCACTTAAGGGCCTATTTTTTCCATGATGATCTTGCACATACCCTGGTGAAGGATTATAATAAGGCATTGGATGAGATAAACAATATGAGAGCTACTGTTTAGGTTGGCCAATCAATGAGGATGCTATCATTTCCATTCTCTTCTTCTTTAGACTTGTCTACACAGGACAGTGAGACCTTGGCCTTGAGAATCACTGATTTGAAAATAATCAATTAAAGGTAGAAAAGAAAAATGTTAGGAAGTCTTAATTTGAAACTGTTAAGGTGGAAAATGACATTTTTGAGGATATATTGAAATATAGGGTGACCAATTTTGTCAATAGAGTCGATGATGTATGGGCCGCGTATAAGAGCATTCATGAAGAAAATATAAAGTATTTGCAAGTCCAAGAAGCCTTCATGGATGAATGGAGCAAATGGAGTACTAGGGTAGGTGATCTAAAAGAAATGATGCCTAAAATGAAGGAGGATCTTGAGGCACCTACGAATATCCCTGAAATATTACAAGTTGTGGACCTAGTAAATGAGATAACCACCTTTCATGGAAAGCTTCATATGTAGCTCCAAAGTAATCTAAAAGTTTTCAAAGAGATGGAGGAACATGGTATTCCTCTGATATTGAATTACAAAGGTGAGTTACAACCATTTCATACTTGGAGGAGTGATCTAGGAGAAATACTCAAATCGGCTAAGATGGCATTAACTGTGACTGATTACATCTTCCTGAATTCAAATGTTGACATGTTGGTGGAAATTGAAACAAAAATGGACATTTTTGTCAGGGAAGCCCAAGTTTTAATTGATGCAAGATATATCCAACATAGTGTAAAGGTACATAGTTTATTAGATGTCAAGTGGCCTACTGAAGAAGAGTACACCACTTGGTTGGAAAAGTATATAAAGTAAGCATATAAGGGGATTATAATTGATATAATGAATGAATATGATCAAGGATTGTGTTGTTTGTCTCCATTTATTTCCATTGGATGTGTAATTTCATTCTTGCTTATTAATTAAATGAATTAGTGTAAGTTCTTGAATGAGATTATTGACTCGTATGAATTACGTGCTAGGATATCTTTAAGAAGTAGTGGTCAAGAATGTTATGGAGAAGTGTTGTAATGTGGTGTTTCTTAAGCTATATGTTGCTATTATTGAATTATTTTCAGGTTGCATAGGTTAATAGTGACTTCATGTTTAGGATATGACACTCGTTTTAGTAAATTACTCACAATTCAGTTCTTGGGTTAGTTTATCAGCAAATCACTCTTTATTTACAAATCATTCAAATGAGTTACCATTGTAGTCATGCTGCGATGAATGCCACTTTTCTCGTGCTCCAGGTGTAGGGTATTGTTCAAGAGAACTACCAACTCTTTTGATACACTATGGTGTTGAGAAATTATATGAGAATTATCTGTTGTTTACAATGTATTTAAGTAGTAGTCATATAATTTCTTGAGTATACATTATGGGATCACCCTCCTCAGTTTCACAGAGCCCAAAGTGCAGGAGTGAAATTTTTGCATCTTTTACTTGTTTGTTGGCCAATCACTTTAGATTACTAATTATTGGAAATGGAAAAGTCCATAGGTAGTTCTGAAGATCAGCTTGGTTCTTAAAAAGAAACCAACAATTTCATCTCATTGAAAAAACTGAAAAAAGGGCATTGTTCATCATCCTAATTGAATTTAGGAACATTATTATTACATTCAAAATTGAAAAAAATTGCATTCACTTTTGCATCCAATTTCTTTTCGTTAGTTGCTTTTTCTTGCATTCATTTGTGCAATTTTTTGTTTCCAAACATTAGGTCCCTGGGTAGGCAACCTGGGAACACTGTTATCAACTCAAAATTTGTTGTTTTCTAGAAAAAAAACATCCCTTGGGATAAAAACACACTTACTGGCATCTTAATACCTCTTTGGGTTTTTACCTCAGAATCATGTATGATTTGATTGCATTTTATTCCAATTTCTAGAACCCTCAAATTACTTTAGTAGGACCAAGATTTCCTTACTGTCATCTTAGTCCCTATTGAATTTGAAGCTATAGTTTCTAGGGTTTAAATTTTCTTTTCTACATCTTTGTTTGCCATCATGAGTTATATGCTTTAGTGGGTTGAGTTTCTATTACATGAAATTCACTAAATCTAGTTTAAAGTGCTTCATTTCATGCATTTCTGAATTCCAAATTTGTATTCACAACATTGCATCCTTAAGATCATTACATATTATAATCAACAAATTACCTT
This sequence comes from Sequoia sempervirens, assembly GCA_007258455.2. NCBI lineage: Eukaryota > Viridiplantae > Streptophyta > Pinopsida > Cupressales > Cupressaceae > Sequoia > Sequoia sempervirens. The sequence continues at coordinate 219,129,343 of VDFB02252616.1, read as the reverse complement.
GTCTGAAATCTAAAAACTGCATTTATACATTCCATTTTGGGCCTTTAAATTTTATTTTGAGTTTGCATAGATTACTATTAAAAAAATTTAGTATCTATCCTTTCCAAATTTTTAAAGGAAAAGTTAGTCGATAAGCATGTTAGTCACTCATTGCATTCCCTAGTTATGAGAGTCTCTTAGCACAAGAGAGTGAAAATGGTAATGCTTTACTTAAACCTACACCCCCTCTTATCTCTCCTATTTGTGAGGATGATGTGATATAAGAGAATACAAACATAGATAATCATGATGATCATAATTTTTCTTCTCCTGTTACCTCTCCTTTTAGTGATGAAGGTATCTTGGTGAAAGAAGATACAATCACTAAGAATCATAAAGATCTTGCTTGTCGTTCTCCTCATACCTGTTGATGGTGTTTTCTGCACAGCAACAACTCAGACAGAATACAATATCCTATCTCTCTTGAAAGGTAATCTTCAACAATAAATTACTGAAAATCACCCCAAGGTCTCTCGGGTGTTAGGTCATAACAATGCATAAAACAACTCAGATAAAATGTGAAATGCTGGTAATCACAATCGGACCTTACTACAAGCAAACTGTATCCTTTCAATTTATCAGATTTGACAATATGATGATCTTAAATCCTAAATCTAACTGAATAATAAAGAAATAGCAAAAGATAGGGATGCAAAGAGGTGATAGGATCTAAACTACTCCTAGAATGAATAATATAAACAATAGATATTTGGAATGGACCTATCTCAAATAACCAGTCCCTGATCGACCCACAATGCAATCTTACAAGAACGGTGCAATCTTCTGAGGTATTTAAATTTTCAAATTATAGACTTGCATCTACAATCAAACTTAAGCACATCAAATATATAGGGTCCAGGTTGACTTCACCAGCCTACTACAATCAGATAGTTACTGGGAGTATAGACTAGAGATAGCTACAAACATTCCAAATATGAAATCATAAACATCATTTATCCAACTGAAACTAATCTATTTCTGAATATTAAACCCTAAATCTTCAAGCAATTTAAAAGATGGAACAACAAGAACCATGCAAGATGAAATAACACAAAGGATTCCACCAAGAAAACCACAATGTCTTCAATTGTATTAATCACCAAATGCTGCAATAATTCAACCGTTCTGATATAATGTTTGCTCCAAGGAACTTCAAATACTCTAACTATAGCTCTTGCTAATCTCTATTACTGTCTTGCTATGTCTATAATCAATGTCTAACCCTTACAATAAGGCAAGAATGCCAATTTATAGCAAATTCCCCCCAAAACATGTCGGCCTAGCCAAACATTTTTACAAAATAATAAAAACCGCCAAAACAGGTCGGCCAAGGAAACGAACTAAGGCACACATTTAATGCCATCATCCAAGTCGGCTCTGACACAGTCCCCAAGGAAGTCCGGTCCAATGCATGCCCTATGATAATAGGGAAGCACAAATCTCAAAATGAGCATTAACTGCCACTCCCTTTGCCCTTCTCCTGCACTGACATCCCTTGGACACTCGAGAATATTCTATCCAACTCAGCAATAGGTGGCGATGGTAAGACCCTGAGTCGGCATTTAATTGAATTTATCTCTTCCTTGGACCGTTCGACAATTTTATTCCAGTCTTCCCTATTGGCCATGTACCTGTCTATCACCGCCAAGTATGTAGCTGCATCATCAAGTAAGTGGCCAATAACAGCTCCATCAGAATCTGGGGCATAAATTTCATGCCACCACTCCTTCAGTTGATCTAAGCTCAAATATTTGGGAGCTATCTTCTTCCTCCCTGTCATCACCTCAAAGAAGGCAATGCATCCGTCATAAACTGCTGTAAGGTCGCCATCAACTGACTTCCTTCGCTTTTGTATCTTCTTTAATGTCCTCTGTCTGATCTACAATGCCTCGAACCACTCCCAGGGTTCATCCAGCCTAGAGGAAGGAAGGATCCCATCCTTAACTAACCGCTCCTTTCCATGCCCCAGGATAATCCTCGACTTCTGCAACAGGAGATCTATGTCACCCTTATCCTGAGACAAGATGTACTCCAACAGTTCTTTTTCCCGGACTGCATCCTTGCCCATAAACAAGATTGCCTTAATAGCCTCATCTCCTTTCATCTGGACATCCATCAACCAGTCGGTGGCAGCTTGGGTAGAGGCCTTCATCTTTTCAATTCCGGAGATTGTCTCCTTAGGCAGAAAACCCGGAGTAGTAGAAGAGGAGGGATGGAGAGACTGTAGAGGCCTCATTACCTCTTCTAAACATTTCCTCAATCTCTCATTTTCTTTCTTCAGCTCCCGTTTGGATTGGGTCTCCTTCTTCAGCCTGTCAACAATTATGGCACTCGACCCTTCAAACTCCTCAATGTCTTGCTCTAGGGAGGTCGGGCCGAGATTAATAGTTTGAACATTGTAGTCTTGGCCCGTAACATCATCTCTTGTCTTATCCACTGCATGGGTGGCGACGTGAACTACCCTGTTGTGAGCTTCATCTCTTTCCACCCAGGAAATCACTCTTTATTACCCTCTTCTTCCTTCCTTTTCTGATCTGGGACAACATTTCATCCCAATCTAACTGAGTGTCCTCAACAATCACCTGTTTCTTCCTGTCCAGCTCCTTTTCCAACCAGTCCGGGGCTACAGGGGTAGTCCGGATTTCCTCTGTCCTGGTTTCTTCTGGTCCTTCTGTCACTTTTTCCTCTTCTGCAGCTGTTACCTCAACCTCCTCCTCAGTTGTTACTTTGTCATCTTCTTTCTCCAGACTCTGCTTGGCCTGGTCGACCCCCTCAAGTCCTAATTCTGGAAGCACCGGCGATGGAGTCCTAGCGGGGATGCTTTCCTCCGGCTCAGGTGATCCGCAGCCTTTATCACTCTCTGGAGAATCCTCGTATTGTACCAGCAGAGAAGTGTGTCTTTCCTCAGTTTCTACCTCAAGCTCGGCCGCTTCACTGTACAGTGTCCCCTCCTTGAACTGCTCGACCTCCCTGCTAATTCCCTGCTCATCCAGATTCTCTGGTTCTGGTGCACTTGGCAGAGGAGAAACAAGCTTATCCTGCTCCTCAACTGGTTGTGTTGGAGGAGAGTCCCTCGGCTGTGCAGCATCCTTGGGAGAAGGAGTTCTTGATTTTCTGGTATATACTTTGGTTTTCTCCCCTCCGGAGCTCTCTACATCTACAATTGGAGGTTCATCCTCCGAAGCGGTCTGGTCCTTCTTCTTGGCTGTCCTTGTAGTTCTTGTCTTCTTGGGCGGTGGAGGAGCATCCTCCTCTTCAGCCTTCTCTATTTCTTCCTCATCCGAGGACTTGCTAATTGTCAGGGTCTTCCACCTGCGCTTGCCAATTGGTTTCCTCTTCGTTGCAGGCTCAGCCCCCTTAGGACCTCTGACTTTAATCTTGAAGGGTGAGGTTTTAGCTGATTTCCCTTTGGGGTCCTCCTCCCCGAATTCTTCAGAAGTTGACATGGGGTTAAGATTCCCCATCAGTTCAAAGGTGCAGGGCACATTGGCATTCTCTAACTCCCAGACTTTATGCTTAACCCAAGAAAAGGTAAACCTCAACATAGGAGCCATCAGGTCCTCCAACTCTGTCACTTCGGGTTCACTCCAATCAATGTCTGCAACTGACCTGTCCTTTATGGGCTCGTAAACATGGTCCTGAACCAATTTTCCATCATCATCAAGCTGATCCGGAATCAGCTTAACATTGTATTGTCTAATGGCCTCCACAGGCAGCCTGGAATACCTTTTCTTCCTTGCATCGAGGTCATCCTTGATATTGACCCAGTAGTCTTCTAAGTCCTCTTTATGCCTGTACTCCCGGGTAGCCTTCTTTTGGGCCTCTCCTGTTATGTCAAAGTTCATTCTCTTCGAATGGAAAGAGAATCCATAAGCCGCCAACTCCTCACCTGCAGTGTGAGCTGATTGAATAGATGGGCACACTTCTCCCACACCAATCCCAAGAGGGAAGTCTCCTCTGAATCCTGTCTTATGCTTTTCTCTCTTCACAACTGCATCAAACTCACAAATCTACCTTACAACCTCCAGTAGCAGGATGTGGTCAGTGGGATACCGAGGCAACCTATAAGGGGCAACTGGACATCCATCAATCCGGAGGTAGGTGAATGTAGTGAATTGGATAAACCATGCTCCGTAGTTCTTGATTAGTCCCCTAGCTCCATCAGATAATCTGATATGTTCTGCATTTTGAAGTGTCTGGGTAATGTGCATTGTGAATGCATCATTTGTCCTCCTATAATCCTTATGTCCCAAATGCAGCTATGGATAAACCTCATAGATTATGTTCTGCCCAATGGTTCCACTCAGAGTCAAACCTTTGTAGGGATAGGAAATGGCCAGCACATACATAATGTAAGAAGACATATTGAACTTCTTTGCTTCCAGGACATTTCTCAGTTGTTTGTCAATCTCTGCACTAATGAGTCCTACCCAGTGATAGTTTGTCCCCTGGCTCATCTTGGTGATCACATGGACCATCCAATTCTCCAATACCCCTGCAGTTCTCAGTCCAGCCACCCTGCTCAACAGTGTGATGGCATCATACACATCCGACCTGAATTTCACCCTATGCAGCTATTTGGGAAACTTGGAGTGGTGAGATTTTGGGGTTCTCCAGCCATGAATTGATGATCTGCTGAGCCTTGACTGGCTCATTCTTGTAATAGGTCCTAGCAGTGTCAATGTTCAATGCACAGACCGAAGGAAGATCAGGCATGCTGAAAGTTCGTGCAATGGAGGCCGGACTGAAGTTTTCCAAGACTCATCCCTCAGTGCTGACCACCATCTGGGTATCAAAGGCATATTGTCTTGCACATTCCAAAATCAACTCATAGCACTGGACCGCCAGAGGGAACCCTGCCACATGCACTAATCCAGAGTTCATCATTCCTTGTCTCAAAGCTGACTGATCCTTCTCAGCCGTCCTCTGTTTGAACTCCTCATAGCGCCAGGCACCAACATTCGTGTCAGATACCTTGCTTTTCGGGAGCTGATTCTTCATGTCTAGTCTCAACTGCTCTGTTTCAGAAATTGAAGATACTCCTGCACCACCTTTGGACTTCCCGGCAACAGCTTTGCTTGGTTCGGCCTACACATCCAAAAATCGTCATTAGAATCCAATTATTATTCATATTCTAGTTCAAAGGGTTAGCACAAATCATGTAAATCCATCAAAATTTATTGCTAACTACTAATCCATCGAGATCCGGAGAAATCAGATAGTCTGGGAAAAATCCGCAATCTGGGAAAATACCGTCGGGGCGGAATTTCAGAGAAATCTGACCCAGACGGATTCCTGCTGCCAAAGCATCGTTAATCATATAGATCATTAGTGCAGATGGAAAATCAAAGGATAATCGTTAAATTCACTCATTAGCAATAAGAAATAAACACTAGACAATCGTTCCATTAATCCTATCATCGAAATATCACAAAGAACACAACCAGACAGGGAATCCAGAGAAATCCGGATGGAACGGATTTTCGCAGACAGTTCAAAATGCACCAGAAATAACCCCAGCCCGCGGAATAAACCCAAACCGGGAAAATCCGGGAGCGAGGAAATTCCGCGAAGACCTCGGAAACCCGAAAAATGATAAGATGCGAACCAGAAGTCAAACGACCACGGGATCTACTCCTCCTGAGCTCGAATGATCTCAAAACTGACGATAAGCAACAAGACTCAGGGCGCAAAGGATTTAGACCCCTCAAAAGCACGCAAAGGATGAATCCCCATATCAAAATAATGATGCCCTAATCCGAATGACCAAACCAGCCGCCATTAAAACCAGAACAAGCTTTAAGGTTTTAAAATATCGGTTAGGGATTTACCTAAAGCCCTCTAGTCTGAATAAGATAGGGGAAGCCAACATGATATAGGGACAAAATCGCTCAAAGCACAATAAAACTGTCGTTCTGGGCCGAACACCAAGGGAAACCCTAATTTTGCACAATAACACATTTCGCGCCCAAAACAAGCAATCAACCCAACCCAAAATCCCATCTAAAGGATAAATATGCCATCTCACAGACAAATGGAGTTCACAAGGCACGGAAAATAGGGTTCCATAATAAAACAGATCAGACCCCAACTCTATAAATGCGAAATCAAAATCAAATCAAGGGCCGACCCAAACCTAACAATACTCAGTGCGAAAAACCCCTAATTACCTCATAAGAAAATGGAAGGGCAATGAATACATACCATGGATCAAAGCGAACGAAATTCAAGCTTAGAAAATTGACCACGTGGCAAACACGTCCAAGCAATATAAATACTAGCACCTACACTCAAGCAAAAAAACCAGAATCAATTCTCAAGGCTTCAAATAGAAAAAAATCAATCGCCAGAGCAATCAACAAGGCAGCAATGAAGTCAGAATGAAATTGAAAACGCCCTAAGTTCAACCTTATACCTCTTTGAGCAAAGGTACCTCAACCATTAATGCGCGACAAGACATTTCTGACAAGTCCATAAACCCAAGCCCCAAGCGGAATTTCAAAAAATCCCAGAATGCGCAGAAACACAGATTTTGCGGAAATGCAGAAACTGGGGAAATCAGGAAGATAAGGATTTTGGTAGAATCCGGGAAAATCCGATAGGACCGGAAAATCCCGAAGTCAGGTAGAAACCCGGAATCGGAGAATCCTGCCAGAAACAGACAAGGAACCAGGGCCCGGGAAAATCCGCCAGAGCTGGAGAATTCTGGATCCAGGTGAAAACCCGGACTTAGCCAAAAACTCATTTTCCATCAATTCAAACCTCAAGACAAGATCAAAGCCGACAAGACTAACATGTTAAGACCCTAAGATGATAAGTGCAATAGAACCAAAGGTCAATGACACTAAAAGAGAGGGTCCCTACTCCAAGTGGGGCGTGTGTGCAAAAACTGCACAACAATACCCTTTGGGAAGATATTATAGCACAAGAGAATAAGATCATAGACACATTTCTCAACATTAATTTTCCTTATCTCCATTCCCTCTTTTCTTGTGAGAATAATTTTGTCGAAGAGAATGAGATTGTAAATTATGAGGATGATAGATTGGTGTTAGATGATCAAATATTTAAGGTCTATAACAACCCTCTTTATGATTCTTCCCATACTTATCCTATTTTGGAAGATATTAGGGAACAAAAGAATAAAATCATAAATGATCATTAAAATCATACTTGTCCTTCTCCTAGTATCTCTCCTCATTGTCAAGAAGATACTTTGATCGATGAAAGTCATGAGAATCTCAGTTTTCCTCCTTCGCCTAGAGAAATCTTTATTGAGAAAGAATATTCAACCATTCATAATTCTCTTACATGTGATGAAGTCATCTTAGAAGAACCAACCCTTGAATGTCAAGAACATTTGGTTTGTAGTTTTCCTAAAATATCTCCTACTAGGGAAGATATAACGGTGGAAGAAAATGAGAACATCAACAATAGTACTTCCTTAGATAAAGATGATGAAGTGACATTCGATCATAACGATAACACTTATGAGGTTATGCACATTAGATATCCATTGGAGTACTCTTCTGGGCCTAAACTTATCATTTATCCACCCTCTCAAACACCACAAGTTCAAAACAAACCAATCCTTATCCTCAAACCGTCTAAGAACAATGTTTCATAGAAACCAAGTTATAATACCATTTCTCAAACATACAACACCAGGAACAATTCGCAACCAAGATAAACACCTTCAACATCTCTCCCATTGCCTAATCCCATCTTGCTAGTGCCCCTCATTTTCCTTCGAATAGTGGAAAGGAGTATGATCTTGTTGAACAACTTAAGAATCCTCCCGCAAAGACATCCCTCTGGGACCTGATTTAGAATTCACCTAACTATCACACTATGCTTTAAAATTCCTTACAACAAGTTCCTATCCCTTCTAATGCATAACCGAATGACATTGTACGTAGAAAAATGTCCCCTTGTCATTTTCATGGCCTTTTAGGTCTCGTTTCATGGTGTTGGAACTATGTTGCTTCGATTTTATGTTGTAACATGTCTTGAACATGCTTATTTAGGTACTAAAACTCAAAGAATGACATCTTGTGAAGGTGTTGTGAAGTGTTGTAAGACATTTCTACATTCTTCTAGACTCTATTTAATACAATTTACCTAAAAATCACCTTTTTACTCATCAACAAGTCATATATTGAATTGTTGTAAAGTCTTGTAACAAGCCTTCACGCTCTTCTAGGAACATCTTCACTATTTACACCATTTTCATGTTTTATTTTGTCTCTTTATTCACTCATATGAATTAATTAAGTTTATTTTTGAATGTTATCCTGACAGATAACATTAAATACAACATTATTTCTAACACTTGTTTTTAGGTCCTAGGTGGGACCCATTCGCCATGGGTGGCAAATGAGTCCCCCTTGGCCCCAAATTCAAAATATTTCAAATTTCGTTTCGGTATTTTATTCAAAAACACTTGATGTCATCCTGTGATGAGGTATGAATGGATAGTAAGGCACAAGAATTGTATAAATAAGTGATTTTCATCTCATTTTAATATCCATTCATCAAATTCACTTATCCACCTATACATTGAAGGATTCAAGCATTTTACATCAACAATTAAAGCACTTTTCAAGCACTTTGAAGCTACCATTGACATTACTTCAGACATACAAGATCAAGAGTTAGGTAAGTTGATATCATTTGCATGTCATTACTTTAATTTTCTCTGGCATTTCATTATCTTTTCAAGGGTTTAATTACCAAAAGTTGGTTTTGACCAAGGAAAACCCCTATTCACTAACCCTAATCATTTTTCCCATTTTTCTTTTGTATTTGTAGCCTTTTGTTTGTAGATTTGACAAGTTATAAGGATTTGAACATTGATTTTCATGTCAACTAGGTACTTCAAGTCAACATAAGTCAAAATCAAGCTTGGAGAGGCTTTTTGTCCATTTTCTACAAATTTGACTTTGACAACCCGACAAGAAGACATTCCCATATCTGGTGTTGTAGAGTTGTCTCCTAGTTTTTTAGATATTTGGGAGAGGATTGATTTTCCACCTATGGAGAATGAGTCCCACCTTAGTATTGGAAACACGAGTTTTGTCATATTTCAGATCCCGATAGATAGAAATCAGCTCCCAACAATTTTTCATTAGCAGGAGGACTTATTCGCCACCCTAGGCGAACGAGTTCCATTGTGAAAAATCAATAAAATTCATCAGAATTCCAGACACTCTAGAAAGCTTATATTTCATCGACTTGCAATCAAATTTACCCCTGTACCTTTTTTTTAGCATAATTTCTTCATTTTCATAGTTGGTTGCATATCATAATGGGTTTTCAAATATAGCTTAAATTGCACCTTTGCATTCATTTTAGTTCTTTTTAGTCAGTCAATTGCACTTATTCAAGTTCATTTACATAATATCACATTGAACACATCCTAATTTGAGTGTTACATAAGCATTTTGGACCTAGATCTCTCTCCTTTTAGGTGAAAAACCGTAGAAGTGCAAGAGCAAGCATCTAGGTTCCCAAAATTTGTCACAAACATAGCATCCTTGATACAAGGAATGAATGTTGATATTATTTTCCACCAAATTGAGCTCCCTACTTTGGAAGTGCAAATACAATATGATGCTTTCATGATCATAGCTCAATACAATACCAGAGGGATAAAGCAAACCCTTCTTGACAATGGCTCAGCCTTCAATGTGTGTATTGCAAGCCTTTTGGATAAACTTGGTGTTGATAAATAAAAAATTCAACCTACATCTTTCTCTATTAATGGATTTGATAATGTGGGAAAGAAATCTATTGGAGTGATCACTTTACCTATTACATTTGGAAAGGCTACCTTACAAACCCCTATTCATGTTATGCCTCGCGATCTTTCCTATAATCTTCTTTTGGGAAGGACATGGATTCATGAGATCCTATACCATAGAAAAATGGATCTTTGACATTTTCATGGTTATTTAGGTCTTTTTCCTATGATGTTTGGTATATTTTTCTTTGATTTAATGTTGTAATGTGACTTATACATTCACATTAGGTCTTGAATATTCAAATTATGATGTCTTGTGAAGTTGTTGTGAAGTGTTGTAACAGATTTGTACACTTTCCTAGACTCTTCTTATTATAATTCATTTAAATATTCCCTTTTCATCTCTTACCAAGTCTTATTTTAAAGTATTGTAAAGTCTTGTAACTAGCTTTTACACTTTTCTAGGCTTCTCATCACTAATTACACCTTTCTTATGCTTTATTTGTCCCCTTTATGCACTTATAGGCCTTAATTAAGTTTTTTTAAAATACAAGCCCAAAAAACATCATTAAATGCAACTTAATTACCAACACCCACTTCCAAGCTTTGAGTGTGACCCATTTGCCATGGGTGGAGAATGAGTCCCTCTTCGCACAAAATTAAAATAAATTCAAATTTCTTTTGGGTTTTTATTCATTAAGACCTCATGTCAACCTGCGGTGTGGAATTTTTTGGTAAGGGTATGTGAAGGGTCATGATGGGCCAAAAAGTGGTGATATGATGGGTATTTGTAGGGTATGTGGCTGACGACTTTTTTACCCAAAATTGATGAAATAAAAAGGGTTTTTAAAGGAGATTCTCATCTTTCCACCAATATAAATTATACTTTACTTTGAATTTAATAAATAATTATTATTCATTTTCTATTTGAATTACGACTAAAGTCCTTATTGATAGGCTGATTGAAAAACAACTATAGCTTTCAAATAGTATCACATTTTTTAAATCCAAAACATGCATCACATTCCATGCTTCGCATACTATAGGATTGAAAAATAAAAAAATGAATTTCATAAAGTTTTGACCAAGTTAAGGTGGTCAGACATACGATTTTTTATATTTTTTGAAATTTGTAATAAAAAATTCATAATTAATTATTTACTTGGAAAAAAATTACTAAAAATTATGCATCACATCCATACATGAGTACTCTATTTATGTATAAAATCTTATAAAAAATATTATCATTTTATTCTGGTTAGGGTGGTTAGATAGACACCTACTTCTTATTTTTTCCCTGAAATTTAAGTACAACTGCATCGAAATTTCAAATTTTCACCAAATAGATTTTAAAAAAATAAATAAACCTAGTAGTTTAGAAGCTACATTTAGTTTGCTACAAATTCTATTACTGCATATTTTTGAAATAATATAGATAACTTATTCAAATTTTTGTGTCAAGTTGCCTAACTTTGGTTTTTCTAAATTTTTTACCACTTAAGGGCCTATTTTTTCCATGATGATCTTGCACATACCCATAATTGTGGCATAAGTGTGTATAAATAAGTGTTTTTATATTCATTTTAACCCCCATTCATCTCATTCACTCATTCATCATCAATTAGCATTCTTACATTCAATCAATCATGGCATCATTTGATCAAGCAAACATCAAGCATCTTGGATCATCCATTGACATATCTTCAGACTTCAACAACAAGGGTTTGGTGAGTTCATGAAACTTTCATGCTATTTTTTCATCATTCCTTTATTATTTCATTCCTTTATTAATGGTTTGATTACCAAAGTGGGATTTGACCAAGGAAAATCCCTATACTCTAACCCTTAACCATTTTTCCCCTCTTTGCATGTGTGCTTGCAGGTTTTGTAGGCAGATTTGTCAAAGAAATAGGTGTTGAAAATGGTCAACAAGTCATCAAAGCTATTCAAGTCAACTAAACCCTAATTCAACCTTAGAGCCAACATTCAACCAATTTTCTGCATATTTGGTTCCGTCAACCCGATAAGAAGACAAGTGAAGATCTAGACCCACAAAATTGACCCATGAATTTGCAGATTTTTGGAGGATAGATTCATCATCAGTGGTGAATGAGTCCCACTACTAGGTTGGAAAAGTTTATTTCATCATAATTCAGTTCCCGATAGTCAAAAACCAACTTCAACATAGTTTACCAATAGTAGGACTGATTCACCATCAGTGGCGAATGAGTCCCACTGTTGAGAGTCCCAATGGGCATCAACAATGATTTTTTTTAGATTCCAGAACCTTTTAGCATCAGAATTTCATCTCCAGGTGCACTCTATTCAGTGTCATTCAATTCTGATTTCATTTGTGCATATTTCTAGTTCATTTCTACATATATCATTGTGTTTTCCAACAAGTTACATCTCTTAGGTTTTGCATAAATAATCAATCAATTTTATCATTTTGCTGCATTTAGATATAGTTCCATCATGCATACATTATTTTGAGTGAACCACCACAATTTTTGGCATATCTCTCTCCTTTTAGGTGAAAAAACCTAAGAGAGCAAGAGAGTACATAGCCCCCAAAAATTGATGGTTCATTTTGGTGAACCTGCATATTGAACATCATTATCTTTTTTATTTGCATTTGCATTTACATCCTAGGAATCATAGCTTTAGCTTTTGTGTTTTTTTTGCATTCTAGGCTCTCAAAATTGCATTAGTGAATATCTCATATAGATTTCATTTTTGCAATCCAACACATTACAAAAACTAAAAATTTTCATTTGCATCTTAGTTTTGCATCTGAAAAGCATAAAAATCACTTTAAATTTTCTAAAAAATCACAAAGAAAACTCATCCCTAGACTCATTCGCCACCCTGGGTGAATAAGTCCAATTGCACATTTTGAACTGCATTTTCTGGCATTTTCTAGGCATTTACTGCATTATGTATTTTTTTGCTATTACATTCTATCATACTTTCTAGATTTTGTATTTTATTCTCTTTCTTGCATTTAGTTTGCTTCATTCATTTGCATCATCGCTTTTTGCTTTAATAAGTTTTGGAAATCATCAAAATATTTAGTGGACATGTCAAAATGTGCCTTTGGTTGTGTTCCTAATGACCTTGAGCTTCCTCATGCTCCTTCAACTCCTCATGATTGTCCTCCTCGTGATGTTGACATCATTGGAGAAGATGATGCTAGCATGAATAAGTTCTTACATGAATTCCTTGAAAATCTTGAAGCTAATTCCACCTTTTACCCATCCATGAAGTCACAAGACCTTCCTACTATCTCAACTCCTAACATGTTTGGTTATCTCCATCCTGAAATAAACAAAGGACCTAAGTTCCCTCCAACATGTGGACCTAGTTTCTCTACAGAAGCAACCTCTCAACCATTCTATGATAATAAAGTTACAAACACATTGATAAACCTTGAGGAAACTTATGGAAAAGGTTTTACCATCTTAAGCAAGCAAAGTTATGACATAAAAATTGAACATGCAATTCATCACCTTTTTGAGCAACCTACAACTAAAGGAATTACACAAGGGTTAGGCTATCAAGCTCCCCCTAACTTGAACATCCTTCTTCCTTGTGAACAACCCTTACATGCTTCAACTGACAAGGATGCTAGGATCCCAATGGGTCCTCTTTTTCCTTCAATTCATGAAATGGGTGAATCTAGTAAACACAAATGACCTTACAAGCTGAAAAAACTAAAGTTTCCTCTCCATCCACCACCTGAATGTGAAAGGAAACTGCAAATTCTTTTAAATGGAGGTCTTATACTCTTACCACCTTTTAATATGTTGGTAATTCATCCTAAATATTCCAACATACCATATTGTAAATACCATTGTGTTCTTGGACATCGCAGTGATGAATGTTAGACATTGAAGGACATACTGAGTAAGTATCACTTCACCGATACTGACTGTTATCCTGTCATCCCATAGTACTTTATCACCAACCTTATGATGCAATAGTTGTGGAATTTCCTATTTTCACTATTGCATGATCTTTCCCATCATCCATCTTGGCTCATTCTTTCTTTGCACTTAGTGGGGGCAAGAAGTTGTTAGTCTTGTCCTAGTAATGCATTTTTCCTTGTCCCTTAGCAACGTTATTCATCTTTTTCTTATACCATTTGAGATTGGGAGATGGATGATTTGTTTGACGTATGACTGACATTTTCCTTATTAGTCTTTTTACATGTTCATTTTTCTTTTTATTTTCCTTGGCGTCATTGTATGTTTTTATTATGTTCCCCTGTAATGTGTGTTTAATGTTCTCTCTCTTTGTGCACTTCATGTATTTTTCTTCTATATGTCATACATCGCTTTCACTTTTTTTCTTTTGTTTTGTGTTTTCCTTTTGGGGATGATGCAAAGCATTGAGACGCCCTATGTCTCCTCCATGTTGACCCAACAGGTCCCTTTTCCGTTTTCCCTTTTCTTTTCTTGTGTTTTCCTTTTGGAGATGATGCAAGGCATTGAGACCAAGATGTCTCCTTCATGTTGACCCAAAATATTTTTCCTTTTCTTTTTCCTTTTCATTTTATTTTCACTTATGTTTTACTTCTGGGGATGATGCAAAGCGTTGAGACCGTAATGTCTCTTCCATGTTGACCCAAAATGAACTTCCTTTTTATTTTGTTTTCACTTTCTTTGTGCCATTCTTCTAGTTCTATGTATTCATGGAATCATGACAGTTCCAAGCTCTTTAATCAAAACATTGAAGTAACGAACATACTGACCCCAAATCCATTGATCCCTTATGTGTTTGGTGTGTTCCTTTTTGGGGGAAACCCCTCTTTCTTTTGTACCTTTTCCATTTACATGATGTAACCTTACTAAAAAATGTATCACTTGGCATAGGGGCTTTCCAAGTTGGCTCTCATGTCTTATTTCTTTTTACATTTTTCCTTTTCTCCTTTAAAGTAATTGCTGATAGAAGGGTCTGTAGCAATTCCTTTAAAGTGGGGGCATACATTAGCATTATTCATTTGCATTTTTCTTTTTCTTGGTTCTTAGTGTAGCCTTATCACTTCATACAATGCATTTGTCACTTTGTGGATGAAATTTAGTCTGATTTCTTTTATAAGTGTGATCTATCTTACCATATTACATTCCTCTTAGTGGCTTGATGCAACACACTGCATCCCCTAAGTTGCAAATATTTTATTCTTTGATTGGTCCTCTCTTGGAGACATTAGACATAATGTTCCCTAAGTGATAGACCTCACATGAACTTAACAAGGCTCCTTTTAACATCTTTTACATTTTACATTTTTTTATTTTACATTTTGCATTTATATGGCCACCTTGTATAACACAACTTACATGACTGTGGTGCCATCCTGTTTATTTATGAGTTTTAAGCATATGAAACTTTGCTTGTCTCATGAAGCACGAACCAACATTTTTCCTTTGTGGCACCTTATTAAAGTTATCAAGAGGTATAACTTTGATATGTTTGAGCGAGAAGCCCATTTCAAGGCACGCCTATCACAATAGCCACATGTATGTTTGTGAATACATACCAGTCAAGTGTACGTTTCTCACCTTTTGGTCCTTCTCACCCAGTAGATTGCCATGATTTCCGTCACCCCAGAGTGATTATGCATATTTATTTTTCAGAAAAATATCCTAGGTCTGATCCAAAACTAGTTGGATAAATGATTGAAGCTTGATCCAACTTTATTTCCTTTTGACTTCCCTCTTTCATTCTTTTTCATCATTTTCATGTGTGTTACTTTGTTCTTATGTTTAGCTTGCCATGGGATCTTGATCCTAGTGGCTTGATCATCCCTCTTGGTCATTTTCATTTCATCTTGCTAGCATAAGTGCATTTGGATCCCTTTAGATATGCATGGCTACATTAGTGTGAGTTTGAAGCAAGTTCATCCTCTCACTAAAGTGGGGGCTAAATGTACCATAGAAAAATGGATCTTTGACATTTTCATGCTTATTTAGGTATTTTTCCTATGATGTTTGGTCTATTTTTCATTGATTTAATATTGTAATGTGACTTATACATTCACATTAGGTCTTGAATATTCAAATTATGTTGTCTTGTGAAGGTATTGTGAAGTATTGTAACACATTTCTACACTTACCTAGAATCTTCTTCTTATAATTCATCTAAATATTATGTTTTTATCCCTTACCAAGTCTTATTTTCAAGTGTTGTAAAGTATTGTAACCAACTTTCATGCTTTTCTAGGCTTGTCATCACCAATTACACCTTTCCTATGCTTTATTTTCCCCCTTTATGGACTTATAGGCCTTAATTAAGTGTTTTTTTCAATACAAACCTGAAAAACATCATTAAATGCAACTTAATTCCCAATACCCACTTGCAAGCCTTGAGTGGGACCCATTCTCCATGGGTGGCGAATGAGTCCCTCTTGGCAGAAAATTCAAAATAAATTCAAATTTCTTTCAAATTTTTATTCATTAAGACCTTATGTCATCCTGTGATGTGGTATTTTGGGTAATTAGGGCATAAGTGTATAAATAAGTGTTTTTCTATTCATTTTAACCCCCATTAATCGCATTGACTCTTTCATCATCAATTAGAATTCTTGCATTCAATCCATCATAGCATCATTTGATCAACCAAACATCAAGCATCTTGGAGCAGCCATTGACATATCTTCAGACTTCAACAACAAGGGTTTGGTGAGTTCATGACACTTGCATGTTATTTTTTCATCATTCATTTATTATTTCATTTCTTTATTAAGGGTTTGATTACCAAAGTGGGATTTGACCAAGGAAAATCTCTTTACTCTAACCCTTAACCATTTTCCCCCTCTTTGCATGTGTGTTTACAAGTTTTGTAGGTAGATTTGTTAAAGAAATAGGTGTTGAAAATGGTCTACAAATTTGGTTTTGTCAACCTGATAAGAAGAAAAGTGCATGTCTGAGCCCACAGAGTTGACCCCTGAATTTGTAGATGTTTGGAGTACTGATTTTCCATCAGTGGTGAAGGAGTCTCACTACCAGGCTAGAAAATTTTATTTCATCATAATTCAGTTCCTGACAGTTAGAAACCAGTTTCAACAAAGTTTACTAGAAGCAGGACTGATTCACCATTAGTGGTGAATGAGTCCCATTGGGAATCAACAATGATTTATGTTAGATTCTAGAACCTTTCAGCATCAACATTTCATCTCTATGCACAATCTATTTAGTCTCATTCAATTCTAATTTTATTTGTGCATGTTTCTAGTTCATTTCTACATACATCACTGTGTTCTCCAACAAGTCACATTTCTTAGGTTTTGCATAAATAATCAATCAATTTTATCAATTTGCTACATTTAGATCTTTTCATTTAGACTTAATTCCATCATGCATACATTATTTTGAGTGAACCACCATAGTTTTTGGCCTATCTCTCTCCTTTTAGGTGAAAACCCCTAAGAGAGAAAGAGAGTACATATCCCCCAAAAAATTGATGGTTCAGATCCATGTGATGCCTTCTACACTTCATTGTAAAATGAAGTATTTATGCAACAACAAAGTGTACACACTTGATGTTGATCCTAAGCCTTATAGTGTCTTACAACTTGATAAAAAGAGAATCCCTTGAAAACATTAACACCAACTACAAAAATGTAACTCATGCAACAAAAAGACAAAGAAAAATAGATTGAAGAAGTCGCAAAGCTATTAGATGATTATTGGGGTTCCTTGGATTTCACACCTATCTTTGATGGGAAACCAAAGATCATCATAAATAAGTATGAAAAATAAAAAGTGGTAATGTCAACACAAAACTCTTCGAAAGCATCCACCTCAACCACTTTAGAAAAAACAAATTACACAACAAACTTTGGTGAACTTAATTATAAGCAACCACCGAATCCAACATAAATGAAGAATCCTTATGGAAAAGGTTATGAAATGATGAAAAGACTTGGATAAAGTGGAAAAGGGTGTGGTGCTAGAGAAAAAGGTATCTGTGTCCCTATAGAGCCTCAAACACAAGAAAATATTAGTGGTCCTGGTTATTGTCCCTCGAAAGAAAGAAAGAAGCCTTCACTAAATATCAACACTATCACAAAACATCCTTCTAAACCGACTTTAATAGTAGTGCATCCTAAAATAATAGACACTACTGGTCTTTATCCTTTGCAAGAAATGACACAAGTTCAAATAAATCTTCACTTAATGTAAATTTCATCACACAAAACACTAATGATTCAAATTCGTTATATTTTACACCCTCTTGTAAAGGAGAGAACAAAATCTCGTAATCTAAAGAGTCTTGTGTAGGTATGACACTTTGTGCTAAGCAAGAGATATCTAAAGAGGTGTTGACCAAGAGAGTATCTTGATGAGACTCCTCCCAGATCGTTTGATCTCTCTCTCCCCAAGAACACGAAATAAATTTTATTACAAGACTTAATTTTGTGCATATCATAGAGTTCATGGTCATTCTACTAATGAATGTAAGGCTTTGACAAACAAAATTCAACATATTAAGGACTGTGGTGCTCTCCCTTGGGTTGAAGCACCTAGTTCCTCTATTCATTTGAGCTCATCCTTGTCCTACATGAAGTGGGGGCAAGTGGTTAGATAGCCTTGTCCTTGTATGTCACTTTGTTGAGAAGTTGTTGAAGATGATTTAGCATTGTTGTCATTGATTTCAAAACCTTGGATCTAGAAGGTTGTGCTCTGGATGATATGCAAACTTGATCTATCCTATTGAGTACTATGATATTACATAGTGTGGATATTATCCTTGATCTGGATATGGCAGTACTTCTTTTGGGATACTCATGGAATTTAGTTAATGTAGTATAATAAAGTCTAAACTTTTGGTGTTGGCATGTTGTGCTAAAAGCTTGCTCCGGGTAACCTTACTATCTAGACTGTTAGCCTACAATTGTCATTGGACCAAAAGATCAAACTTTTAATGCCTGATACAACTACTAGAGTTAACGGATCCATGGGAGGCGGTTAGTCTAGGTCACAAATCTCGAGGGGAGCGTTGACCATCTGTCAACAAACTCCCCCTTAGCATTACCTAAGGTGATTTTAACCTGACACCTTTGGATCTATAGTTTGAGTTTGTGTGGAGAAAAGATATCTTTGACATTGATGTCAAAGGAGGAGAAGAGTAATGTGAAAAACTCTATGAGGAGAAGAGTGATGTTGAGAAGAAAAGAGTTAGAACCTAAGGAGGAGTAAGGGTAGTTGCGTTGATGGTGTTTCTCACATCATGTGTTCCCATCAATGCCAAAGGGGGAGATTGTTGGATGTTGTGGTTTTCATTGATGTCAATTCTATTGGAATTAGTGCATTTAAAGTTGTATATGTCAAGGATATTGAGAAAATTGTAATGGAATGAGTTGAAGGGTGTTAGTGGTGAAGTGAAGTTCTATCTATCGGTGAGCCTAGTACATTGTTGATCAAAGGTTGTGGACTAAATGGTTTCTTGTTGAGGATATCTAGTTTATCCACATTGAGTTTCATAGATCCATGTAAAGATTTGATTGAATTATGAAGATTTGTATTCTAATAGTTTTTCTGATTACTTCAGTTTGTGTTCCTGAATGAAGATTATGTGATTTTAGTAAGTTCAGTTCTTGCAGATGCTTCTCTGGTGATTCTTGATGTTTGTGTATGTTTCTATATCGTGCTCTATCTATGTTGCATATTGGCATTGATAGATGTGCTCGTGATCTGAGATTTTCTCTTACATTTTCATGTTTTTCATGTTCTTGACTGACAAGGTGTTTGTAGCATGTTGTGGATTTTTGAGAAATAATTTTTGAAGGTGGTTCATGTTCAAAGATGTTGATTTGGGTCTTCACTATGTTGTGGCCAACCTTGGTTGATTCACATTGAAAATTCTTTATTGATTTGGGCTAACAATTTGTATTCATTTTATTATTTATTTTTGGTCCACTTGTAGTGATGTAATTTCTTGTTGCAGATATATATAAGTGATTATTTCTTTATTTGAAAGTAAGTGTGGTGTGCAAGATGTGCGAATAATATTCAAATCATTCAAAGGTAGAGTAGAGTGTGAAGAAGAGTGAAGAAGTGTTCATGTACTTAATCAGAACTGTAATAAGGAATTAGCAGATGCTATTTTCTTCTTTCAAAATCTAGATGGTTGTAATCCAAATCTTTCTATAAGACAGTGTGTCTTCCTTTGTATTTGAGCAGTGAGCTCTAGGTAGTGTGCCTGAATGCATGTACATTCCCATTTATATTTCTTATACTTTTAATAGGGTATAATCTTGTGGACTGACCTCCACCTTGTTTTTTCCCCTAATAGGGTTTCCATGTAAAAATCTTGGTGTTATGTGTGTTTTTTATGTGTTGATGATTCATGCTTTCATTGTTATTTATCAGATCTACTCGGTTAAGGTTAATAAAGTTGATAAGTTTTGAAATTCTATGACAACTGATTCACCCCCCCTCTCAGTTGTCTACCCTTTTGTTTCCAAAAATTGGTATCAGAGCCAAAGGTGTCAAGTTTGAATCCCCTCGAGTAATGCTGTGGGGGAATTTTTTGACAGATGGTCAGCACTCCCCTTGGGATTTGTGGCATGGACTAACCGCCTCTCGTGGATCAATTAACTCTGGTAGTTGTATATGGCATTAAAAGGTCAATATTTTAATGCCCAATACAACTAGCAGAGTTTAATGGATCCACGGGAGGCAGTTAGTCCATGTCACAAATCCTAAGGGGAGCATTGACCATCTATCAAGACGGGAATCCATGTAGCATGTTATAATTTTTAGTATGTCAAATTGTGTTTCTGCGCTTGATACTGAAATTGATGATAATCAATATTTGGTCTTGGTTGTGGCATTCCTATCAGCTCCAAAATATATTTCATGTGATCCAAATTTTCCTATATTATGATAATTATGTTATGTAATGAGCCTATCTTATGTATGACATATTCATGGGTCCCTTGGTAACGTGGTAGGGATATCTTTATGTGCAACCCATCTTTTGGTTCGGATGTTAGCATGCAATTTCTTATTGAATATTTCAAGGTTGTTCCTCATGTCGACATGCCTTGTGGTGATCCAAATTCAAATGGTATTTGGCCAACTTAGAAGACTCTGAAGATATTGTGTGTGGCCGACTCATTTTGTTCTATGGGCTTACATATATATAGAGAACATCTTTTTGATTGAAGAATATAGAAGCATGGAAGATGTATGAAGTGTGTGAACAACTAAAAGAGTGTGAAGGAAGGAGTAATCTATTTTGTAGATTTTGTACGAACAAGATGTGCATAAGTTTTTTATCAGATCTGTTGTAGATAGATATTGTTCTCTTAACCGGAATTGAAGTCATGCATATGTAGATGCAACTTCATCATTTCAGTTTTGTCAATGAGACTATTTTGTAATTTGTTGTATTAATCAGGAAGTGAGCCCACCGATAGTGAGCCTTACGTATAGTGAGCATTTTGGTAGTGAGACCTTTGTAAAATCACCTTAATCGGTCTCACCTTAACCAGTGTTCTATAATTGAGAATTAGCATTCTCCGTAGTTTTTCCCTTCTTGGGTTTCCATGTAAATTCTGGTGTTCATTGTGCATGGTGTTGATATGTTCTTTCATGTTCATTTTTGTTAATTGATTATCTAATTGAATTATTTTTGCTCGAGATTAATTAAAGTTGAGAAAGTTGTTTTCAGATAACTGATTTACCCCCCCCCCCTCTCAGTTATCCAGACTATTCAATAATTGGTATCAAAGCCTAGTCCCTTGGATATTGAGCTGAGATCTTGGTAGTTTGAACAACATGGTAGGAGCTTATCAATTTGAGGAAGAATTGAAGATAATGTTAGATGATATGGAAAGCAGGAAATCTGAAAATGAAGAATGGAAAGAAAATATCAAGGAGGAAAATGGTTGTATTACAAAGCTAAGGTAGAAAATTTGGAAATTCAAAGCAAGACGCAAAGATGTTAGCCAGGAATGAAAAGAGTCAAAGGAAAGCATTTTGGATTTAAAGTAGAAAATAGAAGAATTGAAAAAGACTAAAGAAAATCTCAAGGATACCATCAAATAGAAATCAGAAGAAAATGAGAAGCTAGATCAAGAATTAAGAAGGCTTAAAAAAAACAAGAGTATGTGAAAGCATGATGACTTTGGATCAAATTTTGTCCCTCCAAAAAAGTCACAAGGATAAAGGAGGACTTGGATTCACCGGTGAAAGCTCAAATCAAAACACTATGGGTGAAGACAAAGTAGTTGAAGCTGAAGCAAGATCAATTGTAACAAGCAAGGTCCATAACTCTAATGCACCTACAAAAAGACCTTTGATCAAGAAACCAAATACTCAAAGGTACTTATCATTCATTGGTCACTTTTTTCTATGCAAAAAGTTTGGGCATAAGGCTATAGAATGTAGAAGCAAGATGGAACTTAGTATTCAATATTTAACTATCACAAATTGGGTCATAAAGCAAGTCATTGCAGAAGTGAATTATCTAATCTAAAAAGAAGGAATGGAATGAAAAATCTCTTTCATGGTTATTTCTATTTATGCTACGGTTATGGTCATAAAGTTAATTAGTACAGACCTAGGGTTCACTTAGATAAGTTAGGAAAAAGATATTACAAGTGCAGTCAACCCAGACATTATGCTAACACATACAGATATGTTGCTCCGTAAAATCTTGAAAAAAAAAAGGAGGTTACAAAATCAAATGAATCTAAGAAGAACATGGTCACAGTTTTGACGAAAAAGGAAACAAGTGTGGAGAACACTTTTGTGGTACCAGATCCCAGTATATGCCCTATTGATATCTAAGCCAATCATCCTTGGCTTCGTGGGAGTTTTGCATTGCATATTTTGTTGGTTCCCCCTCTCCGAAGTAATACTGATGTGATTTTTAACATAATTAAGTTTGATCCAATTGATGATAAATGATTAATCTTAATCCAACTGATTGAAAATAAAGGTACAATTGTTGGTGTCATCAATATGCATTTTCGGTGGCAAAATTATTATGAGAATAAAGAATAAAAGGTAGGAGTTTTCAAAGCCATTTCTCACAATTTGCAAAGGAGACGAAGAAGTTTCGTTGAGAAATAAAGAATTTGAAGAAGATAAGTGCAATGATGAAATCTGTTAATAAAGGATCAAGTGGTGATATCCTGCTAAGGATGAAGGGAGTTGAGTTGGATGAGTTTGATCATCAAAAGATGAAGGAAATGGAACTAGGGTTGAAAACGGATGAATTGCAGAGCGTAAATACTTTGGGTATGGATTTATGGGGATAATTTCCCTAGTTTGCAAACAAAGAATCTATCTTGTTCCTATTGAGTTGATTCAAGGATGGCATCATTGTTTTGGACAGAACCTATCTGATCACGAAGGAATCCATTGAAGCCATTACTAGTTTGTGCAATGTTGGTGACCTCCTTGAGAAGGAAACAGTGTAATCAAAGATGTGGAGGAAATTATTGGTATTGATAAAGACCCTGGGGCTCTACTGATAAATACCATTGTCAATCCTATAGTAAGGTATGTTGCTTATGACATCTCTTATAAAATCTATTTCAGAAATCGTGAAGGGTCTACCGTGACTATTGTTGTATATCTTACACACATGATGGTGAAGGAAAATAAGTAGTTTGATTTGTGTAGCCTAATAATGGAAAACCTAATTGATAATTTTAGAATGTCTTTGGTTGAGAGTTATCCTTTCTGATTTGGATCTCTTCTCATTTGTTTGGTATTTTAGTTTTTGAGTTTGCTATTGGAAAAAAGAGAATGTTAAGTGGAAGTCTGGCATCCTTGTCAAAAAGAAAGTTGATAGGTATTTGGAATGTATGAAATATAAAGCAAGTGCATGTAAAGCCTATTTCTCATCCTTGCAGATGAATCTATGCTCTGGTGTGATAATGTCCAGTCAGTTTGAGGAGGGTTCCTCCTTTAGTAAGGATTTTGAAGTTGTTATTGGTGGTTCTCCTCTGTAACTTAAAAAGAGGAAAGTTAACATGGAATATGTCATCACTATCTTAGAAGAAAAGGAAAATGAAGAATACTCTCTACCTATATCTAATTCTTTCGATCTAGATCTTATTCGGTCGATGTTAGATGAAGGTGATATGAAGAATATTGGTGAAATATGGTGTGTCAAATCTCCATTCAGAAGGATTAAAATTGATGATGCTTTGGTTGATTATTTGGTGAAAAAGGGAATTACTGTTTCAGATGTTTCTGACTTTTTACCAGATAATCTAGTAGAAGTTATTGAAGAAAGAATGTTGCTGGAAGGAACTGACGGACATTTGTTTGAAGCTATGATTGAGAGAAGATGTGTCAAATCTAAACAAAAATATCCAAAAAAATTGGTGAGACAAGAGAATGCATTAAGGAGATATCTGACATCTACATGTATTGTCTCTGGTGGCTTGTTGTTGTTGATAATTTTAGAAGCAAAATTGAAGCTATTGAATCTGAGATGAATACCATTAGAAAGAGTTTTGATTTCTTCAAAGACAAAGATGTAAAATAGAGAATAAGAGTTGGTGAGTTGCAAGTGGACTTATTGATTGTTGAAAGATAGAGGGAAGATTTGGTTACAACTTTCTAGTTGGTCAAGGAAATTGTTGAGGTCTGGTTGGATAATCTATGTGGGATACTTTATGATACAAAAGACTATGAACGACAATGCCTGTCTCAGGACTGGTCATCCTCATTTATGCTCCTAACTATGTTGGATAGTATGAGTTCCAGATTGGATTCTATGGTACTGGCTTGGAAGAGGATTCTTCCAATTGTGAGAGAAAGATATAAGGAAAATTTTCATGTGAAAAGTGTTATGTTTACTTAAGTACCTGAATGTTTGAATTTAGGCCATTTTCCTTTGATGGAAAAAAGGGGGAGAAAAATGAAGAGAAAAAAAAACAAAAAGAGGTATTGAATTGCTTGACAAAGGGGGAGTACTTGGAGTTTTCTGGAGTTTGCAATTTTGGAGTCGGAGTCTTGAAGTTTTGTGTTTTTGAGTTTTTTTTCTATTTTTCCGTCAATACCAAAGGGGGAGATTGTTGAGAAGTTGTTGAAGATGATTTAGCATTGTTTTCATTGATGTCAAAACCTTGGATCTAGAAGTTTGTGCTCTAGATGATATATAGACTTGATCTATACTATCGAGTGTTATGATGTTAGGTAGTGTGGATATTATCCTTGATTCAGATATGGTATTACTTCTTTTAGGATACTCATGCAATTTAGTTAATGCAGTATAATGAAGTCTAAAATTTTGGTGTTGGCATGCTATGCTCAAATCTTGCTCCAGGTGACCTTGCTATCTGAACATCCACGTAGCATGTTACAAGTTCTGGTATTTTAAATTGTGTTTCTCTGGTTGATACTAAAATTGATGATAATCAAGATTTGGTCTTGGTTGCAGCATTCCTATCATCTCTGAAATATATTTCATGTTATCCAAAGTTTGCTATTTACTAATAATTATGTTATGTAATGAACCTATCTTATGTATTACCTATTCATGGGTCCCTTGGTAATGTGGAAAGAAGATCTTTATGTGCAACCTTGTTGGCCCCACAGTTGTCGTTGCAAAAAAATATGGACTTGTTAATGCCTGATACAACTGCTAGAGTTAATGGGTCCATGGGAGGCGGTTAGTCCATGTCACGAATCTCAAGGGGAGTGCTGACCATTTTCCAACAAACTCCCCCTCAATGTTACTCAAGGGGATTCAAACCCAGACCCTTTAAATATTATACCAATTATTTGCCCCATAGTTGTCGTTGAACCAAAAGATTGACCTATTAATTCTCGATACAACTGCTAGAGTTAATGGGTCCATGAGAGCCAATTAGTCCATGTCACGAATCCCAAGGGGAGCGCTAGCCATTTTCCAATAGACCTATCTTTTGGGTCTAGTGTTAGCATGCAAGGTCTTATTGAATATTTTAAGGTTGTTCCTCATGTCAACATGCCTTGTGGTGATCTAAATTCAAATGGTATTTGGTTGACTTAGAAGACTGTAAAGATATTCTGTATGGATGACTCATTTTGTTCTATGCGCTTAAATATATACAGAGAACATCTTTTTGACTGAAGAATATAGAAGCATGGAAGAAGTATGAAGTGTAAGAGCAAAAGAGTGCAAGTGTGCGAATAGATAAAAGAGTGTGAAGGAAGGAGTAATCTCTTTTGAAGAGTTTGTGTGGAGAAGATGTACAGAAGTTTTTGATCAGATCTATTGCAAACATATATTGTGCTCTTAAATGGAACTAAATTCATACATAGGTAGATGCAAATTCATTAGTTCACTTTTTTCAGTGAAACTATTTCATAATCTATTGTATTAATCAAGCAGTGAGCCCACTGGTAGTGAGCTTTACCTGCAGTAAGCATTTTGGTAGTGAGCCCTTTGTAAAATCACCTTAATTAGTGTTCTATAATTGAGAATTAGCATTCTCTGTGGTTTTTCCCTTCTTGTGTTTCCACGTAAATTTCGGTGTTCATTGTGCATGGTGTTGATATGTGCTTTCATGTTCATTTTTGTTAAGTGATTATCTGATTGAATTATGTTTGCTCCAGATTAATTAAAGTTAAGAATTTTTTTTTGGGATAATTGATTCACCCCCCCTCTCAGTTATCTAGATTGTTCAACACACTTTCCATTTCCTCTTGTCGCGAGTTGACCGCCTTTCGTGTATATATAAGATCAATCTTATGATGTGGATGACATGCCTTAAGTTGGCTTGAATGTGACGTACTGAGTTATGCATTTTGGGGGCAACCCTCTCTTCCTTTCTCATGTTTGGATACTTTAAAGTAATTTCTCATAGCATGGTGTTAGCAATTTATTTAAAGTGGGGGCATACATTGGCATTATTTTGGCATGATTTCATTTGCATTTGTGTTCCTTGTGTGATTTTCTTTCTTCTTATGATGCATCTTTTTCTTGGTAGTGTCATTGGGCCTGATTTTCTCCAAGAGTGTGATATTTCTTTGTACTTTTCCTCTCTTGGAAAAATTAGGCACAATTTTCCCTAAGAAAAGACCTTGCACAAACTAAGAAAAATCCCTTCAAACATCTCTCTCTTTCTTGTTATGTTCCATTTTCTATTGTACCTTATTAAATTCATGGAGGTATGGCTTTGATATGGTCCCCTAGGGCTCACCTAGTGAACAACTAGCTTCACTAGCCCTTGTGAGTATGCATTTTTCCTTTTTCTTTATCATAGTCTTGGGGGTATGACATTGATATGGACTTCTTGGGGCTCAGCTAGTCGACACCTAGCTCCCACTAGCCCTTGTGAGCATGCAATTTGTTTCCATAGTGGATAGCGTGTTCCACTTGAAAACCTTTTTCATCCTAGACCTGATCCAACATGTTGGATGGCCAATCAAAGCTTGATCCATGGAATTTTCGTTTTTCCTTTTTTTTTTCCTTTTTTCTATCCTTGATGGTGTATGTTGGTGATTTGGTTATGGCTTCATTTATCATCCGCATGTGTGTTTCTTTGTGCTTATGTTGGTTTGTCATAGGATCTTGACCTTGGGGGATTGATCATCCCTCTTCATCATTGTCATCCTATCTTACTA
Source organism: Sequoia sempervirens (assembly GCA_007258455.2). Taxonomy (NCBI): domain Eukaryota; kingdom Viridiplantae; phylum Streptophyta; class Pinopsida; order Cupressales; family Cupressaceae; genus Sequoia; species Sequoia sempervirens. The sequence continues at coordinate 219,101,980 of VDFB02252616.1, read as the reverse complement.
GCATTTGTACATTTGAACCCCTCTTGATTTTGTGGCTGGCTACTTTAGTGTTATTTTGAAGCATGTTCATCCTCTCACTAAAGTGGGGGCTAAATTTAGTGTAGTAAAATGCATACCCTTGCATTTCCACACTTTTTTGGGCCTGCCTTGCTTTATTTATGCTTTTGTATGGCTTAATTAGACCTATTTTGCATCTACAATACCTATGAATTATATCTTTTGATGGATAATCTCATCATTCTCCAATGCATAAATGATAATTTAATGATTTCATCAGAGTGTCCCTAATTTTTGGGTCAAGACTAAAACACCGCCTAGGGTGTCTTTGTCCCCCAAGGGTCTCCAGACCCTGATTTTGAGCTATCTTGGTTGGGCCCCATTTTGGTGTCCATGCCCCAAGTTTTTAGGACTTGGGACTAAGATGCCACCTAGGGAATCTTAGTCCTCCTTTAGTCATTTTTTGGGATTTAATTTCAAATTTTGGCGAGATTTAGCCTCCTTTATTTAATGAGTTCATATGTTGGCTTGGTGTGATGTAATTTTGTGATATTAAGCATAAATAAGTATAAATATAAGGTTCCTCCACTCATTTTCATAACAATAATTCAAGTATTCATTCCTAAGGAAATTTTATGCATTCAAGAGCAATTCATCAAGCATTTGGAACCATCATCAAGATTCAAGCATCATGTGAAGGGTTTAGTGCATCCATAATTCATGTTGTTGAGCCAAGATTGTGGATGTAGCATTGGAGATCTATTTTCAACCATTGTTCACATGACATTCGAAGATCCAAGATCTACATTCTTCATTGCCACTACATGGTATATTACATATTTTCTTCACAATACATCATACAAGGTGATATCATTTACATATTTTATGTTTCATGCTTCATTTCATGAACATCATTTGGTTTAATTACCTACAAGGGGTTTGACAAAGGAAAACCCCCATTTGCTAACAATCAACAATTTTTCCCTCTCTTGTGTGTTTGTATTTGCAGATCTAGGTTGAGGACTTGAAGATCCTTTGGAGTACAAAGTTACAAAGTTGCAAAGTTGTATTACAAAGTTGTCATCTTCACGAAAACTCACCTATAGGTCGAATCCGGAAGTTTTAGAACCTTAGATCTGAGAAGAAACAAGTGCAGACCTTGGAGCTGAAGATCACATTTAGAGTATTAAAAAATTCATAATGAGACTAATACACCACCTAGGGAATCTTATTCCTCTCATGGGTATTTTTCAGAGATTATTCAAGATCCAGATCCGACACACAAAGATTTTGTATTTTCCCTGAAAAACACCAGCGAGGCTAAGACAATAGTAAGGGAATCTTAGTCCTCCATAACAATTTTTTACAACATTTTTGCATTTCTAGAATCCTCATCATATTTCTAGACTTCCCAAGTACACATACCCTAACTTGGTGTAGGTTAATTTCATCATTTGCACTCATTATTTGGCTTACATTGCTAATTTTTGTGAGTTGAAAGTTAAGTTGTATTTTCCAAGCATTTTCTTGGTGGTGAACCCTTAAAAGCTTAAAGAACCCCCTCCTAGGTCCTCCTCATTGAGAATTGACTCACCTTGCAAGTTTGATAGCCAATCAAATTAGGGCTCCTAGTACATTATTGAATGATGATAGGAGAAAAGTGGCATTTTATTACCTATGTTATAAAGAACCCATTTTCCTATTATTCATTTCATTTGAAAATTTTTACACTCCCCCCATAGCCCCTATTGTTGGAGCCACTGTCCCAAACCTATTTGGTCTAATAACTATTTTCTTTCGATCTCTTTGGCATGTAATCATTTATTGTGTAGCTTGATACTAGTTTTCAAAGACAATGATCATAAACTACTAACATATCTTCTAAAAGCATGTGGTCAAAGACAATATTTTTACCCTTGATCTTTGAACACTTTATTTTATAAAGTGTCAATTAACCTTATCTATTGTTTTTTGGATTCTTCATTGGTGTATGCTCTCCCCTTGCACCATTTGTGATCCTTGAGATAATAAACCATGAAGTAATCCAAGTCTTGTGATTTGTTATACTAGGTGTTCTAGTGTGTGCATATGCTTTCTCCTTGTGTTTTGTGTAAGCCTAGTTATCAAAAATACCTAGCATATATCCTTCCTTTTATGAGGGTTTCTTGGGAATTTCATAAATAGAAGAGATAACCTCAACCACATGAACTGATAGGGTATACAAATGGGGGAGTGCAAAATTTGTACCCCAATCTAGTTACATCATGTCTAGAAAAGCTTAGTTACTTGGGTGATATTGAGATAAGAGTGCAAGGATGGTCCTAAGAACTTAGCTAACATTCTTGACCCACACTTGTATTAGCGCTTGTGATATGAACCTATGAATTATTATATCTACTTGATTAATATCATCTATTTTTTTTAGTATGTATTCTTGTGCTTACTATTATATATAATTAGTTTTCCCTATGATCATCCATATTTTGTCTTTGTGATTACAATATTTGGTCCCTCTTCTATCTTTTTCCAATCACCCTTGAGAAAATCCACTCTATTCTTATGTAGATTCACCTAGGTAGTCACATCTTTAGTCCAATCATAGTCATCCTTCGAAAATTATTCTCTTGGGCACAAATCCATGTCTAGTTGGGAAAATTTGAACTATTGTTGGGCGATTTCACTCTTGGTGACTCCGTGACCTATGTGGATGAATCTACTTTGGTTTGTGAGAATTGTTTTTCCATACAAAATCCATAACTAAAATAATTCATATCGCTAATAGCCAGTATCTCTACCATTATTCCTACACAAAAATAAGTCACTTTTCAATACCAATAAATTAATTCCTTTACCCTGAAATATTCATTTAGCCAATGCAAATGAAGCTAGAAATACACCTATAGATTTAGAAAAATGTTATGGGCATGGATTTAAGATGAGTTTTGTAGTGTAGAAATTTGTATACCTTTACAATTTCACATTATGTTTGGGTCCCTTAATTTATTGGACTTAATTAAGCTTCTAATTTTCTAAATTATGTATTCCAAACCCTTATTCTTACCATTTTCTGAAAGGGGAACCAACATTAAATAAATTCAATAAATATTTAAATTATCACAGATTATGAGTATCTTGGAAATATGTACTAGGCTAGGACCCATTCACCATGGAAAAATGGGTCCCCTTTATGTGCTAGGAACTATTTTAAAATATGTTTTTTTGTGGTCTTTTAATGATCCAAATTCACATTGTAAGTGTCAGATTTTACAATCTAAGTTTCAAAAAATTATATAAACACCTATAAATACATTCTTTTGATCATTTGAAATCTAACACTGTGAAACAATGCGACCTAGTAATTCAAGAGAAGATATTATTTCAAGTGTAAGATTATCAATCATTATCAACAACAATCAAGAACATCATGTAAAATTTTATGTCCATTCATGTTGTCTTGTGAAGGCTAACAAGAATTGTAGATCCCCAAGCATCCATGTATTCAAGCAAGTCAAACAAGCAAGATCTAGTTATTTTGAAGAGATGTGTATGACTTCAATCCTTCAAGGAATCCATTCATGGGTGGTGAGTTGCAACATGTTTTCATTCATCATTTCCTTCCCTTTTATCATGTTTTTTTCAAGGTTTAATTACCAAACTGGGTTTGACCAAGGAAAACAAATAAATTTCCCCTCTTTGTGTATATGTGAGTTATAGGTTGAAGAAATATTGAAGAGATATTGAAGAGAAAATTTTCATTCTTGCATTTGTTGTCATCATTCTTGCTAAGACATGGCCACTAAGTTGCAAAATTTATTTCCATCATTCTGATAGATTTGTAGGTGGAAATTAGCATCTCATATCTAACATTGAAGGATTGTAAAAAGTGTTTCCAGAAGCTCTATCAAGGACCCATTTTCTTAGGGGAAAATTAGTCCCTCTACACACATTAGAATCAAATTTTGGTGATAGGCACTCATTCTTAGATATCTACAAGATCTTCCTACAAAGTGTTGTTATAGTATGTACATCTTCGAGAATCTACAATTTGCATACTAGGTCATATAGTTTATTTAGTTCCATTATTAAAAATTGTGAATGGTGATCCTAGACCTACAAAAACACAAAGAAAAAACACACAATTAGTCCAATATGCAAGTTAGAAATGTCATTCCCCATGAAATTCATTTGAAACATAAAAACAAGAAATAATATGAAGAACACAATGAAAAAGCTACTAAATCTTATTTAAATGATCAAACTCTCAATCCCATGGGGTAATTGGTGCCATTTTGATGTGGAAAATAGCCCTTTCCCAATCCCTTACAATCTTGATGATGATTGACGAAGATCCTTGATGAAATTTGCAATAACCTAGCTATAAAACTATAAAAACCTATGAAAATGGATGAACAATGGATGAGAAAAATTTAAAATCTCAAGATAATGACTTTGCATAAAGCTGTGGATCCAAAATCAATATGAGAGCCTCTTATTTATAGATGAGAATGATGGAGGATGAGGAAAAATGGATGAATGTGGGACAAAAGACCAACCAATAGCATAAATCCACTTGTCCACATGTGAGCGGAAAAAGGTGGATCACATTTTGGTCATTGTGTACATAAATGATATTAGGTGAAATTTCAAACTTGATGAAATGACAAGTTGGAGGGAGAAGAAAATGAAGTTAATGCCACTTGGCTCAAGGAAAAGGACATGTAAGAAACATAAATGACTTGTTGGATGTACAAACCCTTTTGGGGGGATTTTTCAAACTTGGAGAATATTCCCATTTTGATGAATTTTTAAAAGTAAATAGAGATTTAATAAATCAATTAAAATGATTTACTTAAGAAAGTTGCAAAAGCTAGAGGATTGGGTGGATTAAGCTTAGGATTAATTAGGATTTGATTAATTTAAAAGGAGATTAGTTGATTTGACAATTTGATTTAGATTTTAGGATTTAAATAAATCAAAGTTCAGAGGAATATGAATTTAGACTTAATTAAATAAAGTTTGATTTATTTATTAAAGAGGATGGTGTTAGATTAAATTAAATAAGGATTAATTTATTTAATTTAAGGGAAGACTTTAGAGCTTAATTAAATAAAGTGAATTATTTAATTAAAAGGGGAATATAGAAGCTAGCGAAATAAAATTGATTTATTTAATTAAAGGGAGATGATGACTTAATCAGATAAATTGATTTATTTAATTAAGAGATGGAATGTGATGAATTTAATCAAATAGAGATTATTTAATTAAATGATTAGCAAAGGAGATGATTCAAGATGAACTGGTGTTAGTAAAATTAGGATCCAATGCATGTATATTTTACGTGTCTACATTTTTCCCCTCTTTGAAGTAATGTACCTGTTGCGTTGGTTCAAAGAATAAAATACCAGGATCAAAATTCAAACATTCTTTGATTATTTCAGATACCCCACTGCTACCCCAACAAAAGGATTATGCTAGTATACTGCCCCCTCAAGAGAACGGAAAAAAAATTGGATTGTTTGGTGATCTCGTGAAAAAAATAGGACAAAGTGCCTAATAGGTCCATAAAGGTTCCAGGATGCCAAAAACATGCCAAAATGTGAAAAATCAATGCAAAATGATCTTTGGTTAGGAGAAAATAGGATTAGGAGCCCAAAACCCTAGTTGGACGGCTAAATAGGGTAAAAAAACCCTAACTTTCAGGCTTAAATAGGCCTCGATGGGCCACTTCCAATTCATTTACAAACCTAACCTTTATAGATTCCACCATTTTGAGCTCTAAGCACTTTTTGAGATGGCACCTTCCATGACAAATTTCAAATCAAGAGCGAGTGTACCAGCAGCTACCAGGCATAGGACCATCAATATGTGACCCTTACCTAACTTATATTTTCATCTTTTGTGCACATTAATTAGGGTCAAAGGTCAAATAGAGTCAAGTGACACTGTTTGGCACCGCTAAAAGTGTTTAATTGGAACCATGCGACGTTAAAGTGCACCACTATTGAGTCTTTTGCTACAGCGGTCTAGTTTACAAATTAGGGTTTAAACTCCAAAGTGTGTTGCATCTGTGAATAGTGCCACAATGGTGCAATTTGGAATTTAGGCTTTAGGGTGAAAATGGTTCATGGTCAAATTGCAATGGTACGACACAGTTTGGAACTTTCAAGTAGCGATGCATATGCAAATAGTGATGCATTTGTTGTTTTGGTCACAAAAACTCCAAATGGGATCACAATTTTTACAAAAATTAATGTTGTGACTTTACTGATGTAGGAGGACACTAAGTCGATACATTCATGAGAGCATAGATCCTCAATTTTGAGCAGATTGACTCAAGATCCTAGTTTGCATGAGTTGCTCTAGGAACACCTTGGGGCGATAGGACTATGGTACATCACCTATGTACTGCCCATTAGGACACACCTAGGGATGATGATATCACTGACTGAGCGATGGCATAGTGATAAATCCTTGTTTCACTTCCCTAGAGGTGAGGCGATAGTGACCCTGGAGGATGTGTGGTGCATTCTTCTATTGTTGATGCACGGAGAGTGGGTCATCTATGATATGGACACCAGGACAAATGCCTGTTATGATGTCATGGGATTGGACGAGATTATTTTTGAAGAGGGACAAATTGAGTTAGAGTGGTATAGGACTTCAGTTTCACCATTCAAATTGATTGTAGTTTTGATCATCTCAGGACTTTTGGTCCTAGATTGGTGCAACTGATACTTTAGTCTAGGATTGGGTCTTGTTTGGGAGTGGATGCTCCAATGGAGAGAATGCTTTATATGGGGGCTAGTGATGCTGGCCTCCCTCTACCATGATTTACATGAGTTCATATAATATGATACGAGGGCCATTAGGGCCAGAGTTAAAATATTACACATCTGGGCCTGGGAGCATATTGTAGTGCTCCACCCATGAGTTACACCAATTGACTTGGAGATAGATGTTCCAGCAGTCTGGCGGTACAATGGGGATTTTCCTTTTTCACATACAAGAGCAGCCAACATCCCTCACTAGAGGAGGGTCATTGATGAGATGACAGTTTTTATTTGGAGGCCCTAGCTCGATATGCCTACCTGGTGTGATCACGTTCAACAACTGTTCTTTGGTAGACATGACAAACTTATGTAGGGCAAGGAGCATATGATGATAAATTGTTATCTATCAGATTGGGTTGCTAGATAGTTTGGGGACACACAAGACAGACCCAATGACCAATACATGACCATATTTGTGTGTACTACAAGGGAGACTATCTGGGGTTGACCAATTCCAACCGAGGATGCAATTGATAGTTTTAGATAGTTGGTGGCCAGGCCATGGCCATACGATCAGGGGCCAAAAAATTCTTGGATGACATAGGCTTATAGAGATTGGTTTTGTCCACCGATCAAATTGATAGTACCTAGTGCATTATTACCACAATGGAGACCTCAAGGTTGGTCAGCAGGGCGGGCGCAAGGGAGAGGAGGCAGAGGTGATGGGGATGAAGATGGAGATGGTGGAAGAGGTAGAGGAGGATGTGGACCACCTCCACACCAGCCACACCAGCAGCCTGAGCAGCACATGGATCAAAGGGATGCCCCTAGAGACAGGTGTTAAGATCAACCCAAGGATGGTCGTTGGGATGAGGATAAGCAACGAAACCCACCGAGAGATGGTCATCAGGACCAACCACCAATCCAACCACCATCACAGCCAGACTTGAGGGATAGTCATATTTTGTAGTTGCATGCTTAGATACAAGTTCTCATCACATAGAGGGACCAGGGAAGACAATAGGTCTTGGCCTTGATAGCCGAGCGAGATCAGGCCATCTAGCAGTGTAGGAGATGGGCTGACAATAGTAGCTGGAGAGTATGGCTGCATCCTCCCCCAGGAGCACGGTGTCTATGTGGGTGTACCAAGAGTTCATTAGTGAGGGTGAGTCCTATTGGGTGCATTATCACTAGGCAATTCCTTGAGCAGCCCAGGTCCCAGATTTTTCATAGCAGACTCGGTACAGGGCTCCAAAGGGTCACAAGGAGAGTCTGGCTTGTGACGGGAGTAGCCAGTAGGGCTAGCTCATATTTTGATCAGAGACACCATTCTTTTTGTGATCCATGGGCTTGTTTTTGATAGTCCCATGGGTGATTGTATTATATTGATTGATACACACATTTGATCCTGATTCCTTGTACCATGACAATTGCATATTATTGATGATATATGATATGAGATGATTTGATCCAATGTATGATGTGTTTATTTTATCTATGCATGATGGATGGATGTATTTAATTTGATATATGCAATGTTATGTGTGTGATGTGATGACATGATGTGACTCTATTTTATGTGATGCATGTATGATACTATGTGATGATGTGATGCAGTGATTATGCAGATGTTTATGGGTGGATGTATTTATTTTTCAATATCTTTTCTATGCACCTTTTATGATGATGTATGGATTCAAATGTTATGCAAATGATTTAAAATTCATAGACTAACAGATCTATACTATGCACCTAATGGATGATGGTGATAAAATGTATGAGATGTAATGACATATTCTTTTTCTTTTTCAGTATGCTTTTCAATATGTATGGATGACATGATGATGCACGTGATATGATGTGATGATGTTTTTATTATGATACCTATGTGATAATGTAAATGAATGACATGCAAATGGATAATATGATGATGCCTATGATGCATATGATGATACCTATGTGATTATGCAATGCATGTTTTAATGATTCCTATGATGTGATTTAATTAATCCCTATGTGATGATATCTTTATGTTTATGCAATGGATGCAAATGTATGGTTTATGAAATTCTTAGAATAACCAATCTATATTAATGATGAAATGAAAATCATGCGAGATGATTATTGATTCCTATATGATATGATATGCATTATGCATTATGCTGACGGTTTATGGACACAGAATGGATGCATTGGTGATGTTGATTAACTATCATGGTACCTTGTTAGCATGGAAAGAAGATAAAAGAAATAAGAGAATCCAACAAGTCAAATTTTATTAGAGATGATGATGATGATGATTTTCTTACCAGGAATTGGGACTTTAAAAGGGCCATTTACCTTATGTTTGATAATACACATAGGTATAATGTATCAAGGTATAAAGAACCAGTTTGGCGTTGCACCTAGTGTGATGGACTTTGACTTGACAATCAAATAGGAGTACTCTTGTTCATACCTGACATACAAAATATCATTCAAAATGTAGTTTAGATATTCTAAACATCTTGGACCAAAACATAGGATGGAAAGCCTTCCTATGTGGTCAACAAGACACCTAAAACATCCTCCCTACAAACCAAATAAAGCACGCATGATGAGGTTATATTACAAGAATATCCAACAAGCACAGTAGATAAAAGATAATGATTGTTTCTCCATTCCTTTCTCTCTAAATCCATTTGTTTGGACATCATTGAGAGGTCATTGGAATGTGTGCAATAAGATAAATCTACAAGAAAAAGATCAAGTAAACAAACAAGCTAGTGTTCTTCATACCGCTAGCCAAGAGTAAACTACATTGATGCTTGAAGTTGATGTCCATTGTAGGAAGGATGCATCCTAGGACATGTTATCAAATGATTTTGGATTGACTAGATGATGGCCAATTAGTATTAAGAGTTGACCAATTTTTTTACCTATTGACCTATACTTGATACCTTGACACTTAAGTTTTCACTTTTGACCTACTAGACTTGTTTCTGCCTGTTTTACCAAAGGTTGAGGACGACAGTGATTTATTATGAGAGATTTTTATTGTGGGTGAAAGCAAGATGGGGATGGATGGATTCTTTCAAATATTTGGATTTTTTCATGTTTTTTCATGTTTTGAGGTTGTTTTTGGTATTTTCAATATTTTAAAAGCTTTGATTTTCAATTTTTCCAATGTTTTGGGGTTTTCTAATATTTTGTCCAAGATGCTAAACTAAAGACCTATCCTAGGGACCCTAGAGGCTGATCAATAGATTATCCTTTCCTACGTTATACATGCAAAGATCATGTAGTTTGACTAACACAAACTTGATTATCGATAAGATATGAACAAATGGATTGCTAGTTTATTATGATAGAATCCTAAAGGACTGACCTAAGTGTCTCGAGGGATGATCAAAGATCAATATTTCCTACGTTCAGAGCTCAAAGACCTATAGTTCGACAAGATGTCTTAGTCTTTTGACTTTTTGACTAAATTTTTTACCTATTTTGGGATTTTGATTTGTTTTGAATGTTTTTGGATTTTCTGATTTTTTGATGTTTTTGGATTTTTTGGATTTTCTGATTTTGGGAAGACTTTAGAATATACATGAATTTGATCCAATAGGAACATGCCCCTAGTGTGATGCAAAAGACTACTCCAATATAGGCAAGACAAACTGACCATAAGAATGGGCCGAGTAGCACTAGGATGGATCATGACACGAATACAGGACCAAGCTATGATGCAAACACAAACGGGTGATGGATGGAGATATGGAATGCAATGGATTATGGATGAATGGATGGATGGATGATGCAGACCAAGCCGTGAAGATTCTGGTGGATGGAAAGTGCTTATTTACACAAGGAACCTATTTGCTAGGTTTTCACCAAGGTGCTCTCCCAAAGCGCTACCAAATTGGTTTTCACTAGAGGACGATTTTTCTCTTTACAATTTTTAACCCTTTTTCTTATTTTTTTGGATTTTTATGTTTCTTGATTTTTTTGGATTTTTGGTTTTATACCTTGAAAGTTTAGGCATAATTTTTTTTGAGATGGGAGCTTTTCATGGGCTTCAGCAGAGGCTCACCTTCTGGTGTTGATAACTGATATGCCCCTGACTTGCAACTCGTTGTGATGACAAAGGGTCCCAACCAATTGGATTCAAACTTGCCCTTGCTATCTAGATTTAGAACATTCTTCTAGTTCTCTTCAACACAAGCTCTCAGACTTGGAAGATTTGAATATTGGTCTTCTTGTTGTAGAACTGTTTGAGTTGTTTTTGGTAGACTTGCAAATGGTTTAAGGCATCCATATTCCACTCATCTAGTAATTCAAGCTCATTCAGTCATGACACCTGGTATTCTTCATCTATGATGAGATTCTGGAGTGATATTCTCAGTGACGGGAGCTTGATCTCAATGGGGGGTATGGCTTCTAATCTGTAGACTAGGGAGAATGGGGTGGCACTTGTTGGTATGTGGTTGCTTGTGCCGTAGACCCATAGGGCAGGATTCAGCTATAGATGCCAGTCACGACTGGTGTCATTGACTATTTTCTTGAGGATTTTTAAGATGGTCTTATTTGTAGCCTCATCTTGTCTATTGCCTTGGGGATAGTATAGAGTCAAAAAGTGATATTGGATTTTGAATTTTTTGGCAAAGGTCTTAAACATCCTGATTCTTGAAAGGTTTCCCATTATCTGAGATAATGGCTTGGGGGACACCATAGTGGCATATAAGGTAGTTTAGGATGAAATTTGATATCTACTTTCTAGTGATATATGTCATGGGGATGGCTTCCACCCACTTTGTGAAGTAATCTGTGGTGGTGATGATAAACTTATGCCCACTGGATGAGGTGGGGATGATTTTTCCAACGAGATCGAGCCCCCACTGTGAAAAGGGCCAAGGTGTAACAATCAGGTGAAGCTCCTGAGCTAGTGCATGGATGAGACCCCCATGCTATTGACACTACAAAGACCTTTTGACATAATCATGAGCTTCCCTTTCCATGGTAGGCCAATAGTACCCGATCCTCAGCAATTTCTTAGCCAAGGTCATACTGCTCGAATGCCAACCACAAATTTTGTTATGTACCTTGGTTAAGGCGGTCAAAGCCTCCTCAGTGTTTAGGAGATGTAACAAGGTTTCTTCAATGCTTCTATGGTATAGGGTATCTCCTAGGATGACAAAATGAGATGATTTTTAGACAAAGTCCCTTTTAAGGTTTGGGGTTATGTTGGTGGGGAGGACTCTTATTCTTATGTAAGTGTATAAATCATGATACTAGGGATATCCGGGTACAATGATTTCACACAAAAATTTAGACTTTGGTACTTCGAATGCTAGTATACGAAGCTCCTCTATGAGGAATTTTTTCTTTGGGACATTGCGTGGGACATCTAGTAGTGATCCAATTGTAGCCATAGCATCTACTTCTCTGTTATTTTCTCTTGGTAGCTGTTCAAATGTGATATCAATGAAGAAATCCTTGAGATTCTCCACTAGTTTTTTTATAGGGTGTCAAGTTGTTGTCCTTGGTTTGGTACTCGCCATTTACCTAATGGATTACTATGACTCTCTATATACCTTAAGTTCTGTGAGCTTCCACTACACTACAATTCTCAGCCCTATAATGAGGGTCTCAAATTTTGCAATGTTGTTCATGCAAGGGAATGATAGCTTGTATGATTTAGGTATGCAGTCCCCTTATGGAGTGATGAAGAAGATCCCTGGTCCTGACCCGTGTTGTGTGTAGGATCCATCAATGTACATTTTCTAGTGATTTGCTACACTAAGGGTAAAGATTGATTCATCGAGGAACTCTAACACAAGTGGATTCTCTACATACATCGATGCCTCTGCCAGCTGATTTGCAATTGATTGTCCTTTAATGGCCTTGCGTTCCACATACTCAATGCCATGCTTTCTCAAGTTCATAACCCATTTATCCATCTGCCCTGTGAGAGTTGCTTTTGCGAGAAAATATTTGATTGGGTCTATCTTTGCAATGAGCTTTATTTGATGTGCTAGCATGTAATGTCTAAATTTTTGTGTTACAAACACAACTGCCAAGCAAGCTTTCTCAATAGGTGTGTGGTTGAACTTGTGTTCCACCATGGTTTGACTAATGTAATAGATGGATCTCTCTTTCCTATTTTCATCGTGTTGTGCTAGGAGAGCACCAAAGGCTATTGCTGTTGTTGAAATGTATAATATCAATCATTTTCTTGGGATTGGAGGCATGAGAATTGGCGGTGTGAGTAAGTACTCCTTGATATTGTTGAAGGCCTGATCACATTTTTGGTCCCACTTATATGATACCCCCTTGTGGAGTAGATGAGAGTATGGGATGGCTTTTTCTACTAGTTGCATTATGAATCGACGGATGGACTGAAGTCTTCCTTGTAGGCCTCTTAGTTGTTTAAAATGTCCTAGGTTCCTCCATTTCAAGGATTTCTTTGACCTTAGCGGGGTCTACCTTGATTCCTCTCATGGATACAATGTACCCTAGGATTTTTCCTAACTACACACCAAAGACACACTTCTTTGGATTTAATTAGACTTTGTGCTTCTCTAGCCTAACAAAAATGGAGCTCAATGCTGCTATGTGATCTAATATTTTCTCGGATTTAGCCAATATATCATCCACATATTCTTCCACATTTTTATGAATCATATCATGAAATATTAGTGGCATGGCCCTCTGATAGGTTGCTCTTGTGTTCTTCAACCTGAATGGCATCATATTCTAGCAATATGTCCCCCATGGACAAGTGAAAGTCATTTTATGTTGGTCCTCTTTAGCTATCATGATCTAGTTATATCCTAAGAATCCATCCATTATCGATAGCATCTCAAGTCCTGCCATCATATCCACAATCATGCCAATGTTTGGGAGTGGGAAATCTTCCTTGGGACATGCTTTTTTGAGGTCTCTAAAGTCCATGCAAATGTAGATGCCCCTAGTGGACTTTGAAATAGGTACAAGATTTGAGACCCATTTTGGATAATCTATTAGTCGTATGAACCCTACATCAAGGATCTTTTGGATAATTTTTGGATAATGCTATCTGGGGATGTATCTTCCTCAACATTTGTCTCACAAGCTTTGCTTCAGGATATACACCTAGGTGATGAACCACAACCTCCAGAACAAAAACCTGGAATGTCGACATAGTCCATGCAAACTTTATCTTTCTTTCCCTTAGGAAAGCAACCAAGAGTTCATGTTCTTCTGTCAAGAGGGATTCTACATAGAATGTTATGTGTGGCATTTCCTCTATTCCCAAGTTGACTAGATTGCATGTCTCTGCTAAGACTGTTGATTTCTCTTAATGGATGGCACAAAGAGGAAGATTGAATCCTTCAGCCTTTGACACCTTAGAGAGGTTTTCACCATTGGATGCATCCTTTATTTTTACTATTTTCAAGTCAGAGAGTGCCACAGTTTGGTTTTCACTCAAATACCTAGAGATTATTCTCATATTTTCACTTTTGCGACTGAAGGATTCAATTGTTTCCCTGTAATGGGCATGTGTGTACAGTATGATGTCAAACCCAGCTTTGTGATGTCCACATGGTATTGTATCCCACAATCCCATGAATTCTGAGAGTGCCTCATCATTTTTGAATGTGTCCAAAATTGGTTGTCCTCGTTGGTAGTAATCGATGAGTAGGGGATAGACGAAGTTTATCTCATGGGTTTGGTTGGTCAACTCAAAAGATAGGGTACTAATCATGAGAAGGGAGGAATCCTCAAAAATCATGGGTAATTTAGTTATAGGATCCTCACCATCACTACTACATATGTCGGTTATGTGAAAGGTAAAGTTATCTATGACTTGACTTATGGATAAGGGTTACTAAAGGGTGGTTTTTGATAGATGAGGGGGGGTTTTGACCTTTCTAACTAAGGAAACTCTACCAAGTATGGTCACCTTTGGGGGGGTACATCCAAGACCAAGACTTCTCATATGCTTCTTCCGAATGATAGGTGCTAGAATACCATTGTCATTTTCTCCAAGTCTATTGTTTCTATCATAGCCCATATGTACAAAGCATCATTTTTAGTCCTTTGTTGCTTTCATCCATGGGAAGATCAGGCATGAGCCTTTCATATTGGTACAAAAAGCTTGGTAAGTCTCTTTTATCTACTACTTCATGACTTAGATCTTCCCAATGTCTGAATCTAGAAGGGTCTGCTCTAAAGGTTTTGAATGATGTTTCAGTTGGTTGGGGTCTGCTCTAAAGGTTTTGTAATTCCCACATCCATTGTCTTTGATAATGATCTTGATTTTGGAGATATCAGGGATGGTGGGTGTCTTTTTCTGAGATGTGGAGGATAAAGTAGCTGGGTCTACATATGGATTTATGGGGCCTTCATCATTCTTTGGGACTTGGTGGATTTGATAGTATTTTTCTTCCAAGTTCTTGTGGTAAGAAAAGGCCTCAGGATCACTGTAGATCATGACTTCTTGATTTTGATATGAGAACTTGATGCACTAATGGAAGGTTGATGTAACAGCTTGCATCCCATGGATCCATGAATGCCCCAAGAGAATGTTATAAGGTAAATCAAGGTCAAGAACCTAACATGCGGTTTCCATAATGGCTGACCCTACTTGAATATTGAGTTGGATAGTGCCTTGAGATACTCTGAGAATTGTGATGTCCTTACCATTTTCAATGGCATCCTCTGAGAATCTCAGATTCTTTATGAGCTTGAGAGAATAGATTTTTAGGCTTGCACCCCCATCCACCAAGACCCTTTTGAATTTGTTTTTATGAACCAAGACTTTGAGATGGAGCGCACGATTGTGAGACGGTTGGGTGGGAAAGTCCTGATAAAAAAATGTTAGGATATTTGGCATGGTGATGTGTCCGAGCATAGCCTGGAATTGGTCAGCATCAAGATCCATGGAGATGGTGGATGAAGCAAATGCTTCCTCAAGGATTTTTCTATGTGTGAGTGATATCTTCAACAACTCCATGATGGAGATCTAAGCGGGGGTTCTTGTCAGCTGGTCTAAGATATTGTAGCCATTAGGAACATATTTTGGACAGGAGGTGGATGCCCTAGGTGGCTATGATGACCCAAAAATGGTGAACTTTTCGTCATGTGTGGTGACTCCACAATCAGCTTTGGCTCCCTTGATGTTAACAACAATGACCCATTCGTCTAAGGATGTAACAACATATTCATACACATGGTTCACATTTTCGTACTTGCCTTTACCCTTATCATTGTTCACTTTGCTATGGTCAGGCATCGGATTTGTGTATATGTTTAGGTCTTTGTTTCCCATAGGCTGTTCCACATTTATGATCTTTTCATCGATAAGGTCCTACATTAGATTTTACAACCTCATGCAACTAGCTGTTGTGTTCCCTTTGATTTTATGAAAATCGCAAAGGTGATTTTCATTGTACCATGGTGGTTTCACTTGGGGCTCTTGATAGTTCTCATAGGTAGGGGATTTTGATGAGATTCTCATTTACTAGTTTCTTCATGACGAATTCGGTTGAATCCCCAAGGGTTGTGTATTTTTTCTTGGGGTAATATTTGTTTCGTAGAGGTGGTCCCCCTTGATTATTCAGATTGTTGATTTGATTGTTCGGTGGTTATTGTGATACCACATTAGGTTGGGTGTTTTTTTGATTGTTTTTTTGAGGTTGCTAGTATGCTTGTGTGTTTTTTTTGGAGCACTGATTATGACCTTGACATCCACCACCCCATCATTAGTGACATTCCTATTTTTTGCCCATGTGCAAGGTTTATCGTTATAGTTGGTGGAAGGGTGGTTGTCTTGATGTTCTGGGTATGTGGGTCTCCCCCTTTGTGCAATAAGGGCTCACTTGATGTTGAGTGCCTTGGGGATCAAATGGTCGTATGTAGTGATACATTGCATCTGAAGATGGAATGCCAAGGTTTTCTCAAGCTTAGCAATGATGGTGCAGACTTGTTGCTCCTCTGGCATGGCCCATTTTCTTATGTTTGCTTTATATCACCATGATTGTAGGAAGGAAAAAAATGTTTCCCCCTTGGCTTGTTTCAGCATGGATAGTTCCTCTACACTAACATCCATGTCGATGTTGAATGCATAGTTTTTTATGAATTCATCTACGATTTCTTGGAACTTTTTGATGCTAGGAGGAAGGAAAGAGAACCACTCCATGGCAGGACAAACCAAACTTCTAAGGAATAGCCACATCAGATAGGTATCATCATATGCAACCTCCATGCAATGTACTTGGAATTCCCTAATGTGATCTTCAGGGTTTCCTGTCCCACGATATTTGTAAAATTTAGGGATTTCAAACCCTTTTGGGAATGGTAACATTGCAAGAATCATGTCGAAGGGATAGGGGCATAAGTTACTTGGTGTCTTTGTTTTTTTCCCTGATTGGAGATCAAGCACTTGCTGTGAGAGTAACTTGATTTGTGTCATTACGTTGTTTTGCAGATTAGGGGGTGGAGTGAATGTGTTTTGAATTGGCGGATTTATTCGAGTGATGGCTGGAGTGTTGGGTGTGTTGGTGGGAGTTTGTTACAAGCTCTACTATGTGATCAAGGCTTTTTGATATGCTTACATTTGTTGGTGTGCCAACAACATTTATTGTTGGTCTTGTTGTTGTTGTTGTTCTTGTTGTGCCAAAAAAGCTTGTTGTTGGTCTTGTTGCTATTGTGCCAACAAAGCTTTTTGTTGGGCTACTAATTGGGCTACTTTTTGTTATCCTTGATACTATTGTAAGGCCTGTTGATATGCTTATTGTTGAGCTTCTTGTAGTTGTGCCTGGTATTGAGCTTGAGCTTGCACTTGTTGAACTTGATAGTGAGCTTGAGATTGAGCTTGGGCTTGTTGGGTTGCCTATGCAGCTTGGGTAGCTTGAGCTACTTGAGCTGCTTGCACAACTTGGGAAGCTTGGGCAACTTTTTGTTTTTGCAACAAGGCTTGAGCTTGGGGAGTTTATTGTTCTTGTTGTGCTTGTTGTGCAGCTTGTGCTGCTTATGCTTTCTGATTGGCTTGTTGTGTAGCTTGCGTGTTTTGTGCTTGCTAAACTTAGAACTACTGATATGCATTTTGATAGGCTTGTTGAGCTACTTGCAATGTGATGCTATATTGGTTGGCCACATTTGGTCTTGGTGGCAGAGGTGGTGGTGGATTTGGAATGATGTTTTTTGTTGTGATGAGAGGCATCATTGTATTGATAATAGGGATTTGTGTAGTGGATGGTGGGATTGATATGCTTGGTCCTTGAGAGACCATATTTATGGATGTAGTGATTGCTTGGGTTGCTTGGATGGTTTCCACCTGTTGTTGTGATATTGATGGAAAGATTGGGGGATTTGTTATGATGTTTTGATTTATGATTCAGGGGTTGCTTTTGTTGCAAGGTGTGACCCTTGGTCTTCCTTGCAACACTAACGCTTGGGTTTGTGACATGGTCTAACCACTTGTGCAATTTTTGCACACATGCCCTGCTGAAAGTAGGGACCCCCTTTTTCCTTCATTTGTGGTGTTTTGGCCCTTTCATCTTGAGGATTTACCTTGCTTTGTCATGAGCTTGAATGTTTATCTTACCTACATTGGTGATCCCTCTATGATTTTGATTGAAAATCTCAAGTTTTTGACTTAGTCCAGGTTTTTCACTACTTTCAGGAAAATCTGCTCCTAGAAAAATTCCTCGGATCCTCTCATAACTCAATGCTATTTGCATTGCACTATGGTTCATAAATTTTTGGTCTTCACGGAATTATGTGTCGATCAGATTTCTCTGAATATCCGTAGTCCTATCAGATTCCTAGGTTTTGGGTCAGGGTTGTCTTGTCAACTGCATTTATGATCATTTGTACGATTTTTGAGGGAGGTATTTAATTGATTTTGGGGAATTTTATGCCATTATGCTTTATCATTTGCTTTCTTCGATCTAGAGTTCGTGATCTTGAGTACTTGACTGGATTTGGCATGTTGAATTTGTGAATTCTTGGATTTGGTGGTGATTTCTTGGGCATCATCATAACTATTGTTGTTTGTTGGGGTGCTAAAGACTATTATCTGTCATTGTTGTAATCGACTTTCACATCATCAATGGTATGTACCTATTGCACTAATTTTTGACTATTGAACATGAGTGTTTCTTTCGCATCCTGAATGTGCTTGGAGTTCAAATTTCTGAATGTTTGAGCATTAAATATCTTGAAGCTAGGTTTGTTCAATTTTATTTGATTGATGATCCCCAAGTGAGTTTTCAAGCTTGTTTTTCAATCCCATTATAAGGTAGCTCACTTGTGTGGCCATAAGGAACCTTTTGAAAACCTAGCATTTGAGTAAGCTGAGCCCAAGCTTGTCTTGTGCATTCATGGCAGAATTTTAGAATTTCATGCTTAGAGCATTGCCATTTCCTTTCAATTTACTCTAGAGTGAGCCTCAAATTTAAAGAATATCTATAGGAGGTTCAAATAAAATTGGTTCCAAGCACAATATCCTCAAATTTGTGATCGTTCCATCAATTTGAGTGAAGTCAGAAGAAAACGAAGGCATTCGGTATTTCATATTCTTCATGAAATTCCTTAGCTTCCAGAATTCCCCGGCTTTCCCTTTATTCCTTGTTTTCCAAAAATTCGTAGTTATCTAGAGTTATTCTTGCTTCATAGATTTTCGTTCCCTTAGGATTTTTCTGAAATTCCTTGTCCCTTCATTTTTCCAAAATTTACAGACTATCGTTACTTTCACGGAATTCTCTAGAACTTTGTTGAAAATGGAGGATTGAGAGATAGCATGACTTACTAACTGATGATTATGCATTATATGATCAATTTGAAATGTTTGAGGATGCATCATGTTGTTTCTTAGTTAATTATGGTTGATTAAAAGATTATTGCAAAGATTTTATGTTTATCTCGCTAAAATCCGTCTAGTTGGGAATATTTTGAAATTCCTCTTTGGCCTGGATTCTGCGGGAGGACTGAAAATCCAAACTTTGAGATGATTAATTTATATGAGATTTCTGAGAATTTTGCTTATCATGGGAATCATATTGAGGATGAATATGTTATTTGTGATTAATTAACTTGGGTTTCATGTGATCTTTACTATGGTTTCTTTGTTGATTGCAAGGTGAGTCAAGTAAGGCAGTGATAAGTGGAACCAAGGGTAGAGTGATGGATCCAAGTGTAGAGGGGTCTTCTATTTTTGAGGCTGAAAGAATTAAAATGGATATCAAGAGTAGAATCCCTGAGAGCAAGATCACCTCCATATTGTCAAAGGTAACTGATACAAATGTTGGACTGTGGGACTATGAGATTTCAAGGCTAGGATGGCAGCACAAAACCTTTCTTTGTTGGCAAAAAGAACATTGGAATCAAGGTTGGTGCATGTAGCTAAATTCCCTCCTACAGTGCAGTGTTATGAGTTAGTGCTTGAGTGTGCCAAAAACTACGACAAGGATACACAAAGGATAGTCGGCCCTCAAGGAAGAATTGTGGAAAATTTAAATCCCGTGTCTATAGCCTAGACCTTTGATATGCCAGACAGTCTCATGTGGTGGGTTTTGATATGGAAGTGGCAAGAAATTTTTATGAGGAAGATACCATCAAGTCCCAGCATGTCATATATTCTTGGCTAGAGAAACCTAAATCCAACTTTTCCAAGCTACCCAAGCAATGTTTTAGAGAAAAATTCAAGGAGTACTATGATGTTATCACCCTTCTCAGGAGGGTGGTAGGATTGAAAACAACAAGAGTGTTTGAAAATTGGACGTTTGATGTTATTGTGAGGATGGAGGAAAATGTATATTATCATTGGGTAGGCATTATAAGTGCCATGATTCATGAATAGATGTGTAATTTTCTGCATACAAAGACCTTCACAATGACCTCCTACTTGGTCTATGCACTTGCAAGATTTCATCCATACAAGGGACTAAGTATAAGGGGTGTGTTTGGATAAGATGTGATTTATGAGGTTTATCCACGACTACACCTAGGTAATTCGAGCTATAGGAGGGTGAATGATGCATTCACCATGTACATCACTAGGTTGCTCCAAGGTACAAAGCATGTAAGAATATCTGACAATGCCAAGGAGCTAATCAAAAGGTATGGGGCTTGGTTCATATAGTTTCCCATCTTTTCATATATAAGGATAGATTGTCAGAGGGCTCCATATAGACTTCCTAGGTATCCTACAGACCATATTATACTTCTGGAGGTCACAAGAAAAATATGTGATTTTGATGCCATTGTGAAAAAGGATAAGCATAAGAATAGATTCGGTGAAGATTTTCCTCTAAGGATAGGCACTAGTGAGGCATTCCCTTATATTAACTCATCCTATGCTTCTGAAGAAGAAATGAGTACTCTTGGGTTATCCTTTCACTCCAAGAGATCTAGGTTTGACAGAACTAGAGAAGCAAAAAAGAAGGCCAGCAGATAATATAGTCACAAGGATGATATAAAGGACTATTGGGGCAATTGCAGTGATGAATTTGAGATTAGAAGGAAGAATTTTTCCAGGTTTCCAATGAATCTAGTCTGATTATATAATGTGAAGGACATTCCAGATCAAGTTGAAGATGATGGAGATCTGATTCAGGGCCATGATTATGAGGCAGTGAAGGACAAACCAGTAGGAGAAATAGACTAGTTGGAGGAAGAAAAAATAGAGCTAGAGTAGCTTATGACACCAGTGATTAAGTATACAAGGCTATGGCTCAAGCATAAAATGTGGGAACTTGAAAGTGAGGGTGTGCAATGCACCTATGATCTAATGGGGGACTTAGAGTCTCATTGTACTTTTGAGGAGTCAGTTGAACAAGATCCTAAGGGTAAGGGCAAGGTGAGCTCTCTTTTTAAAATTAATATTAAAGATGCTTAGGTGGAGGAAGTACAAGAGACAGAAAAGCAAAGAAATCCTATTGCAAAGAAAAGGAGGCACACTTCAAGGACTAAGAAGCTAGAAAAAGATGAAGCTGAAAAGGAAGATAAAGAGGTTGGTGTTTTTGTTCTCAAGAGAAGAAGGCTAGTAATATTGTCACAGAAGAAAAAGGAAATCTCCAAGGTAGGAGAGGAAGTTAGCCCACTTGTGATAAATGTGGAGAGCTCGGGAGAAAGGACACAAGTGTATACAAGTAAATCAAGAACTACTTCTCCTAAAGATAGTGTGCCAAAGAAAGATACTCCTCCAGTCACTCTTGCTACAGAAAAACATGATAATTTTCCTCCTCCTCATGAAGCTAGTAGTGCACTAGGTGCACCAGGTGAATCCAAAGAAGCAAAAATTCATCAAGATCCAGAAGGAGAAGAATTTCAAGAAGGTGAGCTCTATAGTGCTAAAGCAGAAATAGAAAAGGTGTGATAGTCTCCCCTGGTAACCTATGAGGACTCATCTATTAGAAGTGAAGAAGCTAAAACTATTGAAAGAGAGGAAGTGCCAATTAGGACTCCATCACCGGTGCATGAAGAGGAACAACATGATAAAGAAGATAAATCTGAGGAGATCTCTGAGAAACATGATTTGAGTTAAGATACGCCCAAGGATCAACAAGATGAAGTTGGACAGAGTAAAGCACAGTGAAAATCTACTATTTCGGGTTGGTTGGATAAGGAATTGAAGAGTAAACAGATTCTTATAGACTACACCCCTCCCAATTGGGATGATCTTTTGCAAATATTGGAAAGGGAAAATGAATGAGGGTATGTGCAGGATCATGATGGGACAAAAAGTGGCAATATGATGGGTATGTGGCTGATGATTTTTTTTTAACCCAAAATTGATGAAACAAAAGGGGTTTTTAAAGGATATTCTTACCTTTCAACCAATATAAATTATGCTTTACTTTGAATTTAATAAGTATTTATTATTCATTTTCTATTTGAATTAGGACTAAAGTCCTAATGGATAGAATGATTGAAAAACATCTATAGCTTTCAAACATTATCACATTTTTTGAATCCAAAACATGAATCATATTCTATGCTTTGCATACTATAGGATTAAAAAAAGAAAAATTGAATTTCATGAATTTTTGACCAAGTTAACGTGGTTAGACATACGATTTTTTACATTTTTTAAAAGTTGTAATAAAAAAATCATAATTAATTATTTATTTGGGAAAATATTAAAACAAAATATGCATCACATTGGTACATGAGTCCTCTACTTATATCTAAAATCTTATAAAAAAATATTATCATTTTATTGTGGTTAGTTTGGTCAAACAACCTACTTCTTATTTTGTCCTTGAAATTTAAGTACTACTGCATTGAAATTTCAAATTTTCACCAAATAGATTTAAAAAAAAAAAACCTAGTAGTTTAGAAACTACATTCAATTTTCTACAAATTCTATTTTTGAAATAATATAGATAACTTATTCAAATTTTTACATCAAGTTTCCTAACTCTGATGTTTTTGAATTTTTTGCCAATTAAGGGCCTATTTTTCCCATGATGATCTTTCACATACCCAAGAAGAAAGCCAAGGTCATTTCCAAGATTGAGAGAGATGAAGAAAACAATAGGGTGGTCCACATTGCTACTCCTACTCCTGATAAGAACAAAGATGATGTAACTGGAAGTGACTACAATGTGCAGACCATCAATGTAGGGGCTACTTCCATGGAATAAGAGATTGAAGAGTATGGAGGATCTAGTGCAGTGATCTTAGGTAGATTGAGAAAGGAGGCACAAACTAAGCAAGAGTTGAAGAAGGAAAATGATAAACTTAAGAGATATTTGCAAGACTTGATGAAGCCTTTGCAATCCATCAGTTCCTCATCATCTAATGCCAACTTTCTGCCACAAGAGACAATATCAAAGTTGGAAAGAATGAAAAGAACCACACATGCTACAATTGGTTGGTTACAAGGAGTACAAACTAAGGGGGATAATGCTTTCAAGGACATTCTTTGAATTTGAGGGGATGCAATGAGATCATTGGATTGGCTGAGGAATGTGTTAGCTCAGAATAAGGAAGATATGGATCTCTTATTGCAGAAGACTAAAATCATCATGGGGTATACTGAAGAAAAATTGATAGATGATGGAATTCTTCCTTCCTCTAGAGCTACAAAACCTTGGGAATGGTATGGAGCTTTGCAAATAAGGTAGAAGGTTTTGAAGAAAGTGCATAAATAGGGGAAACAGATTGAGGATACCTTGACTGAAATTTATAATAAGTGCATTTCCTTCTTCAAGGTGATGATAGGGCGAAAGAGATTTGTGCCAAAGCATCTTAGCTTAGAAAGGTTGAGGAAATGGTGGAAAGATGTGTATTCTCCAGTAAATGAGGGCCCTGTTACTAAACATCAGTTGGATGATGCAGCTATCTACATTGTAGTGATTGATAAATATCAAACCAGTAAGGTAGATTGGGACAAAATGGTAAAAATATCAAGAGATGATATAAGGTCCATTGAAAGAAGGATTAAGGTTTTGACTATGCCTCCTATGGCCAACTTGGACAAGGTAGTTTTGAAGGTGAAAAATAAGGTGGGGCATGGTAAGGATAAAGGGGGAAGTAGTTAATGCAATACTACATTGGAATTTTTGCTTCCCCATTATTTTTCTTCTCCTCTACATTTATTGGTCCGGGTTATGTTGGAGATCCTAGGCCGACTTGGATGGAGTACATGCATTTAATGCATATTTCAGCTTATTTTGAATTCCTCCTGGCCGACTTGTTTTATGGCCATTTATTTTTATTATAAACTCTAATTAGGCCGACATGCCTTGGGGGGTTTCTATAAATATGGCATTTTGCCTCATTTTTAAGGGCTAGATAGTTTTGATATTGGAGCAAATTAAGTAGTAGAGCAAGAGTTAAAATTAGGAGTTAATTAAGCTATAACAGAAGGATGGAATTGTTGCCATTGTGGGTGATTTAATGCAAGCAAAGACATTGTGATTTGGTGCCTCTCTTGTGTTGAATTTTATCTGGCATGGTTCCTAAAATTCTATCTTTTGAATTTTTTTAAGTTAAATAGTATATGTTAGGTTAATGTTAAATAGTTTGATGATTTTTACAGTTTAATACTTGAAGTGTTTGGAGCAATCTCTAATCCATACTTTTTGTAGCTAGCTGACTATTAGTTTCTTTGGAAAGTTAGCTTGGACTTTTACATTCATTGTGCTTAGTTCAATTGTGAATATTTGTTCATTGAAATTGCAATAAGGTTGTTTTGGATGAATTTTCATGATCTAAAAATATTTAATACCTTAGAAGATTGCACTATTTATGTAAGATTGCAAATTCATCTAGGTCAAACAAAAATTAGTTTATGAGGGATTGGTCCATTTCAAGTGTTTATCATTTGCATTGTCAATCTTAGAGTTAATGTTAGACTTAGAAATCTCTTGAAACCTTTCTCTTTTGTTATTTCTTTTATCAATTGGGTTAGATTTAGGATTGGAAGTATCATCATATTGCTAGATCTGATAAATCTAAGGATTCAATATTTTCTTGTAGTAAGGTCCCTTTGTGATTACCAGCATTTTCACATTTATCACTAAGTTGTTTATGCATTGTCAAGACCTGACATTAGATACCTTAGGGTTGTCTCTTGAGGCTTGTTGATAGAGATTTACCTTTCAAGAGAGATAGGATATTATATTTTGTTTGAGTTGTTGTTGTGCATAAAACACCATGAATAGATTGGCGCTAGAAGGAGGGCCTGAATAAGCAAGTTGGATCAATTTCTATTTTCCATTTCTCCTGAACGATTCAGAAGAGTAACCAGATCTATTCTAGGAGAGGAGGAATTTCAAGAATTTCAAGCTCCTACTAGATCTAGATAGGCCAAAAGAAAGGGAGAATCTTCATCCACTCAACCACCTCCATCATCTCCATCATCCTCATCTTCATCAATTCCATTCTCATCTGATTCAGAGGCCATTCATATTTCTCATCCCCAACATGCCATAAATCAGCCATTACCACCCCCACCTCCACCAATGGCTTTCCTTGCCAACAATCTGTCTCCTTTGACCTTCAACAATTACAATGTCATGCCCAAGAACCTAGAACAATTTTCTTCTAAGTTCCATGTTAATGAACCCAATAGAACTGTTGAGGAACACATTAGGATCTTTCATAATTTCCTTAAGGATAGAGGAATCAATCATGAGGATGTAGTGTGTATGCTCTTTCCTTATTCCTTAGGAGAAGATACATTCTACTGGCATAGTCATTTGCCTGCTAGGTCTATTCAAAATTGGACTGAACTAGAGACTGCATTTCTATAGAAGTTTAGGATTCCCATTAGTCCCAATGAGCTTTATCTTTAGTTCACCAATGTTAAGAGAGCAGTCCATGAGCCCATATCGTCCTTTAACAACATGTTTCATCGTGCCTATACCTGACTATAGGCTCCTTATGTTGTTGACGAGGCTACTATTTTAGAAGTTTATTATGAGGGTCTTGATAGTTTGATGACTACCTTCATGAAGTCTAGAAACAACCTTCCTACTACCCTACTTGATGCATACACAGAGGCTATGAAGGTTAGCACTACTTTAAGACAACATTTGTCTAGGCCTTTACTGCCATTAGGAATCATTGCTCACCCTGGTCAGGTCCCAGCTCTCAACCAGGCCCTCACCAATCACACTCAAATCATGAATCCAGTACCTCAGTTTCCTACGGTTCCTTACCCAAGACCTCCTGTGAATCAAGTTTCACATGTAGATAGTTACCCTCAGCAAAATGTAAATCAACCTCTTCATCCACAATCTCAGGCTAGTTTTCCCACATATCTATAGAATTCTGAAGTCTTGAACCATTCATTGAATGCTAGTACTGCTGTAGGATATCTTCAAAATAATGCAAATCAACCCCCGTATGGAAATATTGATAAGGAGAGATTGGATGAACTAACTAAGTAGGTGAAGAAGCTAAATATGGAAGTAACTTATTTGAGAAACCAAAACAGTCAGCTCCAAGTTGCTCAAAGAAGTATACAGTCCAATCATAGTAGAGAAAATTGGGAAATTCAACAAGGACAACATTTTGATAGAGGTCAGCATCCTAAAAGAGGATATAATAATGATAGAGGACATAATTATGATAAAGGACAATATTTAGGCCAAAAATTTGATAAGGGTTAGGCTGGTGGACAAGGGTTTGATAGGAGACAGTCACCCAGACATAATAGAACTTGGAATACAATGCCTAACAATGGAGGCATCCCCACCCATTGGATCAGCCAGTTAATCAAGAAAAGCCTCCACATGGTGTATATTTAGCTTAGGCTACTTTATCAAGATGGTGTAGGCTCCATAAAACAAGTTAGCATTCTGAGTTAGACTATCTCAAATTTTAGACAACAACTTCAATCTTCCAGTATGAAGTGGAGAACCATGGAAGTAGTTAGGAGATCGTGCCATCTACTCCCTATGATTCATCAGTATTGGTGCTCAATCATGCTCCTTTTCCACAGAGCAAGGAGAATGTGCTTGAGGAAGAATCAGACCAGCTTAAAGAAGAGGAAGATTAGGTGTACAATGGAGATGAGATTACACAGTTGTTTGATGAAAATATAGTGAATGACAATGGCCCCATGGATGAAGAAGAAGCTTATGTTGAAGAGGTGCAGACATTTCAGTGGCCTGTTAAAAAATATGATGTGAGGGACTTCCCACATAGGCATCCACAGCCTGGAGGCCCCTTCACCACCTCCATTCTTCCAAATAACTTTACTATGCCTCCAAATCCTAATGCCAACAATAATCCAACATATCCTTAGGTGTATAGGCAGTACTTATCTAAAGATCAAGGACTAATGGATCTGCCAAAAGGAAGGACTCTTGAGATAAGGATAAGGTAGTGGAACACCCAAAAGAGGCTCCTATTGATCTGAGTGTAGAACAACTGGCCATATATGTTGCAGAAGAGATCAAGAAGCTAAAGGTAAGTCTCTCTAAATTTGATTTATTAAGAGTTACAACCATTAGAAATGTAGTTCCAGGAGCTTACAATGCAAATTCAGTATCACAAGAAAAATTAGTTAGTGAGAGTGTTAATAAAGCATCTAGTTCTCAACTAGTAAAAGGGAAAAATCAGATTCACAATCAAGTTCACATGCCACCTGGAGATAAATGGAAGGAGAAAGATAGAACTTAAGTTGCTCAGGTAGATACTCCCTTGACTTTGTTTCAGGGGAAAACAAACACTCCATTTCTGATCTCAGTTCATATATTTGGTAAGAACTTGCATAATTGTTTGTTGGATTTAGGCGCTTCTACCAATGTGATGCCTTTTGGTTTATGTAGAGCCTTAGGTATTACTCTTGATAATTCCCAAAAGAAAGTTACTCAATTGGATAGAACTGAGGTTAATGTTGGAGGGGAATTAAACATGATTCATATGTAGGTTGCTTCTAACCCTAGAATTCAGCAATTTATTAATATACAGGTGGTAGATATATCGGATGCTTACAGTCTAATTCTGGGAAGAGACTTTACTAGGGCTCTGAATGGATATGTATCAAATTATCACTCTCATATGTGGCTTCCCTGGAAGGGAGTACCAAATCATATCAGAATTGAAAGAGAACCCAGGATGAAATATATGATCACATAATATCAGAATACCTATGATAAAATATTGATATCAGAAGTGAGTATGGGTAATTATGTACCTCCAGCCCCTTTTAAACAAACTGATGTGGAAGAAATATTTATGCTACATGCTACGCCCATGGATCTCACAATGGAATCTAGTGGAACTGAAGCTCTAGTGGAACCAGTTGATGAAGATGTTCATGAGGATCACCAACTCAGCTTGTTGGAAAATTTCCAAGAATTCATTCAGAAGTGCATTGAGGATTAGATTCAGTTGGGTAGGGAAATAAATTTTGGAGAATTACTCTTGGGAAATTGGTGTAGAGTCCATAATTCCTCCCATTCTAAATTGGATTGTTATTTATGCTAGACTACAGTAGAACAAGTGCAGAAATGTATCAGCCCTATTCTAGCAGTCAAAATCAATATTCAAAATACTCAAGAGGATCCTAGAAGGAAGAAAGTGATGCTATCTGAAGAGCCCTGCAGTAGTAATAATACAAAAGATACAACAAGGAAGTCTATGGTTGTTGGTTGTTGGAATTTAAGATTTGACAGATCTAAATCAAAGCAAGGAGATGGGGCAAGATTTGAGTTAATTCGTCCAAAAGGTAAAACTTTCTTTGTTGCTCATAGACTTCAGTTTCATTGCACTAATAATCTAGCAAAATATGAGGCTTTGATTCATGGGTTGCTCATGGCACTAAAGAAAAAGGTCAATATTTTGCAAGTCTTTGGGGATTCTGAGTTAGTGGTTAAGCAAGTTAGGAGGTAGTACTTGTGTCATGACAGAAGAATGAACAATTATGGCATAGAGTATGGGACCTTATCGAAGGATTTGATGCCTTCAACATTTAGTTGATATCAAGCAATAGGAACCAAACAACATATTCCCTTGCTTAGGTAGC
Organism: Sequoia sempervirens; assembly: GCA_007258455.2. Classification (NCBI taxonomy): domain Eukaryota; kingdom Viridiplantae; phylum Streptophyta; class Pinopsida; order Cupressales; family Cupressaceae; genus Sequoia; species Sequoia sempervirens. The sequence goes on along the minus strand of VDFB02252616.1, from coordinate 219,072,766 downwards.
TAGTACATTGTAGCCCTTGTCTCTTTCTATATTGAAGAAATTTACAGTGGAATTAACTCTCGCACCCTTAGTCCTTGATAATGTTACCAATTTCTAGGTATTTGAAGATGATAAGCATATTTTAGATTTTATCACAAGTTCAGATGTCTTTTCTTCTTAGATTATTGATGAAATTAAACCTCAAGAAGCAGAGATGGATTTGGAGGGAGTAATCCATTTAAAGACTAATACTATTCCCAGAGGAATGGTGCAGCTAGAAAGGATTTTTGATCTAGATAAGGTCAAAGATTAGGAACAAGATGCCAAGAAAGAGTCCATCAGTGGACAATGTGAAACATATAATATGGGGACTCAAGATGATATTAGGAATGTCTTCATTGGTAAAGTATGTACTCTGGAGGAGAGGAATGGAATAATTGATGCATTACATACATATCAAGATGTGATAGCTTGGAGTTATGAAGACTTGAAGACATATGAAACATCAATTATAACTCACACTATCCCTCTGAAGCCAGGAGTGAAACCCTTCAGGCAAAGGAAAAGGCCAACTGATGCTCTATTGGAGCCTATTATTCAAAAGGAAGTGCAGAAGCTATTGTCTGCCAGAATCATATTCCCAGTTAGACACTCAACTTGGGTTGCGAACTTGGTTCCTGTGAGAAAGAAGAATGGTGAAATTAGGCTGTGTGTGGATTTTAGGAACCTTAACATAGCATCGGAAAAGGACAATTATCCAGTACCTTCGCTAGATGAAGTAATTCAAATTGTCAATGGATCTCAAATGATGTCTTTCCTGGATGACTACTCTGGATACAATCAAGTTATGGTATAGTATGAAGATAGACATAAAACTGCTTTCACCACAAAGTGGGGTACTTTCGCATATAAGAGGATGCCTTTCAGTTTGATTAATGTTGGAGCCATAGTCCAGAGAGCTATGGACATTGCTTTTAAGGATATTATTGGTAAATACATAATTATTTATATGGATGATTTGATAGTATTTTCTAAGAAGAGAGGTGATCACATAGCCGATTTATGCAAAGTGTTTCAGAGGTGTAGAGAATTTGGCATATCCCTTAATCCAAAGAAGTGCATCTTTGGAGTTGTTGAGGGAAAATTGCTGGGACATGTTATCTTAGAGAAAGGCATTGCAATTGACCCTAAGCAAGTGGAAGCCATACTTAAGATTCAACCACCAGCTAGCAAGAAGGAAATGAAGTCATTCTTTGGAAAAATTAATTTTGTAAGGAAGTTTATCATAGGATTTGCAAAAATAGTCAAGCCATTGAATGCAATGTTGAAGCACGAAGCTAAAGAAGCATTTGCAGAAATCAAAAGGGCCATTGTTGAAGCTCCAGTTTTGGTGAGTCCTGATTATGATAAGCCATTTTACATATATTCATTTGCTTCTGATCACTCTTATGTTGGCATGTTAACTCAAAAGTCTAATCAAGAGAATGAACACCCCATATCATTTATGAGTGCACCATTAAAAGATGTAGAACTAAGGTATCCAAGTGTGGAGAAACAAGCCTATGCCTTGGTTAGAGCTGTGAAGAAGTTCAAGCACTATATTCTCAGGAATAAGGTCTTTGCAATATTTCATGATCCTGTAGTCAAGCTATTGTTGTTGCAAAATTATCTAGGAGAATGCCAAGCAAAGTGGGTTACCATGTTGCAGGAATACGATATTGAGATTCAACCCACGAAGTTGGTAAGAGGACAAGGGATTACAAGAACAATGGCAGAAATGGGCCCTGATCTTACAGTCTACCATTACAATCTTGAAGATGTTTCTCTAGGGGGCTAGTATGATGATATCATTCACCATCTCTTGAATAAATAGTGTCCTGACCATCTTAATGTAGTATAGAGGAGGGCATTGCATCTGAAGAGTGACATTTTCATGTTGAAGGGGGTTGTCTTATACAAAAGGAACCATGAAGGTGTATATTTAAGATGTTTGGGGCAACAGGAGGTTGAAAGGGTCATGGCAGAACTTCATGACAAATATGTTACTGGCCATGGATTTGCACCTTCCACTACAAACCTGATCCTGAGGGCTGGTTATTATTGTGCCACATTGTTCAAAGACACACACAATCATGTCAGAACTTGCCATGTGTGTCAAACTGTAGCAACCAGGGAAAAGTATGTAGCTCTTATACTTCAACTGGTCTTTGAGGTAAAACCTTTTGCACAGTGGGGAATGGACCTCATAGGCCCAATCAATCCACCTTCTTTTGCAGGCCACATGTATATTCTCATTTTTACTGATTATTTCACACAATGGACTGTGGCTCTTGCATGCAAACAATGTACTTCTGAAGTGGTAGTCAATTTCATTGAATCGGGTATTATTAACTGCTTTGGATGTCCTTTATCTTTAGTTTGTGATAATGGTCCTGCATTTGCATCATTGAAGTTTTCTAATTGGGCCTTTGATCATGGGATCATAATAAAATTTGCATCCAATTATTATCCACAAGGTAATGGTTTGGCTAAGTCTTCCAATAAAACCTCTTGATAGTCATTCGTAAGTTATTGGAGAAGAATCCCAAGGATTGGCACACTCAACTTAGATTTTCTCTATGGGTAGATTGTACAAGACAAAATACTTCCTTAGGGACCTCTCCTTATCACCTTGTGTATGGTCTGGAACCTGTATTTCCTATTCAATTGAGGATCCCCACTTTGTAGCTCATTAATAAATATTATGATGAAGAGAGCAAGTGTGAGGCTCGCCTGGCAGAGCTGTTACACCTTGAAGAAAGAAGAGATGAAGCTTTAGAAAGCTTTGCCAAGCATCAGGGTGTAGTTAAAATATGGTTTGATAGGAGAGCTAAGGTAAAATCCTTTAGCATCTTTGACTTAGTTCTCTACTAGGATAAAGACATGACCGAAAATGGGAGCATGGTAAATTTGACAAACTTTGGCTTGGCCCTTATCAAATTTTAGAGATCTTGGGAGATAATGCTTTTTGCTTGAAAACCCTCACTGGGGAAGATATACCACTACCTGTTAATGGGAAGTACTTGAAGCATTACTTCCAATCCTGAGCTGTTTGCAGCTCTTGCTTTGTACATAGTTAGAATAAGTTTCTTTTATGTTTTGGTTTTCTTTGCTTTGCTTTTGGTTTCTTTTGTTTTGGTTAGTTTAGGTTTGCTTGGGGTTGGGTTTGTTTTTGCTCTACTTTTTATTTGGAGGTTCTCTTGTTTTCTTTTGGGTGTGTTGCACCTGCATGACAATCATTTTATTATCTGGGATTGTTTTGAATATTTCGTTTACAAACTTCAATCTTTTTCCAGAGTTAGTTGGTGATAGTCCTCTATTTGGTGTCATATGTATTAAGTGTTTTGAGTGGATAGGCCAGGAGATTAAGTTAAATCCGAAATGTATTTGGGTCTTACATTTTACACAAATCTTTTAAAATTCCAAGGTTGCAAGGGATTCTTATGAAGTTTTCTTAGGTGAAAAATCTTATATTCTGCTTCAGCGCCACTATGGTTCTCAGCCCTGAGTGTGAACTTCATTGTTCATAGGTTGAAATAAAAAGTGAAAAGAAAAGAAATATCAAAAATAAGAAAAGAGAAAATGTTGAAAATAAAAAGAATAAACACAACTTATCAGGAATATCCAAATATCTCTACCGGGGCTATGGACGCCTAGCTAGCAGTAGAGCTATGGTTGGGAGAATCACAACGATAACCTTATCGGGGCTATGGATGCCTGACTAGTAGCGAGGCTCTATCTAGGTTGCTTTTGGAGTTAGAATCCTTATGTAGCCTAATCAAACCAAGTTTGATTCTCATTGTAACCAAGGAAAACATGAATGAACACATATGCACACACTTTGACCCTAGTACAAGAATGGTTTGCTTATCTTTGAGTTTTGAAACTCTACCAGATTGATGACCTAATGCAGGGACTAGAACAATAGATTCTAGGTTCTTGATTCCAGTTTGTCAATGAAATGCTCTAGAGCATTTCCCCAGCAGAGTCACCATTTGTTGTGTAGTTTTTACACACATGCCCCGCTAAAAGAAGGGACACCCTTTTGCTTTTGTTCCTAGTGTTTTGGCCCTTTGATCTTGAGGATTTACCTTGCTTTGGCACGAGCTTGAATGTTTATCTTACCTACATTGGTGATCCCTCTGTGATTTTGATTGAAAATCTCAAGTTTTGGACTTAGTCTAGGTTTTTCACTGCTTTCGGGAAAATCCGCTCTTGGCAGAATTCCTTGGATTCTCTCATAACCCGATGTTGTTTGTATTGCACTTTGGTTCAAAAATTTTGGGTCTTCACAAAATTTTGTGTCATTCGGATTTCTTTGAATATCCGTCATCTTGTCGAATTCTCGGGTTTTGGGTGAGGGATGTCTTGTCGACTGCATTTATGATCATTTGTATGATTTTTGGGTGAGATATTTAATCAATTTTGGGGAATTTTATGCCATTATGCTTTATCATTTGCTTTCTTTGATTTGGAGTGTGTGATCTTGAGTGCTTGGCTGGATTTGGCATGTTGAATTTGTGAATTCCTGGATTTGGTGGTGATTTCTTGGGCGTCATCATAACTGTTGTTGTTTGCTATGGTGCTAAAGACTATTATCTGTCATTATTGTAATCGATGTTCACTTCATCAATGGTATGTACCTATTGCCCTGCTTTTTGATTGTTGAATGTGAGTGTTTCTTTGGCATCCTAAATGTGCTTGGAGTTCGAATTTATGCATGTTTGAGCATTAAACATCTTGAAGCTAGGTTTGTTCAATTATATTCGATTGATGATCCCCAAGTGATTTTTCAAGATTATTTTTCAATCCCATTATGCGGTAGCTCACTTATGTGGCCATAAGGAACCTTTTGAAAACCTAGCATTTGAGTAAGCTAAGCCCAAGCTTGTCCTGTCCATTCATGGTAGAATTATAGGGTTTCATGCTTAGGGTATCACCATTTCCTTTCGATTTACTCTAGAGTGAGCCTCAAATTTAAAGAAGATCTATAGGAGGTTCAAATCAAATAGGTTCCAAGCCCAAGATCCTCAAATTTGTGATCGTTTGATCAATTTGATTGAATTCGCGAGAAAACGATGACATTCGATATTTCATGTTCTACGCTGAATTCCTTAGCTTCTGGCATTCCCCAAATTTCCCTTTTCTCCTTGTTTTCCTAAAATTTGCAGTTATTTGGAGTTATCCTTGGTTGGCAGATTTTTGTTCCCTCTAGATTTTTCTGTAATTCCTTGTCCCTTCATTTTTCTAGAATTTGTAGACTATCGTTACTTTCACGAAATTTTGTCCTAGGTGGAATTCTCCAGAACTTTGTTGAAAACTAAGGATTGAGAGATAGCATGACTTATTAGCTGATGATTATGCATTATATGATCAATTTGAATTTTTTGAGGATGCATCATGTTGTTTCTTAGTTAATGATGGTTGATTAAAAGATTATTGGAAGGCTTTTATGCTTATTTCGCTAAAATCCATCTGGCTAGGAATTTTTTGAAATTCCTCTCTGGCTTGGATTCTGTGTGAGGACTGAAAACCCAAACTTTGAGATGATTAATTTTTATGAGATTTCTGAGTATTTTTCTTATCATGGGACTCATATTGAGGATGACTATGTTATTTGTGATTAATTAACCTTGGGTTTCATGTAATCTTTACTATGGTTTCTTTGTTGATTGCAAGTTGAGTCAAGTAAGGTAGTGACAAGTGGAACCAAGGGTAGAGTGTTGGATCCAAGTCAAGAGGGGTCTTCTTCTTCTGAGGTAGAAAGAATTAAAAAAAATATCAAGAGTAGAATCCCTGAGAGCAAGATTACCTCCATATTGTCAGAGGTAACTAATACAAATTTTGGACTATGGGACTATGAAGAGTTCAAGGCTAGGATGGCAGCACAAAACCTTCCTTTATTGGCCAAAAGAACGTTGGAATCAAGGTTGGCACATGCAGCTGGATTCCCTCCTATAGTGCAGTGTTATGAGTTAGTGCTTGAGTGTGCCAGACACTCTTACAAGGATACATAGAGGATAGTGGGACCTCAAGGAAGAATTGTAGAAAATTTTAATCATGTGTCTATAGCCCAGACCTTTGATATGCTAGATAGGTCTCATGTGGTCAGTTTGGATATGGAAGTGGTAAGAAAGTTTTATGAGGAAGATACCATCAAGTCCAACCAGGTCATCAATTCCTAGCTCGAGAAACCTAAATCCCACTTTTCCAAGCTACCCAAGCAGCTGTTTACAACAAAATTCAAGGAGTATTATGATGTTATCACCCTTCTCAACAGGGTGGTAGGATTGAAAACTACAGGAGTGTTTGAAAGTTGGATGTTTCATGTCATTGTGAGGATGGAGTAGAATGTAGATTATCATTGGATAGGCATTATAAGTGCCATGATTCATGAACAAACGTGTAATGTCTTGTAGACAAATACCTTCACAATGACCTCCTACTTGGTATATGCACTTGCAAAATTTCATCCATACAAGGGACTAAGTACAATGGGTGTGTTTGGATAGGATATGATTTATGAGGTTTATCCATAGCTACACTTGGGTAATTCGAGCTATAGGAGGGTGAATGATGCATTCACCATGTACATCACCAGGTTTCTCCAAGGTGTAGAGCATGTAAGAATATCTAACAATGCCAAGGAGCTAATCAAAAGGTATGGGGCTTGGTTCATACAGTTTCCCACGTTTTCATATATAAGGATAGATGGCTATAAGAGGGCTCCATATAGACTTCCTAGGTATCTTACAGACCATATTATACTTCTAAAGGTCACAAGACAAATATGTGATTTTGATGCCATTTTGAAAAAGGATAAGCATAAGACTGGATTCGGTGGAGATTTTCCTCTGAGGATAGGCACTAGTGAGGCATGCCCTTCCATTAATTTGGCCTATGCTTCTGAAGAAGAAATGAGTACTCGTGGGTTATCCTTTCACTCCAAGAGATCTAGGCTTTACAAAACTGGCAAAGCACAGAAGAAGGCCATAAGAGAATATAGTCACAAGGATGATATAGAGGACTACTGGGCCAATTGCAGTAATGAATTTGAGATTAGAAAGAAGAAATTTTCCAGTTTTCCAGTGAATCTAGTTTGATTATATAATGTGAAGGCCATTCTAGATCAAGTTAAAGATGATGGAGATCTCATTCAGGGCCATGATTATGAGGAAGTGAAGGAAAAACTAGTGGGGGAAATAGACTAGTTGGAGGAAGCAAAAATAGAGCTAGAGCAACTTATGACTCTAGTGATTAAGTATACAAGACTATGGCTCAAGCATAAAATGCACTTATGATATAATGGGGGAATTAGAGTCTCATTCTACTTCTGAGGAGTTAGTTGAACAAGATCCTAAGGGTAAGGGCAAGGTGATCTCTCCTTTTAAAATTAAGATTAAAGATGCTCAGGCAGAGGAAGTACAAGAGACAAAAAAAAGGCTATTGCAAAGAAAAGGAGGCACAGTTCAAGAAATAATAAGCCAACAAAAGATGAAGCTGAAAAGGAAGATAAAGAGGTTGGTGTTTCTATGTCCAACAAAAGAAGGATAGTAATATTGTCACAGAAGGAAAAGGAAAGCTCCAAGGCAGGAGAGGAAATTAGCCCACCTGTGATAAATGTGGAGAGCTCGGGAGAAAGGACACAAGTGTATACAAGGAAATCAAGAACTCCTCCTCCTAAAGATAGTGTGCCAAAAAAGGATACTCCTCTAGTCACTCCTGCTATAGAAAAACATGATAATGTTCCTCCTCCTCATGAAGCTAGCAGTGCACCAGGTGTACCAGGTGAATCCAAAGAAGCAAAAATTAATCAAGATCCAGAGGGAGAAGAATTTCAAGGAGGTGACCTCTATAGTGCTGAAGCATAAATAGAGGTGTTACAATCTCCCCTGGTAACCTATGAGGAATCACCTGTTAGAAGTGAAGAAGATAGACCTCGTGAAAGCAAGGAAGTGCTAGTTAGGACTCCATCATTGGTGCATCAGGAGAAACAACATGATAAAGAAGATAAAGCCAATGAGATCTCTGAGAAACATGATTTGAGTGAAGATACACCCAAGGATCAACAAAATGAAGTTTGAAATAGTAAAGCACAGTCAGAATCTACTGTTCTAGGTTGGTTGGATAAGGAATTGAAGAGTAATCAGATTCTTGTAGATGAAACCCCTCCCAATTGGGATGAGCTTTTGGAAAATATTGGAAAGGGAAAAGGAAAGAAGAAAGCCAAGGTCATTTCCAAGATTGAGAGAGATGAAACAAACAACAGGGTGGTCCACATTGCTACTCCTCCTAATAAGAATAGAGATGATGTAACTAGAAGTGACTACAATGTGTAGACCATCAACCTAGGGCCTACTTCCATGGAGCAAGAGATTGAAGAGTATGAAGGCTCTAGTGCGGTGATCTTAGGTAGATTGAGAAAGGAGGCACAAACTAAGCATGAGTTGAAGAAGGAAAATGATAAAATTAAAAGATATTTGCAAGACTTGATGAATCCTTTTCAATCCATCAGTTCCTCATCATCTGCTGCTAGCTTCTTGCCACAGGAGACAATATCAGAGTTGGAAAGAATGAAAAGCACCGCACATGCTACAGTTGCCTGGTTACAAGGAGTACAAACTAAGGGGGATAATGCTATCAAGGACATTGTTTCAACTGGAGGGGATGCAACAAGATCATTGGATTGGCTGAGGAATGTGTTAGCTCAGAATAAGGAAGATATGGATCTCTTATTGTAGAAGACTAAAATCATCATGGGGTATACTGAAGACAAATTGATAGGTGATGGAATTATTCCTTCCTCTAGAGCTACAAAACCTTGGGAATTGTATGAAGCTTTGCAAATAAGGCAGAAGGTTTTGAAGAAAGTGCATAAACAGGGGAAACAAATTGAGGATACCTTGACTAAAATTTATAATAAGTGCATTTCCCTCTTTGAGGTGATGACGGGGTGAAAGAGATTTGTGCCAAAGCATCTTAGCTTAGAGCAGTTGAGGAAATGGTTGCAAGATATTTATTCTCTAGTAAATGAGGGCCATGTTACTGAACATCAGTTGGATGATGCAACTACCTACATTGCAGTGATTGATAAATATCAAACCAGTAAGGTAGATTGGGACAAAATGGTAAAACAGTCAAGAGATGATATAAGGTCCATTGAAAGAAGGATTAAGGTTTTGACTATGCCTCATGTGGCCGACTTGGAAAAGGTATTTTTGATGGTGCGGGATATGGTGGAGCACACTAAGGATAAAGGGGGAAGTAGTTAATGCAATACTACATTGGAATTTTTGCTTCCCCATTATTTTCCTTCTCCTCTACATGCATTGGTCTGGATTATGTTGGAGATCCCAGGGCGACTTTGATGGAGTACATGCATTTAATGCATATTTTGGCTTATTTTTAATTCCTCCTGGCCGACTTGTTTTATGGCCATTTATTTTTATTGTAAACTCTAATTAGGCCAACATGCCTTGGTGATTTCTATAAATATGGTATTTTGCCTCATTTGTAAGGGCTAGATAGTTTTGATATTTGAGCGAATTAAGTAGTAGAGAAAGAGTTAGAATTAGGAGTTAATATTATTTTCAAGCAAGTGTTGTAACATAAGGCTAGAATTGTTGCCATTGTGGATGATTTAATACAAGAAAAGACATTGTGATTTGGTGCCTCTCTTGTGTTGAATTTTATCTGGCATGGTTCCTGAAATTCTATCTTTCGAAATTTCTTAAGCTAATTAGTATATGTTAGGTTAATGTTAAATAGTTTGATGATGTTTATGGTTTAATACTTGAAGTGTTTGTATGAATCTTTAGTCCATAATTTTTGTAGCTAGCTGACTATTAGTTGCTTTGCAAAGTTATCCTGGACTTTTACATTCATTGTGCTTAGTTCAATTGTGAATATTTGTTCATTGCAATTACAATAAGGTTGTTTTGGATGAATGTTCATGATCTTAAAATATTTAACACCTTAGAAGATTGCACTATTTCTGTAAGATTGCAGATTCATCCGAGTCAAGTAGAAATCAGTTTCTGAGGGATTGGTCCATTTCAAGTGTTTATCATTTGCATTGTCATTCTTAGAGTTAGTGTTAGATTTATAAATTTCTTGAAACCTTTCTCTTTTCCTATTTCTTTTATCAATCGGGTTAGATTTAGAATTGCAACTATCATCATATTGCTAGATATGATAAATCTAAGGATTTTGTATTTGCTTGTAGTAATGTCCCTTTGTGATTAACAACATTTTCACATTTATCATTGAGTTGTTTATGTATTGTCAAGACCTAAAATTAGAGACCTTGGGGCTATCCCTTGAGGCTTGCTGATAGAGATTTAGCTTTCAAGAGAGATAGGATATTATATTTTGTCTGAGTTGTTGTGCAGAAAACACCATCAACACTACCTCCTATGGTTCTAATGCAGGAGCATCCTATGTTCTTGGAAATGTTGCATCAACCAAAAATATTTTCCTTTTAGTTTTGTCCTTATTTTTTTCTTTCTCAGTTCATGTTGGTGGATTCATCATCTTTTCTTAGTAGACCCTATGGATCTCTACATACATCATGGACATGTTCATTTTCCTTATTCCAAGATTTGAGTGAGATTGGATCATTTTCTGGCAAGTTATCGATTCCGAATTTCATGATAGTTTCTTGAACTGACATCAAAATAGTTTTCAAACCTAACGGCTAATCTGATTGTTCGTGGATCATTCCTATGACTTATGAATCTTAACGATGTGATTTTAAATGTTCCTTGGAGTGTCCCCGACCTTCATTATAGGTCCACACTTCATCTTATGCACCCATTGATGGAATAATTCAAATTTTAGGCCTACTTGTTCATGCGCCTGTTATATTTTCTTTCATTGGAAAATGTGATGATCTTTGGCCGACGTAGATGTTTCCAGAATTACGCATATATACTATAAATCTTTTAATAAATCATTAGACTAGGTAGTATAGTTAGTAGTGGATAAAAGGATTAAGTTTGATCTGATTTGTAAGAGCTCAACTCACATATAGGAGCATGTTAGAATGTTGTATATTTGATCAGGCCCGTGAGCCAAATTTGTAAGCCCGGATGTTGACGGCTGAATGTAACTAAGATTTCTATTAATGAGAATGTTTTAATTTGCATTTGCCTCCATATTTTGTATTGCTTTCATTGTGTTACTCTTTCTTCATGGTTTGGATTGTTCTCTTTGAGGACCCTCCTACTGTGGCTACACCGGATTGGTATTGGAGCGAGCTTTGATCCGTGTGAGGTCAACAAAATTTACAAAGTCCTATAAAATATTTTTTGTGGTGTTGCAGATTGAGGATCCAACCTGCAGCTGCAAAGGACTATTGTAAACATGGCTGGAAGAAGAAATTTTAGAGGAAATGGAGCGTGTGGAAATGTAGACCAAGCTATAATGGAGATGCTAAGAGGAATTGCTGCCAGATTAGATGTAGTTGATGATGTGAGTGATGAAGAGGTAGAAGTTCAAGAAGAAGGAGGAAGAGAAGAGAAACTTGGCATGGATTAGGGAGAAGAGAGGTTCATAAGAGTCCTAGCTAGAGAAAATACAAAGCCACATTTCAATCCACCAAATTATATTGGTAAGTTGGATTCAGAAGAATTGCTTGATTGGATAACAAAGATGGAAAAAGATGGAAAAATATTTTGAATTTGAAGGTACCACTAAAGATAAGAAGGTGAAATTTTCTTGTACAAAGTTGAGAGGACATACATCCCTTTGGTGGGAACATTTGTAGATAGATAGGAAAAGAAGAGGGAAAGATAAGATAAAATATTGGGATCAGATGGTGAATAAGTTGAAGAAAAAGTTTATGCCAACAAACTATCAGATTAGTTTGTTCTGAAGGTTGCAAAATTTGAAGCAGGAAGATTCAAGTGTGACAGAGTATATTGAGGAATTTATAAGTTGAATATTAGATGTGGAAATTCAGAGGAGGAAATTAAGCAAGTAGCCAGATATGTGAATGGTTTGAGGTCATCTATATAAGATAAAATTAGTTTGATCAAGTTGCAGAGTGTGGAAGAAGATTTTTAGTGTTCCCTAAAGGAAGAAGAGAAGCTAAATAAGAGACATGAGTAGAGACAGAGAGGAAGAGGTGGAATATTTCAAAGAGGAAGAACTTTTGCTAGAGGAGGAAGAGGATCTTTTGCAGATCAGAACAAGGATAAGGAGATTAGTAAGAATGATAATGCATATCAGAAAAGTGATGGTAACTCATACAGGAGAGGAGGATACGGTGGTCACCAGAGTGAAGGATATAGAAGAGATGACAAAGGATAAGAGAAAATGGTATTCAGAGGAACTTGTTATAAATGTGGTGGAGAAGGACATAGAGCATTTGAATGCAATCAGGAAAAGACGGGCAGAAAGACTGAGAACAATAAAAGAACCCCCTTTGTTGAGGAAGATCATGTTGGATCACCTAATAAACCATAAGAAGGAGAATTTTTGGTAAATATAAGAGTATTGTGTCAGAGTGAGTTGGACCAGAAACCGTTGTAGAGGAATACTTTGTTTCGAACAAGATGTAAGGTAGCTGGTAAATGTTGCAAGGTGATAGTTGACAGTGGCAGTTCTGAGAACTTGGTTTCTAAAGAGATGGTGAGTAAGATAAAGTTGAAAAGATTGAAGCACCTGAAACCCTATCAGATAGCATGGATACAAGATGAGTGTAATAGTCTAGTAAGTGAACAATGTTTGGTGAAATTAAAGATAGGAAATTACCATGATGAAGTTCTGTGTGATATCATGCCTATGGATATATGCCATTTTTTTTTGGGAAGGCCTTGGCAGTATGATAGACAGACTATTCATGATGGAAATAAGAATATATACAGTATTGTTACTAATGGGATGAAACAAATTTTGTTTCCATTGGAAGATGGTCCTGCAATTGAGGTTTGTATGAATTCTAGGGTTTGTCTAGTTGATGGAAGAAGATTCCTTGATGGATTGAGACATGAGATTATATGTTGTGCCTTAGTTCCTAAAAAGGTTGAAGACTTGAAGCATGTGGATGAACAACCAAAAGAGATAAAGGAGTTGCTGATAGAATATGAGATCATTTCAGACAAGCTGCCTGATGGATTACCACCTATGAGAAGTATTAGTCATTGCATGGATCTGATTCCTGGAGCTAGTTTTCCTAATAAGGAAGCACACCGAATGACACCTACAAAGAATGAAGAGTTGAATAGACAAGTACAAGAATTGTTGAGAAAGGGTTTGATCAGAGAAATCTTAAGTCCTTGTGCAATACCTATTGTATTGGAACCTAAGAAGGGGGTATGTGCAGGATCATGGAAAAAATAGGCCCTTAAGTGGCAAAAAATTTAGAAAAATAAAAGTTAGGAAACTTGACATAAAAATTTGAATAAGTTATCTATATTATTTCAAAAATATGTAAGAATAGAATCTATAGCAAATTGAATGTAGTTTCTACACTACAAGGTTTGTTTAAAAAATAAATCTATTTGGTGAAAATTTTAAATTTCAATGCAGTAGTACTTAAGTTTCAGGGAAAAATAAGAAGTAGGTGTCTATCTAACCACCCTAACCACAATAAAATGATAATATTTTTTTATAAGATTTTAGATAAAAGTGGAGGACTCATGTCCTGATGTGATGCATTATTTTTTGTAATTTATTTCCAAGTAAATAATTAATTATGAATTTTTTATTACAAATTTTAAAAATATAAAAAATCGTATGTCTAACCACCTTAACTTGGTCAAAACTTCATGAATTTCAATTTTATTTTTTAATCCTATAGTATGCAAAGCATAGAATGTGACACATGTTTTGATTCAAAAAATATGACACCGCTATAGATGCTATTTTTCAATCAAGACTTTAGTTGTAATTCAAATAGAAAATGAATAATAATTACTTATTAAATTCAAAGTGAAGCATAATTTATATTGGTGGAAAGCTGAGAATCTCCTTTAAAAACCCTTTTCATTTCATCAATTTTGGGTAAAAAAAGTCATCAGCCACATACCCATCATATTGTCACTTTTTGGCCCATCATGATCCTACACATACCCAAGGATAGAGAATGGAGAATGTGTAGATATTCAAGAGTCATAAATAAGATCACAGTGAAGTATAGATTCCCTTTACCCTGGATGGATGACATTATGGATTGCTTGAGTGGAGCTAGATACTTTACAAAGATAGATTTGAAGAGTGGATATCATCATATCAGAATCAAAGAGGGAGATGAGTGGAAAACAACATTTAATACAAATGAAGGATTGTATGAATGGTTGGTAATTCCTTTAGGATTGAAAAATGCACCAAGTACTTTCATGAGATTGATGAATGAGGTATTGAATAAATTCTTGGGTAAGTTTTTGATTGTGTACTTGGATGACATCTTGATTTTCACTAAGAGTAGAGAAGAACATTTGTTGCACATAAGACGAGTTTTGCAGAGGTTGAGAGAAGAGTAGTTGTTGATAAACATTAAGAAGTGTAGTTTCATGAAGGAGGAATTGGTATATATGGGATTTGTGATATCTCTAGATGGATTAAAGATGGATCTTGAGAAGGTTAGAGCAATAGTTGAGTGGCCTACACCTAAAAGTATTGGGTAGGTAAGATCATTTCATGGATTGGCTAGTTTCTATCGAAATTTCATTAGGAATTTCAGTTCTATTTGTAGTCCTATGAAAAAAACAATGAGGGGAGATAAGAAGGATTTTAGATGGACATCTAGAGCAGATCGAAGTTTTGAATTGTTGAAGCAGAAGGTGACTGAGCAGCCCATGTTGGGTTTACCAGATTTCAATAAGGTAGATTTCAAGTAGACTGTGATGCAAGTGGAAATGCAATTGGAGTAGTGTTGAGTCAAGAAGGGAGACCTGTAGCTTATTTCAGTGAGAAATTGAATGATTCTAGGATAAGATATTCAGTGTATGATTAGGAATTTTATGCCATAGTTCAAGCCTTGAAGAAGTGGAGACATTATTTGTTGCCTAGGGAGTTTGTGCTATACATAGATCATCAGACATTTCAATATTTGAACAGTCAGGGTAAGTTGAATCAGAGACACATGAGATGGGTGGAATTGTTATAGAGCTATACTTTTGTTTTGAAGCATAGGAGTGGAAAGTCAAATAGAGTTGTTGATGCATTGAGTAGGAGAAGAAATTTACTAACAAAGATGAGAATGGAGGTATTAGGCTTTAATGAGTTAAAGAATTTGTATGAGGAAGACCCGAATTTTGCAGAACCATGGAGAGCTTGTAAGGAACCAGTTTTGGAGGATAGGAGCTAGTGGTTGGATTATTTCATCCAGGAGGATATGTTGTTCAGAGGTAAGTAGTTGTGTATACCTTGAAGCTCAATGAGGGAAAACTTGGTGAAAGAAAAGAATAGTGGAGGATTGACAGGACAATTTGGAATTGATAAGATAGTAGCATTGGTGAGTGAGAGTTTATTTTGGTAGTAGATACATAAGGATGTCAGAAGATTTGTGCAGAGTTGGAGATTTTGTCAAGTAGCAAAAGGGAGTAGTCAAAATGTTGGATTGTATAAGCCTTTGACAGTTATGGAGAGACCTTGGGAGGATATCAGCATGTATTTTATACTTGGATTGCCAAAGACACAAAGAGGTAATGATTTTATATTTGTGGTGGTAGAAATATTTTCCAAGATGGAACATTTCATACCTTGTAGGAAAACAAAAGATGTAGTGCATGTAGCAGACTTATTTTTCAGGGAAGTGGTTGAAGATTGCATGG
The DNA here is from genome assembly GCA_007258455.2 of Sequoia sempervirens. Taxonomy (NCBI): domain Eukaryota; kingdom Viridiplantae; phylum Streptophyta; class Pinopsida; order Cupressales; family Cupressaceae; genus Sequoia; species Sequoia sempervirens. The sequence goes on along the minus strand of VDFB02252616.1, from coordinate 219,056,969 downwards.
ATTACCTAGGAGTATTGTGTTAGAAAAAGATGTAAAGTTTGTTGGTTACTTTTGGAGGACACTTTGGAAGAAGTTGAAGACAGATTTGAAGTTCATTTCTACATTTCACCCATAGAATGATGGATAGACAAAAGTAGTGAACATGAACTTGGGGAATTTGCTGAGATGTTTGGTTGGAGAGAAGACCAGAAGTTGGGATTTAGTCCTGGCATAAGCAGAGTTTGCATACAATAATTCAGTGAACCAGAGTATAGGAAAGAAACCTTTTGATATTGTTACAAGAATTCATCCTAGAGGTATATCAGAGTTAAGAGACATCAGTATGGAGGACAAAAGAAGTGAAAAAGTAGAGGAATTTCTATAACATATGAATAAATTACATACTCAAGTGAAACAACAATTGGAAGATATGAATAAGAGTTATAAGGAGAAAGAAGATGGAAAGAGGAGACATACGGAGTTTGAAGTTGGAGATGAAGTGATGGTATATTTGAGGAAGGAAATATTTTCAATTGGGACATACAACAAGCTGAAGATGAGGAATTTTGGACCTTGTAAGATCTTGAAGAAGTTTGATTCAGGAAATGCATACGAAGTAGAGTTACTGGATGGTATGGGTATATTTCCTATATTCTACATTGCAGACCTACATCACTATTATGAAGCATAATTCAATGAGGACAGTACAATGGAATTGGAGAATCGGTTTCCTAAACAACAGTTAGATGAGACTAAGGAGATTTTGGATATAGGAGATGGGAAGAAGACTCGTAGTAGATAGTATAAAGAATACCTTGTGAAGTGGAAAAGCAGGCCAGTAGAGGATTATTCGTGGATTTCTCAAGTTGAGGTAGTTTGTCTTGGTTTTCCTTTGGCCCCTGCAAAGTGAGAGACTCACTTTTCATTAACCTTGGATGTCTGATGCAGGAGCATCCTTGGTTCTTGGAAATTTTCCATCAACCAAAAATATTTCCCTTTCAGTTTTGTCCTTGTTTTGTTCTTTCTTAGTTCATGTTAGTGGATTCATCATCTTTGCTCACTAGACCCTGTGGATCTCTACGTACATCATGGACATGTTTATTTTCCTTATTCCAAGACTTGAGAGAGATTGGATCATTTTTCAGCAAGTTATCAATTCTGGATTTCATGACAGTTTCTTGAACTGGCACCAGAATAGTTTTCAAGCCTAACAACTAATCTGATCATTCATGGATCGTTCTCATTTGCGGATCTTAATGGTGTGATTTTAAATGTTCCTTGGAGTTTCCTCGACCTTCATTATAGGTCCATACTTAATCTTATGCACCCATTGATGGAATAATTCAAATTTGAGGCCAACTTGTTCATGCACTAGTTATATTTTATTTCATTGGAAAATGTGTTGATCTTTGGCTGACGCAAATGTTTCTAGAATTGCAGATATATTATAAATCTTGTAATTGATCATTAGATTAGGTAGTAGAGTTAGTAGTGGATAAAAAGGATTAAGTTTAATCTGATTTGTAAGAGCTCAGCTCAAATATAGAAGCATGTTAGAATGTTGTATATTTGATCAGGCCCGTGAGCTGAATATGTAAGCCCAAATGTTTTCGGATGAATGTAACTGATATTTCTATTAATTTGATTTTTTTTAATTTTCATTTACCTCCATATTCTGTATTACTTTTATTGTGTTACTCTTGCTGTATGGTTTAGATTGTTCTCTCTGAGGACCCTCCTACCATGGATGTGCCAAGTTCTTAACTGAAGCTTGTATTGGGCATTGATAGGTCAATCTTTTGGTGCAACGACAAGTCCAACAATTGGTATCAGAGCTGGTCATAGGTTCAAACCGTGTGATTGTGTTGGGGGATTGTTGCAAGGTGTGACCCTTAGTCTTCCTTGCAACACTAACACTTGGGTTTGTTACATGGTCTAACCGCCTCTTTTGGTTCTTAACCAAAGCTTGTATCGGGCATTGACAGGTTGATATTTTAGTGCAATGGAAAGTCCAATAGTTTTGACTTTGTTGATTGATGGGTGGTAAAGGGGGTTTCCCTAAACTGATGAGAGGTATGGATGTTAATGGTAGAGGTGGAAGTGGTGGAAAAATAGGTGGTGTGTTCTCTTAAGAAAATGACGATGATGATGAGGGGTCAAAGATTCCCCCTAGTCCAAATAATCCACCTTCTCCTTATGAGGTCATAGGGAGAGAGGCTTGTGTGTTGAGAGGATATATCGATGTTGCACGAAAATAGGATGGATCATTAGGGTCATGAAAAGTGAGCAGAATGTATGGGTGCAATGGATTCAATGGAACGGATTGGCCCAAGATGGTATTTGCATCCAAATATTGGTTGTTAACAAGGGGATGTGTTTGAAGAGAATGAAGCAATGAGCTTCCCTTGTTAACAATAGGTTGAGTTGGAATAATGGATGATGTGATTTGTTGGATGGATTGAGTGATGCTTTGGAATGAGGGTGTGAATGAAACCAGAGGCATAATCCCAAGAGGTTTTTCCACAATAGTGCTTACATCAAAATTAGAAGGAATTTTAGCCCCTTCTTTGGCCAATTCTAGCATGTATTGTGAGGGATTGAGTTTCATCATGGTATTGAAAATTCTATGAGTTTCAATATTTTGGACCATTTCAATAATCTCATCTTGAGTCATCCCTAAAACATTATTGGTGATTTCATCCACTTGACCTTCCTCTTGATGATCTTGAGGAAGCAGAAGAAGATTGATTGTGGGATTGTTAGGCCCAATGGGATTGATTTAGGAGCGGTTTGACTTAAGTCACTTGAATTTAATGTTTCTTTGTTCATTTACATGTTCTTCTTGTGTTGACCTCTAGTTTGGACCATAAAATGAGGATCAATTTTCAAGAATATGGGAGGTGAGCCTCTAATTGTTTGGTTTGATATAAACTTTAGGTACAAAAAATAAAGTCTAAGATATTTAAGGATCAAAAGGATGGTGATGAGATATGTGAAAAATGGATGTTGATGGATGATTGGAACTCTTAGGAAACCTTCAAGAGGATACTAAACTTTAGGACTTTTGGATTGTTGTGATTTGATTTGGTTTGGATAGTGAAATCATAAACTCTAAGAGGTTGTATTTTGTCCTAGAGTAATTTTTTCCACAAGATGCTAATTTGACTAAGTGTATAAAGAAGGATTCATCTACACACACCTAGCCAAACAAGAGGATTTTGGTTTGATTTGATTTTAGATTTTGGGATAATAAACTCGACCCCAAGATGTTGGATGTTATCAAGGGATAGATTTTTTTGCAAGGATCGATAATTTGAATAAATATGTGGAGAAAGATTCATATACACACATCTAATCAAACAAGATGATAAACAATTTTCCCAAAGTTTAGCATGAAAGATGTTTTCAAGATTTCCAAGAAATTTTTGTGAGGTGGATTTTGATTTTGATGTTTGAAGATGGATGAAGGTTTTGATTTTGATCCTAAGATACTTAGAGAGAATTTGTTTACTAGATCTAGTTGTTGAAGAACATGCTAATACTTCCTATGTGAGATACTCAAACCTTTGAAAGACACATGGATTTTGACTATAGTAAAATGAATACAAATTTGGATTGTTCCTTGATGCACGTTTGTAAAATTTGAATGCCAATCTTTCTCTAAATTCATAAAGTATAGACAAACATTTCTTGTGAGCTTTTCGACTAAGACATCTAGACCTTGGTTTCCAGATTTTTATCTTTCGAGAAATCATTTGGAAGAGCACATGTGTGGGGTCCAATTTTTCTTATCTTTTCTTAGTGAGTTATTTTTACCACAAGCACTCTCTTTGATTATATTTTCAAACTAGATGTCTAATGTCTAAATTTCTTCTCATCCCACAAAGTCCATTATGTGGAAATCAAGGAAATCAAGGAAAAAATTTCCTATTATTGACTTTAGTGGGAGAAAATTGAGATATAAATTCAAATTCTTAGAAGCTTCTAAGGATAGAATCCCTAGGGCAAACAATAACACTTGAATTTGGTCAAAGGTATTTCCTCTTCCTAAAGGGTTTGAGATTTGATGATCATGTTGAATGATTGTTTTTCAAATATTTAGGATCCAAGAAAAGTGTTTTTTGATTCTAAATAATGCACAACCCTAAGGATAATGAAGAGACAATATTTGTTGAGTTCCCACTTGGATAAATCCAGCTATGCCTACTCTTAGCGGATGATTAGATGCTTGATCACACAGGCTCCCCCTTACAGTGCACTTGCTTCTCAGGTTATCCAAGCATAAGTACCCATGAAAATACCATGGTATACTTCTCATCTCTACTAAGAGCCATACAAATGTCGGATGACCTCAGAATGACCATTCTTGCACCAACAAATAGATTAAGGATTTGGTCTTTCTAAACAAGAATTTCTAGAAGAGGAATTTTGTTCGTGGGGGATCATCCATTCAGAAAGAGACCATTGGTACCCTTATTTTTGGAACAATCCTCATGATACTTGAACTTTCCTTAAGTACCCACACTTATATATTGGTTGGAAGTTGCTTGGATTTAGCGTGTTCCCTAATGGGTCGTTCCCTGGGGTGATTAATTTTTCCCACCAGGCAGGCCCTCTAAGGATAAACAAAAAAAAGCATATACATTTTTAGTTCGATCGATCCTTGTTTAGAAACAAAGAGAGAACACATGAAATATACTCAACTCACACTCGCAAACTTTGTTCAATTTTAAGAAACCCAAATGAAATGTGGAGGCAATATTTTATGCAACTTAATCTCACAAAAAGCCTTTTGATTCTCAAGATCACTGTGAGGCACGAGAGAAGCGCATACATATTTTAAATGATATTAATATGGATAATGGATTACAAAACATAAAGGAAAATGTTCATTTTTTTACTTCAAAGCAAAAAATGAGTTCTTTTTAAGCACCAACTTTGAAGTATGAGATTTGAATGGTGATCCTAGACCTGTACAAACACAAAGAACAAACACACAATTAGTCCAATATGCAAGTTAGAATTGGTGCCATTTTAATGTGTAAAATGGCCCTTTCCCAATCCCTTGCAAGCTTGATGGTGATTGATCAATATCCTTATGGAATCTGCAATAACCTAGCTATAAAACTATAAAACTTGATGAAAATGGATGAAAAATGGATAATAAAAATTCAAAGTCTCAAGATAATGACTTTACACAAAGTTGTGGATCCAAAATCAATATGAGAGCCTCTTATTTATAGATGAGAATGATGGAGGATGAGGAAAAATGGATGAATGTGGGACAAAAGACCAACCAATAGTATAAAGCCACTTGTCCACATGTGAGTTGAAAAAGGTGGAGCACATTTTGGTCATTGTGCACATAAATGATATTAGGTGGAATTTCAAACTTGATGAAGTGACAAGTTGGAAGGAGAAGAAAATGAAGTTAATGCCAATTTGCTCAAGGCAAAGGACATTTAAGAAACATAAATGCCTTGTTGGATGTACAAACCCTTTTGTAGGGATTTTTCAAACTTGGAGAATATTCCCATTTTGATACCTTTTTTAAAGTAAATAGAGATTTAATAAATCAATTAAAATGATTTACTTGAGCAAGTTGCAAAATCTAAAGGATTGGGTGGATTAAGATTAGGATTAATCAGGATTTGATTAATTTAAAAGGAGATTAGCTTATTTGACAATTTGATTTAGATTTTAGGATTTAAATAAATCAAAGTTGAGAGGATTATGAATTTATACTTAATTAAATAAAGTTTAATTTATTTAATTAAAGAGGATAGTGTTAGATTAAATTAAATAAGGATTAATTTATTTAATTAAAGGAAGATGATAACTTAATTTGATAAATTGATTTATTTAATTAAGAGATGGAATGTGATGAATTTAATCAAATAGAGATTATTTAATTAAATGATTAGAAAAAGAGATGATTCATGATGAACTAGTGTTAGTAAAATTGGGATCAGATGCATGTATATTTTACGTGTCTACACAAATCATTCTTAATCACTTTTTGTCCTTAAATAATCACCAACCTAGGTTTGATTAACACACCTTTGAGGTTGAAAGCTAATTTCTTGGCTTTGTAGTTTGTGCTTTTTAATGAAATCTTAGGAAAAGGGACAATAAACCATCATTCCTTTACATCAAGGGAATTAGGGTTTTCTCCCTTTTCCCACCTTTTCACTTTGGTTAATCCAACATTTGAAATTATACATGTTTTTGATTTGTAAGTATTTTAAACCCTAGATCTAGGCTTTACATTATTATGTTTTTCATTCTTCATTTAGGGTTACATCTTGCATGTTAACATCATTAAAAAAATCATTAAAATCCAAAAATAATGCATACATTTTGCTTCATAGTTTGTGTTAGCTTGTGTTTCAGACATTTAGATTAGAATTTTATTTAAAATTGTAATCAAAATTATCTCTTCTGTTTACACATTATCATATAGTTACACTTGCATTTCATTAGAAAATTTTGGAAAAAATAGTCACTGTAAAATTACTCTACAACCAAAAATAGTGATCATAAACATTAACTGACACTTAGATTTAAATTTTATAAACCATTGTACAAAGAATCATTCACACCTTGGTGATGTTGTCCTTGTATAGGTGTTTCTACAAATTTTGGCACATGTTTTTGTTTTTGTTTGCTTAGATTCCCTATACTTGCAAATCTTTGTTTCTGTTTCAAAAATTGTATATTGTAAATAATTTTACATCTAGCTCATTTGTAAAAAGAAAGCACATTATTTACTATCAAAATTTGCATTAAAAATTCATGATTTTCAGATATCTATATATTAAATCATTCAATTCTCATATTTTAGATTTGAATATTGCATCAAGATTTATTCAAACATCTTTTACATTCTTGCATACTTACATTTGACAATAAAATTGAAATACATTAAGAAAATTTTGGAAATTCAATTACTGTTTCAACTTTCTGCAAATAGATTTAGGATATTTAAACAATGTAGGTCAAAGTAAAACATTCATTTCTCAGAATCCTTAAGCAAGACTTATTCACCCTTGGGCAACCCTGTCTTGCTTGCCTTAGCTATACAAACTTTTTCTGAGACCTTTTTTACTGTATTTGTTGTTTTTCCTACTTGTTGTTTCCCATTTTTGGGTGTTTGTTGTATTTATTTAGTGTTCATCTTGGGTAAAATTTTGGTGTGGTAAAACTTGTACGAGTTTTACAACCTAGTGTCCTATAGACAATACTCTAGTGAGACATAGTTTGAGACTCATGACATCCCATGCTAGTACATCTACTGTGGATCTTGGGTTTTCCAACTCTTTCACACAAAGTGTTGACAATACTCAATTGATGTTGGAATCCCTCCCTTATGTCACATTTACCATAACCACCTTGTTATCAACCACCACCACTACTGTTGAAACTATAGTTTCCCATGTTCCTCAAGAGAAACTCAAACAATTGGACAAAGCTTTAGAAAAGCTTCAAGATTATGTGAGTATGGAGTATATTGCTGATATTGTAGTTCGTGTCATAGATACCATGAGGAAAATGCTTGATAATGACCAAGGATTAGAGGTTGTGCATAGCCTAGCCCATATTATTGATGATCATGTTCCAACAATGATTAGTTGTGCTCAAGCTTTGGAATACACTCAAAATCAAGGAGGAAATAAAACTCCTCCCACATCAACCATAACATCTATCTCTACATATACAAATCCAATTGTTACCACATTGATGCAACCAAACAATAGTGTATCTCCAACCTTGGATATTTCCATTGGGAATCCTTTTATTTTTGTGATCTCAAACATAATTTCTGCAAATCCATCACCTCTCACAAATTTGCAATTTATTTTCCCACCTAAATCATATACATCCCCACCATATTTACCTCCATCCCAAAACACAACTAATGATTCCATCATAAACCAATGTTTGCAAAATGTCACATCCCTTCAACAAAAAATAGCAACATTGAACCAAAACACCTTAACAATATGTCAAGAGAAACCCCTTGTCATTGGAGATATTGAAAACACAAGTCCCACAAGGTATACAAATACCTATCTTTGAGAAATACAGTGGTAAATGAGACCCTAATAATCATGTGTCAACATATACAACTTTATGTAGTGACTTCATTTTTGAAGATAATCTCTTGGCTAAACTCTTTCGTAGGTCATTAAAAGATAGCATTGGAATGGTTTTGTTCATTATCAAAAGATTAAATTTACTCATTCAATGAGCTTGTTGATGACTTTCTTAATCATTTCCAAGTACAAATGAGTCCTAAGATGGCTCTATCTGATCTAATGAGATGTAAGAAAAAGCAAGAAAAAGCCACATAATTTATAACATGCTATCAATTGCTTTACTGACAAATAAATATTAACCTCCCAAATGTGGATCTTCAAAGAATGTTCATTGCCAAATTACAAAAATACATAAGAGATAAAATTGGTATGATGAAGTTTCCATCTTTTTCACATTTGTGTGTGGTCCTCCATGATCATAAAAATTCAATTAGTCAATATGAAGAGAAGAATCCCTCGAATTGTGCTGACAAGTCTAAATCCATACCTCACAATAACTTTCAATCATTCAAGATGTAAAATAAATTTCTTATTAATCCACCTTAAACAAACCTCCATGTTGAGCCTCAAGTTGCTGCTATAAAAACAACCCCATACCAATTTTAGGCTAAGAGTAGGGAATTCACCCTGCTTTGTGATACCCTTCATTCAATTATGATGCAACTCTTGAAAAATTACTTAATCACTTTAAGCTTTAGTGAGACCTATTGATACAACCAAGCCTTTACATCCAAAGCATAACCTAGATGCCTTTTTGTCATTATCATTGAAAAATTGGACATGATGCAAAAAGATGCATGTGTATTTTAAACATTTAGTTCAAGACCTCATTGATTCTAATCACATCCAATTGGGAAATGCTAATGATCAAGGGAATAAGTATTTTGCCTCACCCAACCAAAATTTACAATTCTTTACAAACCAAATTCCAAATCATTCAATTACTTTTGTAAAAGCTAATGAAGATAAGAATGATGTGATGAATGTTGATAAAATATAAGACATGATGATTGATGATAAGAGTGATAATGAGGATGATCCTCTACAAGGCATGATCGGTCTCATTGACATTCAACCTTTTAAGGGCCGAACCACTTTGATACCTAACATTGCTTTTACTAATGATGAAACACTTAAATATTTGATCGATGGTACTCTCTACATTGATAGCCATATCAATAACATATCTACACAAGGAATACTTATTGATACAACATGTGCAAAGAATATTATCACCAAGGAATTCTTTTTTTTCCAATAGCTTTATCAAGATACTTATAAACACCTGAAAGAATGGATTAAAACACATAAGAGTTTTTCTTTCCCTATGATAGGTTCAATCACTCTTCCATTACATGTTGGACCTAAAGAACTAGATGTATCATTCTCCATCATCCCATCATTAGACCAAAATAATGTGAAGTTTTGCTACTCATGGTTATGCTCCATGAATGTTGTCCCATCGGTTATTCACAAGTGCATAAAGTTTCTTGTTTGGAATGAGATATTTATAGTTCATCATACTGGGTTTCATCCCTTTTCTTCTCGTGGAAAATTTTAATTGGATTTATTTTGGCCTAGACCTATGGAACCTATAAAGCCTCATGAAGATTTATTTTTCAAGTCCTATAAAAAATTCAAGGAAAAGCATGTAGCAAAATTATCTCTTAGCAATATTCCTAGGTCCATGTTTATCCCTTCTCATCAACCTACCACTAATGAACCTATGATTGAGCCACAAGGCCTTCCAAGTAACCAATTCAATGCAGCTCCTCCACCTATTTCCTACAAAAGACCAAGAGACAATAAGATGATCCCTTTTTCACCTTCGAAGATAAAACAAGTCTATAGACCTAAAGAGACAATGGTTTCCCAACCCTTGGTGGTTCCTTACATTCCTCCCCTAAGGTAAGAAAAGAAAAAAATATTGATAAGCCCACTCCTACACCATCACAACTTGAAAATAATTCTAATAGAAACCAAAATGCTAAAGAGCATACATACATAGACATCATGCTATTGCTCATTGATTGGAAGAAGAAAAATAAACCAACACCACCTACACCCATGGAAAGAACTCAAGAACAACCCCAACCTTCACAAAGATAAGAAATTGAACCAGAGCAAGAGGTGAAACAAGAGAATTCAAATTCAATTGTCATTAAACCTCCTACTATGATTAGTTTGGATGATGATGAGAATGCTATGATTGGTGAAGAAATTCATAATGAGTTAAATAATTTATTTTTCACTTCTATGAATTTAGAGGGGGACAACCAAGATGATCCCATTGATAGGAGTGACCCACCATGTGTTGAACTTGGTGATGCTCATAGCAGAACACTTGTTGTAGTCCCTATAGCTATTTATTCACATACCATGTATGATGAGCAAGATTGGGATGTTAATGACCTGCTCTAGGTTGGCTTGCATGTGACACACTACTTTATGTTTTCTTTCTATATTCTTTGTGACTGATTGCATGTAATGTGATCTCTTGTACTGTTCTCCTTGGCTTGCATGTTTTTCTGTGAGTTTTCTTTGGATGACCCTTGTTGCTCCATTAACACAAGGATACAAAGGAAATGAATCTATCATGAAATTCTTCTATTTGTATCTCACTTCTTCTATATTGCATAAAATTTATCTTTTATTTGTCTTTTGTTTTCCTTTTGGGGATGATGCAAGGCATTTAAAGACATTTAGGTCTCATCCATGTTGACCCACAATCTTGTTTTTTATCTCTATATATGTGTTATTCCTCCTTTGTGTTTATTGTTCCACGAGTATTTGGGGGATGATGACAGTTACGATCTCTATTGTATCACTATAGAAAAGACATATGCTAAACCCAGATCCATGGATCCCTTGGTATTCCTTTCTATGTTGGAATTATATTCAGGGGAAAACCCCTTATCATGATGAATTTTATTTGGAAACATATAATTGTCATAAGGATTTCCAAATAAGTTCTTTTTGATCATTAGTTTCATGATTTGTCATTTTCTACTTTAAAGTAATTTCTCATAACATGGTGTTTAGCAATTCTGTAAAGTGGGGGAATACATGAAAGTATTTTTTCTTCACTTTTTTTATAGGATGAACTTAGTGGTGCTTTGAAATTTTCCAATATTGACATTTTTTTTTATTTTCACATTTTTCATAGGAGTTGAACTTAGTGTAGCATTGGCATAGCACATTGATCATTTTGTGGCATCTTATCCAAGTTACCAGGGAGTATAAGTTTTGGTATGGTTGATGTATGGGAACACACCTATAGACCTGGTGTGACCTTCCCCTTTTCTATATTTTATGGGTATACACCTAACTATGAATATTGAACTTCACTAGACCTTGTTTGCTTCTCATTTTATCTTGTCTTTGGGCTTTCTAGTGAATATTAGACGGCACTAGCCCTTGTGAGTATATTTTATGGAAATTGATCCATTCTTTCCTTCTTTTTTTGGCATTAATTTTGGCAGTGTATGTTTATGTATCTTGTGTCATTGCTACATACATGTGTTTCTTTTTTTCCTTTGTTGACTTGTCATGGGATCTTAGATCTTAGAGGCTTGGCCACCTCCTTGATCCATAGTTATCCTATCTCTCCAATAGTTGTACAATTGGAACTCTCTTGACATATATTCATTTACTTTAGTGTGATTTTAAGTGTAACTTCATACTCTAACTAAAGTGGGGGCTAAATGTAGTGTAGAAAATTGTATACCTTTACAATTTTAGATTATGTTTGTGTCTCTTAATTTATTGAACTTAATTAATCTTCTAATTTTCCAAATTATGCATTCCAAAGACTTATTCTTACCATTTTACAAAAGGGGAATGAACATTAAATAAATACATTTGATACTTAAATTGTCATGGATTAAGAGTGTCTTAGAAATGTAGGTTAGGACTCATTGACCCATGGGAAAATGGGTTCCCTTTATGTGCTATGACCCATTTTAAAATATGTTTTTGGTGGTATTTTAATGATCCAAATTCAAATTGTAAGTTTTGGATTTTGGAATATAATTTTTGAGAAATTAAATAAACACCTATAAATACATATTCTTTTGATCATTTGAAATCTAACACTTTATGAAGCAACATTATCTAGCAATTTAAGAGAAAATATTATTTCAAGAGAAACAGTATTAGTCATTATCAGTAGTAACCAATATATTAACATCATGTCAAATTTTAGGGTATGTGCAAGATCATGATGGGCCAAAAAGTGGCAATATGATGGGTATGTGTAGGGTATGTTGCTAACAACTTTTTTTTACCAAAAATTGATGAAATGAAAAGGGTTTTTAAAGGAGATTCTTAGCTTTCCACCAATATAAATCATGTTTTACTTTGAATTTAATAAATAATTATTATTCATTTTCTATTTGAATTATGACTAAAGTCCTGATTGATAGGTTGATTGAAAAACATCTATAGCTTTCAAATGGTATCAAAATTTTTGAATTTGAAACATGCATCACATTCTATGCTTCACATACTATAGGATTTAAAAAATATAATTTCATGAAGTTTTGACCAAGTTAAAGTGGCTAGACATACAAATTTTTATACTTTTTAAAAGTTGTAATAAAAAATTCATAATCAATTATTTACTTAGAAAAAATTACAAAAAAATATGCATTGAACATTGGGACATGAGTCCTCTACTTATATCTAAAATCTTATAAAAAAATATTTTCATTTTATTGTGGCTAGGGTGGTCAGACAAACACCTACTTCTTATTTTTTCCCTGAAATTTAAGTTCTACTACATTGAAATTTCAATTTTTCACCAAATAGATCTTTTAAAAAAAAACAAACCTAGTAGTTTAGAAACTACATTCAATTTTCTATAGATTCTATTCTTACATATTTTTGAAATAATATATATAACTTATTCAAATTTTTATGTCAAGTTTCCTAACTCTGATTTTTTAGAATTTATCGCCATTTAAGGGCCTATTTTTTCCATGATGATCCTGCACATACCCTTTATGTGTGTTCATGTTGTCTTGTGAAGGTAACAAGCATTGTAGATTCTTAAACATCTAAGCATCCAAGCATTCAAGAATTAAATTAAAACAAGCAAGCAATATCTGATTCCTTTGAGGAGATGTGTATGAATTCAATTCTTCAAGGAATCAATTGAAGGGTTGTGAGTTTCAGAAAGTGTTCATTCATCATTTGCTTCCCTTTTACTATCTTTTTATCAAGGTTTAATTACCAAACTGGGGTTTGACCAAGGAAAACCCGCATACAAACAGAACAAATAATTTATCCCTCTTTGTGTATGTGCAGGTTATAGGTTGAAGAGATATTAAAGAGATTTAGAAGAGAAATTTTGCATTTGTTGTCATCATTCTCGTCAAGACATGAAAAATAAGTTTATGAATTTATTTCTTTCATTTCAATAGATTTGCACATGGAAATTAGCATCTAAGGTTTGACATTAGAGGAGTATAATTTTTTTTTCAAAATCCCTATTAAGGGCCCATTTTACCAGGGGTGAATCAGTCCATCTACACACATTACAATTGAATTTTGATGGCAGGTACACATTCTCAAAAATGTCCCAGATCTACCTACAAATTGTTGTTACAATATGTACATCAAGAATCTGCAATTTGCATACTAGGTCATATAGTTCATTTAGTTGCATTATTACAAATCATTCTTAATAATTTTATGTCCTTAAAAAATCACCAACATAGGTTTGATTGACTCACCTTTGAGGTTGAAAGTCAATCTCTTGGCTTGTGGTTGGTGTTTTCTAATGAAATCTTGGGAAGAGGGACTTTATGTGTTTGTGTGGAGCCTTATCAGTCTCCAAGTGGGAGATTGTTGGTATGTGGTGACTGATCATGCTATACTGTATAGCCCGTGGTATACTGTACACCCCGGCACATATCCTTGTCGGGGTCCGGGGCTGGGCCTGGCCCCGGGTGGGGGTTCGGGGGTGGCAGCCCCCTAGAAAAAATTTCCCCCTACTTTTTCGCGTCATGACCGAAAAAGGGAAAAATCAACAAAAAAAGAAAAATCCGATTTTGTAGAACCCAAAATCTGGAAGCTTCTAAGCTTGTTAAAAAGGGGTTCGAATGGGTGTTACAATATGATGAAAAACACGATTATTCACAAGATTGTAATAAGTTTTGCATTGGATAATAAAAGTATTGGATGACTGCGGTTTGGTGGATGTAGCCCCGATTGGGTGAACCACATTAAATTCTCTGTGTTATGATTTATTCTGTGTGTGTTTTAGTTTCTCTATTTATTACTTAAAATATGCATTTAATTGTTAGATATCTGCCATCTCTAACCCTAACAAGTGGTATCAGAGCGGGTTGTGTTTCAATTATCATCTATAGGAAGGTCTCACGGCTGAGTGGAAGTAATGGCAGACGAGGGTAAGAAGGTTGAGAAGTTTAATGGGTAGAACTATCTATTATGGAAGATACAGATGGAGGACTATCTCTATCAGAAGGATTTATGGCGGCCATTGGAAGGGAAAACCAAGAAACGCCAAGCAATGTCTGATGAGGACTGGGATATTTTGGATAGAAAGGCTCTTGGTAGTATTTGTTTATGCCTGGCACAATCAGTGGCATTCAATATTACAAAAGCAAAGACAATTCAAGAGTTAATGGAAACCCTGGCAAAATTATATGAAAATCCTTCCACTTCAAATAAGGTATTTCTTATGAAGCGTTTATTTAATATGAAAATAGTAGAAGGTGGGTCAGTTACTAATCATTTAAATGAGTTTAATACAGTCACTAGTCAATTAACTTTTGTAAAAGTAAACTTTGATGAAGAAGTTAGGGCTCTTTTGATTCTGTGTTCTTTTCCTGAAAGCTAGAATAGTTTGGTAATGTCTGTTAGCAATTCTATTTTTGGTTCGAATACATTGAAATTTGATGATGTTGTTGGTTTTATTTTGAGCGAGGAAATTTGTAGGAAAAGCTCAGGTGGAACATCCACATCAGGCAGTGTTTTGAATGCAAAAAGAAGGGGTAGAACAAAGGAGAGAGGAAACAATTCCAGAAATCATGGGAAGTCACGAGGAAAATCAAAGGACAGAAGGTCCCAATCTAGAGAAAAGAAGGATTTTTGGTACTGTGGTAAGCCGGGTCATTTAAAGAAAGATTGTTGGTCTCGAAAAAATAAAGACGAAGACAAAAAGGAAGGAAGTAAAGAGGAAAATGTGGTAAGTAATAAATTTGATGAGGATGCTTTGATTCTTTCCCTTGATAATGTTGATGATTCTTGGGTGTTAGATTCAGGGGCTTCATTTCATGCTACCCCCATAGAAGTTATTTTCTTGATTATGTCCAAGGGGATTTTGGGCTGGTTTATTTAGGAGATAACAAACCTTGTTGTTGGAAAGGGAAGAATCAAGATTAAGTTGCAGAATGGGAATCATTGGCTACTACATGAGGTAAGGCATGTTCCAAAGTTAAGCATAAATTTAATTTCAGTAGGGAAACTAGATGATGAAGGTTGTGTTGTTACATTTAGTGATAAAAATTGGAAGGTCACAAAGGGTGCCTTAGTGGTAGCAAAAGGTGTGAAAGTAGGTACCTTATATCTTTGTACAGGTCATACTGTTCCTCCTACTTTAATTGTTACGGAAAAAGATCAATGTTCAGGAACAGTTGCTACAGTTCAGCAGGTAGAAGATCATACAGTTGTTGTGGACTCTGAATCAGCACTGTGGCATAATAGACTTGGGCATATGAGTGCCAAAGGTGTGAAAGTACTTCATTCAAATAATGTTTTACCAGGTCAAAAATGTGTTAATATGGATTTCTGTGAAAGTTGTGTGTATGGAAAACAAAAGAGAGTAAGTTTTCTCAAGGATGGGAAGCAAAAGAAAGATGAGAAATTGGAGCTTGTGCATACGGATGTATGGGGACCAGCTCAAGTATCTTCTCTCGGTGGCTCTCTGTATTATGTTACATTCATTGATGATGCAACTAGGAAGGTATGGATTTATTTCCTTAGGCAGAAATCTGATGTATTTGAAACTTTTAAAAAATGGAGAAGCTTGGTTGAGAATGAGATGGGTAAAAGGATAAAATGTCTCAGATCTAATAATGGTGGTGAGTATTGCAGCAAAGAGTTTGAAGATTATTGTTCCTCTAATGGTATTCGTAGGCAGAAAATGGTTCCAAGGACTCCACAGGAAAATGGAGTGGCTGAGCACATGAATAGAACAATAATGGAGCGTGCACGGACTATGAGATTGCATGCTAGGTTGCCTTTAAAAATGTGGGCAGAGACTGTAAACACTGTTGTTTATTTAATTAATAGAGGTCCCTCTAATCCTTTGGGTTGTGGTATTTGAGGAAGCATGGAAAGGTAAGAAGGTGAGTTATTCTTTTCTCAAAACCTTGGTTGTGAAGCATTTGCACATGTAGATTCTGAAAATAGAACCAAGCTTGATGAAAAATCAAAGAAATGTGTATTTGTTGGATATGGCATTGATGAATTTGGTTATAGGCTTTGGGATTTTGAAAATCAAAAAATTGTGAGAAGCAGGGATGTCATATTCAATGAGAAAGTTGTGTAAAAAGATCTATTGCTACAGCATGAGAAGAAATAAAATGATTATGCAGTGTTGGATGATATTTCAAACAATGATGTTTCAATGGTTCCTCATACTAGGCAACAACAGTAACAACAAATACCACAAACTCCTGTTAGACAATTTTCAAGAATAAGTAGACCTCCAAAAAGATTCTCTCCCTCTTTGTATACTATTTTGTTAATTGATGTTGGTGAACCAGAATATTATTATGAAGCTATGCAGGTGGATACCAAGGTTCAGTGGGAGCATGGAATGGAAGAAGAAATAGACTCCTTGCTCAAAAACCAGACTTGGGAATTATGCAAGTTGCTTCCAGGTAAAAAGGCTTTACCAAACAAATGGGTTTATAGGCTGAAAGAGGAGGATGGAGGTAAGAAAATATTTAAAGCTAGATTAGTTGTAAAGGGATTTGCATAGAAAAAGGGTATTTATTTTGATGAGATTTTTTCTCCAGTTGTTAAAATAAATTCTATTCGTATTGTTTTAAGTATTGTGGCTGCTGAAAATTGGCATTTAGAACGACTTGATGTTAAAACAACCTTTCTCCATGGTGATTTGGAAGAAGAAATATATATGGACCAGCCACAAGGATTTGAGGTCAAAGGTAAGGAGAAACTAATGTGCAAATTGAAGAAAAGTTTATATGGCTTGAAGCAAGCACCTCGACAATGGTACTTGAAATTTGATACTTTTATGGCTGAGCAAGGCTATAGTCAGTGTAATTCTGACCATTGTGTTTATTTTAAGACGTTGGATAATGACAACTACATTATTTTATGTTTATATGTTGATGACATGCTTGTAGCAGGGTCTAACATGGATCACATAAGTGAGCTAAAACAAAAATTAGCAAAATCTTTTGCTATGAAGGATTTGGGGGCAGCAAAGCAAATCCTTGGTATGAAAATTTGTAGAGATAGGAAAAGAAAACAATTGTTTTTATCTTAGGCTAATTATGTTGAAAAGGTGTTGCAGAGATTTCATATGGAGAATGCAAAAGCTGTCAGCACACCTTTGCCTAGTCATATTAAATTGACTAAGGATATGTGTCCAAAGACACAAAAGGAAGAAGAAAAAATGTCCAAGGTACCATATGTTTTAGCTGTAGGAAATTTAATGTACGCCATGGTATGCACGAGACCAAATATTGCACATGTCGTAGGAGTTGTTAGTAGGTATTTGAGTCATCCCGGAGTTGAGCATTGGAATGCAGTAAAATGGATTCTCATGTACTTGAAAGGCACATCCAATAAATGTTTATGTTTTGGGGGCTCTAATACTGTTTTAAAAGGCTATGTTGACTCAGATTTGGCAGGGGATATAAATATCAGGCGGAGTACCACAGGTTATGTATTTACAGTTGGTGGGACAACAGTGAGTTGGATTTCTTGATTTTAAAAGGTGGTTTCTTTATCCACCACAAAGGCAAAGTATGTTGCTGCAACAGAGGTGGCAAAGGAGATGATATGGCTGCAACTCTTCATGGATGAGTTGGGTAAACAACAGGCTAAAAATTACTTGTTTATAGATAGCCAGAGTGCTATGCATCTTGCAAAGAATTCTAACTTGCATTCTAAAACAAAAAACATACAGTTGAGATATCATTTCATTCAGTCAGTGTTGGAGGATGGACAGGTCAAGCTGGACAAGATACATACAGATGTCAATCCAGTGGATATGTTTTCGAAGGCGGTGACAAGGGAGAATTTGAGCTCCTCTTCAGCTTCGGTTGGCCTTCAAGGTTGAATTCAAGTATAACAGAGCAACAGGGTTGAAGGTACTTATTACCAGTGGGAGTTGTAATTTCTAGCAGTGTCATCCAGGATCAGTCTCCAAGTGGGAGATTGTGCTAGTGTGGAGCCTGATCAGTCTCCAAGTGGGAGATTGTTGGTATGTGGTGACTGATCATGCTATACTATATAGCCCATTGTATACTATACACCCTGAAACGTATCCTTGCAGGGGTCCGGGGTCGGGCCGGGCCTCGGGCGGCGGTTCAGGGGCAGCAGCCCCCTAGAAAAAATTTCCTCCTATCTTTTTGCGTCATGACCGAAAAAGGGAAAAATGAACGAAAAAAGAAAAATCCGATTTTGTAGAACACAAAATCTGGAAGCTTCTAAGCTTGTTAAAAAGGGGTTCGGATGGGTGTTACAGTATGATGAAAAACATGATTATTCACAAGATTGTAATAAGTTTTGCACTGGATAATAAAAGTATTGGATGGCTGCAGTTTGGTGGATGTAGCCCGGTTTGGGTGAACTACGTTAAATTCTCTGTGTAATGATTTATTTTGTGTGTATTTTAGTTTCTCTGTTTATTACCTAAAATCTGCATTTAATTGTTAGATATCTGCCATCTCTAACCCTAACACTTTAAACCATGATTCATTTACATCAAGGGAATTAGGGATTTCCCCCTTTTCCCACCTTTTCAGTTTATAAACAAGGCTTTGACACAAAAATGGGCATGAGCTTCAAATTATTTTAAAATATATATTGCATAATTTCTCTATAACAGGAATTGGTTATTACCACCCTACATATCTGCATAATACATTCATTCTATCTTCTACCCCAACATTGAACTCCACATCCCTATCTGAGATATAAATTAGATTACATGCATACTTTTTAAGTGGGATTTGATCACCCTTCCATCTCCTCATGAAATAAAAGGTGTTAAATAGGCAAACTAAAATTTATGCTTTTGTATGTACATATCATCAAACATTTGGACATGCTACTAACAAGTTTTGTGCTTTAAAAATAAAATTACAACATTTAATTAAAATATATGATATCAATGTAGATCCATATAAGATAATAAATTAATTATTATGTTATTTCTCCTTTCGATGTGGAATTCATAATATCATGTGATGTTCATTGCCATGCTTGAGGGTAGAAGATATTTTATGCAATAATATTTCATCAATAAGGAGCAACACAATAATATCTATCAATGGTTGTCCTTGTCGAGACACTTGGAGAGCAAGGATTGCTAATTTTTTGAGGTGTGTATTATTTTTTAAGAATCCCCTCTTCATTCATTATCTCCTTAAAATATTAGTGTAGAAAGTACAATATCATTTTAAGGAGGAGCATATTCCTTCATCTATTGTGGCATCTATTATGGATTCACTCATGTTGTGCCCCTTTAGTGTTGGTATTATGCATGATATCTCATAAAGTGTTGCCTTGTAACTCATATTTCCCCCCTTTAGTGTTGGTATTATGCATAATATCCCCTAAGGTGTGGCCTTTTCAACTCATGTTTTCCCCCTTTAGTGTTGGTATTATGCATAATATACCCTAAAATGTGGTCTTCTCAACACATATTGTGCCCCTTTAGTGATGGTATCATGCATAATACCCTTTAAAGTATGGTTTCTACTTTTTTTTTGTACCCCCTCAATGGTAGTGTTGCTTATAATTCCCCAAAGGTGTGGTTGGTGATTCACCCCTTATGACGTTAAACGGCCCCCCATGATGTTAAAATTTTGTTCACACCCTAAGGTAAGTCATACCATTTGATGTTGAATAATCCCTTATGATGCTAAAATTTTGTACACCCCTTGAGGTGATTCATCCATTGTGACATTAAACGGTCCCCCATGATGTTAAAATTTTGCACACCCCCTAAGATGACTCATCCCCTATGATGTTAAATGGTCCCCTGTGGCATTAAAATTTTATGCACTCCCTGAGGCACGATTGGCAATATAGTCCATGGATTTGGCATAATAAAGCTTGTTGACTCATGAACTTGAGCATTTTTACATGGCCACCTAGCATAATAAAACTTTCTTTTCATTAGAGCTATGTGTTTCATGAGTAAGCTAGCATAACACACTTTCATTGACTCCTACTAATCACTTTGAATCTATGCCTAAAAAAAATAGTCAACCATTCAAAAAGAAAAAAAATAACTTTATGAAGATAAATGCACATCAAACAACTAATAACAGTGAACCACAAGTGGCAATTGTAAGTTCAACTCCTTGTCAGTTTACTTTCATAGAGATAGACAATTTACCCAATTTATTAACTCTCATCATTTAATAATCTTGCAATTGTTAAGTAAAAACCTAATTCAATTACCTTCGATTAGAACCATAGAAACAACAAAAGCTTTAGCACTAAATTTCAACCAAGAGACATTTTTTCAATATCATTGTACACCTAGACATGAGATGGAATGATGGATGCATAGTAAACATCAAGTGCAAGACCTCGTCGATTCTAATCACATCTGTTTGGTCAATGTTAATGATAAAGGAAACAATTTCGTAGCTCCAACCAATTAAAATTTTAAAATTTTGACAAATCCAATTGCCAAATTGCATATCAAACTTTGTGCAAGCTTGTGATGATAAGAATGATGCTAAGAATGATCTAAATGATATGATTAACCTAATAGATGTACAACCTCATAAGGGGGTATGTGCAGGATCATCATGGAAAAAACAAGCCCTTAAGTGGCAAAAAAATTAGAAAAATTAGAGTTAGGAAACTTAACGTAAAAAATTGAATAAGTTATCTATATTATTTCAAAAATATGTAAGAATAGAATCTGTAGAAAATTGAATGTAGTTTCTAAACTACTAGGTTTATTTTTTATTTTTTAAAATCTATTTGGTGAAAATTTGAAATTTCAATGCAGTAGTACTTAAATTTCAGGGAGAAACTAAGAAGTAGGTGTCTATCTGACCACCCTAACCATAATAAAATGATAACATTTTTTTATAAGATTTTAGATATAAGTAGAGGACTCATGTACCAATGTGATGCATATTTTTTTGTAATTTTTTTCCAAGTAAATAATTATTTATGAATTCTTTATTACAACATTTTAAAAATATAAAAACTCGTATGTGTGACCACCTTAACTTGGTCAAAACTTCATGAAATTCAATTCTTTCTTTTTTAAATCATATAGTATGCAAAGCATAGAATCTGACACATGTTTTGGATTCAAAAAATGTGATACCATTTGAAAGCTATAGATTTTTTTCAATCAACCTATCAATCAGGACTTTAGTCATAATTCAAATAGAAAATAAATAATAATAATTTATTAAATTCAAAGTAAAGCATAATTTATATTGGTGGAAAGCTAAGAATATCCTTTAAAAACCCTTTTTATTTTCATTAATTTTGGGTAAAAAAAAAAGTTTTCAGCCACATACCCTACAAATACCCATCATATTGCCACTTTTTGGCCCATCATTATCCTGCACATACCCAAGGGATGAATCAATTTGTTATAGGTGACATTACTTTCACACATATTGATGCATCTATATACGTGCTAGATGGTCCTCTCTATATCGTCAGATGTATCAATGGCAAACCTACACAAGGAATACTCATGGATCTTGTGTGCTTAGAGAAAGTGATCACTAAGGAATTATTGTATGAGCATGAGCTTTATCAAGATTCTTATGAACAATCAAAATCATGGCTAAAAAATCATGATGGTTTTGCACACCCTATGATAGGTTCAACCACTCTTCCTCTTAAATTTGGAACAAAAAAAATATATGTATCATTCTTCAGCATCCCAATGTTGGACCAATTTTGTGTGAAGATAGGTTACCCATGGCTATAGTCCACAAATTTCGTTTCATTAGTAATCCACAAGTGTATAAAGTTTTGATTTGAAAATCAAGTAAATATAGTGCATTACAATGGGTTTAATCATTTGTCCTCCTGTGGAAACTTTTATTTAGACTATGTTTTTCCTTAACCCATGGAACCTAATTAAACCTCATGTGGATTTCTTTTTCAGGTCATATAAAAAATTTAAGGAAAAGTGCATAAAAAAATTAACCCTTAGCAATATTCCTAAGAATTATAGGGCTATGATTATTCCTCCAACCCCAAAAGTTGTGGATGAACCAATGTATGAAGCAAATGACCTTCCAAGCTCACAATCCATTTATGCTAGAGTTCCTTCACCAATATCAACAAAAGAAGAGGAGACAAACAAATTATTACATTTGTGCCACCAAAAGAGAAATAAATTTATAATCCTAAAGAGAATAATTTCCCAACCCCCAGTGGTCCCTTCAATTGATCCCCCAAGGGAAGAAAAGAGACCAATGGTTGAGAAACCTTCTCTCACCCCTTCATAAATTGATAACCACACAAGAAGAAACATAAAAGCTAAAGAGCGCAGGCATAAATTTCATTCTATTTCTCGTCAGCTAGGTGAAAACAATACAATAGTACTTGATGATAAAACACCTATGCAAACAAATCAAGATGAATTACTATAAATTTCACAAAAAACATGACATTGACCCCTACATGACTCAACCAGAACAAAAATTGAAACAAGAACATACAACTAACATTATCATTAAACCACCCATTGTGATAAATTTAGATGATGAGAATGAAGATTTTAAGATTGATGAACAAGTGCATAAGGAATTTTCACTATTATTTTTAGTTTATGGATTTAGATGGGAAAACCATAATGATCCTCTTGATGAGAGTGATTCACCACCTATTGAACCTAGTGATGCTCCTAGTATGATACTTGTTGTAGTCCCTCTGGCTAGTTGTCTTCCTTCTATATACTATGAGAAAGATTGGGATGCAGACGATTTTCTTTAGATTAGCAACCATGTGTGGTACTCCTTTGTGTTTTCTTGAATGTGATGTGATCTGATGTGTTGTATTGCTTGGTGTGTCTTTATGTTTTTCAATGTTATTTGGAGGACCCTTGTCGCTCCATTGGCACAAGTATACAAGGAAAACAAATATGTCTTGATCTTCATCTATTTGTATCTCTATTATTCTTTATGTCATAAACATGGTTGTCTTTTGTCCTGTGTTTTCCTTTTGGGGATGATGTAGGGTGTTGAGACATTTAGGTCTCTTCCATCTTGACCCAAAATTTCATTTGTTTTCTTAATGTGTTATTCTTCTATTGTGTTCATAGTTCCATGAGTATTTGAGGAATGATGTCTATTCCAAGCTCATTTGCTTTATGGTAGAAAAAGATGTATACTGACCCCAAATCCATGGATCACTTATGTGTTCATATTTTGTGTTATTTTTTGCATTTTCTTGGGTGCAACCCCTTATTATGAGTTAACTTCATTTGGAAACATATTGGCATAGGTCTTTCCAAATAAGCTCTCATGACCTTATCAAATGATATTTATCATTTTTCTGCATTAAAGAAATTGCTCACAGCATGGTGTTTAGTAATTAATTTAAGGTGGGGGAATACATTTCATTATGTCCTTCACTTTGTTCACACACATTGGACTTAGTGATGCATTGGCATAAAATTTATCTTCACTTTGTTCACACACATTGGACTTAGTGATGCATTGGAATAAAAATTTTCTTCACTATTTTCACACATCCTGGACTTAGTGATGTGTAACTAGCATAGTGTTTTGATTATTTTTGTAGTACATTATCAAAATTATTGGGACTATAACTCTTAGTATGGTTGAAATGGGTACACACCTAGTGAAATCAATCTTCACTAGTCCTTGTGTGTTTCTCATTTTGATACACTTTTTTTCAAAGGCTCACCTAGTGAATATTAGACCTCACTAGCCCCTCATGCCTTTAGTTCATGGTTCACCTAGCAAATATTAGACTTTATTAGCTTGTGAGTCATGAATTCCTTGGATATAGATCTTAGAATAACACAACTTTCTAGTCTATGATTTCCATACCCTCTTCTATTTTGTGTTGTCTTGTTGCATTACATCCATATGTCTTCACTTTCCTTTATGTTATCTTTCCATAGGATCTTGAATTGTGGGGGTTTGCACATCCCTCTAGATTTAGTGTCATCCTATCTCTTCAACATTTAGACAATCAGACCCCTCTTCACCTATTTTCTACTTTAGTGTGAGTCTAAGAATAAGTTCAAACTCTCACTAAAGTGGGGGTTTAATGTAACATCATAAATTGTTACCCCTAA
This sequence comes from Sequoia sempervirens, assembly GCA_007258455.2. Lineage (NCBI taxonomy): Eukaryota > Viridiplantae > Streptophyta > Pinopsida > Cupressales > Cupressaceae > Sequoia > Sequoia sempervirens. Next base: position 219,032,339 of record VDFB02252616.1, on the reverse strand, counting down.
AAAATTTACACTATTTTTCTCTCCCTCATAAGTGCATGGATCAAATTGTATATCTAATGTGCTGAATTATGTATTTCATGGCCCATTTGGACATCTATCAAAAAAAACCATTTGCAAAACTAAAATACACATTTAATATTTTTCTCTCGACACCTTACACCCTAAAAAATAGGTCTAGGACTAAGTCACCCTAGGTCAATTGGTCCCCCTATTTTTCCTCCAAAATTTAATATTTCAGGGTTTCCAAGGGTTCGAGTCATGCGACACAATGAGGGCTTAGGGGTAGTGACCTCAAAAGCCAAATTTTATGTATATTTTATTATTTTAAGTCTGGACCATTCATCACTAGGTCTTAGATCTTATGGTTGATATTTTTTCTTGGCTTAAATTTGCTAGAAGGTGACCCTATTTTATGAAGTTGTTGTATTCTTAGAGTTTGATAGTTGTTGTGTTGCCTCTAGATTTTTGGTTGGTGATACTCCTTTGAGAATCCTTCTTTGCAAGTATATTGTAGTCATTGTGATTTCTATGTAATATATTGGGCAGATTTTGGAGTGTGGGGTTTCTCTCTTGAAAGAGTTTTCCCCATGTAAATCATTGTGTTGTGGTATGCATGATATTTATGTTTATTTTTGTTTAAATTTTTGTAACTATTGTAAGGATCTATAAAGTTTTGTATTATCCTCCTCTGAAGATTAGTGCAGGAAGTTTTTTTTCTACCTTAGCTTCCTTACACATGTCAAGTTTTATGTGAGTTTTCTCATTTTTATGTTATCATTTTTTTTGTGAGGACTAACCCTTGTAAGTCTTCCAAGCATATCAAGCCAAATTGTAAGAAAACCTTGAGGAGATTTGTATGACTTAAGTCCTTCAAGAATCAGATCTAAGTGGTGAGATACATCCATTGTTGATTCACCATTCATTTATCATTTATCATTTATCATTTATCATATATCCCTCAAAAGGATAATATCTCTTTGACCAATTTTACCATTATGGAGGTGGAAACACCAACATGAGGTTTGAATGAGGCAAGCCCCTATATGGCACAACCCTTCCTCTCTCTTTGAATGTGTAGGTTATAGGTCTGAAGAAGTTTAGAGGAAGATTAAAGCTCATTCATTATTTTTTGCATTGAAACCCTACAACTTTACAACATACAAAAAACTTAGTTATCTCAACGCCCAACGAAGATTCGATGGTGAGACACAAAAGAAAGAAGGCTCATACTGGAAACAACAGATAAATATGAAATTAGATTTTGGATTTAGTTACAGGACATAGTCGCCCTAAATGACTTGGTCTACAAAAATCAACTTGAGATTCATACCACAAGTGCGCAAAACTCTTCTTAGTCTATTTTTGAACTCTAAGTTTGTTTGTGACTTTCCAATTATATTGTTTTTGGATCAAAATAGGTTACTTACATAATTTTTTAGTCTTATCATTGCATATTATAAGAAACTAATTTCCAATTCCTTAAATTTAGATCGTAGGATTGTTTGGCTCACCTTTCATGTTGCAAGACAATTTGTTATCCGAGGTTATCTTGAATTTAATGATAAAAGACTCACCCACCACCTAAATTATATAAAAAGTAGACCCTTTCGAAATCATAGGGTGAGGTCCTAGCATCTCACCTTTTCTTATTTATCATAGATGATGATCAGGATCAAGAAGACAAGAATCTACATGAGTTCGTCTAATGACACTACTCAAATCATATGGAAAACAAAGGAAAAAAATAGAAACTCAAATATACAAATAACATAGGTACCAATAGGCTAAAGAACACTAATCAAGTGAAAATAGGTCATATCTAGAAATAGGAATGCAAGAGTGTACATATTGTAAATGCTCCATCTCATTAGAATGCATGGGTAACCAATCCTTGCATCTGCCTAGTACATAGGAACAATAACTAGATACATAGATCACTCTAAAAAATAGAACCAAGGAAGCATTAGCACCAAAATTAGAAATCCCCCAATAATGTGGAAACAAAGAGCCAAAATAGTCCCATTGAAACTATATCACAAAGAAGTGCATGTAGGAGAAAATAACATATAAACTTGCAATTGAAAGTACTTACAAATAAAAAGGGTGTGGAAAAAGGAACACATGTATGAGGCAAGAATCACAAGTATTCAATGTTGTTGTGGAAGGAACACTCACTTGAAAAATATGTGATGGGAAAATAAAGGCACTCACAACCCACCAACAACACTTTATATTATAGTGCACGTATAAAAGGTATAGTAGGATGTGCGAAATACCCAAAAAGTACACCAAAATGGCACTTTATCTTATTGCATCTACAAAAGAAAAATTTACATTCAAAATATGTCTACAATTCTCAAATAGGATAGAATTCTAAAAATACATGTAGAATAGCCTAAAATAAGTCATCCCACATAATTATGAAGTTTCCAGGAGCTAAACAATCCAAGTAATTCACCAAAATATGAAAACAAAAAAACTAAATAAAATGTACCTAGAGAATAATTTGGAAAAATTACATCAATAACTATGAAGAGCTCTAAAAGATATTTCCAGCATAACTAGAATCACAAAAAATAAAAAAATGGGTCAGAATTTTTGAGCTTTGGAGTGAAAACAACAAATCTAACTTAACAGGTGATAGAATGTACCAACAACGAAATTTGAGAAAATACTAGCACCAATGAATAGTTCACAGAACCATCTTTTTGATGATATCTTGTTTTCCAAATTTCGATAATCGAGTGAAAATTTATCACGATTTTCCCAAAATTGCTAAAATTGTAAAAAAAAAAGAAAAAGAAATTAGTCCCCAAGGGTTGGGTGATTTTCACCGATATGACCTTGGGGCAGCTAAACATTTTTTATTTAAAAATAAATAAATAAATAAAAAAGATTTTAGACTTTCTTCTGTAACCTTAGTTGAAGAAAAAAATCCTCAAAGATCGAGAAGGGGTTTGTTGAATCCATGCTCTAGGTATGTGCAGGATCATCATGGAAAAACAGGCCATTAAGCGGCAAAAAATTCAGAAAAATCAGAGTTAGGCAACTTGACGTAAAAATTTGAATAAGTTATCTATATTATTTCAAAAATATGTAAGAATTAAATCTGTAGAAAATTGAATGTAGTTTCTAAACTAATAGGTTTGTTTTTTTTTTTTAAAAATCTATTTGGTGAAAATTTTAAATTTCAATGAAGTGGTACTTAAATTTCAAGGAAAAAATAAGGTGTCTGTCTGACCACCCTAACCATAATAAAATGAAAATATTTTTAAAATATTTTAAATATAAGTAGAAGACTCATGCCCCAATGTGATGCATTTTTTTTTGTAATTTCTTTCCAAGTAAATAATTAATTATGATTTTTTATTACAACTTTAAAAAATATAAAAACTTGTATGTCTGACAACCTTAACTTGGTCAAAACTTCATGAAATTGAATTTTTATTTTTTTAATCCTATAGTATGTGAGCATATAATGTGACACATTTTTTGGATTCAAAAAAATTGATACCGTTCAATAGAAAATGAATAATAATTACTTATTAAATTCAAAGTAAAGCATAATTTATATCGATGTAAAGCTAAGAATCTCCTTTAAGGACCCTTTTCATTTCATCAATTTTGGGTAAAAAAATAGTTGTCAGCCACATACCCAGCATATTGCCACTTTTTATCCCATCATGATCCTCCACATACCCCTCTAATACCATGTTAGAATTTTGAATAAACACAAGACACAAAATCAAACCATGAACAAAAAATATTTCACATAAGAGAGAGGCAAGTTCAATAATTTTCTATATCATGAACAAGAAAAACTCATAGAATGAACTTCAATAATCTTCAAAGAAATTGAGAGAATAATACAATAAGGGTGAGTGCTTTATAGGAGCAACCCTAAACGATAAATGTATTAGATCATGAAAAGTGTTGTCATCCTTTGTGATGAGATAAAATGATCTAATAAAATCTCACTCTAGTTAAAGTGGATGAAATGAATTATACTAATAATCAATTAAATATTAATTAATTATTAGTTAATGCATGATTAACAATTTTCCCCTCTTTGAGATAGTGTTTTGAAGTAGAATTATTTCAAATAAAAATAAAAATAGTTTTATTTGGGAAGGAATTGTTAGATCAGGGAATATGTCCTAATAATTTTAAGAGTGGATAGGAGGAATGATGTTCCTTTTAGAGGATAGGTGGATTAGGATAAGTGTGCTCTTGAAATGGTTAAAAATATGTAAGATAGATGGGAAGAGAATGGAATATGATATAATAAAATAGGGTAAGGGATGAATGATGAAGGATGAAGGTATAAGAGATGAAGTGTCAGTGGATGAATACCTCATTATGATACATGGGATTGAGCACATTTTATTTGATATTACATAGGAAATTATGCACCAAGCTATAAAATAGTAGGTTGATTATGTGTATCATGCATAACTAATAATAGAAAGCAGCTATATACCATAAAGATCCATGATATGGAAAGCCATGATACTATTGTGGTAGGTAAGCTACAAGGACTGATATAGATAGAAGATAAAAAATGAAAAAAAAAAGAAAGAAACCATACAAAAAATGATTCAAACAAAAACATGTTGCTTCTCATGTCAAGTTGAAAAGCTAAAATTAAGGGATTAAGTATGGAGGGTGTTGTTGATATGTGAATGATATATCTTTCAAAGAACATGAGGATTATAAATGATATATAATTATAGAGTGATAATGATTATTCTAGTGAAGGCTTGTAGCAAGGTTACAAACAAGACTAAGGATACAATTAGATGATTTTCTTAGATAACTTAACTAGATTGCATGGATTAATGTTTTCTATGATATTGGATAGCTAGGGTTATTAGACTACTATGAGTTTTGTATTGATTAAGGGGATTACATTGGATTTTATGGAGGTATCATGTAGCTTTATACCAATGACAAGGGAAAATACACATTGAGATATAAGGGATTTGAAAGAGTGCATGAAAAATAGATTAAGGATTCATGGCATATGGATGGATGGAGGACACTTGAGTATCTAGAGAGTATTTAATATAGCATCAATGGATATGATATAATGATTGGAAGATATCGAGGCAAAAATGACCTTAATGTTTGGTAGGGCTAAAGGTGAGGTGTTCCAAAAGTCTCTAGTAAAATAATGCTTAGGGTAAAATTGGAATGAGGGGATGAATTTAAGGAGGTAGAATTGGCGATATCCTAATGGTTGAATTTTTTCAAAGATTTGTGAACATGGATGATATGCAAGAGGGATGAATTATAGAGAAAGTAAGGTTTGTATTGTTGAAAGAATGTGTGGATTTTTTATATTTTACTTATTAGGATAAAAAAGAGGAGGGTGGAAGGACTAGGAAGGATGGGGTATGAGGGGTAGACATGTATATAATGTATATGCAGAGGGGATGAATGGGAGAGAAGGAGGTAGATAAAATGAAGTGGATGAAACTTTCTCCCAACTAGGTAGAGTGTAAGTGGAAGAGGGGCTTATACATGAAGATATTTGTTACATTTTCATCATGGTACCTTCCAAAGATATTTATTTTCCATATTTTAATGATTAGACAAAATATTTATCTTTACTTATTTTAAAAAGAAATGGTTTTTAATTTTTCATTTTTTGGATAGGGTAGATGAAGGTGGATGAGGATGGAATATAAGGAGTTGGATAGATGATAAATGGATGTCAAAAATAGGATGAGGTAGTTGGATGGGTAAATTACTCAAGAACCTCTTTCCATATGAAGGTGATAAGAGATCATTCAAAATAACCACTACATATTTGGAAAAATAAATTGGGTTGGAAGGTAAGCTTATCCAAAGGAAATGAATGGTCTCATCAAAATTAGGATGAGAGGGGATGTTGCTAGCTAAAATGGAGTGGAAGGAAGGGTGGATAAATAGATTATGTGAAGGAATAGATTAAAAGGATGTGATAGGGTAGAAGGAGGAGGTTCAATGGTAGATGGGATACTATAATATATGTGTATGAAGGGATGAGGCAATGGAAATATGAAAAAATATTATTAGGACCAACATTGGCACACACCTTAATATACTTTTAAGGTTTGGATTAGGAGTGGATTATGGATTTGGGGATTTAGATTGGGGGCTGTTGATAATGGATTTTGAGATGTAATGATCCAAAATGGATTTAGGAGATAAGGGAGGACTTAGGATAGTGTATTTTTGGACACATGGGTCCAAAACATAAAAAGATATGGAAGATTCATAAATGGGGGATCAGGGGATTTAGGGCTAGAATAAGATTTTGGAGTAGCATATTTGGATGCTAATTTAGATTTTGCATTTGGATGCATTTAATAATTCAGGATTCACATATTTTTTATTTTATTTTATTCTTTGTGTGTCATTTTGGTCTTTTCAATTTATTTATATTTAGGATTATATTTTTCTTTTCTTTTGCATGTCAATTTATTGTGACATAGAGATCCCTATAATTTTGTAGATTCTTCACTTTATATATTTTTTCTTTTCCATCTAAATTTATTCCAAAGTAAATGATATTGGTGTGTGAGGATGTATTTAGATAGTGCATGGAAGGAGTGATGGAGGGAACATGTTCGAAGGGGTAGAAGAATGTGTTCATTTGTTGATCCTAATTGGGGATTGTGAATGATAGAGTAGGATTTGGGATGATGAATATTGGAATGCAAGGACCCAAAATGGGAAGATGGGGGACATGATTGTGGGACATAAGGGCCAAAAATTGGTTTAGTAGATGGAGGAGGTGTTGGATAAGATGGGGAAAGGATAGTGATAGTATTTTTGGATTGGTATGATGGAGGAGGGGGAATGATAGTAATTTTTTGGGAAATCAAAGAGAGGCACCTATTATGGGTTTGGAAGAATATTTTTTAGTATAAACATCTATGTTGTACAAAAAAAATTGTATTTTGTTCCTTGGAATGTGTAACATAGACCTTAAAATTATGGATTTTATTTGACATGAATGGGTTCCAATATGTCTTGATCATGAAGTCCTACTCCTTTCCCTTAATGGTTCATACTTTGGAGAATTAGATTTACAACATAAATCTGGTTGTTTTGGAAACATGATGTGCATTAAATTTGAGGTGAGGGTGGAAGATGGATAATTGTTTCTCTTTTGGAGCAAGAGTACCACCATAGGTAATGGTGATAGGATCAAGATGATAGGGTGATGGTTTAGGAATTTTTGGGGTAAGAGGTTGTAGGGGATCATAAAAGTTATTGGAGGGTATATTAGTATCTTAATTTATATGGGGATAGGTTTTGACCTAATTTATAATAATCTCTCGGCATATTTAGATTAGCTTTGATGGTGCAATGAGAGAGGAGTGTTTAACATATCTTGTATGGATAGACTCATTGGATTTGGTAGATGGACGAATGGGGGATTCATGATGTTCATGGATTTTTAATTGGGTGGTTTCAATGGGGTTGATGGAGTGAGGACGTTCTTAGGAATGAAAAGTTGTGGGTGGGTGATGGAATCATCAATAACATCCTTGGATGGTTTTGGATTAGTGGGCTTGCATGAATCCATAATTTCATGATTTTAGTTTATTCCTTGGAAAGGTGACTAATATATATGAATTTAGGTGCAATTAGGTAGCCTTTTCTAGTCAATTATTGGTTAAGAGATGTTTTATCATGGATGGGTAAGTGATGGAATTTTGGGGTAAGCTTGTTTCCAATTTTGATGTCATCAATGAGGTTAATTATATACTCATCTTAATCAACAAAAAATACTGTCAGAAGTTTGAATATTTTTAGGATTGTTGTAATTATGTCATAAATTTTAAATATTTTTGGGATCCTTGTAATGAGAAAAATCAGAAAAAATGGATTCATGATGATGAGTTGGAATGACCTGACTTTGGTTGACTTGATGACTTAAATTTTTAAGGTTTGGAGCTCAAGATTTTCTTTGATCTCAAAATGGAAATTTTTTATTTAACGAGGTTGGGAAACTTAATTTTGATGGATAAGCTAGGTGAAATCAAGGTCAATGATGCATGACACTTGATACTAGATGGGTTGTATTTATTTAGTAAAATCAAGGTGAAAGATGCATGACACTTGATTGATTGGTTGGATTTGATTCTAGATGGAATTAATGGTCTATAGAGTGGATATGCCATATAATGGTGTCTATGCACTATAGTATGGTGTATTTATGCACTAATATATGAAAATATACCTTAACAAAAATGTTGAAGTGTGGTAGATACAATCCTTTGGGGTGTGGATGTGAATTGATTTTCAATTTTGGATATGTTAATTAAGTGTAGAAACACTAAATAAGGATTATGAAAATGCTAAAATATATTGTAGATGTGTTATTATATGGTTTCAATTTGATTTTTAAGATTTGGACCTAGGACCTTAGATGATGATTTTGAGAAGGAATATTGGATGGATTTGAATAACAAGCTTGATTATGAATTATAAGAAAGTATTGATTTAGGATTTTGATGGATATAATTATGGAAGGATGAAGGGTTGGATAGGAAATGGGTAGAGGAAAAATACACTGGAAGATGATTTTATTAGATTTTATTATATACTTAAGAAATGCTAAGTTCCTAGGCAAGGATCATTTGATTAACTAGTTGATATAGGCTAAATTATTAAGCATGCATTGATTGGGTGATTTTATTTGATTAAAGTTGTAATTAATGTTGAGTGTTGATTTTTATTTTGAGATGGTTGATTGGATGAAAGTGATGAGATGGATGGGAATGATTAAGGATTAAATATAGTTTTATTTTAAGGGATTTGATTAAATATGCATAAAATAATATTAGGGATTTGGATTAGAGCTCAAGTCCTTGAAAATATGAATGATGGTTTGGATTAGAATTATGATGATTATAACATATTAGAGGAATTATTAGAGTGGACTAGAGGAATTCTTAGATGGATGGGTTAGCATATCTTTGATTGGGATTTATAATTTAGTTTGGATAATTAATGTAATATAATTTGAATTGGATTTGATTGGGAGGGTTCAACTTTGATAATATTTGAAAATAATCACTTTCAATCAACACTCAAATGCATGCACATTATTTTGGAATTTAAGGATTTAAATTAAATGGGGTGTAAAAGTCTTGGAAATGAATACATTTAAAGAATGAACACAACCTATGATTATTTAGGTGGATGTAGCAATACTTTTTGGCCTACATATATACTACTTTTGAGGACTAGATAGCCTAAACCCCTTACCCCAACCTAACAATTATATAAATTATGAATTAATATATATGGCCTATAACTATCATGACCTACTAGGTATGATGTGAGTAACTTCCTCAGGTGATCCAATTCTAGTGCACTACAAGAAACAATGGTCAATAGATCTTAGAATATGATCAAACAACAACTACTAGGTACATCCTTTATATAATACAAGGGTATGTGTGGAAAATTTCTATAGATGAAAGGGAGATCTATTAAATAGTTGGGAGAAGAGAGTAAAACACCCTTCTCATTCACTTATTCAAGATATAAAATAATTGGTGGCTTAGTTTTAATGATTAGATTTCACTTCCATGAGGTGTTTCTTTCAATTTATACCTTTTTTTTTGTACTCCAATAGGATGATATAGTTGGGTCCATCCCATGTGATTAAATATCTAGGTAGGACCCCTAGAAGGATTATCTAATCAATTTTCAAGTCACCCAAGATTACATGAAGCATCTAGCTTGGGAGATAATACATGATTAGAATCTTTGAGATAAATATGATTAAATAAAATAGATGAACTTAATATTTTGAACTCCATGATCACCCAAAGGTGTGAAGAGAGAGCACACACTTAAATGGGCCTCAAAAGCATGGAATACAAGGTTAATTACCCTTAATAAATAAAGTGTAACTATATTAGTGATAAAAGATATGTCTTTGACTATAAATTGCAACAAAAATGTGTTAGTAGTTTAGGATTATGATTTGAAAATTCGATTTCATGTATAAGAAGATGTTGGATAATAAGGAACAATAATTAAATCGTTAGTGTAGGGGGCTAATAAATATTAAATGTAAAAAATATCATAAAATTATGTTACCTAGTTAAAGCCACTAAAATAGGTGTAGATCAATTGATTTATGTTCTAGACCTACCAAACTATGATTAGGCCCAAAAAAGAGCCTCAAACCAATAAAAATTAATGTAAAAAAAATAAAATTCCTTAGGGGAATTACTATGTAGACATTGGGATACATTAATTCATCATTATCTATCAAAATTAGAGAGAAAAAAGTGTGAACAGACCATGAAAATGAGATAGAGAAATTAATTCATGATTTTTCCACTTTAGTTGTGGATACACCACTATATGTTATAGACCTACTAAAATGAGATTAGGGCCAAAATAACCTTGTCAAAACCTATACAAAATAGAGTTACCTGAGGAAAAAATAAGTTTTAGGATAACAAATAAACCCTTAGGATCACGTTTTCCTACAAAAAACTAGATTACAGACCAAAAATTCTTGATAAAGTGACCAAAAAGATTATTTCTTGTGAGACCTTATCAAGCTTCTAGGATCAAAGTAGAGGCATTGATCATATGCAAGGCCATTGAAGCACCTTTTAGGGCTATAAATCTATGAAAAAGTATAGAGGACTTCCCTTGTGTGTTGTATAACTTTTTTAGGTTTTGTAGATACATTGAAACTTAGAGTATATAAGTTTATCTAGAAATTGCAAGTGGTAAAAATTTCAAGCATCTGGAAATTATTAGAAAATGAGACAAGGCCCCACTAGGCATGCCAACAATGTGTACATAAAAAATTATAACAATACAAGAATACGTTAAACAAGACAATCTATCCTACTCAAAATATATGAAACACTTTGATTAAGCATAAGGATTAGAAAATATAGATAAATAATACAAATAAATGTCACAAAACCAACTTTTTTTGAACCAAGTTAAATATGGGTTCATGATTCTTAAAATGGCTTGGGTTGCATCCAATCTGTATACATTTGAATGGGGAATTGGATGGATAAAATTTATTTAAAGGTGTGCTGTAAGAAAATTGGACCCTTTGTTGGACATGGGAATAATTCATGATAAATTGGCTTAATGAGGCCTTGATTTAGGTGTTGTGAGACATTTTATGCATCCACACTAGGTCTTGGAACCTTGCAAATCAAACAACATGCTTCTAACCACTTCTTGTAAAGGTGTTGTAAAGTCTTGTAAGATGCTTTCATGCTTTTTTGGACCTAATAAACCTATTTCTTCCTAATTCAACATTAAAAAATGTGTTCAAAAGCATTATTACATCAATCCAAAAGATTCTTAATGTAAACTTAATGATAAAGGGTGATCCCATAATAGTGGTTTACAATTTTTGGCCAAACTGGACATTGAAATTATTATTTTTAACTAAATTTTCACATTCAGGTACCTATAGCAAATAAACCGTGAGGAATTTGAAGATGATGCAAACTAGAGCCTCATCACATTTTTTCTGTAGATTCTAAAAATATTTTTTTCAAAATTTTTGGAATCAAATTGTACTTCTTTTCCATCTCCCACAAAAACTGGTTTTCTTTCAGAAAGCAATTTTTTTAAAAAGTGACGCACATTGTACAACGCATAACCTTTTTTCCATGAAGGATAAAATTCTAATTCTTTTGAATTTAGATTTGTGACTCTGATATCTAGTACTTCCACTTGGTAAGATAGTTTTTTATTGAACATTTTCTCTTTAATCAAGTTTTGAAGTCAAACCAATTACAATTCAGACATAGCATGACTGTATAACGCGTAAATTTTTTTGTATATATCAAAATTCAATTTCTTTTTTGTTGTATCAAGGACTTCAATATCTAGTGCACTCATATTTTTCAATTGTTTTTTTGATAATTTGCTATTTTTCCACATGTGCAGAATAGAGACCTTCATTTTCGATGAAAAACCTATGTTTAATAAAACTAAAAAAACAAATACATAATACAACCAAAACATATTCAAATTATATTCGTTCGATAGCTCATTCTGAGGACTACCTGATTCTAGTTAGGTTTGTGAATATTCCTCCATTTTCATCCTCAACCCAAGCTTCAAAGCATAAAAAATTAGGTTTTTTTGTGAACAAGGTCAAAAATCAAGGAAAAGGGGGGTTCAAGCAAACTAGGGTTCTAGCAAACCCTGGTTCATTCAAACCCCCTTCAATATGCATTTTTCTTTTATTTTTTGGGTGGGAAATGTGGGCCCAGTAATTAATGGGTTTAGTTGAACCTGAGTTCAGTCGAACCCCTTTTTGGTTCAGTTGAACTTCCAGGTTCATTTGAACCCCTAAAACCAATTTTTTTTCCATGGGGTCATTTTTTCTCAGTTTTCCTTCCTCCATCAAATTGTAAACCACTATTTTGGCTTCACCCTAAACTAGTGTTGTAGTGTGATTTACGCATTCACATTGGTTCTTGTGCATTTCCTGGTTATGTGGACCTAATTTTACTGTTGTAAATTTTACTTAATCACACTTTCACATTGACTTATGTGTCCCAAGCCCTATCCAAAATTGATATCAGCATTAATAGTCCTCTATCAACCCATATTGTGCATCCTAAGGCTTTAATTGATCAAATTCTTGACAAGATTGCAATGTAGACCTTATTTTCTAATTCCTTGGCTTCTTAGGTGTTAGAATGGCCCCTGTGGGACCCAGTCGCCATGCATGGTGAATCAATCCCATCCAGGTGGGACCCATTCACCATGTGTGGTGAATGAGTCCTATTTGGCCCCCATTTTGACGCTTGAGTGGGAAAAATTGAAATTTAAAGTTTATTTTCACTACATGTTGGTGTGCGATGAGGTATAATCGGGCACTAAGGCACAATTGACTATAAATAATCATTTTTATCCTAATTTTACAACCAACAACATACAACAACATCTATCCTCTCATTCTTACATCCATTATCATTATTTTATCTTCTATCTTCTAATCCAAGTCAAGCAACTTAGAGTTTCTCCATTAGAAGTCTTCAAGTTAGCATTATAAAGCATTCAAGGGCTGAATCTTCATGTATTACTGCAGACTTACAAGATAAATAATCATTTCAAGGTAATCTATTTCATTGTTACATGTTTCATTCCTTTATTTCATCAATTTAGTTTAATTACCTAAACAGAAACAGGGTTTGAACAAGGCAAACCCCCATGCCTTAACAATCAACAATTTATCTTTCTTGTTTTGTTTGTATGTAGATTTAAATCCTTTGGAAGCTTGAGAATCATTGAATATTGTATTTAAAATTCATTCAAGTCTTCTTCGCTTCATTCAAGCCAAAATCTCAAGGAAAAGTCATTTTTAGACCCGATTCCGACATAATCTAAAGCGAACACCTCTAGAAGGTGGAATTGTATATCTAAAACTACAGAATCATCCCCTAAATTTTCAGATCCCTAAAGGAGGAATGATTCACCAAGCATGGAGAATTAGTCCCATTACTGGGTCTGACAAAGTGTTTTTCTCAAAAATCAGTTCTTCGTAATCAAAACCCTGTTTCTGGGAGAATTCATCAAAACAGGGACTAATTCGCCATAGATGGTGAATGAGTCATGTCAGGCTTGAGGAACATCATCAATCAACATTCCAGACATTCCAGATTCATCACATTTTTCCCAAGTGTGCTTTGATTTCATCCATCTCTTTTTGTTCTGCATATTTCATCCATTTAGCAATACATAGTGTGTTTTCAAACTAGTTGTAATTACACTTTTGCATTCATTTTCAGCCATCTAGATTAGTCCATTGCATTTAGTTAAGTTAATTTACATCATATCACATTGCATACATCCTAATTTGAGTGTTACATAAGCATTTTTGGATCTAATCTCTCTCCTTTTGGGTGAAAAACCCTATAAGAGTTAGAGAGTACATTAGGTCCAAAAATCTATGTCACCAAAGGATTGAAAGGGTTCTCGTTTCTTTAGAGGCTTGGAAGGATGAGGAGAATAGAAATGTCTCCATTTCTTTGGAACATGGGAAGGATGCATTTATTAAATTAAAATAAATGGTTGAGGATTCTCTTAGAAGAAGTGGATAGACAAGATTGAAAGGGTAGTTTGGAGTACCTTGTGGGTATGGGTGGATCTTTGACCCATGTGATATAATTTACCAAGACCCATGTCACACTTACAAAGTTCCATTCCTATGTGTACTTCTAGAGGATGTGGATGATTTCAATAGAATAATGAGGGTTAGGATTGTGCAAGTGGGGGATTAGTTGGTTAATTGGTTTTCACCCACTTACTGAATAGTGTATGGAAAATGGGGATTAAATAAATATGTATATTTATGTAATTTTTAGATGAGGATGGGGAACTTAGATAAATAAATATTTGGATTTATTTATCTAAGGTTTTACTATAGAAGAGGGATGAGAAATGACACAAAGGTTGGGAAAAGGGTTAGAGAAATAGTGATGAATAGTAGATGACTAGTGATTTTAATAATTAATCAATAAAATATTATTTAATGAATAATGGGATGAAAATTAGATAATTAATTATATGGCTATCAATTTTTTCAATCATTAATACATGTTCAACGATAAGTGATGGGCTAAAATGACTATATTTCAATTATAGGTGTCTACACAAAACCTTTTTGTAAGATGAAATATTTGGCATAACTCATCTATGTTTATGTGTTGAGACTTTAATGTGTGGGAAAAAAATTAAAATTAGTTTTGAGTTAGACTTAGGAGTGGGTAGTTCCCTTGGTTTATAGTGTACTTAAAGAGAGTATCAGAAACATCAAATTGAGGGGTATAAATTAAATTAGGGGTGTTTATTAGTAGCCTATAATTGTACGTGCTATGAAATTATTTAATTAAGTAAATACCCCACAATTAAAGTATTTGTTTACTTCTTTAGTTTTTCATTCAATGTTGTGCTTCAAAAGGATATCTATAGACATAGTGGTTGTGCATGGGAATTTTTATTTTGGTTGGGAAACTAGTGAGCATAAGTTTTAAGGGGTTTACTTGAGTATTCAAGTGAATGAATGTGTGTCACATGGGTCTAGAGTGGAAATTTTGGTAGGCCTACCATAACATACATTGTGGGGCTCAAATAAGTCTTTAAGAATTCTTAGTAAATGTTTATATAAAATTGTGATTATTTCCCATTCTAAATAAAAAGATGACCCAACTAAAAGTGGGAAACTATTGATATCATTATTTTGATGTCCCTATTTTTTATCATAATATGATTAATAATAGTTATTAATTAGAAACCAAACCTGAAAATATTTAATTTTCTTGAGGAAACCTTATGGTTTTCAATATGTATAATAGTTGAAATAAGAGTCTTTCCAAAATTAAAAAATGAAGGAATTTATGTAAAGGGGGAATTTATTATGATAAAAAGGATATCCTTGGGTGATCATCTTTAGTAAGGTATAGTGATAACTTTAAGAAACCCCCCTCAAAAAAAGATATAAAATCTTGGAAAATCTTTCAATTTTTTGGGAAAAAATATTAATTTCTATTGGTGAATATTTCCTTTTTTTTTAAAACTTAATTTTATTGGTAACTTTTTTACATCAATAAAATTTTGTAGAAAATATTGGAGAATCTTATAAAATAATAGGAAAATCCATTAATATGATGGTGAATACTTCCAATCTAAAAAAATATATTCTTATGGAAAATTAGGGGCCCGAGGGTGGAAATTATCAATGGGCTTAAGGGTAAACTATAATATTTACATTTCACCACTAATTTAAAAAATAATCTAACAATACTCATTGTATTTCATGATTTAAAATATACCTATGATCTATAATGCTCATGGGGCATAAAAATTCTTTTGGATCATTGATATTAGAAGATCAACAATCTAAAAGCTATCTCAAGCCCCATAAGAATTACAGATCATGAGTGGATTTTACCTTGTAGAATACAATGAGGGCCATTAGATTATATTATAAATCAAATGGAAACTAAATATCAGAACTTAAAGGAACTTCTTAGAAACTAATAATTGTGATACACTATTGGTGAATTAATATATATTTCTACTATAACTTATAAAATTTAGGCGAATGTGTTCTAATCATGTATCAAATATTGTAGCAAATTTTTGAGTTAAAAATTATAATAAAATAAATTCTTTGACGATTTATATAAGACTAAATTAAAATTTTGTAAAAATGTGGCGATTCAATCCACTTTTCTACTCAAACTATTAGCCAATTGGTGAATATTATCCATTAAAAAAAAAACTGGTAAGAAAATGATAAGTTAAAAATTTATAGAGGGAATACCAAATTTGGAAATTATGTCTTTGATTACAAGAGCTAGATAAATATTTATTCGATATCAAATAGAGGTCATGTGTTTTATTTAACTATTTGAGAAGTGTTCTTGTGGTGTCCCATAGTAGTAGGATTTAAAATCTCTATAGAGATGATGAAATAATTTTTTAGGATGATTTCCCAAAAAATCAAGGTGGCAATCAAGCCCTAAAATTTAGCTTTTGGTATTGATATAATGCGGTTTCATGTAATATGAGGTTTTATAGAATTAATCTCCTTCTCTATAATCTAATTGAGTTTTATTTTAATTTGTAGTATGATATTTAATGCATGCATAGAGTGGTTGTTATTATGAATCTACTAAAGACATAACTGAAGTAAGAATCTGATCTGAATAGGTATAGAGAAATTTTATAGGTTTCATGTGAACATGTAAATTAACTTAAGAATTGATAGACTACATATATAGCTTCTATTGATGAAGACAAGGCTTACTCAATTTGTAGTATAAATACAAGTTAGAGTATCATGTGACTTGATTTTTCTAGGGTATCAATCTTATAATTCAAACTATATTTATTATGCTTCTCATGTCTTAGAAGTCTAGATAAGGTGATTCCATGTAGAAGATATTCTGCATCCCCTATATATTCATATTGTTATTTGAG
The DNA here is from genome assembly GCA_007258455.2 of Sequoia sempervirens. Taxonomy (NCBI): domain Eukaryota; kingdom Viridiplantae; phylum Streptophyta; class Pinopsida; order Cupressales; family Cupressaceae; genus Sequoia; species Sequoia sempervirens. Next base: position 219,015,341 of record VDFB02252616.1, on the reverse strand, counting down.
ATATTCCAAGGTATTGGTAACATCTCTAAAGCTACACTTGATACTTTATTTTTGTATTCAATTAGTGCAGTGTCACATCATTTATTTTAAATTATCTACAAATATTTTGATTACTCTATTTAATACAACATATGGATTACTTTTTCTCATAAATGGATTATTGAAGTATGTTTGGTTGTGCAAGTTTTTGGGTAGATTTAGAGGTACATTTGTGTTGGTGTTTTTTCTAGTGCACTTAAAGGAACTTCTAAGAAATAGCCCATTCCTATAGTCAAAACTCCTGAAAATGATTGGCCAACTGACAAGATCTAGTCAGAGACTAAGATCTTCTACACTTCAAGCTCTGTGGGACCTAGGAGGGTGTTCCTATTGGTGTTCATTGATATTGTACTTGATAGAACACATCATTTTCACAAATCATTTTAACTAAAAGTAAAATATGCAAAACTTACTATGAAATTGGCTTGTTTCTAAGTATCTTGCTACCATTTCAACAAATGCTATCCCACATAACAATTAACATAAAATTTGTGTAAAGATTTAAGAAATTTTTAAAGTAAATTCAAACTCTAACTCTAGACCAGCTACCATACAACAATTTGATCAACCCATTAGATTGATCTTTCAGGAAATAGATTAGTTCCTTATTGAATTGGGCTATGGAGTCACACAAACAATAATCAGTAATACAAAAAATGACTAAATTTTAATGAAATGGACTACCCCATAATAGCTTTGCATTATTGAGCTCATAATTTTTTGATACACAACTGCTTATCAAATCCCCAACAAATGATTATAAATCTATGACTCCATTTGAGCAATTAATTGATTACTTGAATCAAAGCATAAAATAGAGACATACTTTCAAATTGACATTCAAAAGAAGAATGAAAACATTATTAACAATTCCATACAAGATTTACTCAGATCCACATAAGGAGAGAAAATGCATCAGAACTAGACTTTTGTTTATATTCATGAGTCAAATCTACATAACAATTTAAGACAATATGTATATATTCTTCCAAAGAGCTCAAAATAGACACCTTATTCTATTCCTATCGTAAAATTCATATACACCTAACCTAGACCTAACCAATTTTTTTTTATCTATTTTCTCTTCTCCTCCCTCTGCAAGTGAGCCTTGATTTTCCTTTTATATGACAAGGGAGCAACAAGCTTCAGGCTCACATGTAATTTCACTACATATTTTCGTTTCATCAAAATTTCACCTGCATTTCACTTGCATTTCAAAACCCCCACATGTAAAATTATGTAAAACATGGTGCATCTGGGGTAAGCCCAAAATGTAATCGCCGCCAGAGAAAGGAGATGAAAATTACCACCAAAATTCCTTTTGTTGCAATCTAAGATTTTCTAGTGCCATGTCCATGGTACACATGACCATTCCTAGTCGTTGCCAGAGGAGGAGAGGAAACCTAAGCTCCCTCCTCTTTCTTTTCTTTTCCTAACATGCTTCCACTATGTCTGCTAGGGTTTTTGACTGCCAGCAGAAGAACATATATCACTTCCTCATCAGAGGGAAGACCATCATTCAAAAGAGCTAAATATTGACAATAGTCAGAGTTGGTTTCAGTTTTAGAGGGGCTGCTCGTAAGATCAATAGGCGAATGTTGATGTCCATAAGAATTGGGCCCATATCTTATTTTCTTCTATGTTCCCATGGGAGACTACAATGGGCTCTTTCCTTTATCATCCACTCTTCCTGCAACATCACCCTTGAATTGTATCCTCCAAATGTATTAGTTAGGTATGAGTCTAGGCCTTTTAGCAGTAGTATTAGCCTCCATGGTTGGAGTAGCTTTAGGTGCATCAGAACCAGACCTCTGGGAACTCAAGTGAGCAGACCTCCTTATTGGTTTGCTCATTTTCTTCTTTGATAATTGATCATGCTACCCTTCCTTGATCAATAACTGCTAAATGTAGATGACATGAATAGAAGCTATTCCTTCTATATTTATTGCATGGAACGATGAAGATCGCAATCAATTTCTAACACACATGTGTAACCTAGGCAGTTTGTTGGAAAATGTATTATCACCATTTAATTTCCCATTTGCATGGAAATTCATAGATTATTCTTCATGATTACCAACGTTGGCATCTCCATACAAATTGAGATCAACTCAATCACTCTGCGGGATGTTAACCATTAATGTGAGCTAGCTGTATAGAGTAGAAATGGCCATCACATGTTACTTGCTAACTTCGAATGCTATCTGTCAATCTTTTTCCTTGATGGATGATCAGACAGTCAACTCTTGTTTGACCATCTTTGATTTCCAGTGGTGCTTCGCCAAAATTTTCATAGCCAATGGAGTTCTTCCATGTCGGATGACACCTTCATAGTGTGTGAGCTCCATAGTCTAAATAAGTGAGGATAGGTGTTGAGATCTCGCTAGTCATAATTTCCTTCCATTTTAATCTAGCAAGCCAGTGGGGAACGGTGGAGATCATTCCACCAAATTGATCTCGACCGCTCGTTGAAGATGTTGGGCCACAAGAGCGATAGTGGGGAGTGGGTCCCACACTGTACCTTAGACATGCGTAAGCTTCTCACAAACCTTGTTGCATTCATTTGGTTGGCACTTAACTCCTGCGGGCTAGCAAGGTACGGTCTAGATCTTCTCCCCAATCTTGGAATCTTGAAATATACGCATCAAGTAGTGTTAGCATTTAATAGATGGGACTTGGTCTAGCAGATGGTGACGCGACCACTAGGGTTAATGACTTAAGGTTTAAGTCACCAAGTTAAAATTTAAAACCTGACTTTAGGAAAAATTTGATACAGTGGGAAAAAGATAACTGGTTCTTTAGGAAAATGGGGTCAGTAAACTTATGTGCCAAGTGGCTCAAAATATCACTTAAGGGTTCAATGATTGATTGAGCAGGTCAACCTAAAATTATAACATTTGCATGCTTTTGAATAAAACCCTACTCACTTGGGGACAAGGGTTGAAAATGGGAACTAGGTTCATGGGAATTGAGCTAAAATTCTTTAGAATTTTATAAGCTCCATCAATTTGGATGAAAATAAAAATATCTTTATGGGATTGTAAGAGTACAATTTTTTCTCTATTATATACTAATTTATATCTAGCCAATAAACTTAGGCTAGTTGATTCTATCACCAATAAAATTGAGGAATTGATCTTTAGTATTTTATCCTTCCACCTTTTTGAATTATATTTAGACACATCACTTGTTTTGTATTGTGTTAGTTCTTTAGTAGTCAATATTTACTAGTTTGCATATCTAGTGACCTTAAAAAATGAAAAACATCATCAAAGTCTATATTTGATAATCATGTTGAATGATTAAATGTATTACTAAATTTCTAATAGATACATTTGAAAATTAATCCTAAACTAAAATAATATTTTAATAAGTCATTATTTAGAATTCATAATTGCATAAATCATTTATTTTATTTGCTTAAATGAGGTCCTTAGATCTTTGTGATAGTGAGCTATTATAATATGTTTAGTAGAAAATATTTTGGGAATTCTTGTATATGTGGTAAGGATTATTTGAAAGACTAATGTGCTACTATATTCTATTTCAATGATCTATTGTCGATATCACTATGCTTAGCATGGAAATAAAAAATATAGAGGAGTTACCATACATCCTCAAGTCTAGGTATTGTGTTCACTGATTTTAGGGTAATTGTTTTAGAATCAAAATGACCTACTATAGAATCTGATTCATTGATTGCATTTGTTATTCAATGTACATGGAATTTGTGTTGTTACAAGGATTTAGAAAAATATTAGTAAATTATGGGAGAGATCTAGGCCTCTACTTGCATTTCAAGATTAGAATGTAAGATTGAACTTGTCACAAAATCCTTCATCATATTAGGAATTTTTGGATTGATTTCTCTTTAACATAGATTTATTTATCTCATTTTTCTTATGAACATTTTGACATAATGCAAATGGTTTGATCATTTTGACTTATTATCTTGTCTTCATGTAAACCTAGGCATATACAATTAGAAGAAATTAACTTGTCTAAGAATGATAGTACACATATACTAATATAATGTAGTCAAAGTACCAAAGTGAGTACCATGATCAATGTAGAAAATATATGAACATGAATCTCCACTAAGAATTATCATTTCAACTTGATACAATTTTCCTTTTCATTTACATTCTTCCATTCACTTTTTATTTCTTTAAGCTGATATTGAAAGGAAGAAAGGTATGTGGAAATACTCCATACATTGATGCTAGTGGAAAGTGTTGTGAAAATAAATGATATTTATAATTATAAGAATGAGAAACACATATAAAACATAAAATTAATATACCATGACATGAGGGTATGCATGGGGGATACCCTTATGTGAGAAAAAAATGCATATTATAAAAGTAGAACCACTCATGTTATTTCTCAAGAACCATGATTACAATACAATCAACACTATGCTACTTATAGGAGTATTATGAACATATAATTCTAGAGTTATTTTAGTAGCATGAAAATACTTTATAATTTAACCATGTAAACTCCATCTTAAAGTACCAATAAATAGGAAAAATACAAACTAGAAATTGTGAATGGTTTAGGAAAAATATTTGCAAAGACACAAGAGGTAAAACACCCAAAGCATGGGTCCAAATTTCAATGTTCTTTTGTATTGGTCCTCTTGACTATTATTAAATTATTCCTTACAACTTTTCATGCATCATAAAATTTCATATTTGAGCTTGTAGTCCTTAATATTAAGGGGGTGTTATTTATATTCATGTCTTTCCCTAAGGGAATTTCATTAGGAAAGAGATCACAAGGTGTAAACATTGACTTTCAACCTCAATGGTGAGTCAATCAGACTTGGATCTCAGTCCTTAGGACAATAGGACATATCTAAAACTAAATTAAAATGATTTGCAATGCTCAAAATAAATGAAATATAAGACCTAATACCTAAAATGAAAATTCTTGAAAGTACAGAAACTAAAATCACAATTTGCAAGAAGAGATAAGAAGGGTTTGGACACATACAACTATCACCAAAAATTGGTTTTGAGACCTGTTGAAGGATTGGTTTTCCCCTGGGTGAATGGGTCCTACTTAGGGATTTTGAAAATACTTTTTACAGTCCTTTGATGCTAGGTTTTATCTTTTGTTTGGCATAGGTTCCACTATTGAAAAGTCAGAAATAAAGTTTTCCACCTAGTTTTTGTGCCTTGAAAATAATGATGACAACTTATGGAACAATGCAAAATTTCTCTTCAAGATATTTGTCACTTCTTCAACCTATAATTTGCGCATACACAAAGAGAAAAATTGTATTGTTTGAATGGGGGTTTACCTTAGTCAAACCCCAAGTTTGGTAGTTAAACCTTGATAGAAAGATAATGACAATGGAGAAGGAAATTGATGAATTAACACTTGATTGCTACAACTCACAAAATCTTCAATGGATTTCCTTGGAGGGCTAAAGACAAACACATCTCTCCAAGGAACTTGATCTTTCTTTTCTTGATGGATTTGGAAACTTGAAAATGCTTGGATGCTTTAGGATCAACAATGCATGTTAGCCTTCACAAGATGATATGAACATGTACATAAGCTTGAACATTATGTTAGGAACTTGAATGTTGCAATAAATCACTAATAAATTTTCCCTTGAACTCTCAATTATGCTCTTGAAAAATATATTTTCTCATAAGAATATCTTCATAAAGTGTGTTATGTTTGAATTGATAGAAGGACTATGTATTTATAGGTGTTTATCTAATTTCTCGAAAATTAGATTCCAAAAGCCAACAATTGTAAGTTGAATTTAAACCAATAAAATACCACCAAAAACATAATTAAAAATGAGTCTAAATACTTAAAGGGGACTCATTCAGCCTTGGGCGAATAGGTATTGGCCTATAAGTCTAGGACACACATGCTCCAATTTGATTTAATTATTGATTGCATTAATTAAATGTTGGTTTTCCTTTCAAAAAATGAGAATAATAAGGGTTTGGAATGCATAATTTGGAAAATTAGAAGCTTAATTAAGTCCAATAAATTAAGGGACCCAAACATAGTGTGAAATTGTAAAGGTATACAATTTCCTACACTACACAACATATTCTTTACAATAATTTGTGTATCATAAATTTTCATATTTAATAACACTCGATACTTTAGCAAAGATAGACTAGACAACAAATATAAGCTTTTGATATCCAACAAAAGATTATTACTGAAATCTAAGTGGCATAAGAAAGACAAATTTCCAAGTTGAGGTAGAATATCTCCTACAAGTCCCACTCTAGCTATGTTTAGATATGACAAGTTGTTTAGAGAGGCTAAACCGAAATGAAAAGAACTAGAGATAAAATTATAGCTCAAGTCCAAATATTCAAGATGCTTTGATTGTGACAATTGTTATATGGTAGAATCAATGTCTACATCCACACATCGAATTTAAGTTCAAAGTTACTAATATTGAGCTTAGTAATTTGTCCACCTAATTCTATTTCATCACAATGGACACCTCACACAACAATCATCTCCCTCTATTGACTTCATCATTCCATCTTTGTCAATCAAAATTGGTCTTAAAATTCAGAAGTGCTCTTGATTTGTCACAAGGACATCTATGAACAAAGCCAAAAAAAATATCGTAAAAAAAAACACGATAAAAGATAGAAAGAAATGTGTCTATTTATTAAAACACCCGTGTTTAACTTTTGCACAATTTCATTTAATATGTAAAACTATTTTCAATTTATTAATACATTTTCACATATACTTAAAAATGTAGGAAGAAAAAAACATTATTAGCCGATAGGCTACATATAGTGTGAGATTTGAGCCTGAAACAAGTCTCTACAAACCACTGTTGAGTCATCAGAAAACAAGTTTCAGCTGTCGTTTAATGGTAAACCAGCTGCCGTTTAACAGTAAAAGCCTCCAAAATCTCACTTATCACATAAAAGCAAGATAAATATTGATTTGACAACTGGATGAGAACATTCTATTTCCATTTGCAGTATTTTTTGTTGATTTGATGGCAACTTTCTTTTTTCATTTGTATTGCTTTATGTTTTAAATCTGTATGCAAATATTTCATAATCAACAATACTTAATTTCTTTAAGGAAAAAATCAAGATTTGTCTAAGTTTATTTCATTTTATTATTTAACATGTATTATTAATTGTTTAATCCATCCACATGCAAGTAGAATTTGCATGCACAAACACCTACTCTCTAACATATTAACATATATATAGTTTTCTATCGATGTAATCCTTGAACCTTCTTTAAACTACTTAAATTAAAAAAAATAAAACTTTTTGCAATATATATTTTTTTACTGTATTAAATTTTTAATCCGATTGTTTGTTCAAACCCTGCTTATCATATCTAGAAAAAATTCAATACGCTTAGTAGATATCACCATAGTCTCTATACATAGGAATCCTAAGCATAGACATTGTGCAGAGTAGGCGGAGCCGCGTGAGATATTCAACATCTTGTCTTCACTGCAAAGTGATTTTGAATGTATCAAAACATGAATTGGCAATTGACTTTCAGTAGAACGTCCAACACCCGTCCTAATTAATTGCAAAGTCAGTTCAACCGTGTCCCAGAAATGAACTGGCCACTGACTTTGAGGATAACGTCTAGCACCCGTCCCGAAAATGGAGTACATTTTGATGCAATTTCACTGGTTATAAATTCCTTACGTTTATTAGTCGTACATCACCTCAGCATGCCGTGTACAAGGAAATTGTAAACGAAAAGTTTTATGGAGACCTCATTTTCAGAACGTAACGAAAATGAAAATTACATGTATGGCCATAGACCATGATTCCTTAATCACTGGATTAATTTGGCACGGCAATTGCGGAGAAGCATGATACAATTTTCATGCTGCCCTTCACTGTCAAATATCAGTTGACTATTAATTATATTAGTTTTCATATACTTTTTGGTGTGAATGTAAAATATTGTCATTTACGTTTTGGTCTGATGATATGTTTTCTAAACGAATTTGAAATTAAATATTGTGTTTAGTAATATATTTCAACACCTCGCTTATTACAAATGTAATAATCACTTTTGTTTCATTAGTCATGACATACATCGATGGATTTAGGTATTGTGTTCAATGATTGTGCGATAATAGTTTCAGAATCAACATGATCTATTATAGAAGTTAATTTATTGATAGTCTTTCGTATGAGGTAGTTGGTATTTTTGCACTTATGGATAATAGGTTCTAGATAGACGTTAGTAGATTATTGGAGAGATCTAGCTCTCCACTTGAGTTTTGATCTTGTGATACAAGAGTGAACATGTCACAAGACCTCAACCATATTAAGATTTTGTGGATTGATTTTCCTTTATAACATGTTTTGTTGATCTCATTTTGTATATGAATATTTTGACACAATGTAAATGATTAGACTGTATTGACCTATTAGTTTGTCTCAATGTGAACTTATGTGTCTAATGTTTCATTGTTCTAAAGTTTTAACACTTTCTAGAGTTCATAAATGTGTGTATGTATGATAAAGTAGTCAACATAATGCCACACACGTATATGCAATAATAATTAATTAAGTTGTGTAACAATGATAGTACACATCTAATAAGATAATTTAATTCAAGGACCAACATAGATATCATAATCAAAGTCAAAATGAAAGAATGAACATGAATCTCCATTAAGAACCATCATTTCAATTTGATGCTCTTTGCTTTTATCTATTTACATTCTTCTATTCACTTTGCATTTCTTCAAATTGATATTGAAAGGAAGCCATGTATGTGGAAACACTTTCTAAACTAATCTTTAAAAAATTATTATGCGAATAAATGATCTTTACAATTACAAGAATGAGAAACACATATAAAACATACAAACAATATAGCATAATATGAGGCTTTATGTGAGGTTCAAGAGAAAAAATCCACTCCAAAAGTAGAATAATGTGTATTATTCAATAGCAACCATTATTACTATACAATCAACACTATGCCTCTTATTTAGAAGTATAAAAAATATAAAAAATTTGAGTGATTTTAGAAGCATAGAGATACCTACAAATTTACCCATATAAACTTCATCTCCAAGCACCAATATATAGGTAAATTACAAATTGGAAACCATGAATGATTTACGAAAATCATTTACAAATCCATAAGAGCCATGGTTCCCACATGCATGAATCCAAATTCTAATGCCCCTATTTGGTCTTAGTCCTCTTGAATATTATTAGAATATTCCTTACAACATGGCATATGTCATAAATCACCATATTGGACCACCTAAACATGAATAAGCACATAAAAAATATAAAGAAAAATCAATGCATGTGTATTTGAGGATAATGAAATAATGGTTTAAATTAGATAAAAATAAATACCTTAGAATATTCGAGATATAAAAAAGTACATAAGGCTTGAAAGCCAAAATGTAGCTCATTATTTTAGTAGTGGTTTTGGTAGTTTTTGTTAGAAAATAAGTAAATTTGATGACATTAAATTTAAAATGGTTATGAAATATGAAAAATATACCTATGTGCTCAATTTCATAGAGGTCCAACCCTTAGGCTTTGCCATCTAGGGACCAAATTTTGAACAAATAACATGCTTGTGTTACATAATGTGAGTGTGTTATGTTCATCACCTAAAAGTAAGACAAATGAGAAAAATAATAGAATTATACTCAATAATTTATTTTACACTAGAATGTAATTTTTCTATTAAATGTGTAAATTTAGAGATTTATACCTCACAAAACTAAAACTAGAATAATATGAGATAACTCTAAAAATTCAAAAAAAAATCTCATTGCATTAAATTTAATTAAACTAAAATTTCAAAAGAAATTACAATAGTACAATACCAATACAAAAATTATGCCTTTTATTATCATAAAAAATTTCACACAAGTGTTACATAAATTCTCTCTTGAAAATTCATTATACAAAGAGAAGAAAATTATATTCAAAGAAAAGAACAATGCTCCTCTGACATAGATGATTGTCACTTGTCAACTTATTTTATAATATGAAGTTGCAAACTATTTTATACTCACATAAGCACTCTTGTGAGCCCATTTTTCCAATTTCATGAGCTACTTTCATGTGATATAGAATCCCCTTGAATGACATGGGAAAGAAAACACAAAGGAAAACTCTATCTTGATTTTCCTAGCTCAACTTCATGTTATACAACTACAAGAAAAGAGATCAACATGCTCCAACAATAGCTTAATTAGGGACAACATCATCAAACACATGGGTACCAACCAAACTTGCATAATGATAATGAATTTAGGTACATCTAATGTTTTTCCAAGAAGGCGACAATGGGAAAACAATAGAAATTGGCTATTATTCAATCTCCCTATTGAGAAGGCTTTGAGATTTCATGTTCTATCCTCATTCAACCTTCATTATCATCCTTAGAAGATTCAATCCAAATGTAGATACAATAGATGATATGCTATATTAAAACATGGAATAGGAAAAAAATTCATAATTTTTCCCTAGATCATCCTACCCATGGTAGACAAGTTCTTGTTAGAGACATGTAAATCATTGCATGGATGAAAAGTAAGGCCTTTTAATATGGTTTTTAACATTAGAAGATTAAGTCTACTTTTGTTGAACTAGTTTGAAATACTTGTACAACTAAAAGAGAAAGGAGAGTTATGAAAACTAAAGAATGGGGTTCATCCCAACCCCTATCTTTCTATAGTTTTAACCAACATAGTATGAATTCATATTTGTAAAAGAAAATTGAATGCACATTACAACACTTAGAGCTTCTCTAAATATAATTCTCTAAGATACATGTCACCTTAAGAATAACTCAAATCAAGACTAATGACTTGTGCATGACATTAATGTATGTCTTGCACAATAATTTTGATCATTCTTTGAAATATATGACTCAAAAAATACGGTAAAAATTGCCACTTCTTTCTACCAATACTTAATCTCAACATTCTTGAAATGGATGTGATGGCATACTCCAAAATATATGGGCATAAAATCAAGGCATAAAAGGATAGAAAATTCTAGTTAATCTTTCTTCTCACACCTATATGTCCATTCCTTGAATTATTCATCAAATGACCACATTGTATCCATGATATATTCATAATTTTATTGATATTTATCATGTATATAGAATCTAATAATATCCTTAATACTTTGATAGATCCATTCATTCCACTTTCAAGAGTGGTGGTTTTTTGCACCTAACACATGATCAATAAATGACTAATTTCCTAACCCTAGAGAATTGGGCTCAAATAGAGAGCAATCAAAATTTCAAAATTATTTTTCTAGAATTTTATTTATTTTTATTGGCCATTGGGATATATTATGTCTAGAAACAAAATATTGAGGCATGTTGGATAAATTTAAAAATTCACAATAACAGGAATCTAACTAGCAAGACTAAACACCTTTCACAAGACAGATGCAATATAAATAATTACTATGTTTCCAGGAAATAATGAATGAAGAATTCAAAATATTACAAAAAAAATATGGACTTGCTATATATAGGAAATGATAAAATCCTAGATGAAACCGTAGGATAAACTACTTGATATGAAAATTGTATTAATCAAATGATATGAAACATAAAAAATAAATGACTCAATTATAATTAAGTAACCATGTGTGAATGTCATAAAGTAAAATTACTTAGGTAAATATCATGTTCACACTAGTTACAACCACTTAATTTAAACTTAAGGAGAATGATAAAATGTAAAAATATTGAAGAATAGGTTATGACTACAAGTCCATGTTAGGTACACACATAAAAATAAATCTCTCATATATAAAGTAAAGGAGAAAAAATCATAGGGAAAAAACCCTCTCCAAAAGAGAAAAATAAATAAAAAGTGAAGAAAGGATTCAACATGACCCTTCAAAAACTAGTTCCATTGATACAAAAAATGTCTCGTTAGGAGATAAAACATGTGTAGAAAAAATAAGCCTTTAAAAATTCTACTTGAAGTGTAGGAAATGAAGATGAACATAAACACCATTGAAACATGAAGAATATGCAAATAATTACAAAAAATAATAAATGTTATAGTCTTGAATCTATAGAACGTCGTCTAGAAATAGGATAAAAATTATGATCAAAGAGACCCAATTCTACATGAATGATCCCAACAATGCTAATCAAATTTATATGAATAAATGACAATCAATATTATAATTTGATAGTAAAAATATTGATGAAATATAAATTTTTATGCGTTGTTGAACACTTTTAGACACTATGAGGGGGGGTTGAATCATTCTACACAAAACATAACCCCTTGAAAAACTTGAAAATTTTAGCACAACTCAAGCTCCTTTAGCAAATAAAGATAGAACTTTAAGGAAAGAAGTAACAAAGAATAATATGGCAATTTAAATCTTTAACACCTTCAACAAAATTCACCAATGAAAGATATAGCAGTAATCAGATTAGCAACAAAGAGAAAGAGATGGCGAACATACACATGCACAAAGAGACACCAAATTTACATGGAAAACTTGATGAGGGAAAAACCACAGTGAGAGTTAACTCACAATATAAGGCTCACTACCAAAATACTTGAAAGAAGGCTTATTGTCTTAGAGAAAGCTACAAAAATGACTTGCAACACTGAAGTATCAACCAACTCTAGGAGAAAGATACATGGAATTGATGATATTAACTATCTTAGAGTAGGATACAAAATATTTTTAAGAGAATCACAAAGATTGCTAAGACAACTCTATGTTGACTAAAGCATTCAAGCTCAATTTATCTTTCCTTTCACATTCTTTAGAACTATCTCTACTAGATATTCAATACAACTTGTACACACACTTTTTCACACTTGTAAACTACTCCATCATATTGCATCTAAAATTATCTTGCATTTATATATCCATCACAACACTTTAATTCTTCAATTAGGTCATCCAAAAAGAGAATTAACAATTAATTCAATTGGTCAGCCACCAAAGCATAATACAGTCCTATCCCAAGGATAGAGAGGACCAAAAATAGTCTTAACACTTCTTTCAATGTGGTCCAAAATGATTTATGCACAAATGCACATCAACCTAATTCAACAAGGAAATGTGTAGATGAGATATTGAAGCACATAACCAGTCATCCTATAAACACTCTTTCAAATGAATTTTCTTGATGTGGCTCTGAGTAGGATAGGTTAGGACCCAAATCTATCATGACACATCTACCATTGTTCGCATAGCTCCCAAGCACATGGCCCAAGTAAAGGAACAAGCCCAACCCCCAAATTCTCTTAGAGATACTCAAAATTATCGTTTGGAAGAACCTTTGTGAAAATGTCAACAATCTGATCCTTAGTAGAAACATACTCCAAGTTCACCTCATTCTCAAAAAAATTCTCTCTCAATATGTGATACCAAATTGAGATATGTTTTGTTCTTGAATGAATTACCAGATTCTTTGAAATATTGATTGCACTTGTATTGTTACACATGATAGAAATAATTCCATCATATGAAACTTTGATATCCTTCAATGTTTGCTTCATCCACAACACCTATGTACAACATGATGTTGCGGCAATATATTTTTCTTATGTAGTAGATTATGACACTGAATCCTACTTCTTACTTTTCCATAAAACCAACCTTCTTCCAAGAAAGAAAGCACCACCACTTGTACTTTTCCTATCATCTGTACATGCAACCAAATTTGCATTTTTATATACACTCAAGGAGAATTTAGTATTTTTAGGATACCACAAATCATAATCTAGAGTTCCCTTCAAATATTTGAATATCCTCTTCACTATTGTAGCATGAGATTCTCTAGGATCTTCTTGAAATCTAGCCACAAGATAAATTGAATTCATGATATCTAGTCTAGTAGTAATAAGGTATAATAGTCCACCAATCATTGGTCTATACTTACTCTAATCTATCTTAGGATATTCATCTTTCTTGCTCAACTTACAACTAGTAACCATAGGAGTACATACTAGTTTAGAGTCATGAATTCCAAACTTCTTCAATATTTCCTTAGCATACTTAGATTGTGATATGAATATACCTTTCTTTGATTGATTGATGTACAAACCACTTGGGAAAAAATTCATCTCCCCACACATTGACATCTCACATTCTTTTTGCATTTCCTCTACAGACCTTTTGCACATACCTTCATTTCCTTCGAAGATTATTTCATCAACATATACTACCTGTAGTGTAGAAAAATTTATCCCTTTATATTTTCACACTTGTTTGGGCCCTCCTTAGTAAAATTGGGCTTCTTTATGCCCTTTTTGGTCCTATTTTGTATCTACAAGCCTTATTTAATGCATCTTTCCAAGGATAATCCTGACATATATCAAATGACTACTCATAATTTAATGATTTTGGTTTGTACGACCTAGATTTAGTGATTTGGAAGTCATACGCCAACTTGGGCATATGGGTCCCACCTAAGTTTTGGGGCCTAAACCTAAATTTAACATAAAACTAAACATTTCTTGAAATTTACGTTTTGAGCTTTTCCTACTATGACTCATATGCCCCAAATGGCATATGAGTCCCGCTTAGCTTGGACCTAATTTTGAATTCAATTCTTGGTTGGATTTTATTCTCCTAGATGTGATGTCGACTTGTAGTGTTGTACTTTTAGGAAATTTGGCATAAACAAGTATAAATTTACAAGGTTATTTCACATATTTTCTACTAGAAAATTTATGAGAGCATTCCTATAGAAAGTTTATGATTAAAAGAGCATTCAAGAGTGATTGTAAAGAAATTTGGAGCATTATTCAATAATCAAGCATCATGTCAAATTCATCATGCATCATGTTTGTTTTTGAGCTAACATTTGTGATATACGGTTTTATGATTCAAGCAAGCATTCAAGTCAAGATCCATATCCTTCAAGAAAGATTCAAGATCCACATTCATGCTAGCCATTACATATAATCTAATTGTAGCCTTTATTCTAAGGGTTTGGTGAGTTACAACATAGAATATTTTTTCATTCATCATTCCTTCATTCTATTTCTATTCATTTAAAGGTTTGAGTACCAAAATAGGGTTTGAATATCCACTAACAAAAAAAAAAATTCCCTCTTTGATTTATGATTTGCAGATCTAGGTTGAAGATCCATTAAAGAGAAAGATTGGAGAAAAGTTTTCAAAGTTGTCATCTACATTGCAAGATCATAGAAAGTCACCTAGAGGTTGCAATTCAATGTTTTAGACATAGAGATTTGATAGGAGAGAAGGTACATGAGAACATTAGAGGATATATGAGTTTCATATCAACCTTGATACTAGGATTAAATCATCACTTGTGGCGTATGAGTCCCAGTATACCGAATTTCAAGCATTTTCTATAGACCCAAGTTTAGTAGTTCTAGATTCTAATTTTGGCTTGAAACCCTAATCTTGTACTAAATCATCCCTACTAGCGTATGAGTCTCAGTGTGAATTAAAAGTTACATTTTTGGAAATACAAACCTTGTTATGAGCTTCTTCATTTTTCCAGGTGCCCCTCTATCCTTTCTCACTAGGTAATCCAACAATACCGATTTGCAATTTTTGGCCAACTAGACACTCAACTCATTTTTTCTAACTAAATCTTCACTTTCAGACACCTATAGCAGCTAAACTGTGAGGAATTTGAAGATGATGCAAACTAGTGATTTGTGACATTTTTTTGTAGATTCTAAATTTTTTTTTCAAAAATTTGGAATCAAATTGCACTTCTTTTTCCATCTCTTTTGAAAACTATTTTTTTCAGTAAACACCATTTTTAAGGAGTGACGTTCACCGTATAACACATAATTTTTTTTCCATAAAGGATAAAATTCTATTTTTTTTTAATTTAGATTTGTAAGTATGATATCTAGTTCTTCTAATTGGTTTCATAGTGTTTTATTGGAATATTTTTTCCTTAATCAAGTTTCGAAGTCAAATAATTACAATTCAGACATAGGCAGACTGTATAACACAACTATTTTTGTATGTATCAAAATTCAATTTTTTTTTTTGGATCAAGGACTTCAATATCTGGTGCACTCATATTTAAAAAATATATATAATCTTCTATTTTTCCACATGTACAAAACAAAGAGCTTGATTTTCGGTGAAAAACATACATTCATAAGAAATAAAAAATAAATATAATAATTAAATTAAATTAATTTAAAATTACACTTTTTTGGAAGGTTATAATAAGGACTACATACTTACAAAAAATAAATTTTAAATGAATTCATTTGATCTCCCAAAAGGTAAATCAAATGTGGTTTTTTATCATCATTTTGATAGGTGTAAAGGAGACTCCATTATAGGTATGGTTTAAAACTAGCGGGGTTTTATCCAAGGGGGCTTGGTCTAAGGTGGTTTGATCAAACCTCTTCAATTGGAATCCTTTAAAAGAAAATTTTTAAGGCTTAAATCATTATATTTTCTAAAAATATGGGATTTTAGCAAAAATCAAGATCTCTAAGAAAGTGTAAACCACTATTGTGGTAGCACCCTACTCCATTATTTTGTTTTTCAATTTCTTATCTTGAGTTACATAGTTAGGTTTACATATCATTGCATTTTTTCTTTCCAAGCCCTTTCTTGGTAGTGAACCCCTTTATTGTCTTCAATCACACCCTTAGGACACCTTATTATAGATCTCTTTCCCTCATTCCATCCCTAGATTGAGATATCTAATGTTTTCTTGAGTGAAACTTATAAGAAATTGGTTGTTCTATCTCCCAAAACATAGAGCAACAATTTTATAGGATTCATTTTTGGTGAACCTGGCCTTTAGAACACCTTATTTTCTGATTTGGAGTGCATCATATAGTCCTAGATCTAGCTTGCATTAACTTTACATTAGGTCTTGCATTAGTTAATTTCCATCTAGGGTTTCTAAATCTTGCATTAGTGAAAGTGCATATAGGTTGCATTTTTGCATCTTGCATAATTGAATTTCACTTAAAATATATAATTGCACTTAGTCTAGACATCATTCAAACCAAAAAACCTAACATTCACTCAGAATTTGCTAAAATTAGTGCAAAAAACCCTAATTTGGAACTAATACGCCCCTCTAGGTGATTTAGTCCCAGTATAGGTGGTTTTGCCTAATTTTTGTGTATTTTGTGTTAACTGTTTATCAACATTTGAATCCCTGAAAAACTCTAATTGGGACTCATATGCCCCTCTAGGAAATTTAGTCTTGTGTCAGCCCTAAAACTACATTTTACAACATCAAAATCCCTGCTTTTGTGATTCTATTTTATGTTGTTAGATATTTTTTTAAGATTATCGAGTTGTTTCATTTATTTCATTGCATCTAGCTTAATTTGGGTCATTTCATGCATTGCTTAATTTCAAAATTATATTAAAAAATTTCATTCTTGGTTATTACATTGTGTTTCATCATGGATATGTGCTTTGGTAAGCTTTGGATGTTCTTGAAATCATTAGTGGATTTGTTGAAAGTTGTGCCTTTGGAAATGATACTAATGAAATTGAACTCACTCATGCTCACTCAACTCCTAATGCATGTCTTCCTCATGATGTTGACATCATTGGAGAAGATGATGATAGCATGAACATCTTCATAAGTGATTGCCTTAACAACCTTGAGACTAATGCAACATTTAATCCTTCTATGAAACAACCAAAAACTCTTTAGATGTTTGGTATTTTACATCCTAAAATTGAAACACAAGATGAGCCTAAGTTCCCTACAATAGGTGAACCTAGTTCCTCTAGTCAAGCAAAGATTCAACAATCCTATGTTACGAAAGTGACCAACACTCCTATCAACCTAGAAGAGACATATGGAAAAGGATTCATGATATTAAGTAAACAAGGATGTGATACAACAAGAAAACATGAAATTCATCAACTCTTAGAAAAAATACCAACTAAAGATGTACCAAAGGGTTAGGATATCAAGATCGTCCTCCCGACATAAGTGTCCTCCTTCCTAAAGAGCAACCAATGCCTTGTAATGATAAGGATGATAGGAGCGTCTTAGGTCCTCCTCAACATATAACACAAGAAATTGGTGAATATAGCAAGCAATGAAAGCCTTACAAGATTAAACAGTTACCATTCCTACAAAATCAAACAAAAATTGAACAAAAGTTGGAGCAACTCCTTAAAAACGATTGGATTAAATTGTCACATCATAGTGAAAGTGACCTATCTAAGAAAAACATGAATTATTGCACATATTATAGAACTCTTGGGCATCTTACGAAGAAGTTTCATGCATTAAAATTGATATTGAGTAGTTTTTGTAAGAGTTTCTTATTAACTTGAGAATCCAGGATCACTTGCAAAACAAAGATAAACCTTCTACATGAGAGCGGCAAGAGGCTGAAATACTGGAATATGGTGCAATAATAGAATAATGATATTATCACACTTAAAATGATACAATATGCATCAACACTCCCTTTAACTGACCAAGATTATATGAGCTCATCTGGACTAGATAGGAGGGAGAGGTGAGTGTTGATTATATAACAGAATATGGGCATATCATTCCAAGAGGGGTAATAACTCCCAAATAACCAAATTAGGTGGGGTTATGCCTACTTGGAAAATTCCAAATAGGTGGCATAACCTACTCATAAGGAGACAAGAGAGTGGTTTTGTTAGGTGGTATAAAAGGCCAAAAGAGGGTGTGAGACTTAACCACCCACATGTGGGTGAGAGTGACACATATAATCTATGGATTACACCACCTATCCTCACATAAACCATGTCTCACATAACCTAAGTATGCTTAATAATGTGTAGGAAAAATAAATATTAAAAAACCTACACTGTAAATGTAGGCACAACACACGCATTTCCCATAGAAATCCTATTGGTGTGAAAGCCAAAAACAAACATGGAATACTCAGGACCAAGCTGGAATAACACATTGAGAATCAACTGTAAATCCTCCTTAGTAATCTTGTAATCATCTAGCTATGTTCTTAGTTGCTTAATCTTGGAGATACAGTCTTGGATATGGTCAAAAATTTTGGGATCAAGATTCATCAAATCATTATCAATTTGATAACCCCTAATCTTATGAGTTTTACCATAATAGTTTTCAAGAGTCTCCCAAGCCTCCTTAGGTGTCTTGCATGATTATAAATGAAATTTTAAATTGAAAGAGACAAGTTAACAAATATAACCAAGAGCTCTCTCACAACTGATCTCCCATTTTTCCTTAGCATCGGCATTAGTAGGTTCAAGAATAGATTCTTTTACATAACCTATGCAACCTTTTTCCCTTAGATAATTCCATACTAATTTTTTCCATGTTTCATAATTATATGGAGTTAGGAGTTCAATTTGAGATTTCCTCATTATACTAACACACAAAAAAATCATCCCCCAATTTCACTCAATCAATGATCTCCCCTAGAAAATATGATGGTGGCACTTTATAATTAGTGCATTTATAATTCTGGAGTTGTTATAAGAGTTTTATTGTGTCCACTATTGGACCCAAATGCTGAAAGTACAATTTAATCTTAGAATCAAATCCTAAAAATAGCACCAATGTGTATTTCTTAGAAAAATATCAACTGTCAAAACAAGAATCACCTCAATCTAAGGTCGTATGTGAAAGTTACAGCTATTTGAAGTTCTAAGAATGAGAGTTTTCCTTTAGATCTGCTTAGAAAACTAATTTTCTAGAAAATATGGATAACTTGAGCAAAAATGGATTGTACCACTACGAAGCCTACAAAATTCTACCCCAAATCAAAAAAAAAATTCTTGCAAAAAGGAGTTTGGATGATTGATTTTGAGGCCTCTAAAGTTTTCTTGCAAAATCAAAAATTCCAATGGAGAGGGGGTCCAAATATTCAAATGAGTGCTAACATCATCGATGATATAGAGCCGATGTCATCAAAATTGGGGTTTAAATTTGATAGTTTCCTGCCCATCAAAAGAAAATTCACCCCTGCCTAGAATCTTTTAATGCTGATAGAATATTCACTATTGTCGGGGAATCTTTGGAGTGCGAGCAGAATCTCAAAATATTTTGGTTGACAGAATCTACAATGGGAATCTTTGAATTTTTCGCCAATTTATGGAATATTTGTTGGGTTTTCTTGAGTGAGTCAGCTGCTTTTCTATTGCAGTTGTCAGGTTAAATATGCAGCCACCAAAAGTTTATGGTGGGGGTCGTGGGGGTATAGTCATACCTCTGCGGTGGAAATGGTGTTGCAGGTACCCTGTATAGCAGGATACATCCTTGCTTCACTAGATTTTTCTTGTTTTTTATTTTTTTTAAATCAAACTTTTTTTAAAAGACTTTTTTTAATTTGATTTTTTTTATATTGATTTTTTTTCAAAAAAACTTTATAAATGATAAATTTTGTTTTTTTTTCAAAAAAAAACTATAAAACTTTACAATGAAAATAAAGGTGCTAATATAAAAAACAATTGAAAAAAAAAATCACCTCGATATATGTGCAAGGGGTCTTCAGGCAAATTTTTTTTAGTGGTACAACTATTTTGCAGAAATTTTGCAGTTTTGTGCCAGTTTTTCTAGGTTAAAGCTAGATCTTCATTTTTTGTCTTTGAGCTCAAAACTTTGTGCTCCGATCTCCATTTTTTTCCAAAATTTGCAGCATCAGGAAGGTATTCAAGAGCACTTCAATTCTATTCGTGCACTTTTTGCAGATTTGTTTCTAAATTTTCATAATTTTAGTTTGAAGTTGATTTGATAGTTTAGGATACATTATTGTAAATTTGCAAAAAAGTGTAAAATTTGTTTGGGACAAAGGGGTTAATTGCTTGTATTGTGAAGGGAATTTGTTGTTCCTCTCTTGTAATATATGATTGTATCATGGATTTTCCACAAGGTATACTTCTAACCCCATATAACTATCATGAGTGGAAATATCAAATGGGGATGTTATTGTTAAAATTGAAGTTGCAAAGAATCGGATATGGCCAAGATCCAAAACCAGATGGAGTTACAGAAAGAAGGAAATTTCTTGATAGAAGGGATGAAGCTCTTGGTACTCTTCTTTTGTTTATTTCTCCATATCTTAGAAATCATGTTGCATCTTGCACACATCCTAATCAAGTTTGGACTACTTTAGAGAGTCTCTTTGGTAAGCCAGATAAGATGAGGAAATTTAAATTGGAGAATTAACTAATGGGTCTCAATCCTTTAGATTTTGACAATATCCAAGACTTCTTCTCTAAGCTCAATTCTCTAATATTGCACTTATCAAATTTTGGGGTCACAAAAGAGGATGAATAGTTGATTCTTTCTATTCTTGCTAATCTTGGTCCTGATTATTCAGTGTTTGTTTCTACATTCTATGCTACAATGGATGATCTTGGAAATGCACACAAAATTCCTTCTCTTGATGAATTTTCAGCTCAACTCACAAGGGAACAAGAAAAGTTAGTTTACATGGGCACATTGAAGTATTCTACATCTCATGCTCTTCTTGCAAAGGATACAAAGGCTTCAAGTGGCAAAGGTAAGAAGTAGAATAAGGCTCCCAAGTCTAATGAGCAAGGTAAACATTTTCCTTCACATAGAACTTCAGAGTATAAAACCTCTTCAAAAGAGGAATCATCTAAAAATAAGAAGTTCAAATGTGCATATTGTAAAAGGTTAGGACATGATGAGCATAGATTTTATTAATAGAAGATTGATGAACTCACATACCTTCTTCAAAAGAATAACATTCAGCTTCCCTCATCAATGTCTTCTACTTCTTCTTCAGTATCTCAATTGGCAACCCCCTCATCATCATCTCAGTCAGAGAATACATCATCTACTTCTGGGATACAAAAAATGAAAGGACAAGCACTCTTGACCTCTACAAGTCCAGAATCCCATAGATTGCTTCTTGATTCAGGGGCATCTCATCATATGGCATCTTCTATAGATATGTTCTCTTCTTTTGAGCCTTGTAATTCACCTCATATTTTTATGGGTAACAATACATATATGAAGGTAAGTGGGAAGGTTTCTATTGAAATGGGGGAAGGGAAATTCAATGATGTAGTTTGTGTTCCTTCCTTGTCCACAAATCTCCTTTCTATTTATCAAATTACTCATGGGGGTCAAGGTAAAACAGTTGAGTTCACTCCTAGTAGATTGTACATAAGGGACTTGGAGACTAGGAATATTGTTGCTATCAGGATGGTTGATTATTCATCTCATGTGTATGCCTTTTCACATTTTGCTTCAAAATAAGATAATGTTCCTTTGATTGCATCACACACTCCATCGAGTGTGAACCATGTTAGTGAGGAGAAGTTTGGTCATCTACACCTTGGTATTCTAGAGACCAGTGTTGAGCTTCCTACTCCTCCACCTCCTACTTCTTCATCCATTGAGCTTCTATTTAGCAGGATGATCATAGTTTTTTTAGATCTTTCTTTCTGGGATGAGTACTTGACAAGTATTGCTAACTTGTTCATGGAATCTCATACTGCTGATTTGGAGGACACACTTGAGGATTTTTCTCTCCTATTTGTTGATAGTGTCAACACAACTGTTATACCATCTTCTTTGTCTTTGGAGATTGACATTCATGAGTCTCCTCCATCACTTTATTTTTCATGTTTCTTGGTTAATTTTGACCATGACTATGTTGTGGCTCATTCAAGCCTAGCGACTCCTACTCAATTTTCAAAGGCATAAATGTTGAGCATTCATTCTTCCTCCTTTCAGTTGAACATGGAGTGTCTTCTTCATCAACTTATGGATTTGTTTCTTCTTAAGGGGAGATTTTTTACTTGTATACATTCGATCATAATTTGTTTTCAGGAATTCTTCATTAGCTTTGGAGCTTCTTCATTGTGGGGGGATATCTTATCTCTCTTTTACCTCTTATGGGGGGGTCATTGTCCCACTGGGTTTTCTCCTTTTCTTTACTTGTGAGAGATTGATTGCATTTTCATTTTCATTTGTAAATAGGTACCTAACATGGCCTAGTAGCCAGGACCCATCCTCATAGTCTTTGCATAGTTTGCATAATAATATTCTCCCTAAGTTTCACTTAATGGGGGTGTTGGTTTGAATAAATGTCTTGTACCTAGCTAATTCATTCACTAGGTAATTTGGGGACATATTCACATGTTAATTTTACTTAGGATATAAGATTCTTTCTAGAAGTCTTAGTTGGATTTTCTAGAACTTATCTTATCTAGCTAGTATTGGTTGATTCCTAGGTTATTAGTTTGTTAGTTGTCTCATGTTATAGGATTAAGACACTTGTCATTATCTTTTCTAGTCCTACATCTCAACCTTGCCTTTATAAGCAAGGAATCTCATGTATATTTGCATCAATTCAACCATTATTCAATCTTGCACTGTGAAGCAAACTTTCTTTCCATTCTCTCTCTTGTTGAAGTGGTTCTGGTCTAGCAACTATTCTTGGTGGTGTTGGGGAGTCACCATTTACTCCCACAAATTCAAATTTGTCTAAATTGGATAATTTGTATGTGAAAATGGAGGTTTTTGGGCCTTTTGGACTCAATGGTGTAGGGGTATGTGCAGGATCATGATGGGCCAAAATGTGGTGATATGATGGGTATGTGTAGGGTATGTGGCTAACGACTTTTTTTTACCCAAAATTGATGAAATGAAAAGCATTTTTAGAGGATATTCTCAGCTTTCCACCAATATAAATTATTCTTTACTTTGAATTTAATTAATAATTATTATTCATTTTCTATTTGAATTATGACTAAAGTCCTTATTGATAGGCTAATTGAAAAAAATCTATAGATTTCAAGCAGTATCACATTTTTTGAATCCAAAACATGTGTCACATTCTATGCTTCACATACTATAGGATTAGAAAAAAAAATATTGAATTTCATGAAGTTTTGACCAAGTTAAGGTGGTCAGACATATGATTTTTTATATTTTTAAAAAGTTGTAATAAAAAATTCATAATTAATTATTTACTTAGAAAAAAATTACAAAAAAATATGCATCACATCCAGACATGAGTCCTCTACTTATATCTAAAATATAATAAAAAAATATTATCATTTTATTGTGGTTAGGGTGGTTAGATAGACACCTACTTATTTTTTCCCTAAAATTTAAGTACTACTGCATTGAAATTTCAAATTTTCACCAAATACTTTTTTTTTTAAATATAAACCTAGTAGTTTAGGAACTGCATTTAATTTTCTACAGATTCTATTGTTACATATTTTTGAAATAATATAGATAAATTATTCAAATTTTTATGTCAAGTTGCCTAACTCTAATTTTTTTGAATTTTTTGCCACTTAAAAGCCTATTTTTTCCATGATGATCCTGCACATACCCGTAGTCTATTCTGGCTCAAAATGCTCCCAATAAAAGCTCAATGCTAAATTCTCCCAAATTCAAGAAGGAGCTTGTAGATTTGATGCTCTGATACCATGTAAGAATTATTGATGAACTTGAGCATCCAAGATCACTTGCAAAACAAAGATAAACCTTCTACATGAGAGTAGCAAGAGGATGAAAAGATAGAATATGGTGCAATGATAGAATAATGATATTATCACACTCAAAATGATACAATATGCATTAGCACTCCCTTGAATGGATTGAGCTGATATGTGCTCATCTAGACTAGATATGAGGGAGAGGTGAGTGTCGATTATATAGAAGAATATGGACATATAATTCCAAGAGGGGTAATAAATCCCAAATAAAAAAATTAGGTGGGAGTTATGCCTACTTGGAAAATGCAAAATAGGTGGTATAACCTACTCAAAAGTAGACAAGAGAGTGGTTTTGTGAGGTGCCATAAAAGGCCAAAAGAGGTTGTGAGACTCAACCACCCAAGTGTGGGTGAGAGTGACACATGTAATCGATGGATTATTCCACATGTCCTCACATAAACCATGTCTCACATAACCTAAGTATGCATAATAATGTGTAGGGAAAATAAGTATTATAAAACCTACACTAACAATTTTCACTTTGATGATGATGATTGTTATCAATCAATTGCATAACATTTCCTCTTGCTCCTTTCCATGTAATAGTTGTAGGATGATAACATTCTCACTATTGCATGATTTACATTCAAAATTCAAGGAGATCTTTCTCATCACCTATCTCAGCTCATTCTTATCTTGCACATAGTGGGGAGAAGAATTAGATAGCCTTGTCCTAGTAGCACATTTTTCGTTGTCCCTTTTTCTAGTTGTTTTCCTTTCATATACAATGAACAAGATTGGTATGCAAATGACCTATTAATAAGTTGAATCACATATGCCTTACTAGTCATGTCTCTATTTTTCTTTTCATGTTTCTTTTATGTGATTACATGTGTGTAATGTGATCCCCTGTGTTTCTTTGTTTGATGTATCTCTCTTTATGGCATTCCTCTATTTGTATACATTTTTCGCTATGTTGTAAACATTCTAACTTTTCATTGTTTTTTGTTTTCCTTTTGGGGATAATAGTTTTGAGCTATATAAAAACATTGTAGCAAAGACATACTAACCCTAAATCCATGGATCCTTTATGTGATTTTGGGATTTCATTTTGGGGGAAACCCATTTTTCATGACATACCTTTATTTGGAAACATATAAATTTCCATAGGGCTTGCCAAATAAGCTCTCATGTCCTATTTATTGATTAGAATTTGTCATTTTCTACTTTAAAGTAATTTCTCGCAACATGGTGTTTAGAAATTTCTTGAAAGTGGGGGCATATATTGGAATTATTCTGTTACAACTTGTGTTTAATTGTTTAGTCTTCTTACTTCATGCAATGTTTCTTTCTCTTTGTGGTGACATTGGGTGTGATTTCCTTCAAGAGAGTGATCTCTCTTAGCATATTATATTCCTCTTAGTTGCTTGATGTGACACATTGCATCCCCTAAGTTGTGAATCTTCTATTCTTAAATTGGTCCTCTCTTGGAGACATTAGGCATAATGTTCCATAAGTTAATACCTTATATGAACTAAGAAAACCTCCTTTGAACATACCTTACACTACTATTTCATTTATAATATCGATTATACGTCCACCTTGCATAACACACATTTCTTGCCTTTGGAGCCATCCTGTTTGTTCATGTGTCAAGAATACAAAGTTTTGCTTGCCTCATGAATATTTCTATTCATGTTATGTGGTGCCTTATCAAATTTATTAGGAGGTATAGCTTTGGTATGGTTGTATGTATGGGAGCTAAACTTAGGCTTGAATTTCCCATAGCCACTTGCTTGTCTGTGTGGGCACATATTGCCCACATGTGTATGTGTCTCACTAAGGGCTCACCCAGTGGATGGCCTGAGGTTCCACTAGCCCTTGTGAGTGTGCATTTGGTCTGCATAGTGGATATCATGTTCCACTTGTAAACATTTTTTGGAAAAACAACCTATATTTGATCCATAATGTGTAGGAAAAATGGTCAAAACTTGATCCACCACTTTTTGTTTTTTTTCTTTCTCTTTGTCTTTGGTAGTGTATTCTTGTAATTTTTTGTTGCTTCATACACCATTTTCATTTGTGTTCTTTTGTGCCATATACTGGTTTTCCATAGGATCTTGATCATCCCTCTTGATCATTTTTTTCCCATGTCACTAGCATTGGTACACTTGGACCCCTCTTGATGTAATTTTGTCTACTTTAGTGTGAGTTTGAAGTTAGTTCCTCCTCTCACTAAAGTGGGGGCTAAATGTAGTGTAGAAAAAGGTAGGATTTTACATTTTCACACCTGTTTGGGCCCTCCCTACTAAAATTGGGCTTCTTTACGACTTATTTGGTCCTATTTTGCATCCAAAATCCTTATTTAATTCATCTTTACAAGGATAATCCTAGAAAATATCAAATGACCACTCATAATTTAATGATTTTGGTTTGTATGGCCCAAATTTAGTGATCTAGGACTCATACGCCACCTTGAGCACATGGGTCCCACCTAAGTTTCAAGGCCTAAACCTGAATTTAACATAAAACTAAACATTTCTTGAAATGTTTATCCCAAGCTTAGCCTACTAGGGCTTATATCCCCCAACTGACATACTAGTCCCACTTATATTGGACCTAATTTTGAATTCAAGTCTTGGAAAGATTTTATCCTCCTAGATAATGTCATCTTTGACACAACAATTTTTATGGGGGGGAAAGGTTTTATGTACTTCTCTTACAATCTTAGGATTTTCCACCTAAAAGGAGAGATAAAATCCCCCACGGGCCACAAAAATTGAAGTGGTTCACTCAAATAGAGGATTGTATGATGTGATTAAAGCTAAATGCAATGATTTAAATTCAACTAAATGATGTAATTGAACCATTATGAATGAAAAACTAATATAATATGTAATGTTTGAAAACACAGTGAGATATGCAATAAATGCAATAGAAATGAAAACTAATGTAAACAAAATTGAATAAGGACAAATAGAGTGCACGTGGGAATTGGATAATGATTTTGGAATATTCTTAAATCTAACAAAAATCAAGGTAAATCACCAGTGGGACTCATTTTCCACTGATGGTGAATCAAACCTGCTACTGACAAAAACACGTAAAAACTACTTTTTGATAGTCAAGGACTAGAAACTAACAAAATCAACTTTCTCAGCCTTAAGGTGGGACTCCTTTTACACTAATGGAAAATTAATCCTCCTCCAAAAATCTATGAAATCAAAGGCCAATTTTGTAGCTCCATATCTACACTTGTCTTCTTGTCAGGTTATTAGAGTCAAATATGTAGAAAACAGACTATAGGTTGTTTCCAATCTTGAAATAGGGTTTAGTTGACTTGAAACACTTTGTTGAATTTTTTACCACCTTTAACCACCTATTTTTTTGACAAATTTGCATACAAAATTCTGCAAACACACATGTAAGAGGGGAAAAATGGTTAAGGGTTAGGTTACAGGGATTTTCCTTGGTCAAATCCCTCTTTGGTAATCAAATCCTTAACAAAGAAATGAAATGAAATGAGAAAGGAATGATGAATAAACAACATGAAAATGTATAAAACTCACCAAAACCTTGTTGAAGAAATATGAAGATATAACAATGGCTGCTCTAAAATACTTGATTATTGCTTGATGAAATGATGTAGAAAGCTTGAATGCAATGATGGATTAAATGCTTGAATTAATTAAGATGAATGGGGGTGAATAATGAGATAAAAACACATATTTATACACACTTGTACCTTAATTACCCAATAATACCACATCATAGGCCGACATAAGGTATTTTATACTAAAAACCCAAAAGAAAATTTGAATTATTTTGAATTTGGAGCCAAGGGAGATTCATTCGCGTCCCACCCTAGGCTTGTAAGTGGGTGTCAGGAATTAAAATGCATTTGATGTTGTAAGTCAGGTTTACATTCAAAAATACACTTAAATATGACCTATAAGTATAGAAAGGGGTGAAATAAGGCATAAGAAAGGTGTAAATAGTGAAAACAAGCATAGAAAAGTGTGAAATCTTGTTACAAGACTTTACAACACTTTAAAATGGGAGTTGATAAGGGATACAAAGGTGATTTTTAGATGAATTATGATAAGAAGAGTCTAGAAAAGTGTAGAAATCTTTTACAATACTTCACAACACCTTCAGAAGAAATTATAATTTGAATATTTAGGACTTAATGTGAATAATTAAATAACATTACAACATTAAATCAAGAAAAATAGATCAAGCATCAAGGAACAAGACCTAAATAACCATGAAAATGTAAATGATCCATTTTTCTACAATACATTTAGCCCCCACTTTGGTGAGAGGATGAACTTGCTTCAGACTCACACTAAAGTAACCATGCATATCGAGAAGGATTCCAAGTGCACTTATGTTAGAAAGATGGAATAAAAATGATCAAGAGGGATGATTAAGCCCCCAGGATGAAGATCCCATGGCCAACTAAATATAAGAATAAAGGAACACTAGAGAGAGAAAGAAGATTAGGAAATGGAAAAAGGTGGATCAAGCTTCGATCATTTGTCTAGCTAGTTGTAGATAAGATCTAGGTTGTTTTTCTAAAAAAGAGAATGCATACTCACTCTGGGGTGACAAAATTGATGGAATTCCACTAGGTGAGAAGGCCCAAAAGAGAGAAACATGTGCTAGTTGGTATGTACTCACAACACATAGGTGGCTATGGAGAAATTTGTGGCTCAAAATGGGCTTCCCGCTCAACCATACTAAAATTATATCTCCTAATAAATTTAATAAGGTGCCACTAAGGAAAAGGATTACAGTTCGAGCTCCATGAGACAAGCAAAGCTTTGTATGCTTAGAAATCATGAACAAACAAGATGATACCACAGGATTACAAGATGTATTATGCAAGGTGGAAAGAAAGTAAAAAAAAAGTAAAAAGGAAAATGTTCAAAGGAGTCTTGTTAAGATCATGCAAGGTCTATCACTTACGAAAAATTGTGTCTAAAATATCCAAGAGAGGACCAATAAAATAATAATAGATTTTCATCTTATGGGATGCAGTGAATTGCATCAGGCCACTAAGAGGAATGTAGTATGCTAAGATAGATCACACTTATGAAAGACATCACACCCAATGTCAAGCATAAAGTGACAAACACATCATATGAAGTAACAAGGTTGAACTAAGAAGCAAGCAAAAGGAAAAATGCAAATGAATAATTCCAATGTATGCCCCCACTTTAAAGGAAATGCTACACATTGTTCTATGAGAAATTACTTTAAATTAGCGAAGGAAAAATGCAAACAAAAAGGAAGAAATGAGAGCCAACTCAAAAATCCCTTATGCCAAGTCATATATTTTCAAGTAAGGCTACATCATGTAGAGAAAAGAAACAAAAGAAAGAGGGGTTGTCCCCAAAGGAAAAAACCAAACACATAAGGGATCTATGGATTTTGGGTTAGTATGTTGGTTGCTACAATGTTTGTATGAAAGATCTTGAAACTATCATCATTCCTTGAATACACAGAACAAGAAGAATGACAAATAGAGAGAAAAAAAAAAGAAAAAAAAAGTTTGTTTTGGGTCAACATGGAAGAGACACTATGGCCTCAATGCTTTGCATCATCCCCAAAAGGAAAGCACAAAACAAAAGTGAAAGGGAAAAAGTGAAAGGAAAAACGAAGAAGAAAGAATTTTGGGTCAACATGAAAGAGACATTTCAGTCCCGATGCCTTGCGTCATCCCCAAAAGGAAAACACAAGAAAAGAAAAGAAAAATAAAAAGGGACTATTTGGGTCAACATGGAAGAGACATAGGGCATCTCAATGCTTTGTGTCATCCCCAAAAGGAAAACACAAAAGAAAAGAAAAAAAGTGAGAAAGGTGAAAAGCGATGTACGACATATAGAAGAATAGAGGTACAAATAAAAGAAGTGCACAAAGAGAGAGAACATCAAATACACACTATGAGGGAAAATGGTATGCACACACAAGCAAAGAAAAGGAAAATAAAAGGAAATTTTGAAAGGCTAGCAAGGAATATGCAAATCAGCCATCTAACAGGTCATCTTCCTCCCAATCATGATCATCGTATTGCGAGGGTGGTTGACTGTCCAATGGGGAAATTGCAAGTGCCAAACTAGGAGAAGTACCAAGTTCTGGGCTTGGTATGAGAGATTTATCATTTAAGCTCATGAAAGAGGAGAATAAATAATTCATATTATTATACACCTCTTCATCTATTTTATCAATCTCCTCATCATCATCATCATCCAAATTAATCACGACGAGAGGGTGAAGGGTAATCTCCAAGGAGGGGTGTATTAGGAGTTGCAGCTGTTGGATTTGTTCATTTTGTTGTGATGGTTGGGAAAGACTGTCTTGTGGTAGATTAGGAGGGTTATTAGGTATGATTGTTGTCAAAGGTGAAGGTGGTTTCTTTATTGTTTTCATTTTGCATTGCACAAGCAAGGAGACGATGACGACGCCTACACTCCCTAGCACCATGGTTTCTTCTAATCCTATTTTGAATTTGTTTAGGTGTAAGAGCAGATTGATCTATCATAGGCTCCTTTTCTTCCCTAGGAGAGAAATGGAAGGAACTGAAGTAGAGGGATCAATCACTTTCTCTTTAGCTATATACACTTTTTTAATGTGTGGAGGCATGATGGGGTTATTTTCAACATCTCTAAGATAGGAATGTCAGGAGTGGATGGGGACATATTACGAAGAGACAATTTGGCTATATTTTTGGCTTTGAACTTTTGATATGCAATGAAAAAGAAATTCTTATGAGGGGTAATGGGTTCCATAGGTTCAGGAAAGAAAGCTTCCAAGGATAATTTACCTTTAGATGACAACAGATTAAAGTCACTAGGTTGTATGGTATATATCTCATTGTCAAGTGGAAACTTCAAACACTTGTGAACAACTAAGGGAACAACTTTCATCGAGCGTGGCCATGGATGACCCAGCTATAGACAAAACTGATCTAATTGTGGAATAATAGAAAATGTCACATCCAATGTCTTCAATCCTATTTGTAATGGGAGTATGATCAATTTGATTGTAGAGATCACAAAACCACTATGTTTTTTAATCCATGTAGTTTCTTTGTCATAATCATCTTGATAGAGATCATATAATACTAAAAATTCTTTTGTGATCACATTCTCACCACAAGAAGGATCTATTAATATCCCATTTGTAGGTTTATCATAGATTCTTCTGACTATGTAGAGAGGGCCATCAGGAATTTTTTTTAATATATCTTGAGAAGAAAAAGTAATATCAAGAGATTTAGGAGTTGGTCCCTTACGAGGGATAATGTCTATCACTCCAACCATTTCATCCATAGGATTAATATGGGTAACATTTGGAGTGTTAGCATGTTTTTCATCATTGGTATCAACATTCATCACATTAGTGATTGAAGGTTCGATGGCTTTGACAAATGAAACGTCATGTTTAGGCATAGGATTGGTAAATATTTGCAAATTTTGATTAGGTGGGGCAACAGACTTATTTCCCTAATCATTAGTACCCGCAATAGACAGATGACCAAAATCAATGAGGTCTTGAACTAAATGCTTAAGAGGCTTACATTGTTTAGTATCATTTCCATTTTGGTGATGAAAATGGAAATAAGCATTATGTTTAAAGGAGGAAGGTAAATGATTTCTTAGATCAAGTGGCTTAATGGTAGGAAAAGTAATCATTTTTTGTTTTAGAAGTTGATTCATTGTATTATACAAGGTATCGAGCAAAGGGGTGAATTGTCTCTTCGAGTTCCCAAAAGTAAAGGGTATGGTTTCTTTTGTGGCTACCACCTAGTTATTAAAAGGTGGTGTGGGTTGTAAAAGTGGAGGGTTAAATTGTAAGAAGCCTTTAGTTTTTTTTCAAAAGTTTTGTGAGTTATTGTGATTGTTTTGTTCAGACTTGTCAACTTGGGTAGAAGTGGATTTTGCATTGTGACTAGTAACTGAGTTATGATAATCACAAAGAGTTGTGTATAAATGCATGAAAGAAGGGAATTTCGTCATAGCTAATTTTTCTTGAATATGGGATTGCAAGTTCTCAATAAACATATTTTGAAGATGCGAGTTAGGAACTTGAACATCAACTTGAGCATACAAGCACTGATAACATGGGATGAAATTAGTAACTTTTTCATTCACATCTTGTTTACATCTCATTAAATTAGCCATGGTCTTTCTAGGAGTCATATGGACTTGAAAATTACTTATAGAGGCATCCACAAGTTCATTGAATGAATGGATGGAATGATTGGGTAAAGAGGAAAACCAATCTAAAGCAGTATCCTTTAAGGTCCTAGGAAATAGTTTGGCTAGAAGTTTTTCATCTAGGAAAAAGTCACTGCACAGGATAGTATAAGCATTAACATGATTAGTAGGGTATCCTTTACCACCATAATTCTCAAACCTAGGTAACTCAATTCCCTGTGGCATTTGGATTCTCAAAATTTCTAAAGATAATGGACTACCACGGACATAGTAAGTAAGAGGTGTATTTTTGCTTTGGTTGATGGTAGAAATTTTTTGTTGCATGGAGGACACAGTGTGAAAAAGTTGTGTGATAAGGGGATCGGTATAAGTGGTATGAGGTGGAAGAGAGAAGGGTGATGGAGTGAATGTAGAGGTAGGACAAGTTAAAGGAACACTAAGAGGGGTAAAGGTGGTGGAAGATGGAATATTTGATGGCACAAAAGAAATAGGGATACTAGTTGGCAGCATGAAGGGAGGAGTCAAATGACTAACCTGTTGCATGGTTGTTGTAACTTGAGGAGTACTGTAGGTGGGTACAGATGTTATGGTTAAAGCAGGAGGAATGTGAGATCCTCCTTGCTTCACAACATTGTTTGTTGATTGGGATGTAGAAGGAACATGTTTGTTGTATATCTTATCTATTCTTTTCATAACTTGTAAGCCATCGTCACTTTCAAAAGTGATGAAGGTTTTCTATGGCAGGTATAGCACTAGTGGAAATGTTTTCAAGACTTAAATCTTGTTGCAAATGTGCAAAATCCTCATGAATACTAATGAATTTTTCTTGCGGAATGGAATTGGATTTTGTGTCAACATGCATGTTATGTGATGGAAAAGGCATACTAGTGGTAGTATCCATGCCTAATGCACCATTGTCCATACTAGGAATAGGAGCTCTTGAGATCCCAAGGTCCACAATGAAAGTGCTATCATGAGAAGCCATGAGTCTAGAACTTCGTCTCACTAAAGTATTATCAATGGGGTTCCAAACACTCATACAAGTACCACAAAAGATATGGTGGATGAAAATTCCAACTAAGAATAAGAAAATCCTTATGATAAAAATTTTGGAAATTGAAACAAGAAAGCAGTAACAACAAACAAAAATGTAGGAAATACTATGCAAATTCTAGAAATTCAGATGTAGAAACAATAACTAGACTGGTTCGCCCTAGGTGGTGAATGAGTCCAAAGATGAGAATTTTTTGTATTAATGGTTTAATATGCAAAAATTAAGTCTAAATGAGGCTTTCACTAATGCAAATGCAAGAAACCCTAGGATTAAAAATAAAAACTTTACTTAATGCAATATTGATGCAAATAAAACCTAGGATGTAATGCAAATCAGAAAGAAAGATGTTATGTATGCAGGTTCACGAAAATGAACCAACAGTTTATATGGTGTGAGAAAGGTTCTATCTACTTCTCTTACACTCTTAGGATCTTCCACCTAAAAGGAGAGACATAGAACCCCCCACGAGCCACAAAAATTGAAGTGGTTAACTCAAATAGATGATTGTATGATGTGATTAAAGCTAAATGCAATGCTATAAATGCAACTAAATGATGTAATTGAATGATTATGAATGCAAAACTAATATAATATGCAATGTTTGAAAACATAGTGAGATATGTAGAAAATGTAATAGAAATGAAAAATAATGTAAACAAAATTGAATAAGGACAAACAGAGTGCACTTGGGAATTAGATGATGATTTTGGAATATTATGAAATATGATAGAAATCAAAGTAAATCACCAATGGGACTCATTTTCCATTGATGGAAAATCAGTCCTGCTATTGGCAAAAACATCCAGGAAAACTAATTTTTGATAGTCGGGGACTGGAAACTGACAAAATTAACTTTTTTAGCCTTAAGGTGGGACTCATTCACCACTGATGATGAATCAATCCTTCCTCCAAAAATTTGTGAAATCAAAGGTCAGTTTTGTAGCTCCAAATTTGCACTTTCCTTCTTGTCGGTTTGTTGAAGTCAAATATGTAGAAAACGTACTGTAGGTTGTCTCCAAGCTTGAAATAGGGTTTAGTTGACTTGAAACATTTTGTTGACTTGTTGACCACCTTTCAACACCTGTTTTCTTGACAAATCTATATACAAAAATCTGCAAACACACATGTAAGAGGGAAAAAATGGTTAAGGGTTAGGTTATAGGGATTTTCCTTGGTCAAATCCTACTTTGGTAATCAAACCCTTAATAAAGAAATGAAATGAAATGAGCAAGGAATTATGAATAAACAACATCCAACTATCTAAAAATCACCACAACCTTATTGAAGAAATATGAAGATATAACAATGGCTGCACCAAAATACTTGATTATTGCTTGATGAAATGATGTAGAAAGCTTGAATGCAATGATGGATTGAATGCTTGAATGAACTAAGATGAATTGGGGTGAAAAATTATAAAAAAGAACACATATTTATACACACTTGTGCCTTAATTACCCAATAATACCACATTGCAGGCCAACATAAGGTATTTTAGAATAAAAACCTGAAATAAAATTTGAATTATTTTGAATTTGGAGGCAAGAGGGACTCATTCGCCACCCATGGTGAATGGGTCCCACTCTAGGCTTGTAAGTGGGTGTCAGGAATTTAAATGCATTTAATGTTGTTTGTCATATTTACATTCAAAAATACACTTAAATATGACCTATAAGTCTATAAAGGTGTCAAATAAGACATAAGAAAGGTGTAAATAGTGAAAAAAAATCCTAGAAAAGTGTGAAATCTTGTTACAAGACTTTAAAAAACTTTAAAATAGGACTTGATAAGGGATAAAAAGGTGATTTTTAGATGAATTATGATAAGAAGAGTCTAGAAAAGTGTAGAAATTTTTTACAACACCTTCACAAGACATCATAATTTGAATAGTTAGGACTTAATGTGAATAATTAAATAACATTACAACATTAAATCAAGAAAAATAGATCAAGCATCAAGGAACAAGACCTAAATAACCATGAAAATGTTAATGATCCATTTTTCTATGGTATAGGCTTGTAGTGTTGTAATTTCAAGAAATTTGGCATAGACAAGTATAAATACAAGGTTATTTCACATATTGTCTCCTAGAAAATTGATGAGAACATTGTTAAAGAAATTTTATTATTTCAAGAGCATTCAAGAGTGATTATCAAGAATTTTGGAGCATTATTCGAGAATCAAGCATCATTGCAAAGTCATCATGCATCATGTTTATTTTTGAGATAACATTTGTGATGTAGGGTTTTATTATTCACGAAACTATTCAAGTCAAGATCCACATTCATGCTAGCCATTACATATAATAATGTAGCCTATATTCCAAGGGTTTGGTGAGTCGCAACATAGCATATTTGTTCATTCATCATTCCTTCATTCTATTTCTATTCATTTCAAGGTTTGATTACCAAAAGGGGGTTTGACCAAGGAAAACCCCTATCCACTAACAAAACATGTTTCCCTCTCTTTGATGTGTGATTTGTATATCTAGGTTGAAGATCCATTAAAGAGAAAGACTGGAGAAAAGTTGTCAATGTTGTCATCTACATTGCAAGATCATAGAAAGTCACTTATAGGTTGCAATTTAGTGTTTCAGACTTAGAGGTTTGATAGGAGAGAAGCTACAGGAGAACATTAAAGGATATTATATTTTCAAATCAAACCTGATACTGGGACTAAATCACCATTTGTGGCATATGAGTCCCAGTATACCAAATTTTAGGCATTTTTTGTAGACCCTGGTTTAGCAGTTCTAATTTTTGGTTTTAGCTTGAAACCCTAAACTGGGACTAAATCATCCCTACTAGCATATAAGTCCTAGTTTTCATTAAAATTTAAATTTTTAAGAGTATAAACCTTGTTATGAGCTTATTTAGTTTTCCAAGTGCCCCTTTTTCCTTTCTCAATCCATTATTCTATTTTTTTAGTTTCTTATCTTGAGTTGCATAGTTAGGTTTACATATCATTGCATTTCTTTCTTTCCAAGCCATTTCTTGGAGGTGAAACCCCTTATTTTCTTTAGTCACACCTTATGATACCTTATTATAGATCTCCTTCCCTCATTCCATCCCTAGATTGAGATCTATAAAGTTTTCTTGAGTGAAACTTGTAGGAGATTGGTTGTTCTATCTCCCAAATATAGAGCGACAATTTTTGACATTTCACTACCATAATAAATATTTTTTCTCCTTCAAATTCGAAATATAGAATGATATTTGTAGTACCTTTATTGAATCCTCGCTTCAACAAGTACTTTTCTAACCTTTCATACCAAGCTTTGGGAGCTTGCTTCAATACATACAATGCTTTCTTCAATCTACAGACCATATTTGTATCTTCTAGCAATTGAAAAACTCCTGGTTGTTTAATGTATACCTCTTCTTCCAATTGACCATTTAAGAATGTAGGCTTCACATCCATCGAATAAACTTTGAAATCTCCATGTGCTACAAAGGATAAAAATATCTTGATATCTTCCATTCTTTCAACTAGAGAAAATTTTTCCTCAAAATCTATACCTTCAACCTATGAATTTATTTTATCTAATAGAAATCTAGAATATTATCTTCCTTCTTCATTCTCCTAGCTTCTTCCTAAACTGTTTAGATTTTCCTTTCCAGGACTCCATTCTACTAAGGAGTTATAGGGGTTGATAAATTCCTTTTTATTCAATGATCTTCACAACATCTGTTAAACTCATTTGAAGTAAACTCACCACCTCTATCAAATCTCAAAAATTTAATTTTAAGAGTCATTTCATTCTCAACCATAGCCTTAAATTATGTAAACTTGTCTAGAGATTTTATTTTTTCTTTGAGAAATGTAAGCCAAACCATTATAGAATAATCATCAATTAATAACATGAAACACCTATCACCATATGAGATTCTAATTCTATTAGGTTCACATAGATATGTATGCACTAACTCCAAGGTACTTGTGCTAGAGTATTATTTTTTCTTGAATCTATTTTTTTTTACTTTCTAGATTGACATTCTTTGTAGATTTTCATTGATGGGATTTTTAATCTTTGACAAATTTATCACAGCATTAGTAGAATTGATCTTCACTAGGCTATCAAAATTAATGTGACCCATTCTTCTAGTCCATATCCAACTTTCATTAATTTGAGACATAAAGAAATTTGCACTACTACCTCTGAGTTGATAGACATTACCTTTTGTCCTTGTTCAACAACAACCAAAGCACCAAAACTTCCTTTTCTAATTTCACAACCACCAATCCAAAATACAAGATTATATCATCTACTACACATTTTTTCTAAACTTAGAAGATTATGTTGGAGACCCTTGACATAAAGAACATCATCTATTATATGCTTGCCATCAAAACTAATTGAACACTTTTCACATATCTTATCAGGTGTATCATCACCAAGCTTAAAAAGACCACCATCATACTTTTCAATATTAACAAAATTACTCTTATCACCTATCATATGATTTGAGCATCCATTGTCAATGATCTAGTAATTCTTCTCTTCTATAGCATGAAAAGCAGCCAACATAGTGTTAGGGTTAGAGATGGCAGATCTAACAATTAAATGCAGATTTTAATCAATAAACAGAGAAACTAAAACATACATAGAATAAATCATAACACAAAGAATTTAACGTGGTTCACCCAATCTGGGCTACATCCACCAAACTGCAGCCATCCAATACTTTTATTATCTAGTGTAAACCTATTACAATCTTGCGAATAATCACATTTTTCATCATACTATAATACACATCCGAACCCCTTTTTAACAAGCTTAGAAGCTTCCAGATTTTAGGGTTCTACAAAATCGGATTTTTCCTTTTTCATTGATTTTTTCCCTTTTTCGGTGATCAGTATACCATGGGCTATACAGAATAGCATGATCAGTCGCCACATACCAACAATCTCCCACTTGGAGACTGATCAGGCTCCACACCATCACAACCTCCCACTTGGAGACTGATCCTGGACAACACTGTTGCGCTTACAGCTCCCACTAGAAATAAGTACCTTGGACCCTGCTACTTTGTTATACTTGAATTCAACCTTGAAGGCCAACTGAAGCTGAAGAGGATCTCAGCTTCTCCCTTGGCACTGCCTTCATAAACATATCTACTGGATTTACATCTGTATGTATCTTGTCCAACTTGACCTATCCATCCTCCAACACCGACCGAATGAAATGATATCTCAACTGTATGTGTTTTGTTTTAGAATGCAAGGCAAATTCTTTGCAAGATGTATAGCACTCTGGCTGTCTGTAAACAAGTAATTTCCAGCCTGTTGTTTTCCCAACTCATCCATGAAAAGTTGCAGCCATATCATCTCCTTTGCCACCTCTGTTGCAGCAACATACTCTGCCTCTGTGGTGGATAAGGCAACCACCTTCTGTAATCGTGAAATCCAACTCACTGTTGTCCACCAACTGTAAATACATAACCTGTGGTACTCCACCTGGTATCTATATCCCCTGCCAAATCTGAGTCAACATAGCCTTTTAAATTAGTATTAGAGCCCCCAAAACATAGAAATTATTGGATGTACCTCTCAAGTATCTAAGAATCCATTTTACTGCATTCCAATGCTCAACTCCGGGATGACTCAAATACCTGCTAACAACTCCTACAACATGTGCAATATCTGGTCTTGTGCATACCATGGCATACATCAAACTACCTATAGCTGAAGCATATGGTACCTTGGACATTTTTTCTTCCTCCTCTTGTGTCTTTGGACACATATCCTTAGTCAATTTGACATGACTAGGCAAAGGTGTGCTGACAACTTTTGCATTCTCCATATGAAATCTTTGCAACACCTTTTCAACATAATTAGCTTTGAGATAAAAACAATTTTCTATTTTTCCTATCTCTACAACTTTTCATACCAAGGATTTGTTTTGCTGCCCCCAAATCCTTCATAGAAAAATATTTTACTAACTGTTGTTTTAGCTCACTATGACAGTTAGACCTCTACAAGCATGTCATCAACATATAAACATAAAATAATGTAGCTATCATTATCCAACCTCTTAAAATAAACACAATGGTCAGAATTACACCTATTGTAGCCTTGCTCAGCCATAAAACTATCAAATTTCAAGTACCATTGCTGAGGTGCTTGCTTCAAGCCATATAAACTTTTCTTCAATCTGCACACTAGTTTCTCCTTACCTTTGACCTCAAATCCTTGTGGCTGTTCCATAAATTTCCTCTTCCAAATCACCATGGAGAAAGGGTTTTAACATCAAGCTGTTCTAAATGCAAATCTTCAGCAGCCACAATACTTAAAACAATACTAATAGAAGTCATTTTAACAACAGGAGAAAAAATCATCATCAAAATCAATACCCTTTTTCTGTGCAAATCCACAAATAATGTCGCTTTTTAAATCTTTTCTTACCTCCATCCTCCTCTTTAGTATATAAATCCATTTTGTTTCGTAAAAGCCTTTTACCTTGAGGCAACTTGCATAAATCCCAAGTCTGATTTCCAGGAAGGAGTCCATTTCTTCTTCATTCCATGCTCCCACTAACCTTGGTATCCACCGCATAGCTTCATCATAATATTCGGCTCACCGGCATTAGTTAACAAAATAGTATACAAAGAGGGAGAGAATTTTGGAGGTCTACTTATCCTTGAAGATCGTCTAACAGGAGTTTGTGGTATTTGTTGTTGCTGTTGTTGCCCAGCATGAGGAACCACTGAAACATCATTATTTGGAGTATCATCCAACACTACATAATCTTTTTCTTTCTTCTCATGCTGAAGCAATAGATCTTTGTACAACACTTTCTCATTGAATATGACATCCCTGCTTCTCACAATTTTCTGATTTTCAAAATCTCAAAGCCTATAACCAAATTCATTAATTCCATATCCAAGAAATATACATTTCTTTGATTTTGCATCAAGCTTGGCTCTATTTTTCAAAATATATATGTGCAAATGCTTCACAATCGAAGGTCTTGAGAAAAGAATAACTCACCTTCTTACCTTTCCATCTTCCTCTGGAATACTCCACAACCCAAAGGATTAAGGGACCTCTATTGATTAAATAAACAGCAATGTTTATAGTCTGCCCACATTTTTAAAAGGCAACCCAGCATGCAATCTCATAGTCCTGGTGCACATTCATTATTGTCCTATTCGTACTTTTCGGCCACTTCGTTTTCTGGTGGAATGCCGGAACTATTTTCTACCTATGAATACCATCAGAGGAACATTAATCTTCAAACTCTTTGCTATAATACTCACCACCATTATTAGATCTGAGACATTTTAACTTTTTACCGATTTCATTCTCAACCAAGCTTCTCCATTTTTAAAAGTTTCAAATATCATATTTACATTACAAAATGATTCAGCACCTTTCTAGTTGCATCATCAATGAATGTAACTTCATAATACAAAAAGAACCAGGAGAGATACGGGGTGATTACCCATGCATCTGTATGCACAAGCTCTAATTTCTCATCTTTTTTTTGCTTCCATCATGACTTGCTTGAGAAGAAACTTACTCTCTTTTGTTTTCCATACACACAACTTTCCACGAAATCATATTCTTTATTTGAGACCTGGTAAAACATTATTTTGAATGAGTACTTCCATACCTTTTGCACTCCCTTATGCCAAGAATCTATTATACCCTGATCTTTGATTCGGGAAGTCCGGCCGTACTGATATTCTATATGCAGGCGCAGCAACTTCATTCACCGAAAATTGACCTTTTTTGTAATAATTGAAGTAGAAGGCAGGTATTGACACCGGCACAAAAGATATAGGTGCCTACTGCACCTTTTGCTACCACTTTAGGCACTGCCCTGGCCAACTTTCGAATTTTATCACTTTCATTAACAACTATTCATCATCTGGTTATTACCTTTGAAATTAAATTTGCCTTCGCTTTGGAACATGCCACCTTACACTCGTAATAATATGTGAATTCATTTTTACCGGCAATCTTAGTTCTTCCTTTCCAACAATCGGCGGGTTTAGTATGCCTCTCATCGCCAGCCGGAAATCCTTGGACATAATGAAAATAGCTATGGGGTAGCATGAAGTAAGCCCTGAATCTAACACCCAAGAATCATCCGCATTATCAAGGGAAAAAATCAAAGCATCCTCATCAGATTTGTTACTTACCACATTTTCCTCTTTAATTCCTTCCTTTTTTGTCTCCTTTATTTTTTTGAGACCAACAATCTTTCTTTAAATGACTCGGCTTACCACAGTACCAACAATCCCTCTTGTCTCTAGATTGGACCTTTATCGCTGATTTTTTCCTCATGACTTCCGGTTCCAGAGTGTTTCCTCTCTCGCTGTTCTACCCCTGCTGCATTCAAAATTTGCCTGA
Organism: Sequoia sempervirens; assembly: GCA_007258455.2. Classification (NCBI taxonomy): domain Eukaryota; kingdom Viridiplantae; phylum Streptophyta; class Pinopsida; order Cupressales; family Cupressaceae; genus Sequoia; species Sequoia sempervirens. The sequence continues at coordinate 218,973,255 of VDFB02252616.1, read as the reverse complement.
TGTGGATGTTCCATCTGAGCTTTTCCTCTGAATTTCCTGCGCTCAAAATAACACCAACACATCAAAATTTCAATGTATTCAAGAGAAACGAATTGCTAATAGCCATTACCAAGCTATTCCATCTTTCAAGCAAAGAACATAGAATCAAAAGAGCCCTAACTTCTTCATCAAAGTTTACTTTTACAGAAGTTAATTGACTAGTGACCGTATTAAACTCATTCAAATGATCAGTAACTGACCCACCTTCTACCATTTTCATATTAAATAAACGCTTCATAAGAAATACCTTATTTGAAGTGGAAGGCTTTTCATATAAGTTTGCTAGGGTTTCCATCAACTCTTGAGTTGTCTTTGCTATTGTAATATTGAACGCCACTGATTGTGCTAGACATGGACGAATACTACCAAGAGCCTTTCTATCCAAGATCTCCCAGTCCTCATCTGACATTGCTGCGGGTTTCTTTTCTTTCCCTTGCAATGGCCGCCATAAATCCTTATGATAGAGATAGTCCTCCATCTGCATCTTCCATAACTGATAGTTCTACCCATTAAACTTCTCAACCTTCTTACCCTCGTCTGCCATTGCTCCCACTAAACTGTGAGGCTCCCACTCAGCCGTGAGACCTTCCTACAGACGATAATCAAAACACAACTCACTCTAATACCACTTGTTAATATTGGATCTACCATCTCTAACCCTAACAAGTCTCCAAGTGGGAGATTATTGGTATGTGGCGACTAATCATGCTATACTGTATAGCATGATCAGTCGCCACATACCAACACATAGTTCCTTCAATGTTATGACCTATTTTTGGAGAACTTTCCTTAACACATCTTTCAAGATTAGTAGAATTAGTTTAAAAATTTAAAGCCACGAACAAGCATTTGCCACTTCCTTCATATAGATAGTCTAATTCTTCATCATCAGATACAGCATTGTCTTTTTCAACATAATAACTCTTTTTGACAAATTTACCTTATGATCCTTTTGTTTTCCATTAGTAACTTTGATTAGACATTTAGATGCATAATGACCTAGTTTTCCACAATTAAAACATTTGAAAGGTAGCTTACCTCTGTATTTTCTAGTACCCTTTTTCAATCTCCTTGGAAAGTTTGCTTCCACCTCATCAAGATCATCTGGATTTGATCCATCATCCTTTTCCACTACGTAGATTTTGAAATAGATTATTTTGTTGTAGCATCTTGAAAAAACTCTCTCATTTCAAAAGAACTTAAATCACCAAATATCTAATCTCTAGAATAATTATCCAAATTCTCAGCTTCCTCAATAGTAGAAACTTTAGAACCATAAGCTTTAGGTAGAGTTCTTAGTATCTATTTCACAACTTTTCTTCTATCTAGCTTCCCACCAAGACCATTGATGGAATTGATAACTTCTTTAACTCTAAGCATGTAGGTAATAGTATCTTCATCTTCAGACATCCTTAGGGTTTCAAATTTTGTTTTGTATTTCTACATATTCACTTTTTTTCCCTTGTCATCTCCTTCATAGATACCTTCCAAACTTTGTCCTGATCTCCTTAGAAAAAATCAAACTTATCACCTTTCCAAGTTCAGAATCAAAATGACCACTCAAGATTTCATTCCTTTCTTTGTCATTGTTTTCATAATCCTTTATCTCATCATCACTTGTCAGACCATTTACAAGCATATTATAACATTTTTCAATAGACTTCCAAACACCAAATCCAAGAGAAACAATAAAGGACTCCATCCTAGCTTTCTCATACATAAAATTTATTCCATAAAACAAAGGAGCTTTAACACCTTTCCTATGCACCATCTAGATCTATCTCAAGCAGTTAAGCTTCTTCCTAGGAACCATAACTTTGATACCAATTACTAGATGCATAGGACAACTGAGAGGGGGAGCGAATGAGTTTTATACTTTAAAACATTCAAACCCTCACTATCTTTTCAAACCCTTTTCAACCATTAAACACTTAACATGCATTAATAGAATGTAAACATGTAAAGTAGTAATGAAAACACATCAAACACATAAGAACACCAAATTTACGTGGAAATCCCAAGAAGAGAACAACCACGATAAGGATTAGCTCACTAATAGATGAATTACTTGACACCAAATACAATAAGGCTTATTGCTAATTTCTCACTGCTGAGAAAGATAAAAAAAAGGTTCACTATCGGTGGATCACTACCAAAGGACTCACTATCCAAAAGAAAGAAGAATAGAAGAAGGGGTGGCTTAATGCCAATTTGAATAGCTAACAATGTATCTCTCGTATTTTGAAGGTGTATAGTTCCACTAAAGAACTTGAACAACTCATCAAACAAACTAAAATGTAAACACCTTCTACTCACTTCATTTGAAAGTCATAGGAATTGAGGCTCGCACTTAGATTATCACACTTGATCACATTTGCATCTTTTACATAACATACTTTGCATTTAATCCACACAATAATTCTCCTTGCATTTATACCCTCTACTACCTAAAACAATCTCAATTAAGTTATCCTAAAGGAAATATATGCACCTCAATCGTTCAACATCAAATAGGTGGGAACCAAACACTTCCATGTTGGAAAGAAGTGAAGAAAGACCACACCACCACTTAGCTAGAACCCAAATCTACACTGGCTTGCTTCTCAACACTTCCTCAAAGAACAATAATCCTTTGTAATTAGCACTAGCATGCCAAATCACCCAAACTTGCACTAACACTAACACGTGACCACAAGCACACCTCTCTAGGTCCAAAAACATCTCATGAACCACACAAAAACATTCCAAAATATCTTACAATATTCCACATTATTAGAATATTTTCCACAACTACTGCAACCACCTAAAACTCAAGAACACCTTTATTTTTTGCAGCTAGACATATTGGCATAGACATCCAACACACAAAAAAACTTTATGAAGCAACTCAACACCTGAAACTTCAAGGGAAGTTAAATACAAATGATAGAAATATGTTCCTAGATCCACAACCTTCATTGTGGAGCAATCCCATTTCCCCTAGACACCCTATTTCACTAGAAAAACATATTGTCAAATACATATTCCACTTTAGTACAATCCATAACCTAAAAAATATCGATATGAAACCTCTAAACACCTTTGATCATCACTTCCAAACCATATTCAAGCATATCTTCAATCATGAAGAAATGTAGAGAAAAACACTAAACACCACTCTATCACAATGAACTCTCTTTTATTTGAAAATTTTCTCAAAAGTACTTGGAAACCAAGTGAACCAACTTCATCAGAAACATTACTAATATCTATTCAACACATCTACAACATCTACAACATGCAACACTTTCCAACTACAAAAATATCACCAAACACAAGTCATGCCAATGACCTCTCCAACTATACTAAAGTAGGATATTAATGACAACATGAACATGTGTTGACATCAATACAACAATTTTGGGAACATCACCAATATGAGTAGCATTCCAACACTCTCATTATACAAGGGGTTGACATCAATGACAACACCCAAAAAAATCATAAAAAACTCAAGCTTCCAATATCTCCAAACTTCCAATGACCTAATCCCTTTTCATAATCTTATTTGTGCAACATTGGAAATGGTTACATGAATGAAGACTATGGTAATTTTCTCAAATAATGTTTCAAAAAAATAGTTGTACATGCAAAAAAAATTGCCTTTTGCAACAAGAAACTCCAAACTCTTTTAACCTATGTTCAATTTATTCCCAAAATTCAACGAGAGAAATTCAAAAATAAATCACCATAACAAAGCTATCATTGGGAAAAATATAATTCTTAATTTAAGTTATTGATCATATAATGAAACTTAATTCAAATGCAATGGCTAATATTATATATGAATTTTACCACCAACCAAATATTTCTATATATTGTGAACTTTCGAGACAATGCTATTATTTTATTGATGCTTATGTTTGGCTTAACCCACTATGGCTATTGCATCATAAAAGTTCTAGCATAAGAAAATAAATTACATTATTGTTTTCCCTTTTTATCTTTGAATATAATCCATGTTTTTCTTCTTGATCAAATTGTACATCTACAAACCCATAATCTAAAAAAAAAAATAGTTTCATTACATGAATAACCACACCAATAGATTTTGTGCAAAAAAATTTGAAGTCCTTCTAAACGAACATTTGTTCAAACATCTCCTTTGAATTTTTTTGTTAAACAATTCAAATGCTCAATCTATATGCAATATGTTTACAACACAAAAATACTTACCTTGTACACATATAATGTATTTTTAGAAACATGGAAAATTTAGGATAGGACTTCCTCCATGAGTGTAATTACAATTTGGCCATGTAGATATGCTTGATACAAACCATCACATTTAGCATCACAAATCTTTTGGAAAATATTGCATTTAATTGAAATAAGAATTTAATGCAATAAATGTGACCAAAACTATAGGGTTGAATTACTTTGAAGAAAAAAAATGTATTTCCATGTCTCATATTATAAAATCAATCTTCAAATTATATCCAATTGAGAATGGAAATAAATCACATAGCTATGACCAATATAAATGAACATGTTTACAAAAATTGAAAAAGCAGTAAATGGACATAGTGTCATTTGTTGGTCTCTAAATTGAAATTATATAGAGGAATATATTACGATAGAATTTATTCTGAAAAAGACAAGGATAGCATTAAAGGATGAAAAGTTATTTTTTTACAATAATTACATAGTCGTATTGGTCAATTGGTTGAAAAGGATGGAACCATATAGTATTTCTAGCACATTCAACAATATTGGAGAGAGGGAGATTTATGTGCATTTTGACTGTAAGAGATGGATTATAGATATTAATTATGTTGAAAGGATTATCAAATGGGATTGAGTTCTTGAAAATTTTCTAGCAAAGCAGATAAGGATTATTTGGGGGATTTTTTAACATCCTAGTTTAAGAAAATGGAATCCTTTCCAAGGATTAACCCCAAATATTAATCGCTTGTAATTATACTTTGATGATCCCTCCAGAGTCACTCTATGAATGTAAAGAGAAGGATAAAAATAGCATCATCATCTCAGAGATATTTCTATCATATATAGCATGTTTGCATTCTTGTCCCTTTACTAATAGATTTACCAACCTCTTAGGCCTTATTGGAGATCTATGACCTGTAGTCCTTAACTACTTTTTCCAAATTCAATTGACCAAGTATGTTTGTGGAAAATCTACTTGTGAGGCAAATTTTAACAAAGTCTATCTCCATAGTTAAAGTGGAACATGCATATGGTTTTTAGAGGAATCTCATGTTTATGACATGTAGAAGAAAAGGTTCAATCATTGTATCCTATATAAAGTATATATTGATGATTATTTGAAGGTCTTTGATCTATTTTCTTAATTTGGTTGTCTACTAAGTAATAGTGTTGAAATCAATCCTTGGTATTCTTGACCTCCTTGTTTTGTTGATGGGTTATCCCTTCATATGGTTATTTATAGGTGTACTTGAATCATATCTATCCATCCAAATAACATTTATGTATTTAAAAATAATTAATATATATCTCCCCTGGACATTATTATTCTTATATTCTTTTTAATTTTTTAAGGGTCTATGCCTAAGGTTTTGCTTGCTTTCATCTAAAGTAAATTTATTTTATTCTTTTTGTATGCACCAACAAAAAATGTAAAACCATTATATTTGCAATATACCAAGTTGGAAGAGGAATATGGACTTTCTTTTCCTTAATCTATACTTCTCAAATGCTATATTTTCTTATTGTTTGGTTAGTGTTGCATGCACGCTAAACTTTAACCTTTCCTTTAATAATTTTATCTAGGAATTATTTTTTTCATTAATTCTTTCTTTAGGTATTTTGGGCCACATTTAATTAAGTACTATCTAGCTATAGCTTCACACCTGTAACCAACTTGAGACCAAAGATGCTACCAACAATAGGAAAAAGAAGGAACCTTAAGCATTGTGCTTCAAGAAATAAATATTCCTAAACATATTGGTATGAATGAAGAACTGGGAGGACCAAAGAAGGGACATTGAGGTTAGTGCTTCAAGCAATAAATATGTGTTAGCATCTTCATATCAATGCCCCAATTTTGTAGGAGTAGGACGAACATTCCTACCTAATGCATTGAAGGTTGTAGGTGAGACTTGGTGGAACCATTGGATGTTGTGGTTGTGTTTCTAATATGTGGTTGTTATTGATGTCAACACTATTAGCATTAATACATTGAAGGTTGTATATGTTGAGGATATTAAGAAAATTGTTGAAGAAGGAGTTGCAGGTTGTCAGGGGAATAGTGAATTTCATGTTGGTATCTTACTCAGTATGTTGATAATCAAAAATTGTGGACAAAATTCTTTATTTTTTAATGTATCTAGTTTTATCCACCAAAAGTTTCAGAGATTGTGTTATGATAGTTTCCTTGTGGCTTCAGTTAGTGTTCTTGATTGAAGTTGATGTAATTCCAATGAGTTAAATTGTTTTGGATGCTTCTTTGATGATTCTTGATGCTTGTGGATGTTTCTAGATCATGTTCTATCTTTATTGCATGTCTACATTGATTGGTGTGCTCGTGATTGACGATTTTCCCTTTGCATGTTCAGTTTTTCATGTTCTTGTCCGACATGGTGGTTGTAACGTGTTGTGGATACTTGGATATTAATTTTTGAATATTTGGCATGCTCGAGGATATTATTTTAGGTCTTCATTATGTTGTGGCTGACAGTGTTTGATTCACATTGAAAATTCATTTGTTAATTTGGCCCAACATTGTGTACATGTTTTATATTTTCATATTTTATTTTGCTAACGAAGTTGTTGATGTAATCTCATGTAGCAGATATAGAAGAGTGATTTTTTGAGCAAAGTGAAGTGTGAATGAGTTCCAAAAAAGTGCAAGTGTTTGAATAGTTTTCTAATCATTCGAATACAGAGCACAGTGTGAAGAAGATTGAGCGAAGTGTGAAGAAGTGTTTTTGTGCTTAACCAAATTTGTAATCAGGATTTTGCAGAAGATTTTCTTAGTTCAATGCCCTATGGATCTAATCTAAATCTCTATAAGATAGTGTTTATTCCTTGGGTAGTGATCCCTCTTGTATCTGAGCAGTGAGCTCTAGGCAGTGTTCCTGAAGCATGTGCATTCCCATTATTCATCTTTATACTTTTAACAGGGTATAATCTTGCGGACTAGAATCCACCGTGGTTATTCCCCTAATAGGGTTTCCATGCAAAATATCTTGGTGTTCTTGTGTTTCTAATGTGGTGATTTTTTATTCTTTAATCTATATCCATTATATTTGAGATTAAGTTAAGTTTAGTAAATTTGAATATTTTGTGACAGTTGATTCACCCCCCCTCTTAGTTGTTTATCCTTGTTTTTCCAACAATTGGTATCAGAGAAGGTTCCTTAGAAAGAAGTTTAATAACTTGAGGTGATATGAGATGGCATCATACAAGAAGGATAGCCCTATATTTGATGGAACAAACTACTCTCTATGGAAGGCTAGAATGGAATGTCATTTGAGAAGCATTGGTGAACCCTTCTGGAAGATTACAAAGAATAGGTATGTTATTCCTCAAAATGGTCCTACTACTACTGATGAGATGAAAGAAGTTGAATATAATATCAAGGCTATAGAAGAATTTTTGAGTGCTTTGATGGATTCAGAGATGAAAAATGTGATGGATTTGAAGATAGCTCATGAGATTTAGAAGAAGGTTGAAAGTTTGTATGAAGGAGATGCACATGTGAAGGTCGCTAAGCTACAAGGTCTAAAAGGAAAGTATGAATCTTTGAAAATGGGTGAAGATGAAAATATTTATTCTTTCATGCAAAGATTAAATGAACTTGTGATTGGTATTAGATGTGTCAGTGGTACCTTGGATGAAATAGAAATTGTAGTGAAAATGCTCAAATCATTGCTTGCTTCTTACAAATTGAAATCTCATGCTATTGAAGAGCTCAGAATAGTAACAAATGTGACAAGAGATATGTTGATTAGTAAGCATGTTGCCTTTGAGTTGAGTGAATTTGGTGAGTCTATCCCTAAGACTGAATTTAGATAAATAAATCCTTTGTATCCAGAAGAGAAAAGCAAAGATATGATCTGGGAGAGAGTTCTAGAAAGGTGTTCAAATATGAGTGGGAGATGAAATAGATTGAAGATGAAGAAGAGAGGTAGAAGAGATGGAAGCACTGATTGTGAAAAGAGAAGCTAGAGGATAAGGTAAGTATAAAGGAAATTTTCCTATTAAATGTTTCTCTTGTAGTAAGATAGGCCATTTTCCTCCAAGGTGTCTTGAAAGAGTTCCTAGGTCCAAACCTACCAAGCCAAGATTTCAAAAGAAATGTTATTATGTTGAAGAAGGTGTTACAGATGAAGAATCTAATAAGGAGAATGGAAATGAGGATGAATGGGTATTCATTGCTATCAAGGAAAATGGTCCAGTGGCTATTGAATCTGGTAATGTTGAGAAAGCTCTTGCAGCTCGAATTGAAGAAAAGGATGAGTGGGTAATTGATAGTGAATGCTCACATCATATGATTGGTGACAAAAGAAAATTTGTAAGTCTAGAGAAATATGACGGAGGGGTTGTAAGATTTGGAGATAACAATGTCAGTGTGATTCGTGGTAGAGGATTTATTTATCTTGGTGGTAAACACAATACTAATGATGTCCTTTATGTAGAAGGCTTGAAGCATAATCTATTGAGTGTTGGATAGATGATCGAGAAGGGTTATAATCTTCAATTCAAAGATGGAAAGTGTCATATACTGGGAATTTCTAGAAATTTAATTGCTTTAGGTACAAAGACAAGAGGTAATATCTTTCACCTGAGTGCTACTAGTGAAAATTGTTTAATTGCTCAAGTAGATGAAAGTTGGTTATGGAATAGGAGGTTGTGTCATGTAAATTTTGATAACATTGTCAAGGTAAGCTCCACTCAAGCAATAAGAGATCTTCCTAAACTAGTGAAGGCTACTAACACCATATGCAAGGAATGTCAGATGGGAAAATGGACTAGAATTTCTTTTCAGAGCAACATCATTCTAATGGAGTATTGGGGATGGTGCATAGTGATCTGTGTGGTCCCTCTAGAGTCATAAGTCTACAAGGAGAAAGGTACTTTATGTTGCTTATTGATGATTACTCTAGGATGATATGGGTTGCTTTCTTAAGAGAAAAATGTGAAGCATTAGAGAAGTTCAAAATTTTCAAAGCTATGGTCGAAAATGAGACAAGTTTGAAGATTAAATGCTTAATATTAGATAGAGGTGGTGAGTTCACCTCCCAGGAGTTCAATTCTTTCTATGAAGAGCATGGAATCAAGAGACAGTTATCTACTCCACGGACCCCTGAATAGAATGGAGTTGTAGAGAGAAAGAATATAAAAATTCTAGATGCTACTAGAAATATGATGTTGGAGGGAAATATGTCTTATTTCTATTGGAGTGAATTTGTAAGCACTATTGTGTGCACTCTTAACCGAGTAAATGTTAATGGTAATTCTAGTAAGACTCCTTATGAGTTGTGGTGTGGTTATAAGCCTAATGTTAAATATTTCAAGATCTTTGGAAGTAAGTGTTATATCAAGAGAGATGAAGACATAGGAAATTTTGATGCAGGGAGTGATGAAGGAATATTTTTGGGTTACTCTACTAAAAGCAAGGCCTACTAGTGTTATAAAAGAAGATTGAGGAAAATGGTTGAAAGTGAAAATGTCAGAGTTGCTGAGGATATTGCTAGATCATCCAAATACTATGGATATCATTTAGATGACCAGCATGATAGTATAGATAAAGGGAAGAATTATCAAACACATAATCAAGCTCAAATTGTTTTGGTGAATCAAGAAAGTCGGGAAGGAGAGACTAGTGGAAGTGCAGAAGAGAGAACAAAAGAACTAGAAGTGTGAGAGAATCCTAAATTTCTGAGGTATGTAAAGCTAAATCATTCTAAAGATCAGATCATGGGAGATAAGAACAAAGGTGTGCAGACTAGAATAAGAATTTCAGAAGAGTATTATCTAATTTCCAAGACTGAGCCTAACAATTTCAATGAAGCTTGTAAAGATGAACATTGGATGGAAGCAATGAAGGAAGAAATGATGTAGATAGAAAATAATGATACATGGATTCTTGTTCCCAGACCTAAGGATAAAAATGTGATTGGAAAAAAATGGATCTTTCGGAATAAGCTGAATGAAAAAGGTGAAGTGGTCAAGAATAAAGCAAGACTGGTATGTAAAGGGTATTCACAGATGGAAGGTATTGATTTTGAAGAAACCTTTGCTCTTGTTGCTAGAATTAAGGTTGTAAGATTATTTCTTTCCTATGTTTCTTATAAGAACTACAAATTTTATCAAATGGATGTGAAGTTAGCATTTCTGAATGGTGAGCTAGAAGAAGTATATGTTGAGTAGTCGAATGGATTTCAACTAACTAATAAGGAAGAAATGCTTTGTCGATTGAAAAAAGCACTATATGGACTCAAGCAAGCCCCTAGAGCCTTGTATGCTAGACTAGATAAATATTTGTTGAAGCTTAGATTCAATAAAGGTACTGCTGATGGTAATCTATATTTTAAGATTGATCATAATAAAGAGGTGATTATTGAAGTCTTTGTGGATGACATCATTTTTGGAGGTGATGATGATTTATGTATGAAGTTTGTTGATGAAATAAAAAGTGAATTTGAAATTTCTATGATTGGAGAAATAAAGTTCTTTCTGGGATTGCAAATCACTTAGTTAGATAATGTAATTTTTATATCTCATTCCAAATATGTGAGAGAGTTATTGAAGAAGTTTGGCATGGAAAACTCAAAGCCTTTTTTTACACCCATGGTAACCGAATGCAAGTTAACACAAAATGATGATTATCTAAGGAAAATCAAACAAGATACAAATCAATGATTGGCAGATTCCTCTACTTAACTCAAACCAGACCAAACATCATGAATGTTTTATGTATGGTTGATAGATATCAAGTTGATCTGAAAGAATCTTATGTGACTGCTATAAAGAGAATTTTCAGATACTTGAAAGGGACAGTTGATTTTGGGCTTTGGTATCCTAAAGATGATGATCTTACCTTTAGTTCCTATATTGATACGGATTGGAAAGGAGATGTGGATGACAGGAAAAGTACTAGTGGTGGTGCATTCTTCTTGTGGAAGAAGTTGGTGTCCTGGTTAAGTAATAAGCATAATTCCATTACCTTATCTATTGCTAAAGCAGAATATATTGTTGTTGCCAACAATTGTACTCAAGTGTTTTGGATGAAACAAATGTTGAAGGATATCAGAGTAGTGTACGATGAGCCTATTTCCATATACTGTGACGACTCAAGTGCAATAAAAAATTTGAAGAATTTGGTGCTACACTCTAAAACCAAGCATACATTAATCAAGTTTCACTTTTTGAGGGAGAAAGTAAGTGAAAAAGAAGTCAAACTACAGTATTTACCTACCAAGTAATATATTGCAAACATCTTCACCAAGTTGTTGCCAAAGAATACTTTTGAGTATCTCAAAGGGATACTAGGGGTGATTACCCCTCCTGATAAGAACTAGTGATGCATTTACATGCATCAATCTAAGTACTTAATAGCTATATTTTGATCTGGATTGATGTTTTTGTGGCTGCTACTCAAGGGGAGTAGTCAGATGTGTAGATATGTGGTTCAAATTTTGTATGGAGGAGAGATAATGCTTATCTTTTCCATTGATTTCAAAGGGGGAGAAGAGTCATGTGAAAAACAGTATGAGGAGAAGAGTCGTGTGGAAGAATTGTTGAGAGAAAAGAGTCAGAATCTAAGGAGTAACTGTTGATTGAGAGTTGTGTTGATAGTTTTTTTCACATCATATGTTGCCATCAATTCCAAAGGGGGAGATTGTTGGATGTTGTGGTTGTGTTGCTAATATGTGGTTATCATTGATGTCAACACTACTAGCATTGATGCATTAAAGGTTGTATATGTCTAGGATATTGAGAAAATTGTTCAAGGAGTTGTAGGTTGTCAGAGGAACAATGAAGCTCATTTTGGTGTCTTGCTTAGTATGTTGATGATCAGACATTGTGGAATAAATAGTTTATTGTTGATTGTATCTAGTTTATCCACTGAGAGTTTCAAAGATCCACGTGAAGATTTGATCATGTTATGAATAGTTGTGTTCTGACATTGTGGAAAAGATATTTAGAAAATTTGATCATATATGTCTAGGATATTGAGAAAATTGTTAAAGGAGTTGTAGGTTGTCAGAGGAACAATGAAGCTCATTTTGGTGTCTTGCTTAGTATGTTGATGATCAAACATTGTGGAATAAAGGGTTTATTGTTGATTGTATCTAGTTTATCCACCGAGAGTTTCAAAGATCCATGTGAAGATTTGATCGTGTTATGAACAGTTGTGGCTTTAGTTAGTGTTCCTGATTGAAGTTGATGTGATTCTAGTGAGTTTAATTGTTTTGGATGCTTCTCTCATGATTCATGATGCTCATGGATGTTTCTAGATCATGCTTTATCTTTTTTACACGTCCACATTGATTGGTGTTCTCGTGATCGATGATTTTTCCTTTGTATGTTCAATTTTTCATGTTCTTGGCTGACATGGTGGTTGTAACATATTGTGGATCCTTGGAGATTAATTTTTGAATATTTGGTGTGCTCAAGGATATTATTTTAGGTCTTCATTATGTTGTGGCTGACGGTGTTTGATTAGCATTGAAAATTCATTTGTTAATTTGGGTCGACATTGTGTACATGTTTTATATTTTCATATTTTATTTGGCTGACAAAGTTGTTGATGTAATCTCATGTAGCAAATATATAAGAGCTATTGTTTGAGTGAAGCGAAATATGAATGAGTGCTAGAAAAGTGAAACTATGCAAATAGTGTTCTAATCATTAGAATGTAGAGCAGAGTGTGAAGAAGATTGAGTGAAGTGTGAAGAATTGTTTCTATGATTAATCGAAACTATAATCAGTATTTTGCATAAGCTATTTTCTCAGTTCAATACCCCATGGATCTAATTTGAATCTCTATAAGATAGTGTGTCTTCCTTTGGGTAGTGAGCCCTCTTGTATTTGAGTAGTGAGATCTAGGTAGTTTGTTTGAATGCATGTGCATTCCAATTATTCATCTTTATACTTTTAACAAGGTATAATCTTCTAGACTAACCTCCACCATGGTTTTTCCCCTAACAGGGTTTCCATGCAAAAAATCTTGGTGTTCTTTTGTTTATGATGTGGTGACTGTTTATGCCTTAATGTTTATCCATTAGATCTAAGATTAAGTTAAGTAAACTTTAATAAGTTTGAATATTTTGTGACAACTAATTCACCCCCTCTCAATTGTCTATCCTTGTTTTTCCAACAACAAACCCTAAAATTTTCTTGTGTTCCACTAATATTGAATCCATATTTGGATTTTTATTGGTTTTAAGATAATGTTTCATTGCTTAGGCTTTTGGTTTTACCTATTTATTAGGGTTTTGTTTATGCCCTAAAACCCTTAAAAAATCTTAAGTGTAACAACCCTTTACATGCATTCTAATTTCATGGTGGCTTGTGCTATCTCGTTCACAGTTTCCCAAGTTATAACTTGAGTCATTAAATTCATTTATCTACTAGACCCCAATGCCTAGCTTACTAGTCACTACCTGTTTGAGTTATATTAACCATGTCCATGTTAAATGGATTTGAAAATCATTTAATTATTTTCCATTTATCCTATGTCTAAATCCATGATGTGCCTAAGTCCTTTTACCTTTAAACCTAAAAAGTGTCCCCTCTTAAGTCATCAATGAACACACATCTTTTAAAATTCTTAAGTCATGGTCAGGATGGCCCACTACTTTATTTCCATTGGTTTCTAGCTAGCTCATGTCAATGAAATTATCCTTTAAAATTCTTAGCAGGCCAGTGGGAAAGGTGACACTTGTTATCCTTATGGATGGCCCTACCATCTTCAAAGGCATTAATGATGAAAGGGTAGAAAGATCAATTGCTTAGATGCAATAAAAGGATGAGATCCCGGTCGTTCCCTGCTAGCCCATGGTGGACCCACAGATAGGTCTCAACTCGTGGAGGGTTGGCGAGAAAGTGCCACATGGCATCATCACCACTGTTTATGAGAATTTATAGGACAAAATATTTAGTTAAATATTTTGACTGACTATGGAAATAGCAAAGAGTGAGCTATTAATGTGACTTCATGTGCACATGTGTAAAAGCTTTGCGAGACATGTTTTAATCTCAATCGTTCATCATGAAGGATGATAATGAATATGATTGTTTGCTTGGAGTTTAAAAGGAACACATGTTGAAGGTTTTTGGGTTTATCTGGGTCGTTGCTTGCTAGCCCACAATTGTAGATCAAAACCTTGCAGATTCCAGAGGCCTAATGGGAAGCTACCACATGGATTGTCTCACACCTTGTAGAGTGTTGTGGGACCTCTAGGCCAACATGGAAAATTAATGCATGGAAAAAAATGGTCGAGTGGATGATGAGTCAGCAAAAGGTAAAATTTTTAAACTTTTGTGAACTCATCTAGGACACACATTAATCCAAATCATGATACAATTAATAGTGGAGATTCAAATTTGCTAAAATGGGCATATGGAGACATTTTGGTTTGCACGAGCGAGCAGTAATGGTGAAGATGTTTTTCTACCAAATTATGGGCTTTATTAACCATAAAAGCTAGTTTTAAATCTTGTTCATGATTACAAATGAATTCCATGGCTTTTTGAAGCTGTTGCAGTGTATTCAAGTATTTGGAATCCTCAAATTAGGGTTTTTCCTTTCGACATACCATTAAGTGCAAACTATACCTCTTGAGTTTGATTCTCTCATAGTTTTCACACAATTGCTATTGTTCTCATCTAAATTCAAGTTAGGGTTTTCTTTTAAGGTTCAATATTTATCTAAACTACTACAATTTTAAGAATTTGATTAGTCTTTGCATCAATTTCAACTAAAACCTAACAACCCTAGTCTTAGCTCATGAAACCCTAGCTCAAGTTACTCATTAGTTCAATGGCACCAAGAGTCCAACTCCCCGGTTCTACACCTAAAAAGAGACCTTTGGTCTAGGACTTACTTTACGAATTCCCACCCTTAACAAATGAGAAATGTATAGGTAAAACTATGTTTCATGGCCTTGGGGTTAAAGATGGCATTGTTGACAGACAATGTACCAATAAGGATGCTACACTACCATATACTGGGTGGTCACTCTTTCAGAGCTAGTTTGGTAATAGACATGCTCACATTCCAATCTGCAACCCATGCAGGCTAGATATGGGAAATTTGATTGTCCCTAACATTTTTTTGGACATTGACCTCCTAAAAGCCATTGTAGCTAACTATGACCCTATTGTTAGGGTAGTTAGAACTCATTCTGGGTAGGAGATGGTTTGGGTTACTAAGGAGGAAATTAAAGATGTTTTTAAATTAAAACTATGGAGTAGACAAATGAAGGAGATTGATGAAAAGAAACTAAGGTTAGAATATGAAAAGATGAGACCTACATTCAAAGTCTCAGTGTTGGCACACTTCTTGGCATTAGGAGGAAAGGGAGGAAATAGAATTTTACTTGGTCCATCTGATAAGGAACCCTTTCCATTTAAGTATTTTGTTCTTTATTTTTAGAAAACATTTTACTCCCTATGTGAGGTTCTAGGGTATGCTCTATCCTAAAGCATGCCAATTGCACCAATGTGCATGCCTACCAGGAAATTCAACATCCTAACATCAACACCTTTTATGATTTTGCTAATTACTTGTCAAAAGAGATACATAAATTCCTAGTAGCATTGAAAAATGTAGAAATAGGAGTGAGATTTTGGTGGTACTCTCTATTTATGCACATGTTCTTATACAAGGGTGCAAATTTATTTGGTAAAGATATGGAGTTGAAAAGAGTGGTGGATAGTGTAGTGATGCTATTTAATCAAAGAATCCATTGTTGGATAGACATTAGCAGAAAACTAGTTTTGTGGTTTCCTCAAATGTCTTTGCTTCCAAATCAAAAAGAGTTCTAATTGTGGAGATTCCAAGGATCCCAACTGAGTTGCATGATTTCCTAAGGCTAAAGGAAAGGAGGCAAAATTTGAAGATTGGTGATAATTGGAGGGATGTATTTCCTTATTAGGATTGTATAGTTTTTAAGGTATATGGAACAACAAAAACACCTCATGTCCTCCCTAGGGATGTACCATTAAGGATTGGCTTCCTTGAGGTCATATGGAAGTTGGGTGATGTAGAAGATAATCACTTATTTTAGATGAGGAAAGGAACCTTTTTCCCTGCCTACATGGTAATCTCTAATGTTGTCATGATAACCAATGGATGGAAGAATCTCCTTGACAAGCTAAAGCTCTATGAAATGAAATTTTTAGCATACAAGAGCTTTCAACTAGAGGGTTTTATGGTTTGGTTGATGGATAGAATAAAGGGAGGAAAGTTTGTTCATAATTTTTATTTCCCTAAAGACATTATCAGAAACATTTTTTATTTTCAGACACAAGAAGATAGGATGAGGAAATGGATTTTTTTTAGAAGTTGGAGAGAAAAAAATGGTGAAATACCTTCAATTTGGGGCTTTATCTGATATTAAGGATGTAATATTAAGAGTAGAAGTGGTTTTGTAGAATTTTGATAGATTTGTTGCAACTTAGAAATAAGAAAGGTTGATACATGATAACGGAAAAGCTATGGTCACTAAAGAACATGATAAGGGGAAGGCCCCTATGATAGAAGAAAGAAAAAATTACCAGCCTCCCAAGAAGATGCATATATATGTAAGGAGGAAGAGCACTATAAAGAAACATATGAAAATTACCACCTAGAGGGACATCTCCTCCTAAGGAGCCACCAATGAAGAAGTAGAGGATTGAACCAAAAATCCTTATTGACTATCTAACAAATGAATCAAATGAAGAGGTCTTTTTTATAGAAGATGAAATTACGCAAGGTATGCCCTCCCCCCAAAGACCACAATGCCACATACCTTAAGTCTTAGATTGAGTAAGGATGACTTGAGTGGGGTGAATAGTTCAGAGGATGTTAGAGCTTAAGCTTGTGAAAGGTGTATGGATGATGATGTATTTGTGAAGACACAAGACTTTTAGGAGCATGTTTGGAGGGAAATGAAGGATGATTATGTTATGGGAGTAAAGATGAAAGCAAGTAAAAGCCCTGAGTTTCCAAAAGTAGTTATAGAGGCTAAGGTCCATGAAGGGATGAGGATCAAGTATCAGAATATCATTGCAGCTAAGGGATGATAACTAGTTAGAAGAAGTCATGTATTGTTACTACCAAAATGGGATTTAACATCAACTATTGTATTTGACACAGTCAGAAGGCATGATGCCGCAATATTTAATATTGAATAGGAAGTAACACTGGCCTTACAAGGATCAACATTCAATGCCAAATGGGACACATTAGCTATCTAGGCCTTACCCCCAAGCACCAAGAAGCCATAGGTAGCAGAACCGGTTGTTGGAGTTAGAGGAGGGCTAATCATTAAAAGGGTGTTAGATACATCAGCTATAGAAGTAGCTACATTGAATGTTAATGTAGCTCAGTTTACCAAAGCCACAGTAGAGTCCCTAACTAAAGAGTGGGACAAGTTCAAAACAAAGTACATTGACATAGTGGCTAAGTATAATCTGGGAGAAAAAAAATGCTAAGATGCAATTACAAATTGCATTGTTGAAGGAGAAGGTTCAGTCAATGCATGAACTAGGCCCAGCACAAGGAGCTATTCTTCCTTCCCAATCTCCACAAGAGAAAATTCCACCTTCTATTCTTTCATCACCTCTAGTCCCTACTAAAGTTATGACTCCCAGCTCTGAGGATGTGCCCATTGCACAATTAGTCCAAGTACTTCAGATGCACCTCCAACAAAAGAAATCACCAATGAGGAACTGATGCAGAAGCTCAATAATTATGAAGAGATATTTCAGCAATTTGATGAGATAATTCATTTGAGCAACATGAAAATTGTGACTGTGGTATTAGAAAACTTGAATAAAGGAATTGTGAGGAGGTTAATGAGCATTCATTCAAACCATTCTTCTATGTTTAATGCAATAAGAAGATTTGATAGGGATAGGGATGCTACCATCCAATTGATGGATAAATGGACCCATAGAGCACAAGAATTGAGAGATATGGTCATTGGGTCAAAGCATGATTCCAATAAGCCTTCTAGCATTGTACCAACCCTTAAGCTTGTGAATATAATTAAGGAATCCAAAGGGTTGATAATGAGTTCTGGTTTTGGGTAATTGAGACTAATGTTGTAATGAAACATTGTGCAAGCTCTATAATGCTATGTGTTCATTTATTTTCAAGTATTGTTTGCATTTGTACCAAACCTTGTACCCTGAATTACAACACTATTCTAGGATTTGTGTTGTGTTGAATTGTTCTTGATCTTTCATAGTAAATACATTTAAATCATTAAATTCTTTAAACTTTTGATAAAATGTATGTCAAGTTGAAGTCTATCATGATCTATTACTCTATAAACAATTAATATGTAGGGATTTTATAGATCTTTGCAATATTTGAATTGTCAAAGCAATTTCAAGTAGAGCTTATCTATTATTTACAATGTATATGATTTATTGGTACAGGGGATATTAAAATACATTATGGGATCACCCTCCCCCATTTTACAAAGGCCAAAGTGTAGGAGGAAATCCTTGCAATATTTCACTTGTTTGTTGGCCAATTCCTCCAATCAGCTAACCATTGGAAAATGGAAATTCCATAGGCCGAGTTGTGAGATTAGCTTGCCTCATTAAAAACAACCAATAGATTGGAGACTCTACTGGGGATAAGCTTAAGCAAATTCTCTAGTTCGAGATCTAAAGTACAGAGTCATAACATTTTACAAGAAGTGTTTATCTATGAATATTTGTGTCAAATTTCCCCACCCTTTTTAAAATTGAGGTTAGTCTGTCAATGCTTCAAGTGAATTGTTTGTTCCTGTGTCAATTTTATTTGAGTTGCCAAAGTTTTCTATCAAGTGTTTATGTATAGATGAAATCTTGCAAATCTATTCAATATTCATAAATATTTTCAAATTCACATCAAGTGTGGGTGGCGAACCCGAGTCTCTATGTGAGTGCATAAACATTCATTACAAGAATGTGAGAACATCAGAAGAAGAAGTTGCAGAGAAGAAAATGAGAGGAACTTGAAGAAACATGGAGAAACTTTCAGAAAGGAAGCTTGAAGAGGAGTTTTCTCACAAATCTCAAGCATCATGGAAGGAAACATATGCTCAAACAAGTAAGTCTGTTAATCCTCCAATTCCTAAAGGTTCAAATTCTAATGAGGCTATTCAAGATAAAGATGTACATAAATGTGGTATTCCTAATGATAATGGAGGGGTAAAAGCACAAAGTTATGTCACACTTTCAGCCAACTTATCAACACAATTGAATTTAAGTATTTCTAACTAAAAATAATTTTTGGTCAAACATATGATCTAGTAAGATTCATTCTAGCTAAGTTAGATACTTCTAGAACTTTTTAAACTAAAAGTGTTGGCTAAAAGTATATGGAGCACCAAATTAAGTCCAATTTACCAAGAAAATAAAATTATTTGAAAAACTTGAAGTTTCAATAACTCCTACTAATGTAAATAACATTTTCTTTTAAATATAAAAATACCCTTTTGTAGATCCATAAGTGTTGTTTTCAAAAATATATTTATTTTAATCGTTTAATTATTATTTTATTTTTACTAAAATTAGGTTATCTGTAGGAGTTTAGGTGAACTCCTCAAACACCCCAAAATCACCTGTAAGACAAAACTTCCACAAAAGAGAAATGATAGAAATATCATGCTATTATTAAGATGCAAGGATGCCAAATTGAATATGACATGATTACAAATGTACAAAATGCCTGAATATATAGGCAAGAAGGAAAACCTAAGATGCATGAGATGTTGCCATGTGTCTTGATCTAACAACATGTGACAACATGTAAACCCTATCTAGATGATTATTAAATATTGAGATAAGTTCTAGAAAGACAACTCATCTTCTAGAAGGAATCTTATCTCCTACAAACAAGGAAGGGTGAATTACCCCATTATTAAATGATTTATCTAATAATACAACCTAGGACTTAATTAATTAAATGCAAGACCTAAGTTAACTTATGCTAATGTAATAATTAATTAATTAATTACACTAACACCCCCCCATAAGTTCAACTTAGGGAGGAAAATGCAATGATTATGCAGAGATGATGATGGGTCCTGGCTACGAGACCATGTTAGGTACCCATGTACATGAAGATATAGAAAATCTCCCACAACCGAAGAAAAGGGGAAAACCCAATGGGAACAAAACCCCTCTCCAAAAAGGAGATAAAAATGCAAAAAAATGTGAGATAAGATGGGAAGGATAGAGGACTCCCAAATACCCCCCAAGTACACCATCTGTCACATGGATACAATAGAGAGACTAAATAGCCCCCCTAGAAGATGTGATCACCTGCAAAAATGGTAAGTGTTTGAAGACAGAACAAGATCCAATGACGACAAACAACTTGTTTCTCTTTCGAAAGAAACAAAACCAATTGCAAGTGCAGAGATATTTCTCATTCTGGATAGGAATTGAAGGAAGGAAGGATGTATGCTAATGGTGTCTCTGAAAGCTGCTCAAGTGTTTCCTTGCCTGAAGATGAAGATGCCACAATCAATGAAGAGAGTGACAAACCAGGATGATGTGAAAACTAATGCTGAACAATATCCAAAGACAATGATGTGATAAATATGATGGATATGATGGAAACTTGATTGCCCCCCTTGAATGAAGTGTCCTCAAAAACAATGAAAGAATTCTGAAGCAAATCCAATGGTCGATGTTGAAGAAACCTCAAGTCCTAAATGAAATGACAGGGAAGAAGTCTTGGATAAGAAATCTCTAAATAGAGGAGTGATATCCCCTCGAGAATGTGCTCCAAACCTATAGAAGTAGCCAAATCAGTGATATCTAAAATGAAGCCAACCTGAGATGCCAAGTCTAGAAAATTGAAGGTGTCCTAATGAATGATGATGGTGGAAGCCTCAATCAATGAATCTGGACAAGGAATCATTGAATGTGAAAGGATACCAATAGTCTCTGATGGAGAAAAAGCACCTGAGGGAACCTTGTCAACCTCTTCAAAAAGATCAAGGCAATCAATCTCCTGCACAACAATATCATCATAGGGTACTTGATCTGAAGAATGACCATCAAAGAATGGTGGAGTATCTAAATCTCCATAGATCTCCCAAAGCTTAGTCCAAAGAATATGAGGACAAGTGCAAGGATTAATAGCATTCAAAAGAACATAACCAACTTGCATAGAAATGATCTCCAAAATAGTGTACCTACTGCAACTCCAAGCAAGTTCATGAATACCTTCACTTGGATGGGGAACTATTCCAAATAGATGAGGCAATAAATGTTGGCAGATCCCATCTCGCCATTGTTGATAGTTACCTTTGTGCAGCATAACCAAACAAGGAGTATATGCAAGCTCCATAATGAACTTTCTCCAAAAATACACAAAGACACTGACCTTCAACAACAAATAGAATACTTCCAAATATGATATGCAACTGAAGTGATGCTACCCAGATCAAAAAATATTTTCCCTAGCTTTAGGATGTCTAGGTTATTGAACAAATGCACCAAACTAAAAAAATCAATGCAAGAGTACCTGTTGCTAAAACTAATCAAGGGATCTGAACTAATGAAAAAAGCTCAGAAATATCTCTTGAATGCCACTAGAATTTCTGAATTTCGGCAATCTGATGCGAAGATATTGGCCATTGAGTCCAAAGTGGAGGATTGACTTCAGCTGACTATATAATTTTTTGTGAGAAAATTTTCACAAAATGGATGCCACCACTAGAAATTGGACAAAATTCCATTTCCAACGGTATCTCGTTTGTCAATTTTCGATACCATAGCCAAAAATTATGATTTTTTCAAAAACTAAATTTAGCCTTTAGGAAATGGATTTTCTAGCAAAAAAAAAATTATTTTGATTTGATTTCTGAAAAATTTGTTCACAATGAGTGGAAAAAAGAAAAAATCCAGAAATATTTTGAAGCTTAGAACAAAACCCATAAATATTTTTTTGATCCAGCAAGCAGAAAATGAATAAAACAATTTTTTTAACCTTCAACCAGAAGAAAAATGATGCGTGCCCATTTTTGTTCAGTAATTTTCTCTAGATCTGTACAAGATATCAAAAATATAAAAGATACCCAGTTCATATTTCGGCCCTAGCTACAAAACCCATAAATCATTTTTCCTGGAACTAAGTGGAAGCTAAATTTCTGAAGCAAAAATGAAAAATGGTTGCTTGCATCCAACAAGACTTTCATGCCAAAAAATGATCTCCCATATTTGAGAAGTCTACAACACTGAAGCTCTGATACCATGTAAGAGTTTAGGTTAACTCCTCAAACACCCCATAATCACCTGCAAGAAAAAATTTCCACAAAAGAGAAATGACAGAAATATCATGTTATTATTAAGATGCAAGGATGCCAAATTGAATATGACATGATTACAAATGTACAAAATGTCTGAATATATAGGCAAGAAGGAAAACCTAAGATGCATGAGATGTTGCCATGTTTCTTGATCTAACATGTGACAACATGTGAACCCTATCTAGATGATTATTAAATATTGAGATAAGTTCTAGAAGGACAACTCATCTTCTAGAAGGAATATTATCTCTTACAAACAAGGAAGGGGGAATTACCCCATTATTTAATGATTTATCTAATAATACAACCTAGGATTTAATTAATTAAATGCAAGACCTAAGTTAACTTATGCTAGTGTAATAATTAATTAATTAATTACACTAACATTATCAACACAAAATATTAGGTCAATGACCATGCCAAGGAAAAATACTAAAACTTATTAAAAAAAGAAAAAATAAAATATGATGCACTAGATAAAAGAATCTATTTCAAGATGGTATAAATTTTTTTTTCATTTTAGACAAATATTTAATATGAAAGTTGGTGTCCAATGGAAACAATTATTTTTTTGATTCACACACATTTTAATATTTATTTAAAAATATATGTTTATCAAAATTAAAAAATATATACCCATGCACTAAAGTTTCAAGTTATTAACAAACAAAAAAAAATTGAAAGAAAAAAAATACTGTAAAAAGTTTGACGTCTCATGCAACTTCATTTTTCAACATTTTATTAACAACTAAATTATAGTGTTAATTTATTAAAAACTAGTTTAAAATATTTTTTTATTTTTTTTTAAATACTAACATAAAATATACTAAAAAGTACATATTTTACTAGTTTACATCATTCAAAAATTCAAAACATATATGCCAATTTTTAGTGATTCGAATTTAAAATTTGGATTTGTGTTGGTCGTTTCCTTTATAAAGTTTGACACAACTTTGTGCTTTTACCTAGAGAAAAATTTGCTATGAATTTATCTACTAGTAACTAGCCTACCCCTACTCCTAAAGTTTCAAAAGAACCTACACACTAGTGGAATTTATGGGATAAGCAATTAGATCCTAGTTGGTCAGCTAGGAAGGCTAATCCTAGAACTAGTATCATTAATGAATAAAATTTCAATCCTAGAGGGAGATCTAGAGATAGGACTCCCGCCCCTCCTACAACAAATGAACCAGTAAACCTTACCAATTATACTTCTAAGAAGTCTAAAGATGAAGTTACTCTTGAGGATCTTAAGGAGGTGATAAATGATATCACACAACTTTAGGAAGAGGCATTAAGACTTACTGAATTGAAGAAGAAACAAGGCAAGGAAAGAGGGAAAAAAATAATGGTTGCCTATGATCCAAAGAGATTAGTTAAGAAGAAGGGTAGAATATCTTAGACAAATGGTGGATGAAGAGCAACCTCTATAACATTTATATGAGTTGGTTGTTAGAGAAGTTTTAAATACTTCAAAGGTAAGTTTTTCTATTGGAATGACTGCTACTATCACTTACACTAGTTCCATTGTGACAACCAAAGTTTTAGACCCTTCTCTACTCCACCAAAGTCAAAACCTATAGATATAGGGAAAAAACCCATGGATTTTCCCAAGAAAGTTAATCCAAAGGCCAATCCAGACATCTATATCACAAACACCACAACCACTAGTGCTCAAAATAGTTACATCCCTTCAAATGCACCCCCTAACCCTGAAATATTGATAATATAATTGCTCAACCAAAATTTGCAAAAGGAATCTGAAAGAATGTAAATTCAAGATATAAATGCTGAGATGGAAAGGAGGATTTCCTTCCTTAAATTTTGAATTCTTGATGCCAATGCATCTACATATCATAATACTTCTCATTCAGTAGCCATGAACACTACCTTTACATCTAGCCTTTCTATCCCTACATCCCAGCCACAAAATAATAAATCCGGTGGGAATATCCCTTGTAGGGGTGGTGGTGGAGGAAAAGGTGGAGGAGGTGGTGGAAATAGATATAATCAATCTGGAAGTCAAGATGTTGGTGGAAGAGGAGGTGGAGGAAATGGTGGAAATAATGGGAATGGAGCTAGAGGTGGAGCCAATAACACACAATCTAGTTGTCAAGGTGGTGAACCTCATGTTGATCAAAATGATCAATTTACTAGGAGACCTATGCTAGTGAATAGGTATAGGCTGTTATGATTTGATGGGATTTATGGTTTTCCAAACCCTATCCCTAATGGTATTAGAACTGTAGCAGTTAGGGTTGATTCCAAAAATTGG
The DNA here is from genome assembly GCA_007258455.2 of Sequoia sempervirens. Classification (NCBI taxonomy): domain Eukaryota; kingdom Viridiplantae; phylum Streptophyta; class Pinopsida; order Cupressales; family Cupressaceae; genus Sequoia; species Sequoia sempervirens. The sequence continues at coordinate 218,948,442 of VDFB02252616.1, read as the reverse complement.
CAAGGTAATAGTCTTCATGAGAAACTCAGTTAATGGGGGGACCAATTGCACTAAACTACGTAACCTTTGGATTTTTAAAGAATTTGGCTTCTTCTATAATTGGGGCTTTGGGAAAGGGAAAAGGAAGAAAATATAAAAATAAAAGATCTAACTAAGGTGATGCACCAATATTTAGATGTAAGGAATGATAAATCTATCTTTTGGATATGATTTAAGGGCCCGTTCAACAATTTGCTATGTCCTAGAGTGATAAAAATTAAAGATTGAAGCCTAAACAATTGATTCAATGACATAAAATAATTTCCGTACACATTTAATAAAAAGAGCAGTCAAAGACATGATCTAAACTAGCAAACTTGCATTGAAATTATAGAAGTTCTACAAATGAATCATTCAAGACAATAATGGCATAGTATAAAGTTTATCAAATAACTTTAAGAAAATAGAAAGGCCAAACAATGGTACAGTTTGTGAGTATTTTTGCAATAATCTTAAAAAATAGTAAAAAGGCTTGGTGTATTTCTAAAAATTATGTATATTCTAGAACTCATTTTTTGAAGCAAGAAGCAGTATATATAGTGAAAATTCCCACCACCTAGCGAGCAGTAAATAAAAAGATGCAATATCCTAAGCAATGATGTAGCCACAATTATTCCCCTCAGTTGTTGTAGCAAAAAATATTTAGGCCATAGCATGTGGTTGCTCCCAACTAGGTGCATCCCCTGCAAATGATAGCAGTGGTCTTAGAAAAGTCCCCTGCAAACAAGTGTTGCCTCTTAGGGGAGACAGTTAGAACACACAACAACTTATTACTTGCTCCATCCTTTGCTTTGAAGAACTCCCCACTAAAGAGATGTGTGGTGGTATTTTGTAGCCTATGGTTCATTCCTCCTCTTTGTCGTTGAAGCCTTGAACTAGGAAGACACCTGGAAGCATGCCTTTCCTAGCGATGTTGACTGTGGGGTCCACCAAAGTGTCTGCAAGTAAAGGCTATGTGGCACGTAGACGAGGCCTGACTCAAAAGTGAAGGGGAGCAGCCTTCAAGTGTTCGTAGTGATGACACATGGGAGCATGGTAGGGCCAGTTGAAAAGCAAAGGGAAGAATCCCTTTGGAGAGCATTGAGTGGACATGTGGTAGAGGCCGATGGTCATTATCAAAAGGGGCTGATGATGCTCTTTTATTTGAGGTGTGGGCTGAAACTTAGCAAAAATAAAACCTAAAGGGAGCTTGATGAATTTTATATTCACAACTTTTGGCGAATACTAGGTGCATTTCTCGTGAGGAATGAGGGATCCAAAATTTCTCTGGCTTCCAGACCAGAGTCCACCTCCATTGGGTGATAGCTTCAGAGCTTAGAAAGAGTGGCCTATAGAGGAAGCTAATCAGCCTCATATGGTCTTGATATATCACGTAGATTCTGTTGTGCTCCACTTAGATAGATAATTTCTTTATAAGGTAGCATCATAGGTAAACCAGCCCCAGACTCAAATTGGAAGAGTAGCCATGAAACCGGATTAGTGTTTCCTTCAATATCTATTGTGGGGGGCAGTTGGTTGAAGCTCTGGAAAGCAGTTATGTCCTACTACTTCTCTTCAATTCTCATCACCATTTTCTCTACTAAGGAAATTGACTCGTCTGTAAGGAATAGGGAGGGCAGGCCCATCTCAGTTAGCTAGGAGAAATTTTCCCACATGCTATCCATAGTCTTGCTCAAAGTAGTTGTGCGTGTGTTAGCATGAAGGATGGTTGAGTGGAAATGGATGAATTTTTTCATCGTTATGGCAGTAGCCTTCCAATCCTCAATCCCTGCAGTTGTTAGGTCCTCATCTGAGACCATGTATAGCTTATTTAGCAATATTCTTGCCTCAAGAACTCTTTGTATAATAAATTATGGGAACTTCTCAATGGCTCTATGAACCTACTAACTCAAGCTTGTTTCTTGTGACATGAATTGGAGCATCGACTATAGTGTTAGGAAAAAGGCCTTAACCTTTTCCTAGTATGAAACATATAGTTGTTGAGTCACTAGAATGAGGTTTGACTAGGCAGCAAGGGCTTGGGGTGCACTTTTTAAAAGGGAAATCTCTACATCAATTTCATAATCCTCTTGTTTGCAGACACAAGTTGTTCCTAGATGTGACTAGATTCTTTAGACCAATTCTCCTTGGCTCGGCTATGGTTTGCTAACTTCACTTCAAGAGAAGACTTCGTCTCCTCAAGCTCTTTTTCTATTTGGGCCTTTTGGCCCTCAAATTTTGCATCCTTATGTTGTTTCTTTTGCTCATATTGAGGATGTCAAAGTTCAAGCTCATCCTCTTTTTTCTTCATATCCTACTCATATTGGGCACATCGCAGTTCAATCTCCTCGTTCTCTTGTTGCAGGCTTTGCTCTGTTAGGGCTAATTGGCTCTGATAGTCTTGGTTCCTCTTCTACAACACATTGACTAGGGTGGGATCAATAGATTGGGACTTTGTATGTTCCTATTGGAGTTTGTTCTTCTCTATCTCTACTACCTATGCTTTCTCCAATAAGAATTTAACATCTAATTATAGTTATTTCTCCTTCATCTACAGGAAATCAACCCTTTCCTTCACAAGCTTCAACTCCTCATCTTTCTTTTTTAGTTGGTGGCTAGACCTGAGGAAGTCAGTCATCACCACACATTGTATTTCTTCCATGAGCTCTACCTTGTTCTATGGTCAAGCCACTTTCAGATCAAGTCCCATGGAATACATGTTGTAATCATCCAATGGCATCTCCCCTTGTGGTTTGACAACGTTCGAGTACATGGTTGTCAAGTTCAACATTCCCTGAGCTTCATTGTAAACTGTATACACTTTTGGCTCCATTGGCTTCTTGTCATCCTTAGCCTTTTTCTTTTGCATTCTAAGTGCATGTGCTTGTTTTGCAGCATCACCCCATGCTATTAATTGAGCTAGCGACTGAACTAGCTTGCCTAAAAAAGGTGCACTGGGAAGTAGGGAAAAAAGGAATATAAGTGTAGTGGGCCTAGGAATTTTCCTTTTTGGGAGAGTTACAATCTGCAGGGAGAAATGAGGAATTTTCCAAAGCTCAATTTTTGAACCGAGGAGAGGGCTCATCACTTGCTATGGTGATAGAGTAGTCATTGTGGAGTTTTTTTGTTGGGAATACTCGGTCAGACCCAAGGTAATAGCAGCAATAGGGGTACCAATGGTGACTGAGCTTGCAAAAAGAGATGTGAGAAGAGATTGGGTAGTGGCAGTTGGTGTCAAGGTCCATGAAGGTTTCAAGATAAATAGCCTTGCCTATGAGAACTGGGAGAAACCTTCCATGACCATTGTGGTAGAGGTGGAAAAGGAAGGGCCGACACTTGTAGTGAGGGGCATCATGAAGATAGTGGAGGATACTAAAGATTGAGAAGTGAGAGAAGAGGGAGAGAACATTACCTGTTGACTGGATGATGGTGGTCTTTAGCTTATTGTTGGATCCTTGATTACTTTGAGCTCCTTGGTCACTGCAAGCACCTGGCTTATGGTGGGTTCTTGCTAACTCTCTCCAATAAGAGCTTCTATGTGTTGTCTTTTAGTGGGTGGGGAGTCCTCCACCTCTACAGTCACTGGCTGTTATTGTTGGGAAATTCTTGTTGTTTTTGCAGCCCAGGTGAGTGTCCACGAGGCTCTCGATATGTTCATTTGCACATTTGAAGTGACATAGGTAGGTTGCTCTATCACCTTTCTCTTTAGCTGAGCAGAGGATGTCGGTGTTTCAACTTCCTCTGATGTCTATGCTTCAGACTCCTCATCGAAGTCGTTGCCCCTGCCAGTACTTGGGTCTCAATCCAGATGCTCATCATCCCATAGCTTATCAAATTGGTCATCAAATTTCACACTTCCATATGGGGCATCAAGTTGTTTGGTCTCCTGGTAGTACACCCAAAAATACTTAATTCTTTCCTCACTCCATTCCTCTTCTTTTGATAACTTTTTGAACAGGGTGGCTCCTATTTTGTGCTTTTCATCATACTTCACCGCAGTGAAGTAGAACTTATTCCATGGTGGTCTACTGTCATCTATAGGAATGTGAATTAGGTTAACCAACAAATCATCCTCATCGTCCAACAAGTTGCACCTTTTTTCCCAGTAAGGCCAAGAACTGTGAGTTACCTTGATATGCTCATATTGTAGGTCATTGAAAGGGTTGTAATTCTATTTTTCATAGATCATTACCAACCCTAGATGAGCCAGTTTATCTTGCAACAACGAGTGCATCTACTTTTTCTTCATGACCACTATTTTAAAGCTTATCGGGGAGACAAAAAACCCCTTCTTGGGTTTTCCTCCATAGAAGGTGACATCAATAATTGTTGCTTTTCAAAACATTTCAAGGGATAGCACTCAATTTATAGAAAATTTTGGAAGCCAGAATGGTTCCCTAGTGAAGCCTTGCAGCTGAATGAATATGAAATCCACTCCGAAGAAGCAGTCGCATTTGGAATGAATTTTTGCATGTCTTGTTTTCTCCCTAGTGAGCTGGTCAATACCATCCTCCCCTTTCAAATCTTGCAAAATCAGAGTCAAGAAATAATTTGAAAACATTTGCGTAATAATCATAAGTAGAGGAAAGGAGAGGATTCCATATGGAAACTAGCTTCCTTCTACCCTTTTCATCAAAAATAGTTAACTTCACATGCCTATTGAAGAAATCAAGGTTCTAGTGCAAAAAAATATGGGAAAGAAAGGAAGGAAACCTGAACTTATGTTGTGTTTGGTAATCCTTTATTTTCCTTATCATCTCATCAATTATCAATTGTGCAAAATCACACCAAAAGAAAGAGTGTTTCCTATGAAACTAGAATCCCAAGCCCAACTAAAACTCATGCACTTCCTTGTCGGTGTCCAGGCTACAAACGAATGCCAACATTGAAAAGGCCTCCTGCAAGTCTATGGGGAAGGCACCATGTTGCGTTGAGATCTTTGGTGGCTTCTTGTGATCTGCCTCAATCCTTTTGGTTTCTTTGTTATGAAAGTCCAGAGCCTTTTGCATTCATTTCCATATGTTTTCCCCCTTTGTATGAGTGAATGTCTCTATTTCTTCCTTTCTGTAGCTTTGGTTACAGATGCACAACATATTCTAGATACCTCCTAGGCAGATATTAACCTTCAATGTCTAGCCCTCAATAGTGTTGGTGTCCAGGTTGAAATGTTTGATGGTCGCATCAACTAGTTCTTGGAAATAGTGCACAAATAGGAACATATATTGTGGGATCTCACTGAGCCATATCTTCTATGCTAATGACGGTGAGTTGGTGTATTTCTTCATTCTTTCGTAGGCCACCTCCCTCAAGGACTTAGGGTTTTTTGCAAGATTGGGATCATGAATATTATCCCATTCCTCCTTGATTAAGGCCTAGTTTATATAGCTTTTGGGCTTGTCCAATTCCCATGTGTTTTCCCACTTGGTTTATCTAGTATACAAGGCATATCATAAGAAATTTCTTCAAAGACATAGATGGTTGGTACTGTATGCATAGCATCAAACAACCTGTGTTTCCTTCCCCTATGCCTCTTTTTATGAACTTTCTACCATTTTTCTCTTTGCTAGAAGCTTTTTCTTAGCTCAATTTTTTTGCAATTTACCTCGGCTCAACTTTGCACTCAAAATTTATTTTGCTCTCAGTAGTGTATTTGAAAAAGATTTTACAATACTTAACACTCGCATGCAATACTTGCTATCTTTTCTTGGGGTGGTAGACAATACTTTCCTTTTGCATTTAATTTTGCATGTACCACCAACCTTTTGGCTTGTGTGAAATGAATTACTTTCCATTTGAAATGATAAGAGTTCATTATGATGATTTGTAATCATGTTTGTTTAGCATGATTTCCTTGGAACTTGAGTTGGTGATTTGCTAGCAGCTTAGGTGTTTGGTAATTAATATCCAAAAAGGAATGATTAATCCAAAGATGCGATCAATGTTTAAAAAGATGAGTTCAGCTTTAGAGTTTACAAAACACCTAGAGAATGACACCTCAACATTTGGTCATGTAAAATACCACCAATTACTGCCACTAGCTTAGGCTAATTAATTAGTCCTTATTAATCTTGCATGCAACATGTCATACCTAGCGGACACAACTGAGTGTGAATTTTGAGCAAGCCCTGACATGATCTCCAAGTGGGTACTTGATTAGCCTCATGTTTATGGCATGAAAATTACCAAATGCATCCTATAAATTTCTATAAGTATGAGCTTAGGCAGTAGTAAAATCACACTTAGCATTTGAGCAGAGTTAGTAATAGGTAATTAGCTTAGCAGTCGGCATTAGCAGTTGCATAGAATTTTCATAGGCTAGACTTTGGTAGTTTGCAAAGATAGTTTTAAGATAATTGCATAGCACTTGCCACCATGAACACCCTAATTAGGCTAGTTTCTCATAAATCCTAGATGACATTCCTAGGAAATATTTTGACTCAGCGCCTTAAGTGGATGACCAATAATAAGCACTCACTGGCTATCATAGCGATGAAATGGGTTATGGGATGTGATTTCCTTGAATACAAAGATAAATATTGAGTTAACACTAATGTGTACTTGCACTTTATTGCCCCTATGCTTGACATTTCAATTCCCAAGCCACTGGTTCTTCGTCTAGTGAAAGAAATTTTTCCAAAGAAGTACCTGAACGACCTTAGAGAGGTAGTGGAAAACATTGCATTTGGACTGGGATTTCCAATGACAAGTGACCTCCAGAGATACATTGAAGAATATTTGGTTGTACCGTGACTGCCATTCTTGAGTTTTTTTCACCTTCAGTCATAGGATGAGCACTGCCAAAGGGTCACTCATGCTTGCCACCTCCTCTTCTGCATGTACAAGGTGGTACCATTCTATAACATCGACTTGTAGATGGACTTTAGGAACTTGTGTTTCCTACCATCACTTGCCATTGCTCCCATGAGTGCTATTGTTGATGCTCCTACTGCCCCTATGGATGAAAAAATTGTGGACCTTGTCATTGATGCATCCATTGCTGCCACACATGTAGTAGACTGAACATTCTCTATTTTTTCTTTTTCTCTTGCTTCTAAAAACACATACCAGTCAGTCCATTTTTTTTATATATGCCTGGGAAAAGGATTTATCATAGAATATATGAAAAATAAAGAAGAATATAGCTATATACTTTATTCGATGGAATTTGGAGTTAGAGTTTATTTGATGGAATTTGGAGTTAGAGTTACCATTGAGAGGGTGAAAGCTAATTGAAGTTATGTGCCCACAGTAAATTTGTGAGTATTAGAATTGGATATTATGACTTGAGTAAAATAAATTTACTTCTTAATTGTATGATTGTTGTTAAAGGGGTAAACCACAATTGAAAGGTAAAGAAGGGAACCGTAGGCTTGATAATATATAGCTACATAGTTTATCTACATGTTTATCAAACCAATGGTTTGTGAATGGGTTAAATTTTATGCAAGCTATATAGTATAAAACTTTCTTGGAGTTTTCTACTTGAAAACAATATTTATCAATGTATTATGTGTTTAGTTTTTAAGATTTACAAATACCTACAAATTTCATATGGAAACAAGCATTTAAGTAATTAGTGAAGTTTAATGAAAGAATGAAAATTGAAAAAGAACCATTTATATGCATGGTAAACAAATATATTTGTAATATTTAAGATCTTCTAGGAAAATAAAATACAAGGAAATTTTGTAGTAATTTCTTGTTCGAGACAATATTTACAATGCTTATATTGGAAGGGCATATTAGATATGACTATAGAAGGCTATCTTGTTTCTTTACATTGTATCCATAAGTAGGCATAGTATAGGCACACAAAAAAAACTTATAATGGACTAAAGGTTGTCAAGGTAAATCTAGAACGCAACAATTATCACAAGTGCTACAATAGTATTATAGTGTTGATCATATTTAAGCTCCCTTAGGAAATTGGACAATCCCTCTACTTTTGCACACTTGGATTGGTAATTTGACACTAAGGCTTGTAGCATCTCGACATCCAATTCTTTGATAGGACTTGTTGTCTAACATGTAAGTTTGAGTTTTTCAATGATGTCATGGGAACTATTAGATACAGTTGCATCAAGATGTTGAACGGCTGTGTGAACAGAGTCAGGTTTATTAATAGTAGACAATGACTTTGATACTACTAGTGTTGGATGCACTGGAATGGAGGGGATTGGTTGTATAGGAGTATTTGAATGTGTATCCATGACCTGGCATGAGTGGATGAAATATATGTATAAGTTGAAATACAACATAAGAAGGTAAGCATGTAAATGAATGAGCAAAAGCATGGCAATTAATTACAAAGAAATTAATAAATTACAAGCAATATGTATTATATGTTTCTTTTTACAAATAATGTGTAAAAAAAAATGTTTCAATTAAATACATAGCAATTATTTAACAAAAATGCAATCTATATTTGAATTTGGTAGTACAGATAATTGATTATATGATGATGTATCTTGGTTTCTAGGCTATGGTTGGTTGATTTGGATGTTCTAATCTTGGTGGTTGTCCTTTCTTCAGTATGTACACCTAATGTTAAGTAGTTATGATGCTATTTGTGTTACATCTGTTGTGTGGGCTATAAGATATTTGTCTTAGGGGTGTGACATATCATTCAATGAAGGAAAAGAAAAATATTGAGGCATATGTTTAGTTTGAATGTTTATTCTTCACAAAAATAAAAATTAAAAATGGTAAGAATCTACATTGGTAATGGCCCATTTTATTTTGGCCCTAAATGTAGAACATAACACAGCCATTTATCATGATAAAAAGACTATGATGAAAATAAAATTGTTAGGAGTCTATATAAGTACAATCCTTATATTAATGATGGATCCATAAAATGGTGATCAATGTGCTTTCCATACCCTGATAATTCATGATATCAATCTTATAATGACCTACACTTTTGTCTCCCTTTCTTATTCAACTTGACTGCTTTTATGTTTTCTATTTACTTTTGATGTTTTATATTTACTTTTGATGTTTTCTATTTTCTATTTTATGTTTTTATCATATGTTCTATCAAAATGATGTGTTTTTCATAAAGCATTAGTTTTCCTCTATGTTTGTTGTGTTCTAAAATTGTGATGATTCAAAAAGCATAGGTTTATGACCCATAGGTAGGTCATCCCGATTTTGGGTTTTTTAATTTCTCTCTTTATAGAGTACTTAGATGAAGTTGTTAAATTTGTTGAGGATAAGGCTTGTTGAAACAAAAACAAGAAATTAAAAAACCACCAAATAAACATAAAATTCATTTCACAATTCTAAAAATTTGTACGTGAAGAAGTAAATAGGGATGATCTAACACTATGTATTACAATAATATCACATATGAAAACAACCGCAGATATATAACATATGTATTACATATAAAATTCATTTCACAGTCAAAAAATTTGTTCTTTTGATAGATAATAATAGAAGTGTTTAGAAAGAAATACAACATAAAACAAAATGATCTAGCAAACTGTGACTTACCGCAAGATTCAACACAAAATGTGTCATGTTGGCAAGGATGTAGAAGAGAAAAAATGGGTAGAATTCGCTTAGAAGTGAGTCAAACCAAAACAAATCTCCTTAGAGCTATTAGTTCAATCTATTCACAATAAACAAAAAGTAGATCTAAGTATATCAAAATTTAGAGCTTTTGCTAAAACAAAAACAAGAAATTAAAAACCACTAAATAAACATAAAATTCATTTCACAATAAAAAAATATGTACGTAAAGAGACAAATAGGGATCTAACACTATGTATAGGAAATTAAAAACCACCAAATAAACATAAAATTCAGTTCACAATTCTAAAAAAATTTACATGAAGAAGCGAATAGGGATCTAACACTATGTATTACAATAATATCAAATATGAAAATAGCCATAGCTATATAACATATAGCTTACATATAAAATTCATTTCATAGTTAAAAAATATATTCTTTTGATAGATAACAACTAAAGTGTTTAGAAAGAAATACAACACAACACAAAATGATCCATCAAGACTTACCACAAGATTCAACACAATATGTGTCCTGATGTCAATGATGCAGAAGAGATAAAATGGGAAGAAGTCACTTACAAGTGAGACAAACAAAAACCAATCTCCATAGAGTTGTTGCTTCAATCTATTCACCATAAAAAAAGTAGATCTAAGTATATCAAAATTTATAGCTACCTTATTTAAAATTCCCAATAACCAAATAAAGCATACAAATGCATTACCAATATCAAACAAATAGGCTTTTCACTGACTGTCAAAAGTTAAAACTGAAAGAAATTCAAATAGCATATATCAAATAAATTAACTACCACGGTATTACTAAAATTCTTGTATTTTGCAATCTATACTAAGCTATCCTAACAATGGTCATAAACCCTTCTTTACCATACCAATAAAGGCCAAAATTGGAACCCATAAACTTTCATGTTCTATGTTTTTAATTATTGATGAAGACACAGTGCAGTATAGATAGTGTGACTAAAGACATGATTCATATTTTTGTCCAACTTTGATCATAATTTCTCTAAGTATGGGTATTAATCTCTCAAAGATATGTGCAAATTCTTGCACTCTTGAGGGTCTACAATAGGAAAATATAACGAGATGGGACTCACCTATATGCAAGTCCAATAGAGATAGTATAGTGATTGAAAGCTGAAACTAGGGAAGTTAAAATAGAATGGGTCTAAGAAAAGGAGATAGAAGATGAAGGGGAAGAAAAGACCAAGGAGGCTTTAGAAATTTTAGAATTAGATCTCTGCCAAGCTATTGCAGAAGCAATTGTTAGAAGATTAATCTTTACTTGGTAAAGGTTATTCTTTAATTGTAATTATTTATTAACTTGTAGGAATATTCCAAAGGAATCCCTACAAGTCTTTTGTCCTTTTTGTCATCTCACACATGTGTAAGGATGGCTTATTTTTTAATTCCTTTATTAAGGAATATTTGTAACCACCTCCTTAAGAGGTGACACTTTGCACACACATAGATGAATGGTGGCATTCATTGAGTTGGGAGTTACATTCTAACTCCTTCTTCTCACCTCTACTTATTGAGGTGCCTCTCCTCTCATTCTTCAAGACTCATGCAAGCAAGCTAAGGCTGGAACTCTCTCTCTCTCTTTGTATTATTCTTTAGGCATTTTGCCTCCATTCATAATATTGGGTTTTTTCTTGTTTTTTCCCCTTAACAAATTCTTGTGTCTCTCTTGCTTTGGTGGTGCTTGGTTTGGCTACTTCAATTTATTTGGTAATCTCTTTCCTTCAAACAATTGCTCTTTATTAGTACTTTCCATTGCTCTTTTCTATTTCCTTTCATGGTATCAGAGCTTGGTATTACTAATATCTTGTGAGCTATATTGTTGAAGGTTTACCATATTTTTCAGCACACCATTGGAGACATTCTCAAAGAGGAGAAGAAGATCTAGTGCCTAATCTTGGTTGTTTTTTGTCTTCTAACCCTTGTGCAGGTTTTTTTATTTAAAGTTTTAAAGTATTTTAGTTTGCATGCATACTTAAGTTTATGCAATTTTTTTCTTTTAAACCATCAAATAAAGGGTTATAGTTCAAGTTTTAAAAAAAAACCATCTTTTGCATGTTCAAATTCTTGTAAAAAATCAAAATTTTTTTTAGAAATTCTTTTCTAACCTATTTTTATTGTGCAGGAATTTCAGTTTTCTAATTTCATACTTCAAATAATTTGTTTGCATTTAGTGCAAAAACCCAACAAGGGTTTATCTTATTTTTCAACTTTCAATTTAAAGTTTATTTATTTCTATAGTTTATACAAATCTTAATATTAGATCTGTATAAAAATTGATTATAATTTGTATGCATGTTTATTTTTTGCAAAATTTTAGAAACCCTCAAATAAAAGGTTATATTTCATTTTTTTTAGATCTGTAACATTTTTTACAATATGAGGTTAAATCTGTAAATAAAATCACTATATTTTACATTTTAGAAAAAGGGTAATCTACTTTTTTACATATCTGTAAAAATTCTCCATATTTACATGTTCAATTTTTTTAAAAAAAATCAATTTCAATATCCCTATTTTTTCTATTTTACTATTAATCTCAATCTTTCTTGAATAATAAAATATCAAAAATATTTAAAAATAATAAATAATATTCAAGCTTTCAACCATTGCATTTTTTTAAAGAAAGAAAAATCAATTTTCTTTTTAATCCAAATCTTGTTTACTAAATTTTGAAGGCCTTGCCTCATACAAATCTTGTTTTTGCAACTTTTGGCGCCGCTGTTCACAGCTCCTTCCTTCATCTAGAACGCAGCCATATCCTTCTACACACCAGACCTGCACTCATGCAAAATAAAATCTTTATCTTCTTTTAATTTTTTAAAATCAAACCCTCAAAGTATTTCCCACCTGTTGCTCTTTAATCTCCTTTCAAAAAGATTTAAAAAAAAATCTTCTTGCCCATTCTCTTGGCTGGGCATTTTCCCTTTTTAATGTGCTTTTGAAGTTTTTTTTTGAAAAAAAGGCATACTAGTTTTAATAAAAGTTTTTATTATGCAAAAGGATTTTACCGTGAAAATCTTTTTCATTATTTTTTAAAAAAGATTTGCATATCTTAAGCTTTTAAAAAGCTAAAAGATTTTTTTTAAAAAGCACTCTTTTCCTCTTTTAATCGATTAAGTAGGTTTCTCAAAAAAAAATAATAAAGTCCTTTTTTTAATACTACGTTTTTTATTACAACTTTTAAAGTTTTAAATTAATTTTCTCTAAAGTTTATCATATTAAATCTATTAATATTTATTATTTTTTAAAATAATATATTAGTTTATTTTAACATTTGAAATTTAATTAATTTTTTTTTCTAAAAAAGTTGTTTTTAATATTTTAGTTTAAAGGGGCTTATTTATTTTTAGACAATTTTTTTTTAAGATTTAATTGAATCAAGAGGGATTTTTTTTTTAAGCAAATATTTACAATAGTTTTTTTTCATAAAGTAATTTTTTTATTGCAATCATGTCAACTTTAATTCCTGAGATTAAATTAACTAGTTCTAACTATCATTCTTGGAAAACTCACATTTCTTTCATTTTTTGATTTAAACATCTTTTGGATGTTGCAACGGATCCTAAATCTAAACCAGGTTCGTCTGCATCCAAAGATGAAATTGAAAAATGGAATCTTAAAAATGAGGAAGCCCTTGGCCTCATAGGTATCTCCATGTCACCCGAACTTTATGTTCACATTGGGACATGTACAACTGCCTATGAAGCATGGGACAAACTCAAAACAATTTATGATAGTACAAATGAATCAAGAAAAATTCAAATTCAAGATCAACTTGAAGATTTGAGGTATTTTGATTTTAAATCTATGGATGATTTTTTATTGAAATTTGATGCTTTAAATAGTCAATTGGATGGTTTAGGAGTTAAATTAGATAATCTTAGATTAATTCATCTTATTCTTAAAAAGTGTCTTCCTAGACAATTTCAGCAATTCATTACTAATATTCATGCTCAATTAGCTATTCCTTCTTTAGCTACTCAATTAACTTATGATATTTTTTGTGATTTATTAAGACAAGAAGAGGCTAAGTTAATTCAGTTTGGTACTCTTAAGTCTAATGAACATGCTTTCTTGTCTAAGCATAAGCAAAATTTTAAACCTCATTCTAAACAACAACATTATAATTCCAAACCTCATTATAATAATGGAAATGATCCTAGAGAGTTTAACTCTTCTAAGAGACCACATTGCACTTATTGTAATAAGGATGGTCATTGGCAAAATACTTGTTTTAAAAAGAAAATTGAGAAAAAGCCTATGAATCAAAATAATCAACAATTTCATAACAATGGTGATCAATCTAGATGTGCTTTTACATGTAGTTTGAATGTTTCTAAACCTTTTTGAATGGGTTATTGATTTAGGTGCATCTCATCATGTTGCTTCACATAATTTTTTTAAATAACTTCACAAGTACTTTATTATTGGACTTGATCAACCCAATAATAGTGTACTTGTTTTACTCAATTATATTTGGAATATGAAAAGGGGATATTCATGTAGTCATGAATGCATGAATATCGTCTTAAATGACTTATTTATACTTAATAATACTTCACTTCATAATATGCAATTCCCATTATTCCATCATAATTTTTATTTATTTTTAATATTAATTTTCATAACTTAAGGTGGCTTGATTTGTGGCTTTTCATCTATTACAATATTTAAAACAAATCTAGTGTTTCCTTCTCAACTACAATTATGTTGTTTTGAAAAAGGGAATTTGATATTTTATTGTGTCTCATTAATCTGATATTGTGCATTATTGGTCAATTTGTCTTTTTGATGGATTTATTTCATCTATATATTTTTTGAAAATTAAAAGCTCATTGGAGTATTTGCCTTCTTGATGGATTTATTCCATCTATATATGTTTTGCAAGTTAATCACTTTATCAAGTCTCAATGGAGCCTTTACATATATTTTTTGTGCTAGTCACATTTGCAGTAATGTTGCATAGGGAGCCCTATCTATAATGAATCATATATTTTATCAAGTCTCATTGGAGTTTTTTTTTGGGACCCATGGAAAATATTTCCATCCACTTTGATGGTATGCACTTACTTATTTTTTTTATGAACTTAGATCTATTTTCTAAATTGATGGGGATCAAGTTCTTGAAACCTTTATGTTTCATTATTTTATTGAAGGCAATATGGTTTTTTTTTTAAAACCATCTTTAGGACTAATTTTCAAAGTCCTTTATTATTAATCTTGACACAATTTCCCTTTACATTACAACAAATGATGTAGTGAGAGGAAACCTAGAACTATTATTGCTATGTCTAGATATATTGACATTTTATAATTTGGGCTATGCTTTCTTTCTATCTCATGGTTTCATTAGAAGTAAAAATGGTCCAAATTTATATATTAAACATAGTGAAAATGATATTGTGATTATTATTTTAATGATTTAATTATCACTTCTAGTTCTAACTTTTTGATTAGTGATGTTAAGTCTCAACTCAATCAACAATTTCAAATGAGTGATTTGGGCCTATTACATTATTTTGGGTATGCAAATTTGGCAAACACCTAAAGTGTTGGATTGGTTTCTAGCTTTATGTCTAAACCACAACAAACTCATTTTAAAGTTGCAAAAAGAATTTTAAGATATGTTAAAGGCACTCTTAATCTTGGTCTCTTTTATGATGCAAATTATGATTTTTCTTTAAAAGGTTATACTGATTCAGATTTAGAAGGTGATCCCAATAATGGGAGATCCACTTGTGGTTATTGTTTCTTTGTTGGATCAGGTGCAATCTCATGGAATAGTAAGAAACAACAATCTACTTCTCTTTGTTCTACAGAAGCTGAATATAAAGGTTGTACAAATGCATCTAAAGAGGCATTATGGTTAAGAAGATTACTTGAAGACTTGGGTCTACCTCAAAAGGATCCTACTCCTTTGTATTGTGATAATCAAAGTGCTATTGCTTTGGAAAAGAATCCAATTTTTCATGCAAGGACCAAGCACATTGCTCTTCAACATCACTTCATTAGAGAGAAAATTGAAGACAAGCAAATTTCTCTTTTGTATTGTAAAAGTGAAGATCAAGTTGCAGATATTCTCACCAAAGCTCTTTGTAAAGATAAATTTCTCTTTCATTGTAAAAATCTTGGTTTACAACCCATTGAAGGGTTTGATGTAACCTCCCCAAGTAAAGCTTAAAGGGGGATGTTAGAAGATTAATCTTTACTTGGTAAAGTTTATTCTTTAATTGTAATTATTTATTAACTTGTAGGAATATTCCAAAGGAATCCCTACAAGTCTTTTGTCTTTTTTGTCATCTCACACATGTGTGAGGATGGCTTATTTTTAATTCCTTTATTAAGGAATATTTGTAACCACCTCCTTAAGAGGTGACACTTTGCACACACATAGATGAATGGTGGCATTCATTGAGTTGGGAGTTACATTCTAACTCCTTCTTCTCACCTCTACTTATTGAGGTGCCTCTCCTCTCATTCTTCAAGACTCATGCAAGCAAGCTAAGGCTGAACTCTCTCTTTGTATTATTCTTTAGGCATTTTCCTCCATTCATAATATTGGGGTTTTTTCTTGTTTTTTTCCCTTAACAAATTCTTGTGTCTCTCTTGCTTTGGTGGTGCTTGGTTTGGCTACTTCAATTTATTTGGTAATCTCTTTCCTTCAAACAATTGCTCTTTATTAGTACTTTTCATTGCTCTTTTCTATTTCCTTTCAGAATGCATGCTAAACTTGAGTTTCAGATTGCAATTAGGATGCACAAAGACAAATTTGAAGATGAAAAAATGAATGCTTCAATTGAAGGCACATAATCTAAGTTTGAAGCAATGCTTAGTGAGGCTAGATTTGAGGCATACCATGATAACAATGCAAATATTTTTCACATAGCATCTTTATGCATGGGGGACCCAATCGACAAAAAGGACATGATTTTTCATCATGTTATTGCATGCTCTACAACAAAACTATCATCTAGATAAATTTTTCTATTCACAAGGAGCATGAAGTTCTCATTATTTTTTTGCAAATGAATTCCAAGGTTTGGGAACTTTCATGCCTAAGAAAAATAAATATCCACTAAAATTATTACTTTTTTTTTTTTAGAATAAGGAATTGCCTTCAGATTGTGCCTTTTCTATTTAAGAAGATTCTAACAATAAAAATGACTAAAATTCTACTATTGTGTTCTTTGTTTACCTTTCCTCCCCTGTAATAGAAAATGCTTAAACATGATTGTGTGCTAGGTGTATTCCCTTGTGATGCAGAGCATGTATTAACTTCAAGGGTACTAAAGACCCAAACCACAAACTAGAGAAGATCAATTACATATTCACCAATATTCACTTGCTTGAAACTTGATTCCACAAGACCAAAAAAACACCAAATCACCAAAACTTGGTTCCAAACTCTTACCAGACCCTAATTCACCTCAATCATATTGATTTTTATATAATCAAAGAAAATACACTCTTTCATAAACACAAACTTATCAACATCTTCATTGCTTACACCAAAAGGTCAAATTCCTTGTAATAGTCCAAAAACCTAAAACCGGGCATATCTTCTAAACCAAATTGAATCTCCTTAGAAACAATACTTTTTAAAGGACCCATTATTGAATAATTTAACATATTATAAATCAAGGTGGGGTTGTTTTTAAAATATCTCCTTTAAATTTGACTATCCCACAACAAATAACTTTAAATAGGTCTAATTAACAAAGAAAGAACCATGTTCAAACTTACTCCAAAACCTTAAATAACCATGGAAATAATTTCAAAATGTTATAAAACTACCAAATCATCAATCATTAGTTCTTGGAAGACTCTTTAATACACCAAAATATCAAACCCTCACTCTATGCCATTTTAAACTAAATAAAATAGGGGTTTAATGGAACTAAGCTTTCCCAACCTTATTTCATGTAGCAACTGCTTCAAAAATCCTAAAAATATTCTAAAAAATCTTTAGAGAACAACTCCCAACCTTTGCCACTGTTATTTCACCAAACCCTAACCTGTAGGCATCATTTCTTGCATGGAAACAATAAAAATCACCTAGAGCAACAACACAACCTTTATATTCTTTCCTTCCCCTACATTTTCCAATACAAAAAACACTTAAAATACCCTACATTAACCCATTCCACTGATTTTCTAAGCCTACATTGGTGGAATGTTTGCTAAACACAACTTAGACTCTCAAAACCTTTAATTTAAGGGTTTTGAGGCAGTTCTCTGAAAATTTGCTCTTAACACCTCTAAACTTGTTGAAAGTTCTTCAAACCACTTCCAATTGAAATCTAACACTCTACACTATGAAAAAAAATTGATTTTGTAGCCTAAGCTTGTTGTACAGTCCATACAAACTAGTAAATAACAGAGAAAAATGTTAAAAATACAAAACATGGTTATTTTACTTACTATTTTGTTTCAAGAACACAATATACAATATTTTCCTCACCCTTACAATGCTTTATAAAGATGTTTCCAATAGTTTTCATAACTAGCTCTTCAACTTCAACCAACCCACCAACTCTTTTTACAAAGATGACTCTTCATCTTCCTACAATTTTGCACCTAGAGACCTAATGGTGACTCAATTACAATTGAAATGGTCTAATTATGACCTTTTTACATGCTTTACAATAAGAAACTTCAAAATTTACATGATTTCCTTATAGAGGCATAAAATGAACAAGGTGCTCCTACACCAAACAACCGGTCTGAAAAAAAACTCAAGTCCCTTTGAGGATTGATTTGCATCCAAATTGCCTCTTTACATCTGCATACCTTTGTCTTGGACTACTCCTTCTTGAAATCATTCATTTGCCTTTTTTTTCCCCTTGGTTCATTCCATCTTCTACCTTCATTATTTTGTCTTCAATTGTATTTTTTTTTTTCCTTGCCTTTCTGTCTGTATTCTCATATCTCCAAACCACTACCTTGTCAGTATTAAACTTCCCTCTAACCATTTTCCAATCAAAGGACATAGGATTGTCCTTGTCATGCTTTTCTAAGCAATCTTTCCTGTCTTCAATCAATTAATTCTTAACCTTCTCTTGACCTGCTTATCATCATCTCTTTAGGTTTTCCAATCATGGGACACTCTTCAAACTGACTTTCAACTTTTGGTAATGGTTGTAAACTCTTTAAGTGCTTTTCAAATAAATATCCATCTCCCTCACTACTTCACCACATAGCCTCAACATACCATCCATCTTACCCAATAGTAGCTCCCAGAAGATGCACCTACCACTCTTTCTCTCAGTGGTGTCACTCTCTCTACACCTTCTCCCCAACTTAATCTTTGTTGGAGGACAGTGAACAAAGGCCTCATCCTTATTTGTAACGAACACACCTTCTTAGTCTCCTTCCTGCAACATTAATATGGATCAAGCACTTGCAACCAACAACTTAAAAAAATCACCAGATCAACTAGCTCTAATACCAATTGATGTAGAGCATGTACTGACTTCAAGGGTACTAAAGACCCAAACCACAAACTGGAGAAGATTAATTAAACATTCACTAATATTCACTTACTTGAAACTTGATTCCACAAGACCAAAAAAACACCCAATCACTAAAACTTGGTTCCAAACTCTTACCAAACCATAATTCACTTTAATCATCTTTATTTTGACATAAAAAAATAAAAAACACTCTTTCATAAACACAAACTTATCAAATTCGTCATTGCTTACACCAAAAGGCCAAATTCCTTGTAGTATTCCATAGACCTAAAACTGGGTATATCTTCTAAACCAAATTGGATCTCCTCAAACACAATACATTTTCAAGGACCCATTTTTTAATACTTTAACATATCATAAATCAAGGTGGGATTGTTTTGAAAATATCTCCTTTAAATTTGACTGTCCTACGACAAATAGCTCCAAATAGGTCTAATTAACAAAGCAAGTATCAAAAAATTACTCCAAAACATCAAATAACCATGGATAGCATTGTAATAGGTTATAAAACTACCAAATTATCAATCTTTAGTGATTGGAAGACTCCTTAATACACCAAAATATCAAACCCTCACTCTATGCCATTTTAGACTAAATAAAACAAGGGTATAATGGATCTAAGCTTTCCAATTATTATTTAACTTAGCCACTACTTATAACAACCTAAAAATAGTCTACACAAGCTTTAAAAACCAACTCCTAACCTTTACCACTATTATTTCACCAAACCCTAACCTGTAGGCATCATTTCTTACATGGAAACAATAAAAATCACCTGGAGCAACAACACACCCTCTGTATTCTTTCCTTCCCCTACATCTTCCAATACCAACAACACTTAAAATACCCTACATTAATCCATTCCACTAATTTTCTAAGCCTACATCAGTGGAATGGTTGCTAAACATAACTTAGACTCTCAAAACCTTTAATTTAAGGGTTTTCAGGTAGTTCTCTGAAAAATTGCTCTTAACACCTCTAAACTTGATGAAAGCTCTTCAAACCACTTCCAATTGAAATCTAACACACTACACTATGAAACCAAACTAAGTTTGTAGCCTAAGCTTGTTGTACAGTCCATACAAAATAGTAAATCACAAAGAAAAATGTTGAAAATATAGAACAAGGTACTTTTATTTACTATTTTGTTTCAAGAACACAATCTACAATGCTTTGCTTGCCCTTTCAATGCTTTCTAAATATGTTTCCAATATTTTTCATAACTATCTCTTCCTACAATTTTGTAATTTTGCAACTTTTGCATTTATGCAGCAAAATGACATTTTTTGCAATTTGACTCAATTGACCTCCTAGAGATGTAATGGTGATTCAATTACAATTGAAATCATCTAATTATGACCTTTTTACATGCTTTACAATATGAAACTTCAAACTTTACATAATTGTCTTATAGATGCTTAAATGCACAAGGTGCTCCTGTACCACCTTGCCTTGTGATCATTACCATATAAATGAGGAAAAATGTTAATAAATACTCATTGTGGTCATCTTCAAATGACTAAAAACCACACAAATCAATAACCCATGAAAAAATTAAAAATATAAAAGCTAACAATTCATTCATAAATGGTAAAGAGTCCAGTTTCTAGAATTTTCAAAGAAAGTTATTATGAGAATTTTGGAGCATAAGATCTATAATGAAATGTATCTAATTAAATGATAGCATTACTTACAGACAATAAACCAGCATTGCAAAGTGTTGAAATTGGGAACTATTTATCTATATCTTTGAATTTTGCATTCCATGTATTTTTATTGCCATTTTTCAATTCAAATGATCAATAATAATGGTGAAAAATGAAACTAATTTGATAATTGCTAGCAAAAATGATAAATAGTGAGTCCTAACACCTCAAGATTTCACATTTTTTATAAGCATAAGTTTCTAACTTCTATACACCAGTTCTCAAATATCAACAAAAAGCTAACAACAAAATAAATGTATCAAAATCCTACTAAAAAAGTAGTTCAAAACTTCAAAGAATAATGAGTGCAAAAACTATTAGAAACCAAGATGAAACATGAAAACTACAAAATCCTTCCACATAGGAGAAAAAAAAAAAGCTATTGCAAAAAGATGTGCAAAATATTATTCAGGAATTCATTAACTACATGAGAATGATTTTTGTTTATAAAAGAAAAGTACGCATAACCCTAATCTTATCTTGAGAAACAAGATAGCTCAACAAGATAAGGATGACAATAATTAACCTAGGAACTAAAATATTACCTAAGTAAAGTTATGCAAGTGCAATTAAATATTAATTACACTAACAAAAACCTTAATAAAAATAAAGATCCACTAACATTATTACATTTTTTTCTCAGAATAAGGAATGGGCTTCAGGTTGTGCCTTTTCTATTTAAGATGATTCTAACAATAAAAATAACTCAACTTCCATTCACAATTCACACCCTATTGCCAATAATTTGAAAAAAACTCTCCATGGAATCCTAAGCTCTCCAAAGCTCATGCCAAAATTGTTACCTATTTTTCACTACAAGCTCAAATAGGTAGAGCTGAGTCAGACTCATCATTGATAGGTAAAAAAAATTTCAAGTTTTGATGCTAAAGTATTCATTGTTCATCATAAAGATTAGATTGCATCTGAATTATAGTTTTATTGTACAAGTATTTAAAACAGAAAATTGAAAATTTGCATAGTACTTCCTTTTATTCATTTTGTGAAAACACCGAATCTCGTACAAGCCACGAGAGTAACTGAATTTGATTATGATAATCAAATAGTGAATACAAAATTCAATGAAAGCTACACTACTGAGAATAACGTAAGCGTAAATAAGAGGAGCAATTCATCATTGCCTATGATGATGAATCACTTTCTCTTGATGTCTTCAGTCGTTGCGTCTCCAAGCTGCAGCAGACACATTTCCACACTCCATGAACCTACAAAATTGTAAAAGGATGGTGTTAGAGGTGTACTATAAGCAATGATGAATTACATTCTACTCTATGCCTACGCTACCAATAGGAATGTAAATTATATTAAATCAGGCATTCACCAGATGATTGAGTTAGAAAGAGTGACAATCAAGAAAAACATCGTTCAATGGAAGATTTCAGCTTCAATTATTTTTACTAACTTGTTTGTTTCAATGTACAGGAACAGATTCATCATGTTCGTGATTATCTTATCAGATATGTGGAGAAAAACGGGCTCCCACAAGGGTTGAGCTCGGCATATCAAAAGGACACATCTCATTTACATCATTATTTGGAGAGTTATCAAATATTCAATTACAATCATCAAGGAAATTTGTTGTAATAAAAGGAGTTCATAAGAGCAGCTTTTGATTCATTATAATAAAATTGAATTAAGAAAATCATTTGTTTGCTTATTATCCAAAAGGAATGATCAAAAGATATGTCATAAAGTAGCCATACTTCATTTTTTATCTTTGTTTCAGCTCTACCTTGCACTCACTTTTGCATCTTAGTAAGGTATTGAGTTCCTTTATATTGAAGGGAGAACAAAGTATCAATTATTTTAAACTATTTCTAACAACTCAAGATTTATACATAGTCTAAAAGAGACTTTGAGAAACAGAGCACTAGATCATAAAATGAATAGCACAGTCAATAGAGGAGGAGGCAGTTTTAGGAAAAAGAATGCATATGAGCAGTGGCAGAGCTTACACTCCCAGAATAATCAATATGTAATAAGTGCAAAGCAATAACAAGAGATCCTCGGTGAATTCACCCACTATAGACAATTACTATAATAAGAGGTTCAACAGTCCTTCAGTCATTAAAGCCATGAATAGGACAGTGTTTTCAATAGACTAGTCATGTCAGAAATGAGATCAATAAGTTGATCAAGAAGGGTGGTTTAATGGACAATCAATAGACGATAGCATTATCCTAGAGAAAAAGTCACAGTGGTTCATACACGGTGATGGTAACCTATACAAAATAACAGTCTAATAAAATAGTGAAAGAGGACCATGGTTTTTTCCCACAAGCTAAAATCACGATCAAGGCAATAATAACATTAAGCATGTACAAAGAGCCTAAACAACACTACGAGTGCCACAAATAATCAAATATGGTAATCCATTCAAGGAAGGTAGTCAATATAATGCAAGTTTCTCATAAACAATTAACAGATGAAACCATTGTAAAATGGGAAAATACTAAAAAGAAAATAGCTCACGCACATGTGGAATTGATAGTGAGTCTTAAGTTTAGAACTATAGCCTCAACTAAAGATTTATCATGCAAAAATGGAATGTTAGTTATCATGGGCGGGTTGATTAAGGCAAGGTGGATTTTGCATGTTTTGGCCCATATCTTCAAATTTCTAGTTCAATTTGAGTTACAGATCAGTTGCATACATTATGACTGCAAGTTTGAGACTGAGTTCACTCATTTTTGCATGAGTTTGAGCCTTCTTTTTAGGGATTTTTTCTTATGCTCAGATTTTTCCTTGGAGTTATCATTTTAACACTGAAATTGACTTTCAGTTTCATGTTCATGCACTTTGAAGTGCATTCTCATTGTATATATTGGAAATTTTTTATCTGTTTCCTCTAGTTCTTGTTATTCATCCTTTGCATTCTGTAAAGTGAATTGTCTTGTAACTCAACTTTCAAAATTTAATAGATATTGCAGTATTCTTTGCAGGTTATCTTAGAGTATCATTTGCAGAGCATTCCTTCATTTGTCATCGCAAGCTAAAAATTATCCTTCTTAGATTCAAGTGTCTTATTTTGTGAATGTTTTGGATACAAGTTTAATGTGTTTGATATCAGAACCTTTAAATTTCTATGAACATTTGTGAATGCATGTACATGAAGAAACAATCTTAGTTGCAAGTCATAAATTGTGTCTAAAGTATATCCATATCTTTAAGTTGTGAAAATAAGTTCTTCCTTCATAAAGAATGAATTATTAGGCATGTTTGTGAATCATTAATGTAGTTAAATTGTTCAATCTAAGTTGTGAAAGTAAGCTTCATGATGACTCAATTGTGAGTTAGTATGTTTTCTTAAATCAAATAGGTGCATCACAACAATCCAACTTTTCCAATTTTACATTAGATTAAGTTTCTTACCCTTTTCTCAAAAAAAATTATTCAAGTATCAAATTGACCATCATATAGGAAGTCAGCCTAGAATCCAAAGGTTCAATCTCATTATAGGTCACCCACAACCTGAGTTTGATCCAATGTTTCAACAGATTGTTGAATTTAATCATTCAAGCGCTTAGGTGCAATCTGATTGACAACAAAAATATCTATTGAAGGAATTCCAAGATCTTGTAAGGAATCAGTTCTTAATCTCATCATTCCAAAGCATGACAACACATAATGGTGGAAAATTTGTGGAACTTGGCTTTGCACCTGCTAGTTGTTGTGTGAATCATTATAAAAGTTTATTTTGTACAAATTGTACAATCATGACATTCTAGGAGACTGCATATCTTTGAGATATTCTATCAAATAGTTCATTTCCTATGCTTCCACATTTTGGATACATGTCTAGTGGAGCATTAAAACTAACCCAAGGATTCACAACAACTACCCACATGCAAAACACCTTAGATCTCGAATTAAAAAATCTACATGATAATTGAATATTGGCTTGGTAAGCTAAAATGATATCCCACTCACTTTACTCAGGTTCTAAACTTGATGCCAACTAAGTGGTTGAATGGAGAATGAGAAGTGTTACTACATAGTAGATATGGGGTGGTTTCAACCTTTCATTACTAATCTTAAATGAGCATTGAGTAATGCTCAGAGGGAGAGATAAGGTGCATAAGGGAAATAGTACGTGATGTGACATTTTCTTTTGAACTCTCTCTTCCAAAAGATAAGGGATATTTATTGGGCATGGGAAAAGAGGAAGGGGGATGGCATCACCATACCTAGGCCACCAAAATTTTGGCTTGTTGTAGACAGAAAAATATTGGCGCATCTACTAGGGGCACCAATAAGTTAATGAAGGAAGTGAACATGTCAAGGGGAAGGGTATGAAGTGAAGGCCATAATGAATGATGGAAACGTCTAGCTATAAAGAGAGGAATACTTTCCAACTTCTGGCATCAATGGAATTGTTGATCTCAAAAAAAAAAGTGGGGGAAAGCAAAGAGAAAAGGACTGCTAGACACAATCACTATTTTGGGGGGATTACATTCAAGCAATTTTAATACAAAATAATAAACAATATATCACTACAACTATTACTTCAGTATATTCACAATACACAAAAAGTAGATCTAAGAAGTGGCTAGAAAGAAATAAAACTCCACACAAAATGATCCGACAAGTGACTCACCACAAGATTCGACATAAAATGTGTCCTACTGTCAACGATGCCAATGAGAAAAACTGTGCAAAGGTTGAAACCCTACCACCATGGGTTTTTGTAAAATGAGACAAATCCATATTCTCCCTGGAGCTACTACTTCAATGTCATGTCCTTGAAAACGTAACATAAATCAACATTGGAATACGTAAATAAGATAAAAATAAAATACATATTAAAATTCTAAGTATTAAAATATAAAACAATTTAAATAATGTAATCAAAATAGATGATAAAATTAATATAAAATACACAAATATAAAGTAAATAAATAAAAAATATATATATTAAAAATATAAGAAGAAATAACAATGATTTAATATTATGATTAAAATTATCAAATATATAACAATATAAAATATTTACAAAATACCATATCAAATAATGATATATATATTTTAATGTACTTGAAACATATAAATATAAATATATAATGTATTAATATAAAATATAATAAGGAAGTGCTCAGGAAGACAACAATTATGGTAGAGGGCAGTAATTTAACATAAATTATTAAGAGGGAAACAAAAGCTAAAAGGCACCAAGTAAAGTGCAAACAAAAGGCAATGATTGGATTAACAAAGAAGCAATTTTATTTCCATTAGCTATGAAGGGGTACAGGAAGCAGCAAAAGTAACAACTCTTATTAATAGATGTGTTTCTTCATCAAGTCACCTTTCTTGGTGAATCTATAAAAGAGGTTGTGAAATGAATTTGAAGGGATAAGGAGGAGGGTAGGTGAAACAAAATGGATATATCAATTAGACACATACAGATCTACATAGAAAGAAATTGAAGAGAAGTTAATACAGATATAGAAGGGAAGTTCATGTAGATATTGAAGGGGTATATGCAAATTTAAGAAGAGAGATATATGAAAAATAAAAGGAGAAGGAAGCAAGTGAATAGAGTAATGAAGATTATTTGAATTTGAATAGATGTATAGAAGATTTATAATGGAGGATTTATGAGTAGAATTATGAGAGTTTTCTAACATACTTATGGATGCATAATAAGCAGATTTATGAAGGGGAAAACATGCAGATTTGAAGGGATTTATAAGTGGATAATGAAATATCGTTTATGAGAAAGATTGAATGAAGAAGATATGAGTATGGGAGAAGGAATAGAACATATATTAAGACCATTTAATGTTGAAAAAAAAAAAAGAGTATAAGGTGAGAACATTCAAGCATACAAATATATTTATGTTATGATATATGGGAAGAGGGGAATTGTGGAATGAATAAATAAAAGAAAATAAAATAAGATACATTTAGAGATCATTCAAGGAAGATAAATCCAAGATGAAGAGTGGTATCAAACAAGAGATCTAATTGTCCATCATCCATTGAGTAAGCAACATTGAAGGTGGAAGAAGTGAGAGATATGTGTAAGACAAATAGATAAATCAAATATACTAGAAACTTTGTATGAAGAGAAATGTATAGACAAGGAAGACTTGTGAATAAGATATATATATATATATATTAAGGTAGACTTATGAGAAAGGTATATAAAATTAAGGTAGATTTGTATGAAGAAATTTTAGAAGAAATGTTATCAATTGATAGAAGGTGGATTTGAAAAGGAATACATAATTAAAGAAACAACAACTTGCTCATCAATGGATTGGAAGAAGGGAATAAACCACGGATTTTATGAAGGGAAGAGTATAATCAGATCATAATCAAGGAATAAGGACTAAGAGGACAAGATTTAGGGTTGTCCTAAACTAGGGACATTACATTCAGGGTGATCCCATAAAGTTGGTTTACAATTTTTGGGAGATCTTGATTTTTGCTGAAATCACATATTTTTAGAAAATATAATGATTTAAGCCTTGAAAAGTTCCATTTAAAGGATTCCAATTGAAGAGGATTTGATCGAACCACTTTAGATCAAACCACCTTAGATAGAACTCCGCTAGTTTTAAACCATACCTAAAACAGAGTCTCCTTTACACCTATCAAAATGTTGATAAAAAACCACTTTTGATTTACCTTTTGGGGGATCAAATGAATTCATTTAAAATTTATTTTTTGTAAGTATGTAGTCCTTATTATAAGCTTCCCAAAAAGTATAATGTTAAATAAACTTAATTTTATTATTATATTTATTTTTTATTTCTTATGAATGTATTTTTTCACTAAAAATCAAGCTCTCTATTCTGCACATGGAAAAATAGTAGATTATCAAAGACAAATTTGAAAAATATAAGTGCACTAGATATTGAAGTCCTTGATCCAAGAAAAAAATAAAATTGAATTTTGATACATACAAAAAAAGTTATGCGTTATACGGTCTGCCTATGTCTAAATTGTAATTGCTTTGACTTCAAAACTTGATTAAGGAAAAAATATTCAATAAAACACTATGAAACCAATTGGAAGCACTAGATATCATAGTTACAAATTTAAATTTGAGAAAATTAGAAATTTATCCTTCATGGAAAAAAAGTATGCATTATACAGTGAGCATCACTCCTTAAAAGCATTGTTTACTGGAAAAAATCTAGTTTTTGAAGAAGATGGAAAAAGAAGTGCAATATAATTCTAAATTTTTTTAAAAATATATATTTAGAATCTACAAAAAAGTCACAAATCACTAGTTTGCATCATGTTCAAATTCCTCATGGTTTAGCCACTATAAGTGTCCGAAAGTGAAGATTTAGTTAGAAAAAAAATATTTTAGTGTCCAATTTGGCCAAAAATTGTAAACCAGTGTTGTGGGATCACCCTTCAATATATTCACAATAAACAAAAAGTAGGTCTAAGAATATTGGAATTTATAGCTACCAAATTCGTGCTTGACTTCGAGACAAGATTTTGGCAGAAATGAAAATATGGATTGACCTTTTTTGTGAGATCAATTTACGGTTTGGGGCATCCTATTAAAGGGACAACCAACTTAACTCAAATTGCCTTATGTTGTTAAGGATGTCAATATTTACATCTTCTCCAATAACTATTATGCCGATATTTACATCTTCTAAAATAACGGCTATGTTGATACTTACATCACCACCCTCATGCAAGTGGAGAAGCAAAAGGTCAATACTAATGAGGAAGAGTTTGGAGAAGCAGGGAAAAAAACTAGGAAATTGGAAGAAAATGATGAATCGTTGGGATTCATTGCATCATATTTCATCACTTCTTGAGCACTCTACACTATTCAACATGAAAAAGGGTTAGAAAAGCTAAGTATGGGGATGCCTTCGGTGTAAATATAATTTGGAAGGACATAAACCTATCGATTAATTAAATCAATCACAAATAGGAAATTATGCACCCATTTGGATGGAAAGGCCACTCAAAAATGCTTACAAGGTAATCCAAGAGTGTTTCATATGGATAACTTTCAGTCAATATATTTGTTGGCACCATCGACATGTTTTTTCTTTTCAATATCAAGAATCACATTTTCCTTGGAACATATAGTTGTCCCTATGCAAGACCATATATGAATGAATTGCAAAGTTAGTGTAATGTCTAAGACCTATCCTGACATAACGTTCAACACTCGTCCTGACATAATGTACAGCTAAAGACAAAAACTATTTCTACATAAAATAATAATAATTAGTAATCAGGCCATAATATTTATAGTTATATTGTCATAAATTGTACATTTTGTATTGTTTCATTAACAACTATGTATGGGACTAACCCATTAGACATATAAATAATATATGTATATATTGTTTTGTATAAAATTAAAAAATATAATCTATAAATCTAGTATTTTGATATAGGTGTTAAATTATACAATTGATTTGTCAAATTTTTCTTGTTTTTCATACAATATTCATATTCAGACATTTTGTGAATGAAATTTATTGCAATTATTATATGTTCATTTTTTATTTTTCTTATTTACAAAATAATATAAATTATCTATTATTTTTCCAACAAATATTAAACATTTTATTTAATTTCTCATAAGATATATGTTTTATTGCATAAAAATTATGTCTAGTTAAAATATAATGCATACATACATGTATGTATATACTATATTATAATTAGAAACAATTTCTATGCAATAATACATATCTTTCTTTTGGTCTTACTATGGGCATGTGCAGGATCATGATGGGCCAAAAAGTGGCAATATGATGGGTTTTTGTAGGGTATGTGGCTGAAGAATTTTTTTTTACCCAAAATTGATGAAATGAAAAGGGTTTTTAAAGGAGATTCTCAACTTCCACCAATATAAATTATTATTTAATTTGAATTTAATAAATAATTATTATTTATTTTCTATTTGAATTACAACTAAAGTCCTAATTGATAGGCTAATTGAAAAATATTTATAGCTTTCAAAAAGATCACATTTTTGAATCAAGCTTGTGTCACATTCTATGCTTTGTATACTATAGTATTAAAAAAGAAATAAATTTCATGAAGTTTTGACCAAGTTAAGGTGGCTAGACATCTGAATTTTTTATTTTTTAAAATTATAATTAAAAAAATCATAATTAATTATTTACTTGGAAAAATATTACAAGACAATATGCATCACATTGGTACATAAGTCCTCTACTTATATTTAAAATATTATTAAAAATATTTTTAATTTATTGTGATTAGGGTATAAGAAACTTACTTATTTTTTCCTTGAAATTTAAGTATGCATTGAAATTTCAAAATTTCACCAAATAGATTTAAAAAAAAAAACTTAGTAGCTTAGAAACTACATTCAATTTGCTTCAAATTCTATTCCTACATATTTTTGAAATAATATAGATAACTTATTCAAATTTTTACGTCAAATTGCCTAACTCTAATTTTTCTAAATTTTTTGTCACTTAAGGACCTTTTTTTTCCATGATGATCCTACACATACCCCTATAATATTCTACTCGAGCAACCCATTAAATTATAAATGAACTCTATGGCATTTATGATACAACTATCAAATATTTTTCTATGATATATTTGCAAAGTACTTAATTTCTATACAAATTACCATTAGTGTATATTTTGAATATCTTTTAGATATTTGAATGTAAAATTAATTAACTCACTAACCCCTACTTGCACAAACTAATATTGGTTAAATTCCCCAAATCATCCACAATCCCCACATTTATACATAAAACATGGATCATTTGTACATGTGGCATGGCCTTGGTACCATGTCATGCATAGGTCAAGGACTTTCCCATCCTCCTCTAGGGTAATCTCAAGTATCTCTTTTCTAGCTCACCTCTCCACTTTTTCCTAAGGGATTCTTTACCATATATTCCCCTTTAATATTGAATTCCTCCCCATCTAGACCAATCAAGTGAGAATCCTCCTCTCATCCCTCCAAGGGTTTCAACCAATATGAACTCTTGATCTCCACTTCTTATCTTATCCATCAAATACTTGAGCCAAAAATCTATAAATTGGATGCTATCCAAGTCATTTCATAATAGAACATCTTCATATGTAACCTTATCTTACTAGTAAAAGAACTCACATATCATCAAATCTATCATCCTTGAGGACAACCACCATGGATTGGTGTAAAGAGAGTTGGATTTGGTGAAATTTATTTATGTTTTCATCAGTGTTTTCTTAAACCTTATCCTTTATCTCAAGTGTTGCATGTATTTTAGATAAGGTAAGTTATATAGCTTAACGTGTTCTTCCATGCTCAAAATTCTATGTACGCACATACATCAACAAACAAGATCAAGTTATTCATGAGATTTCCTAAATTTGAAGCCCTCAACAAACATCTTCTTATGATTATTAAGGTTACTTTCAAGTAACTCAACAATGAAGTATAAAACATACTTAAACTATTGGTTGATATTTTTTTCTATAATGGTTTGGGAAAGAAACCACCCATGTATAGACAAAGGAATTATGTTTTGAGATGCCCCTTTGTTACACAACTTATTACAATTCTTTCTTAATCTAATTTTAAATTGTTATGAATCCATCCTCTTTAATTTTTTTCTTGTAAAAGTCATTTCTATCATAAATTAAACCACCATAATAACTTTATATTAAAAAAATAACACATAATTCTTTAAAGTTCATTGTATAATAGCCAATAGACTCTCTAAAAAAACCAATTTCACTCTATAATAATCAATAAATACTTAAAGAAAACATCAACAAAATTCAATATTCAAAAGACAAAATAGATTAAAAAATTTATTTGACAATCATTACATCCTTTTTATATCATAAATCAAAACCTAAAAATAGCCATTAAAAAATAAAAAATAATATATGATGAACATATCTTTGAATTATAAAATATAATATCTATAAATATATTATTGAATTCTGAAAACTCTTAACAAATGGACAAACAAGACAAAATATATACCAAATAAATGTCTCAACATTAAATGAAAGTAAAATACATCCTCGATGTCTTGTCCAAAAGGTCTATTAAGATGTCTACACTAAATTTTTTAAAAGTGTTAGGAATTCATCTTCTTTAATTCTTTTCATGTAAAAATCATTTCTATCATACAACCACCACAATAACTTTATATTAAAAAAATAACACATAATTCTTTAAAGTTCATTATATAATAGTCAATAGACTCTCTAAAAAAACCAATTTCACTCTATAATAATCAATAAATACTTAAAGAAAACATCAACAAAATTCAATATTTAAAAGACAAAATAGATAAAAGATTTTATTTGACAATCATTACATCCTTTTTATATCATAAATCAAAACCTGAAAATAACCATTGAAGAATAAAAAATAATATATGACGAACATATCTTTGAATTATAAAATATAATATCTATAAATATATTATTGAATTCTCAAAACTCTTAACAAATAGACAAACAGGACAAAATATATTCCAATATCCTGCGAAAATGTCTCAACATTAAATGAAAGCAAAATGCATCCTCAATGTATAGTCCAAAAGGCCTGTTAAGATGTCTACATATTATTAGTTCCTGCCGGTAGGCAGGTATACTTATGCATTCGCCTGGAATGCATTTAACCGGCAGCATGAACCAATCACATTTCGCCATTTAACATATTGCTTATTTTTTTGTATAGTTTGAATTTGGAGAGCTATTTTTATATTGGAAAATTAGCATTTATCTATTTTTCTATTCGTTAGAGTAGTGTTATAAATCATTTTCGTTTTAAAAATTCAGGAAAATGTGAACGCATAGATTGATTAAATAAATTTAAGCAAAGGCATAGTTTAAAAACTGGCGGCTAGAGGTACGTAATTCATGAATGCAGATTAAATGCACTAAAATATTAGGAAAATGCGAGCACATAGATTGATTAAATAAAGTTAAGCAAAGGCATAATTTATAATTCAACTGGCGGGTAGACGTATGTAATGCATAAATGCAAATTAAATGCATTAAATGGCATCTGGCTGGAGGTGAAGGCATTGGAATGGCTTGGTGGCCACGCGTGGCCAGGGTACTTTGGTCATTTAATATAGAGTTAAGCCACTTGCTATGCATCTCTATTACTTTGCGTGTGTTGTTTTTGTGTTCTGCAAGCCCGTGTTCTGAGGAAGAGTTTGTAGTGACTAAGCAGGAGATGTTATAGTTGCAGAGTCCAGACCGAGAAATGAGTTACTTGAGGTGATAATTTGTTAATTTTCATAGTTTCTTTCCATTAAAGTGCATAACGAAACTGTATTTCATAGTGCTCTATCGTGTGGCCGAGCAGGAGATCTTGTAGTTGCAGAGTTGCGCACTCGACAGCGAGAAACGAGTTGCTTGAGGTCAGAAGAGTTAAGTTTTTCCTGTTTTCTTCTATTTAATACGAGAAATGCAAGTAGGGTTTTATTTTAAACTAGTTTAAGTATTATCTATTCAAATTTCTCGTTCAAATGCGAAGGTTTCATCTGCATTTGATAGGAATTCCACATACATACCTAATGGTGAACTCCAAGTGTTTTCTTTGCTTCATCCTCCTTGCAATCGGAGGCATATACTCAGCTAGGGCTGACGTTATCCATCTAAACGCCGACACTTTTACGGACAAGGTATGGTCCTTTCCTTCCTGCTTGATTTTTAACTGTAACACCGGAATTCATATACATTTATTCATTCAGTACCCATGTATACATGAGAATTTGCGTGCATTACATTTTTCTGAGGGATTCTGGGGTCTGGTCATCCATCTAGGGCATACTTGTTCAATGCACACTAGTCGTTCAAATTATTTACTGAGTTTGGGGTGGACTAAGAGAAATCTGGGATCGCTTTACCTTCAAAATGAAATTCCTTTGATTTTGGATTTTATTGGTGTTTTTTCTTAGTAAATCACCTTCTTAACACTGGGAGAGGGATATTTTTAGTTTACATACACCGATTGATTGTGTGTATTTTACCAAAGACACCCAGCTTTTGCGCTTGGCCTCATCAATTGGGGTACAGCACAATCTTATACTTGGTACTTCATGTCTAAAAACGGATGCAGTTCATTACATAAATATTGTATCGGGACACATCAGGTTAAGCATGCCATCTTGCATTAGAGTTTATCAGTTTAAGCATGCTGCACCCAGAATGGAATGCTGGATAACACCTCCCAAAACTGGACGTTGTTTATGACTCAAATCTTGCACCTGGTCTGGTCAATTTAAGCCCGTTGTGTTAATTAGTTCTTGCACCTGGCCTTGCTAATTTAAGCCCAGTGCGTTACTTAATTCTTGCATCTATCATTTTTAGCGTGGTGTGTTACTGAAATTTTGCATGTGAACATTTCTGGGAATTTGAATTTGGGGCTATGCTATGAGAGCCATTAACTTACTGCTTTAGCTTGTCCCAATTAACTGTTTGTTTTGAATAGTTGTTTTGTGACACCAATATTGTGTCTTTATGACCAGTGTAGTATTTGGATAAAAGAGAAAAGAAGGGTGCTTTTGAGCTGTTTCTACTTTCTAGGATACGAGTTTTGTTGTGTTAATTTTATTCATCAACTGCATTAACTCTATTTTCAGGCTGGTAATATTCTTATTGAAGGGTAGAACACTTTGTTACAAGATCCTGAATTTGAAAGTTAAGAGTCAAGATGGAGAAGTATTGGAAAGAAGTATGGAAGGGATGGAATTTTCAATTTTGGTTAATAGTAACTGTGCTTATGACTAACAGCTTAGATGAGTATCTTATGACATTTTCCACTTGCTATATAGTGATTTACGATTGTAAGTGTGACAGACATCTTGGGTGCAACAAGCAGTTTTAAAGAATGACACTTCCTTACCTTTGAGAGTTAAGTCAGTTTTTTCCCACAGTTGATTTCTTCTCTATGTAATTGTAAAAGATCCTGTGACTAGAACCATCAAAATTTTGAGAGTGCAGTATCATCCTTATTTGAGAGGTTTACAGCAATTTGTTGCTACAGTTGTCTTGATCCGATATCCTCTTTAGTGTAAGAGTTTTCATCCATTTCACATTTTTGCAGTTACTGATGAGCAGTTTGCCTACTGTAATGTTATTTCTTTTCAAGTTAAGGTAGATTTGTACTAGTCACAGGTGTGATCCTTAATCCACAAATTAGTCAACAGTTTTATAAACCACAAGCTTTTTTAAAACTAATAATTCAGTACAAGTAAGCATTTCCCAGCTATCATGAGGTGAACTATAGTCCTTGAAACAGAGAGTAATCATGAAAGGTTCAACATTTTATGAAATCTCCAGTAGCAAAATATTGATAACAACACTTGGACTGGAAAAAGTTAAGCTCGATGAGAGGCTAACTTAATTCCACATTTAAGGCTGGTCTGAAATGAGTACCTAGAGGCATTAAAAATCAACAGCACTCAAGGGGAAAATGTCGCAGCCAATGATATGTTTGACATATAAAATGAATGGCGATCGACTTATCAATTATATCTACCATTTTTAACTTGAAAAATGTTATTTAGAACTGATTAGGTGCAGTCTAGCACAATGTGAGGGAGCAATTAATACATCATGAAAAAATATTGCAACATTGATTTTATAATTATTTTGTTTCTTCAAAATTACAGCAATCAGTGGATATACATTTATGAAGAACATAAGTCAGACATTTATCATTGTCTCGATGGACAAATACTTAGAGCTGTCTGTGAGAAAGTGGCAAATTGCTGCTCATGGTAATGGCAGATTTCTTCAATATATAGAAAGAAGTGAAGCATACATAGAACAAAAATAGGAGGGTAGGAGCACTAGATTTCATACTGCACAGATGTCTTCTATTTATTCAATATTACAATCTTTACAAGCCGCCATAGATTGATTCTTTCTAACTCCTTTTCTCTACTCTACTCTTTCTTTTCATATTTTCTCTAGCCTTATATTATACAACAGCATATATAATGCCTCAACCATTACAATTCATAGGGACATGACTGTTGTTCATGTATTCTCTATTGTTATATGCATTTGCCTGTTAGAAAAAGTCGCACATGCAGTATCCTGCCAACAAAATAGAAGAAAATGTATATACCAACTAGATGAAGAATCCTGCTAACATAAACAGTGTGTTCTTAATGGTAGTTTGTAATAAGTGTTAGAATTTTTTAACTTTCCTATCAGTTCTTTTTAATGATCACCCTCTGCCAAATGTGTGGTAATCTAAATCGCATGCTTTGAAATTCAAGTCACTGTAATGTTTCCTTATAACTTGACTGTTATAATTATCACTGCTAGAATAAATTTTGTTATAATCCTTCAGTTAGGAGCTTAGTAACCCAACATTCAATGATAGAATTGACAGCTCTCAAGCTCTGGATCAGGTCTGAAAGAAAACAAATTTTGTTGTTACAACATATGGCAAGTTTGATTCAATCATACAGTAAGCAGGTCTGAGTGCATATTAACTGAATGTGATTGGATTATTAGGAAGGATAACTACAAGCAGACTCTTCTTCACTCTTCAGCCCTCTTTCTTTGTAAAGGATTGAGAATAACCATTTCAAGGAGTTGGAAAATCAGATATTCAGAATGCTGTAGCA
The DNA here is from genome assembly GCA_007258455.2 of Sequoia sempervirens. NCBI lineage: Eukaryota > Viridiplantae > Streptophyta > Pinopsida > Cupressales > Cupressaceae > Sequoia > Sequoia sempervirens. The sequence goes on along the minus strand of VDFB02252616.1, from coordinate 218,912,086 downwards.
GTTTATCCTGAAGATTGTTTATCTTCACGACTTGGGAATGGCTTACCTCAAAGCTTGGGTTGTTCCAATAAGTCTAGAACAGATTTATTTCTTTTTAATTTTTACAAAGTGGCAATGATCTAGATGAATGATATTCTTCTTGAAGTACATGTATTGTAAAGATATTGGTCTATTTTAGTTTGGATTGTAGAAAGGATCATTACATTCTGAATATTTCTCCTTTTCAAATTTTAAAAACCTCTTGGAATGTTTCTCCTTTGGTTTTCTTGATCCAAGATTCTTAAGACTGCCTATACCAGTGTAATCACACCAATATACCTGTGTAATCATACCTTTTGTCAGTTTTATTTCTTCACAAATGTAATTACCTTCTAAAGTAAATTAAACCTCTACCTATGGCCTTGAACTCGAAACAAGCATTAGGTTACAACTTAAGAGTAGATATGTGTGTAATCATGCCTAATATCACTCTTCTAAGGGTTTTGTTTCTTCATATATATAGTAAATGAGCTCCATCTATTGCAGTTCCCAGTGCATGCTCAACCACAACTGTATTTTGCATGTATTAAAAATTTTCCATTATCTTGATTTAAATTTCCAAGTACTAGTTTATGGCTACAAATATCTAATAATCTGTGATAAGATTTATTTCTCGGGGCCTTTGCTTCTTCACAAATGTAAGAAATCAGAACTCTAACTATAGCACCACCCAAAGCAAGGACCACATAATTGCAATAAATTTTTCAAGCTTAGCCAATTCTCTTGATTGGGGATTTCATGTATCAGGTTATGACTGCAAATACTGTGTAATTAGGCCTAATATCATGATCTTATCTACCAAGAAATTTGTTTCTTCACAAACGCATTTGCCTCTTGCAGTAAACAAAAAAAATCCCCTATGACAGTGCCCGATAAGGCTCCACCTATGGCTGCTCCCAGCACAAGGCCTGCAACAACCATAATTTCAACAAATTCTCCAAACTTGTTCAGCTGTTATTGTAACATATTCTACAAATTTTGTTTAATTGTACCAGGTTAAGACTGCAAACATTTGTGCAATCATGCCCGGCATAGAAGCATTACTTAGGAAATAACAAACCTGCAATGTAAAAATGAAGCTTTCACCAAAAAAAACAAGTATTTTATGGCCAACTGGTAAAAATTGGTTTATTTGTGAATAAACAAAAAATTCACAATTTATTCCCCAAAAAATCACCCTCTTGAATTGTGCTGGCAAGAGAATAGAAAACCAGTGATCCAATTCAGATTGGATTGTCAGCAGGTCCACTCAGCAATTAATTCCTGATTTCTGCTATTATGGTACCTAATATTACAAATCTACTACCTTACGACTGCAAATGTTTGCAATTATGACTAGTATTATGATCTTTATTTCCTAGAATGTTTTATTTCTTCATAACATAGTAGATTGGAACTCTACCTATGGCAATGACAAGCTCAAGACCCATCAAAATTGTAGTTATGGCAAATTCTCCAAACTCTGGTCAATAGTCCTAATATAATATTTCATGCAGTAGACAATCCTTAAATATACCTCTATAATTTACCTAATATAAAGATCTAATCACTTACAAATGTATAAAAAGTTAACCAGGGCTCCTCCTATGGCAATGCGAAGATGCACAAGACCCGCCACAACAGTAGTTGAAATTCCCTTGTTCAATTATCTTAACTAAAGTATAGACATGTGTGATTGTACCCAATATCTTAAATTAATTAGAATAAATTCTTCAATCTTTGTTCCAACTATCTTGAATAAACTTTCATGCACTATACTCTAACTGCCAATATGCATGTAATCACACCTTATATCACGATCCTGTAGTTTGAAGATTACGATTTTTCACACATATAGTAAATCAGCGCTCTTGAGATCCCAGAATAACGCCCGCCACAACCATAGTATAACAAATTCTCCAAAATTTATTCAAAAGTCTTGAATTAATATTTCATTACTAGGATACAACTCTATATTGATAATTGTAACTATGAATGCGAATGTGGCTGCAATAAATTCCAAGCTTTGTTTCATTGTCTCAATTTACAAGCTCAAATATCTGTATAATTGTTTCTGAAATCACAAATGTAGGGCCCAGAAATCCCCCAACCTTTTTTCTAATGTCCTAGGATTCCGCGTGCTAGGTTATGAATACAAATGCATATATGATTTCCCTACAAAACCTTCACGCTCTGATCAATATTCTTGATCTAAGGTTTTAATGTACTAGGTTATGAATGCAAATATCTACATTATATCATGATCTAATGTATAATCTACACATGATTATGCATAATAACCTGATCTTAAGAACTGAGGGAAAAACATTTTGTCCCATAGTGAGTGCTTTGAAACCAATGTGCTGACAACGTGTCCCATAATGAGAGGTTTGGAAGAATGTGAGGACAATGTGTTCAAAAGGCTTTGGAAACTGCTAGGTAAATGCAGTATAGAGAAGTAAACCCAAACTCTGCAAGTGCTTTGACCTTTTTCGCTATTAGGAAATCATAAAGGATAGGGGAATGTTGTCAGATATCATGGTTATTGTCCTCATAGGAAGACATGCAAAATACGGAAGCATTTATAAGGCAAGTGAACTGTTTTACAAAACTCCTCAGGAAAATGTGCTTCTGGGGAATGCAGTCAGTATTTAATCTGGACACCTTGACTTTCACATGTTAACTTTGGAATTTTTATCGAGTTGCTAGTTCTCATTTACTCTTCTATCATCTCATATCTAATTAATTAGGTAGCTGTTAATTAGTCTTTAAATACATAATAATAAAAAGAAAGAAATAATTATAATTATCCTTGTGGACATTTCACCCGTTAATCAAAGCCAATTAACAAAGTAGCAGTAGAAAACCATGTGCATGATAATATGTTAGACAACATGTATTTGTGCATAGGTGTGTATGGATGCCATGGGTTGTGATTTCTATTTGCATGTAGATGGATTAAGCACTCAAAAGTCATAGTATATGTAGCGTGTCAACTAATAGGTCCATGTGACATTTCACTCATGTGAATTGAGTCAATTCCATATTTCTCTTTTGTCCTTGTTTCATCAGATAACTAATTAATTAGGTAGCTGTTAATTAGTCTTTAAATACATAATAATTAAAATAAAGAAAAAATTACAGTTATCCTTGTGCACATTTTACCTATCGATCAAATTCAAGGAACAAAGTGCAGTAGAAAACCATGTGCATGTTAATATGTTAGGCAGTATGTGCTTGTGCATAGGTTGGTGGTCTAGAGGCAATACCAGTGATGGCTTTAAATTGTCATGCATTTTTGCAGGTCTTGTTGTCATGATAGTGTATGTGCAATTGATTAAAACGGTTCACTTGAAATAATTTTGCTTGTTGTTTGTGTTTACAAAGTACAAAGAATGAGACAATTATTGCTATGGCTTTCCACAAAAAGATCGCGCTAATGACTAAAACATACCAAGAAAATAGCAATTCGAGATTTTGTAATTGGAAAACTTAGACTGAATGCTTAGCAAGTTAGGAAATTGTAGCTTGGGGTTATAAAAAACTATCTCAAATATGTTTTAGAATTCATATTGCAATGTTGCCATAAAGTAGTCAAGTAATATTGCTTGATGAAATAATTTTAAACTTCATGCAAAAGAGCAGTTAAATTCATTGCCAAAACATTTGTAGTACAAGAACCTGTGGTAAATAGTTTGTATGGTTAATCTGATTTACATTTATACTTGTGTCTCTTGAATCTAAAAAAATGCTTGCTAGTGTTTTATTGGTTTTGGCTAAAAGTATCCATCGCACTAGGAGCATTATTCATTGTAATTGTAATTTTGGGAGTTCTTTGCATTTTGGTCATTTCCTTGAGCTTTATTGCTATTCTTTTAGAAAAAAAAAATAAATGGTCTTCATTTTCTAATGAAAGCTTATTACATGGTGCAATGCTTTTGATTGGAACAAGAGAGGTGGTGTAGCGGTGCAATTGTAGCAAATTCTTCAAGAAAAGAGTACAGGGTGAGTTTCTAGAATGAACCTTCTCCTTTGTTTACAATTGCATAGAGTAGACAAAGAAAAAGGTTAATTCAAGATTCTCACTTTACTGATTGTACTTGTAGTCATATCGTTGCTTCTTGTTACAAGGACAATCTTTACAAATGGGTATTGTGAGTGGCATATGTTATATGGTTCATAAAAATCAAGCAATTGGACATCAGAAATGCAATTACTATCCAATGAATTTCCTTGCTGGCTGATTGCACTGTATAATTTAAACATAGTCTTTTTAATTTTTAGAGTTTGATTCTGAATCCATATGCATACTTTGACTAAAACTAGTGGCTGAAGGTACATAATTCATTGATGCAAAATGAATACATTGAATGGCATCTAACTAGAAGGGAGGTTGTTCGGATTGCTAACTAGTCTTTGAATACATAACAATTAAAAGAGAGAAAAAATTATAATTAACCTTGGCCACATTTCACATTTTCACCTTTCAATCAAAGTCAATTAACAAAGTAAAGACCTAAAGAAGGTTCAAGGAGTATGCCGATAGAAAACCATATTTTGGACAATGGCTAGACAATGTGTTGAAAATGCTTTAGAAAATTTGAGGCAAATGCATTTTTTCTTCTGTTTACTTTCATTTTACATCTTAAATGGAAGTTGGGTTTTGCATTGCTTCAATGCATTTGGATACTTTGATTATAAAATCATAGTTTAGATCATTTTAATTGTTATCCATTCGAATCTTTCCTTGAAATACCAAGGATTCATCTGGGTCTTGGAGGCATTAAGTAAAAATCCTTTTGTTCATTGTACTTGGTGCATGTGAGACCAGTAAAGATTATATATCTTCTATTGCTGCATAGCTGTCCCATAAAGAGAGCTTTGGAACCAATGTGTTGTCATAAAGGATAGAGGAATATTGTCAAATATCATGGTTACTGTCCTCATAGGCACACATGCAAAATATGAAAGCATATAGAAAGCAAGTGAACTCTTTAACAATCCCATGAAATATAGTCGTATGCATCCATGCATACAAGTATGCATGTATATATGTGTGCATGTAATTATGTATATATGAATGCATGTATCTATGTTTCCATGTATATATGTATGTATATAACAAATTACTATTGCATTTTCTTTAAATGCTTTTTTTGTGGATGGGGCTAGCCAGTTATACTTTAGCATGTTAACATGTTGCTTTTTATATATATGATCTCAATTTTGTAAGTTTTTTTTAATATCGAAAGATTGGCATTTATCTATTTTTGCTACCCATGGGAGTGGCTTTCTGAATCGTTTTTGTTTAAAAATGCTCATGAAAATGCAAATGCATAGATTCATTTATGGTTGTGTCCTCATGCATATATGCATATTTATAAGATTTATTGCTATCATGTCAAAGCCACATAAATATTCAATCCCCAACTCGATGGGGTCATTTGAATATATGCATATTTTAAGGGAACTATTAATACATGGATATATGCATCCATGGATACATGGATACATATATATATGTATGCATGTAATCATGTATGTATGTATACATGTATATATGTGTACATCCATGCATGTATGTATGCATCTGTGCATTGATGCATGTGTGCAGGTATGTGTCTATGTATACATTTTATCCATCAATCAACGTCAATTAATAGACTAGCGCTTGCACCTAAAGAATGTTCAAGGATTGTGCCAGTAGAAAACCATATGCATATCAATATGTTAGAGAGCATGTATATATGCATAGGTGTATATGGATGCTAGTTGTTCTGAATTTAGGTTGCATGTGATTGGATTAAACAATCAAGAATAAGTGCTAAACAATTGAAGTAAAATATGCATACAAAATATGGAAGCACAAGAAAGACATGTAAATTGTTTGGAAAAATTCCTTGAAAAAATGTTGGCTCTTGGTGTCTAATGATTGCAAGTTATGCAGAGAATTATTTGTTCAAAAATATTTTTGCAAACTTTGAAGAAAATTAACTAAATATCTGGTCAAGTTAACTCTAAATCAAGTTACTTGACTAGTCAATGAAACTAGTTCACTGATAGATCAGTTTTCTTGAATAGTTAGTTATAGTTAATTATAAATCATCTTTATTCACCAAATCAATTAAACCAATAATGGCCATTCTTATGCAGAAAAAAGATTTTCTTGAAAAGGCTTTATAGACATGGAAGCAAACACAATTGCTAAGTGCAAAGAGAAATTGCACAACCTTCACCAACATCTTCCCTTGCGTTTCTTGTGCTACAAATATTCAACTATGTCCATTGTTCTGCACAAGCTATAGCTTTCCATATTAATTGTATTCCTTTGTCTATGTTCAAGCCATCTGTTTATTGTATTGCTTTTGCTATTATTTCTTGAAAGGTCAAATGTCACAGTATATGTGGCGTACTAGTTAATAAATCCATCTCACATTTCGCTCATGTCAATTTAGTTAGTTTCATCTCTCTTTTATACATTAATCAAAGTCAATTAACAAATAAGTCAATCTTACACTTGACCCATGCCAATTAAGTCAATTCCATCTTTTACTCATTAATGAAATTAACTAATCAGCTTAACAAGATACCTCTGAAACAAGTTATGTCAGCGATCGATCAAGTTGTTTTCCTGATGAGCCAATTGAGTTGAATAGTTAATCATAGTAATGGCGAAAAAATCCTTATTAGATGATGTCATAGTTGAATTTTCTTTTGTGTGCTTATGTGCACTTTTACTATGGCTTAAAGCAATGATGCTTTATAGTTCAAGTGTTTAGTGTAGTTAGAAACATTTCTTGATTTAAATTGATTGATTTAAATCTGTTTGGAAACCATACTTATAGTATTTCTTTAGGCTCGATGCAAAAGAGAAATTAAATTCATTTCTATAGACTTTCTTATTAGTGATCTGAGGACTTTGGACAGACTATTTGCTACAGTCTACAAAAAAAGTGTATCTTGAATATCTACAAAGCAATATAGTTAAAATGCATAGCCGGAGCCTGTAGAGAACCATGGTTACACTTGAACATTTGGAATTCAAGAACCTATGATAGATAGTCTGCCAAGTTAATCTGTTTCCAATTAATACTTGTTTCTATTGAATCTAAAAAAATACTTGCTGGTGTTTTTTTGGTGTTTTCACTATTAGTATCCAATACTCTATCACTGTCATCCATTGCAATTATAATTTTGGGAGTTGTTTACACAAGTGTGTTTTGATGCATTGTGAAACCCAACTTGCATTTCTGCGATAAAATGAAACAAAATAAATAAAAGTAGCTATTTGTTACCTTGAGTAACTCGTCTCTTGGTGTTCATTCAACGAGCATAGGAACTTTTGCTCTATCATTGTAAACGTCCCCTTTGCATTGATGAAAGCTGTCATTTTTCAAATCTATGCCTTTGCTTAAATTTATTAAATCAATTTATATACTCAGAAGTTGTCCAATCCCATGTAAAGTAGTAGTCTTGTCTTCTTTACTAAGAGATTTGAGTTTCTATAATAAAGAGTTATGATAACTAACAAATGTTGTTGTTGAATCTTCACACTCTCATTCCCTAGACAAGCCTCATTTAGATTTTTTCTTTCTTTTCATATCTCTTTGGGATTCACCAGAACCATTAATTATGTAAACATTTAAACAGCCATAGATGTGTGGACAGAGTGAAATAATCGAAACAAGTAAACATCTTCAAGGACCCTTACTAACTTTATCCTCCAACTCTCTACAATACGATCTCTGAAAGATCTTTCAAATATTGTTCTCTATTAAAGACTACTAGCAATGGCATTAGAATGTGAAGCCAAATATCTTGCAAATTCTTCCAACACAAGACATGCAAGGTTTCAAAGAACAAACCTATAATCATCTTGAGTCCCTGTCAACAACACTCTTTTTGCTAAAACTACCACTATGAAAGCTGAAGAAGCCCACAAATCCAAAATGAGTCAAAAGTACCATCAATTTTGCAAACATTTAAACAGCTATCTATGTTTGCTGACTTTTGCATTGTGTTATTTTGTTTTCTTGAAGATATTAGGACTAACTATATCCAATAACAGATAGATAAGACAAGTTGTGACATGCCCATCCAACTTTTTGCTTTCACTATAAAATAAAAAAAATTATTGTGTTGCTCCTCTTGCTCATCTGTAATAGACTTAACAAATACATGACCTAGCTCAATCTTCTTGCAGAAGAAACAAACCATCTAAATCTCAAAAAGAACAAGAACAATTAGTGCATTGCATATGTTCGTGTAACTTTATTTTAAAGCATTTGAACACACAATGCTTCACAATCATTGTAGCTTGCAAGTGAATTCAAAAATAGTTTAGACATATACAAAGAATAGATAATATATGGCTTTAAATATGCATATATTCAATCTTTAAAATCATAGAGTTGATTGGTATGTGTAATATGCTCATAGTCTACTGTTTGGCTGGAAAGTTTTCCAAGCATTTGAAGAAAAAAGCTCTTCCTTCGACTTTCTATTTTCTTTGACAATGATACATAATGTTTCATCTCACTTCATGCCTAGAATAGTGCCAAAAAAAACTGTTCTACAAAACATCTTTGGTTTTGGTCACGAAAATTGTTGAGCCATCTGGCTGCTATGCTAGTTTGAGCAAGTGAATAGGTTGTAGTTGAATATCATCAGTTTATAGTTATTCCCTGTGAACCCATTTTTAAGTTGCCTATGAAAACAAAGATAACAAACCTAATAGCACTCACTTGGATAAACTATTTTGTATAGCTTGAATTTTATTGGTTCCTAGCGTTAAGACAGGAATACTTATGCATTTGCTCGAAATGCTTTTAACCGGCAGCATCGGCCAATCACATTTTAGCATTTAACATATTACTTATTTTTTGTATAGTTTGAATTTGGAGAGCTATTTTTTATATTGGAAAATTAGCATTTATCTATTTTCCTATTCATCCGAGTAGCTTTATAAATCATTTTCGTTTTAAAAATTTGGGAAAATGCGAATGCATAGATGGATTAAATAAATTTAAGCAAAGGCATAGTTTAAAAACTGGCGGCTAGAGGTACGTAATCCATGAATGTAGATTAAATGCATTAAAATATTAGGAAAATGCGAACGCATAGACTGATTAAATAAATTTAAGCAAAGGCATAGTTTATAATAAAACTGGCGGGTAGGCGTACGTAATGCATTCAAATGAAAATTAAATGCATTAAATGGCATCTGGCTGGAGGTGAAGGCGTTGGAATGGCTTGGTGGCCACGCGTGGCCAAGGTACTTTGGTCATTTAATATAGAGTTAAGCCACTTGCTATGCATTTCTATTACTTTTCATGTGTTGTTTTTGTGTTTTGTAAGCCCATTTTCTGAGGAAGAGTTTGTAGTGACTGAGCAAGAGATGTTATAGTTGCAGAGTCCTGACCCATAAACGAGTTACTTGAGGTGATAATTTGTTAATTTTCATAGTTTCTTTCCATTAAAGTGCATAATTAAGTTGTGTTTCATAGTGATTTAGTTGGACTATCACTATCGCTTTGTGCGTGATGTGTCCATGCATATATGTATGTATACATGTCTCTATGTACATAAGCATCTATCTATGTGCATATCTATGTAGACATTTGTAGCTACATGTATGCATGGATGCATATGTCTCTGGATATATCTATGCATATATTTATTTATGCATATATGTATGTGTGTATGGATGCATGCATGTGTATATGCATGTATGCATGTATGTATATGTACATATGTGCATATACGTGTGTATACATACATGTATTTGTGCATGTGTATACATATGTATATATATGTGTGTGCATCTATATGTCTTTTCTAGGAAAGGGTTCGCAGTGACAGGGCAAAGGTTGTCATGGTTCCAAAAAACACACTTGCAAACAAGTTACTTGAGGCAATAAATAGTTATTTTCCTCAATTTTCTTTCATTTTTGAGTCCATAGGCAGATTGGGTTTCACAGTGCTCAGCCTATGCTAATCTTCATAGACTGCTTCCTCGGATGCACAATTGTTTTTTGTCCAGTGTACAATATGGGAGCTTAACAATAACTTGGTGCATATGAGTCCTCTAAAGATTACATATCTTCAATTACTGCAAAACTATTCCATAGTGAAAGCTTTAGAGTCGGTATGTTGTTAGCACATGCCATAATGAGACCTTTGGAACAATATATGGACAATGTGTTGAGAAGGCTTTAGAAACTGTCAAGCAAATGCAATTTACAGATATAAGCATAAACTCCACAATTGCTTTCAGCTTTCTTGCTGTCATGAAAGAATAAAGGAAAGAGGAATTTTTTCAAATGTCCTAGTTATTGTCATCATAGGCACATATGTAACATATGGATGCATACACAATGCAAGGACACTATTTGACAAAACTTCTCAAAGAATTGTAGTCTCCTAAATCATTCCAACCAATCAATTATCTCATCAAATGTCAATTAACTATTAATCTTATTTACCCTTCTATCATTTCATATCTAATTAATTAGGTAACTGCTAATTAGTATTTAAATACATTTAATAATTAAAAGAAAGAAATAATTATAACTATCCTTATGCACATTTGACCCATCAATCAAAGTCAATTAATAAATTTGATTCCACCTATTCACTAATAGTATTGGCAAGCAATTTTCTTGAGAAGTCTTCAAAAAGAGGATTACTCACACACCAATAAGGATTCTCATTTGTAGCCTCCCTATCCAAATCATCTTCATTGAATAAGATGTTGTGGCATACATTAATTGGATGTATCTCATCATCTTTCTTATTAGGATGCCAACAACATTGGTTTGTATTTGTCCTTGAGTGTATCTAGATGCCATGAGTTATGAATTCTACTTGCATGTGGCTTCATTGCACAAGTAATAGTAAGTGCTACATAATGTTACAAAATAAACTTTTGCAAATGGAAATAGAATGACCCCATCTAGTTATAAAATCAATATTTATGTGGCTTTTACTATTAAGTGGTAGCTAGTTTAGCATTGAACAGTAGCTAGAAGTTGTTTGTGTTAGAACTTAATAGTGCTGGCCCAGGTCTGTGTTGTTTTTTGGCTTAGTATTGACAGGTTGCCATGTCCTATTTACACTTCTTCAGACACTTAAGCAAATATGGCATCTATTCCATTGATTGCTCTTAAAGAGCTTATGCTACCATTGCAATAACAAAATTACACTAATGTATAGATATGCAAAATATGTTCTAAATTATAGGCTACACAAATAACAATAAGTAATTTAAAATTATAAAATGCAATTTGCATTATAAGCAACAAAAGTTCTTGCTTAGGTTCTTCCTCGTCGAAATGAATCTACATAAGAATTATGTTTTGTTTTTATGAATAGCATAGTATATGTCACTCACTGTACTCATTTGTCTAGATTGTCCTTGTAACAGGGATCAGTACTTTGAAGTCTATTTAACCAATCACGCACAAACTACAACGTGAGGTTACCATATTAACCTTCTTCTTTTTTTAACACAATGTAGAGTTTTGCAAATATGCTCTTCTGGGAAGATTTCCCATGGTTGTAGATGAAATAGTATATGTTTTTACACTTTTCTCATCTCTCAATTTTGTCATTGTACTAGGAAAAATTACTTCTGACTGCAATAATAATCAAAAAATTTAAATTGCTGTGAGTGTACTTGATCATTCAATAGTAGATTGCAAGGTCAGCTTTCCAAATTGTCTTTCTGCTTTTCTTGAAATGCAATTGAAATTCTTCAATATAATCACTGCATAAAGTTCTCTTTCATGTTTTTATTTTTTCATCTTGTATTCCTAATTTCTTTGAACACATGATTTAAAAGGCCACTTGCACATATAGAAACAGAAAAATGCATTTTTCACAATTGCAATAGTAATTTGTCTTCGAAAATAGAACAAGTTTTGCTTATGTTACTAATTCTTTCAAACAGTTCACTTGCCTTTTGTATGCTTCCATTTTTTGCATATGCGCCTATGAGGACAATAACTATGACATTTGACAAAATTCTTCTATTTAAATGCATCCATGCATCCTACCCATAGATACACGTATACATGCATCCATGTGTACTACAATACATGCATCTATGTATACATGCATGCATGCATATATCTATCTATGCAACTTCATATGCAATCCATGGATATTTCAATACATGCATATTTAAGCATTTATGTGTCCAACTATGCATGTGTCTATCTATCCATGCAACTATGTTTCTATGTATACTTGTAGCTATAAATGCATCCACACATATATGTATTGGTGCTTCTATGTGCATATGTATACAGGCTTCTATCCATATATGTGTCAATGTATCTATGGATACATCTTTTCATAGATACATGTACCTGTGCATATATGGATACCATGATGGATGTCTGCACCCATGTATGTATGGATACATGTATCAAGTAACCTATTTCTCGGTCTTCACTATGCAACAACAACATCTCCTACAACTACACACATCTGCAGAATAACAAAAATGACACACTCAAAGTAATCACAATGCATCTCAAGTCACTTAAATCTATATTACATGATAAATCCCAATGCCATTTAATGCATTGACTTTGAAACACAAAAAAGAAAACAGATAAATGCCGGTTTCCAAATTAAAAAAATAACTTTTCAAACATCAACTTCCACAATTAAATAGCACAAACAGACCTTCATCCATCACAACAACATTCACACCATCCAATCCAAGAAAAATATGAACAAAATATCAAGGTTATGCAATCAAACACTGAGGGCTTTGGAGATAAATATATAGCCAAACACAAATACATGTTGTCCAACATATTAACATGCACATGGTTTTCTACTGCTATTTTGTTAATTGCATTTGATTAATAGGTGAAATGTACACAATGAAATATAGCTTTGTAATGCACTTTAATGGAAAGAAACTATGAAAATTAACAAATTATCGCCTCAAGTAACTCGTTTCTGGGTCTAGACTCTGCAACTATAACATCTCCTGCTCGGTCACTACAAACTCTTCCTCAGAACACGGGCTTACAGAACACAAAAACAACACATGCAAAGTAATAGAGATCATAGGCACACATGCAAAATATGGAAGCATATAGAGAGCAAGTGCACTCTTTAACAATCCCATGAAAAATAGTCTTCGTATGCATCCATGCATGCAAGTATGCATCTATATATGTGTGCATGTATCTATGTTTCCATGTATGCATGTATGTATTTAACATATTACTATTGCATTTGCCTTGAATGCTTTTTTTGTGGATAGTGCCAGCCAGTTATACTTCAGTGTGTTAACATATTGTTTTTTATATATATGATCTCAATTTCATAAGTCATTTTTTATATTGGAAAATTGGCATGTATCTGTTTTTGCTGCCCATGCAAGTAGCTTTCTCAATCCTTTTTGTTTTTAAATGCTCATGAAAATGCAAATGCATAGATTCATTGATGGCTATGTGTCCTCATGCATATATGCATATTTATAAGAGATTGATATCATGTAAAAGCCACTTAAATATTCATTCCCCAACTCGTTGGGGTCATTTGAATATATGCATATTTTAAGGGATCTATTAATACATGGATATATGCATCCATGGATGCATGAATGCATATATAAATGTATGCGTGTAATCATGTATGTATGTATACATGTATAGATGTGTACATCCATTCATCTATGTATGCATCTGTGCATTGATGCATGTGTGCAAGTATGTGTCTATGTATACATTTTATCCATCAATCAACATCAATTAATAAACTAGCACTTGCACCTAAAGAATGTTCAAGGATTGTGCCAGTAGAAAACCATATGCATATCAATATGTTAGAAAGCATGTATCTATGCATAGATGTGTATGGATGCTAACTATTCTGAATTCTGGTTGCATGTGAATGGATTATACAACTAAGAATAAGTGCTACATAATTGAAGTAAAATGACCCCATCTAGTTGGTAGATCAATATTTATCATCCCTTTACATGTTAACTGAGATTTTTGAAGCTTTTGTTGTTCATTAGCAGCTGGTTTAGCATTGAGCAACAACCTTTCTAGCGCCTTCACCTCCAGCCAGATGCCATTTAATGCATTTAATTTGCATTCATGCATTACGTACATCTACCTGCTAGTTTTATTATAACATATGCCTTTACTTAACTTTATTTAATCAATCTACGCGCTCACATTTTCCTGATATTTTAATGCATTTAATCTACATTCATGGATTACGTACCTCTAGCCACCAGTTTTTAAACTATGCCTTTGCTTAAATTTATTTAATCAATCTATGCGTTTGCATTTTCCCGAATTTTTAAAATGAAAATGATTTATAAAGCTACTCGGACGAATAGAAAAATAGATAAATGCTAATTTTCCAATATAAAAAATAGCTCTCCAAATTCAAACTATACAAAAAAATAAGTAATATGTTAAATGCCGAAATGTGATTGGCCAATGCTGCCAGTTAAAAGCATTCTCGGTGAATGCATAAGTCCTAATTAATTAGATATCAGATGAAACAAGGATAAATGAGAAAAATGGCATTGACTAAATTGACATGAATGAAATCTCAACTGGACCTATTAGCTGATATGCTACATATACTGTGACATTTTAGCTTCCAAGAACTCTCATGGCTATCAACCTGCTATCATGTAAAAGCCACATAAATTTTCATTTTCCAATTCCATTTGGTCATTCTATTTCCATTTGCCTAACATTATTTCATTCCATTTTCTAGCATTTATTATTAACTGTTTAATCCAACTACATGCAAGTAGAAATCACAGCTCATGGCATCCTTATGCACTTGTGCACAAATACATGTTGTCTAACATATTAACATGCACATGGTTTTCCACTACTGCTTTGTTAATTGGCTTTGATTAATAAGTGAAATCTGCACAAGGATAATTATAATTATTTCTTTCCTTTACTTCTTATGTATTTATAGACTGGTTAGTAGCTAACTAATTAATTAGATATGAAATGATACAAACGTGAATGAGAGCTACAAGCTAGAAGAAAATGACAAAGTTAACATGTGAATATGAATGTGT
The DNA here is from genome assembly GCA_007258455.2 of Sequoia sempervirens. Lineage (NCBI taxonomy): Eukaryota > Viridiplantae > Streptophyta > Pinopsida > Cupressales > Cupressaceae > Sequoia > Sequoia sempervirens. The sequence goes on along the minus strand of VDFB02252616.1, from coordinate 218,896,986 downwards.
CCTGACTGAATACTCATTGATTAACATTCGCTAAAAACATTTCAATCTCATATGGTTCCATCCATGCATACATCCATGTCTCTTTTACTACAAGTCATTGTGTATCTATGTATCCTCAGATGCAACCATCCATATATTGTTTCATGCATATATGTGACTATGTATACATGCACCTACTAGTATATGTATGTTTGTATCTATTGATACATGTATACATTGGTATATGCATATATGCATCTGTCAATAGTATGCATGAATACATGTATGTATGGATATATGGATTCTACGCATACCTACATGTATACCATCTATCACAACAACATTTGCACCATACGGAACAAAGAAACATATGAACAAAATACTGAGGTTACGCAATCAAACACTGAGGGCTTTGAAGATAATTATACAGTGATGCACACATACATGTTGTCCAACATATTAACATGCACATGGTTTTCTACTACTACTTTGTTAATTCACTTTCTTTAACAGCTAATATGTACAAAAGGATAATTGTATTTATTTCTTTCTTTTTATTCTTGTGTATTTAAACACTAGTTGATAGCTTCCTAATTAATTAGATATCACATGAAACAAGGATAAATGAGAAATATGGAACTGATTAGATTGACATGAGTCAAATGTCAGGTGGACCTATTAGCTGACACACTATCATCACTGTGACATTTTAGCATCTAACAAGTCTCATTCATGGCTCCAAACCTGCTATCATCTAAAAGCCACATAAATATTCAGTTTCCAACCTTATGGGGTCATTCTATTTCCATTTGCCTAAATTTATTTCATTTCATTGTCTACCACTTACTATTAATTGTTTAATCCAACTACATGCAAGTAGAAATCACAACTCATGGCATCCCTATACACTTATGCACAAATAAATGCTCTCTAACATATTAACATGCACACGGTTTTCCATTCCTACTTTGTTAATTGGCTTTGATTAATAGGTGAAATGTGCACAAGGATAATAATCATTATTTCTTTCTTTTAATTGTTATGTATTTAAAGGCTAATTAGCATGTCAATATCAAGGTGTCCAGACTAAATACTCATTGATTAGAATATGCTGAACATATATCAATTTTATATGGTTCTGTCCATGCATATATCCATGTGTCTTTTTCTTCATGTCATTATGTAACTATGTATCCATAGATGCAGTCATGCATATATCGATTTATGCATTTATGTCACTATCTCTCCATGCATTTGCCTATATATGTATAGATGTATCTATGGCTACATGTTTGCATCGGTTTATGCATATATGCACCTATCAATTGCATCCACACATCCATGTATATATGCATCTATCGATATCTTCCATGGATACATGTATATATGCATGTCTGGATTCATGCACCCATGTATGTGTCTTTGTCTCTGCCCATCTGCAAATGCATTTATGCATATTTCTACACATACATGTATCTACACACCTCTCTGTATAACATATCTATCTGTGTTTGCATACATGTGTGCATGTGCAACATGCACATATGCATTTGTGCATTCATATACAGTACTCTTCCTTACAACACAAGCATCTAGAACAGAATACAACATCCACAAAGCAACTATGATGCATTGCAAGTGGCTTAAATCTATATTAAATGGCCAAAGTATGCTGGCCACCCATGCCCACCAAGCCATTCTAGTGCCTTCCCGACTAGCTAGATGCCATTTAATGCATTTGCTTCAATTTTTTTGACCACTCTGTGTTCGCATTTTCTTGATATTTCAATGCATTTAATTTGCATTCATGGATTATGTTCCTCTACCCACCAGTTTTATAAACTATGCCTTTACTTAAATTTATTTAATCAATCTATGTGTTCACATTTCACTGATTTTCTAAAACAATAATGATTTATAAAGCTATTCTAATGAATAGAAAAATAGATAAATGCTAATTTTCCAATATAAAAAATAGCTCTCAAAATTTAGACTATACAAAACAAAAAAGTTATATGTTGAAATGCATTTATTGTCCATACAAGCATTTATGCATATATGCCTTCATCCATATTTGCTTGTGTATATAAATGCATCCTTCCATGCAACATATGCATATGTATCTATATGCAAATGTGTATGCATCCATGTATCCATGTATTCATTTCTCCACCTGTCCATGCAGCTCTCTTTTCTGTGTATGCATGTATCTTTCGATGCATCCATGCATATATCTGTGAATAGCTCTATGTATTTCTCTCTCCATTCATTTATTGTTCTCTAACACATCAACATTTTCATATTTTCAGTTTCGTGATCTTCCATATTTATTGTTTTCATAGTATATGCATAACAACTTCTGCTTTGTCTTCTGTTTTGACTCTTGCATCCTTAAATATCATTATATTTTTATATCTATTCTTCTCTTGTCGCATTTCGAGGAAACTCAAGGATCTCAACACCTTGTTCAGTACGAAGGAGAGTGAGAAAAGGGACATGAGTCTTTCTTCTATGTTTGTATTGAGACACCCAGCCCTATGATGATTTTAAAAATCATAACCAATAACAAACTAGACATTCTTACACCCTTTGATGGAACAAATGATCACTTCATACCCTGTCAATTCCATTCATTTCCATTTCCACCGTTGCACATCCTTTCTTCTCAAATCAAATACATTTCAAAATCCATTTATATGCTTTCCTTCCATCACACCAATGTGTTCCATTCTTTTTTTCTTTCAATACAGCTCACTCATTCAAATTTTTATATCTTGCATTTTATTTTAAGCGTACAACTCAAAAATCATAAATTCATACCATTTACATTCCATCCATTCTCATATCCAATCTCACATATCCTTGCCTCCCATATCAAATACTTTTCATAAGCCACTCATATACCTTACTTAGATATCACCATTCTCTCAATTCCCTCTCTTTCTTGCACTTACATACCTCATTCTTGTTTTTTACCCTCACATATCTTTATCTATCTATAGCTCAAATATACCTTCATCCATCACAACAAAATTCACACCATACCAAACAAAGAAAAAAATGAAGAAAATATCAAGGTTATGCAATCAAACACCGAGGGCTTCGAAAATAACTATCATAACATAAAGTTGTATTCAAGAGTTCTTTTCAAAATGTCTTTTCTAAATCCTGTTTATTACAAATTCCTAAAAGCGCGTATGACAATTTCTTGAAGGCTAAAATGTATGATCAGATTTAACAAATGTTTACATGTATCCATGCATTCAAATGCATCATTAGATGTCCTTTATACACTTGTTCAAAAAACAATTATGTATTATTATTTTGTTTCAATCATAAATGTTATTTGTGTATGTTTCAAATGCAAATTGTTTCTAACATTTCTAGCTTTATGCACACAGGCATATATAGATTTTTGTTTACATACCAAATTGCATAGACACATGTACACATCCATGCATGCATAAAGGTTTACATGGTTCCATATTTTAATGCATTCCTTCAATATATGCATTGGTGATAAGTAGTTTATTTTTCCTGTTTTCTTTCATTTAATACTGCAAATGCAAGTTGAGTTTCATTGTGCTTTGACGCATTTAAAACGCTTTGATTATAAATTTGTATTTCTAATCGGTTTTAGTGTTTTTCATTCAAAATTTTCATCCAGATGCGGATGATGCTTTTCACACTCCTTTGCATTATGTGCACATGGATACATGTATACATGTCATCACATTTAACAAATCTTTACATGTATCAATGCATTCAAATGCATCATTAGATATCCTTTATACACTTGTTCGAAAAACAATTATGTATTATTATTTTGTTCCAACCATAAATGTTATTTGTCTTTGTTTCAAATGCAAATTGTTTCTAACATTTCTAGCTTTATACATGCAAGCATTTATAGATTCTTCTTTCCATACCAGATTACATGGACACATGTACACATCTATGCATGCATAAATGTTTCATAAGTAGTTTATTTTTCCTATTTTCTTTCATTTAATACTGCAAATGCAAGTTGAGTTTCATTGTGCTTTGACGCATTTAGAATGCTTTGTTTATAAATTTGTATTTTTAATTGATTTTAGTGTTTCCCATTCAAATTTCCCATTCGTATGCAGAGGATGCTTTTCGCTCTCCTGTGCATTATGTGCACATGGATACATGTATACATGCATGCATGTATACATAGATGGCTCAAGCATTGTTACAAATGTTTGAGATTATTTGCAATTAATAATTAAATGTATTCATTGGTATATCTATAAACATTCCACGCATTAATGCACCATTGCAAATTATTTCAAACTTTCTTAGCTAAATTTAGCACATTTATATTCCTAACTTCTATCTAATTACTTTTTCTAACTCATAGCTAGATGCTTTTTACCTCTCGGCAGGAACTCGACGCTTGCGTCACTTGTTTTTTACTATATTGAAAGCAAAATACTCTATCCATGACGCCTAGTCCACATGCCCGTTAAAGAGATCTAAACATTATGTATTTATTACAATGAAAGTAAAATACGATATCCCTGACATCCAACTTCACCATCTCCACTGAGTGCGCTCCCCCAGCAGAAATGTTATAACTCTGTCCATCTGATCAAAGGTCGTCTTTCTCCAATTCACTTTGAAAGTGAGTACCAACACCACGGCACAAAATCCTGCTGCAATTGACCATCCAATACTCAGCTCATACCCTGAAAATCCTTTGTTTCTCTCTTGCTCGACATTAATGATAGGAGGAGAGAGTGGTGAATGACGGGGAGAACACTTCCAGCTTTCGACAAGGCATCCCCTCAGATTTGGATTTCCTGAAAATGCTGATTTATCAAATATTATCATATGAAGACCTTGCTGTGGTATTACCCCTGACAGATTGTTGTAAGAAAGATTTAAATATCCCAAATAATCCAGAGAACCAAGCTGGAATGGAATTATTCCTGAAAATTTGTTGAGAGAAAGGTCTAGAGATTCCAACTGACTCAGATTGCACATGCTTCCTGGAATGTCCCCATTGAAACTGTTCCTAGAAAGATTTAGAAACATCAATCCTTTTAGATTTCCAATTTCTATTGGAAGATTGCCCCATAATCTGTTGTTTGACAAATCAATTCAAGTCATGATTGAAAAGAGATAACCATAATGCCTTTCTGATCCCTTGATAATTAGATCTAAGCCCTCTATATAGTATTTTCTACCTCTATTTTCTCCAAGCACTGTGTCGTTTACCACTCCCGTTAAGCCTGGCCTAGTGAAGTAGCGATCCCGACGGTCTTCTCCAAGCACGAACATATTTTCAACTCCATAGACCATGGCTGAGAAATTTAAGTAGGTATTTGGGATTTCACCGAAAAATCAATTAGAGGAAAGGTCGAGGACACGAAGCTCGGGCATTTCGCCGATCTGTGGAGGTAGTTTGCCTTTGAATCTGTTTGATCTCAGCACAAGAACTTGTAGACTTGAATATTTAGCAATCAAAGCTGGAATGTTTCCTGTCAAATTATTTTCTCCTACGTCAAGCACCTGCAGATCTTAAAGTTGTGCTAAAGATACAGGAAGAAGTCCTTGCAGAATGTTCTTTTCAAGATGGAGAGACACAAGCTCTGTTAAGTTTCCAAGATCCTTAGGAATCTCACCCTTCCAATTCATTATTTGCCAGGTTCAGCATTAAAAGGTTGAAGAGGTTGCCCAGGATGGGAGGGATCTCTCCATTTAAATGGTTGTTCTCCAAATAGAGCACCTCAAGAGATTCCAAGTCACCCAGAGTTACAAGGATATTGCCTCTCAGCTGATTATTTGACAAATCTAGAAGAATTAGCAATGTCATAGTCCCTAATGAAACTGGTATTGGTCCTTCAATTTTGTTGTCTGCAACCAAAAACACCTCCAGATTTACTTCATGCTGAAAATCTATCAATAAAGGGCCAGTCAATTCATTTACAGACAGATCCAACACCCGCAGTTGAAGTGGGATTGAAGAAACAGTGAGAGAACCCTCCAAATGATTGTTTGACAGGTTCAAACTCCTCAATGCCGATGAAAATTCCCATAGCCAAGATGGAAGATCTTCCACAAGGTTGGTATCTGATAGGTCCACACTTTCGAGTTCAAATTGAGTTGAAATCCAGCTGGGAATCGGGCCTCCAATTTTACGCCCCTTCAAATTTAGGTTCCGGAGCTGAAAAGGCGGAATCCAAGGCGCTGAGTCAATGTGGATATTCAACCCACTATAAGACAAGTCCAATTCTGCCAAACTTGAACTATTGCGCAAGAGAACTTGATCTGAAACTGTTCCTGTCATGCTGTTGTTCGAGAGCAGAAAAGTCCGTAGAGAAGATGGTAGCGTGAGCAAGAAAGTAATACTTCCACTCAACCGGTTGTTTCTCAGATCAAGACTGACTAGTGAATACAATTGAGCAAATGACAAGGGTAGGTCTCCACTCATCTTGTTGTCGGAAAGGAATGACCAGTAACCCTGCTGGCGCTAAGATCTATGTAAGTAAGATTGATGAGTAAACCCAAGATAGATGGGATGGGACCTTCTAATTGGTTCTGGTGGAGGTCTATATAAGAAAGACTTTCCACATTAGCAGGCATGCCCCATAAATTTGAAGGAATCCTACCAGTCAAGTTGTTAATCGACAGATTAAAATGTCTAAGATTGGTGAGATTTGCGATATTCTCGGGTATACCCATAATGTCATTTTCAGAGAGATCAAGGTTTTCGAGGTAATGAAGCTTTCATAAACTACTAGGTATGGAACCGTTTATGTAGTTGATACTCAGATCAAGTGAAGATAATTTGCTCTTGGACCGTATATTACAACCTAAAAATTTATTAGATCGTATCATTTGACTTGCTATATTTTTATATAACCGTAAATATGACACTTCAAATTATTATTAAACCATGAAAATTTATTGTAGGCATATATATATATATATATATAATGTTTATGATAAAAATATAAATTAGTTTATAATTAAAATTTGAAATAATTCTTTCTAATTTCACTTTATATTAATATATATGATTTATTATAAATATATTTATTAATTCAAAATCTATTGAGAATAGAATCTTTTCAAGATTAAATATAGTTCTTTCTAATTTTTTAAAGATTTTGACTTTTTTTACTAATAATTATCATTGCTTTATATTAATATATATGATTTATAATATTTATTATAAAAATATATATTAATTCAAAAAAAATTCAAAATAGAATATAATTGATTTTTAACTTTTTGAATATTTTAACAATATTTATTTTCTACATAATTTAGAAACTTCTTGTTACAATAAACAATAAATTTAAGATTTGAGATTTATTTTTAATTATCAATATTTTCTAATTTTACAGTTTTTTAATATATATATAGGATATTCTTATGAATAACAACATAGCACAAATTTTCATTGTATTTTCAAGGTATTTATTTTATAGCATTTTATTTTCAACAAGATTTATTTTATAGCATTTTGTGTACAGTGATTCTTAGCTTTGATTTTCTTCAATAGAGCATTTGGTTTTATTGGTGAGATGTTGAAATTTTGTTTTCCTTTTACAAATAATTTATGGTTTTAGATAAATGAATTTAAGATTAAACTATAAAAAAAATTGAACAATAGCAGCTAATTTCACTTTATAGCATTGTTTTCTCAACAACATTTATTTTACACTGATTCACGTTTGCTTTTTTTCGAGTAGTTGTGTTTTATTGGTGAGCATTTTGAAATTTTAGATAATGAGTTGAATAAGGATTAAACTATTTTTAATTCTAATTTTACAGTTTTTTAATATATATATATATATATATAGGATATTCTTATGAATAACAACATAGCACAATTTTTCATTGTATTTTCAAAGTATTTATTTAATAGCATTTTATTTTCAACAAGATTTATTTTATAGCATTTTGTGTACAGTGATTCTTAGCTTTGATTTTCTTCAATAGAGCATTTGGTTTTATTGGTGAGATGTTGAAATTTTTTTTCCTTTTACAAATAATTTATGGTTTTAGATAAATGAATTTAAGATTAAACTATAAAAAAAATTGAACAATAGTAGCTAATTTCACTTTATAGCATTGTTTTCTCAACAACATTTATTTTACACTGATTCACCTTTGATTTTTTTCGAGTAGTTGTGTTTTATTGGTGAGCATTTTGAAATTTTAGATAATGAGTTGAATAAGGATTAAACTATTTTTAATTCTAATTTTACAGTTTTTTAATATATATATAGGATATTCTTATGAATAACAACATAGCAAAAAATTTCATTGTATTTTCAAAGTATTTATTTTATAGCATTTTATTTTCAACAAGATTTATTTTATAGCATTTTGTGTACAGTGATTCTTAGCTTTGATTTTCTTTAATAGAGCATTTGGTTTTATTGGTGAGATGTTGAAATTTTGTTTTCCTTTTACAAATAATTTATGGTTTTAGATAAATGAATTTAAGATTAAACTATAAAAAAAATTGAACAATAGCAGCTAATTTCACTTTATAGCATTGTTTTCTCAACAACATTTATTTTACACTGATACACCTTTGATTTTTTTCGAGTAGTTGTGTTTTATTGGTGAGCATTTTGAAATTTTAGATAATGAGTTGAATAAGGATTAAACTATTTTTAATTCTAATTTTACTGTTTTTTAATATATATATATATAGGATATTCTTATGAATAACAACATAGCACAATTTTTTATTGTATTTTCAACAAGATTTATTTTATAGCATTTTGTGTACAGTGATTCTTAGCTTTGATTTTCTTCAATAGAGCATTTGGTTTTATTGGTGAGATGTTGAAATTTTGTTTTCCTTTTACAAATAATTTATGGTTTTAGATAAATGAATTTAAGATTAAACTATAAAAAAAATTGAACAATAGCAGCTAATTTCACTTTATAGCATTTTTTTCTCAACAACATTTATTTTACATTCTAATTTTACAGTTTTTAAATATATATATAGGATATTCTTATGAATAACAACATAGCACAAATTTTCATTGTATTTTCAAAGTATTTATTTAATAGCATTTTATTTTCAACAAGATTTATTTTATAGCATTTTGTGTACAGTGATTCTTAGCTTTGATTTTCTTCAATAGAGAATTTGGTTTTATTGGTGAGATGTTGAAATTTTGTTTTCCTTTTACAAATAATTTATGGTTTTAGATAAATGAATTTACGATTAAACTATAAAAAAAATTGAACAATAGCAGCTAATTTCACTTTATAGCATTGTTTTCTCAACAACATTTATTTTACACTGATTCACCTTTGATTTTTTTCGAGTAGTTGTGTTTTATTGGTGAGCATTTTGAAATTTTAGATAATGAGTTGAATAAGGATTAAACTATTTTTAATTTTATATAATTATTTTGGATAGGTTTGAAATTGATATTTAAATATGATTTTAGATAGATCAATTCACCGATTGAACTTTTTTTAATTTTATATAATTTTTTCTTGCTAGATTTGATTTGAAATTGATATTTAAATGTGTTTTTAGATAGACCAATTCAAACATTAAATTAATTTTAATTTTATTTAACAATTTCTTGGTAGGTTTGAAATTGATATTTAAATGTGTTTTTATGATATTTACACATGAAATCAATAAATTAATTTATAGTCAAAATAGTATTACAATTTTACAAATTAGAGAATAAATATATGGAAAAAACAATCATATTGTGCAATATAATTATTATTAATCTGATACTCTATGCATTGTCAAAATGTAAATTACATATATATAATTATTTAATTATCAATAAAATTTATTATATGCAATTGGATTTACTAATTGAGTGCATGCATAGTTTCTAAAATTTGTAAATTTTCTAACATAATTATTTTATAAAATAATATTTCATAGATTACTCATATATTGATTTTTTTAGGTACTTCAAATTTGTTTTTGACAGTGAAATTTTTTCATAAAACGTAATATGACAAGTCTTTAAATGAACAAACCGTCACAAAATTTTCATATGACAAGCAAGGGTGGCCATCAAATTCCAGGCCTGCTTACACATCTTCCACTATTTACTTTTCACTGCTGCATCACCGTACTCAGTTTCATTTATACAAAATGAAAATCTCCAAGAAAGAAAAGTTACGTTGTCTAAATATGGAGGACATAAAAGACAACTTCAATAGAAACAAAAGCAACCACATTATTCTCACCTCTATGGAGGAAACTATTTCCACGCTGTACATTAAGTGGCGTAATAAATAAATAAACAAATTAGAGAAGAGGACGGAAAGGAGAATAAAAGCACGAACATGGGTGTGGGTAAAGGAGAAGGGTGTTCGTGGCATTAAGAGGGTATGGCGTCCCTCCTGGAGGAGAAAATTATAGGTTGTGAGGTAAACTGGTATACAGGGCAGACTTTAAACCCCATGAGCTCCATAAATCCGTATTTTGGGCTCTGTTTTGAAAGAAAAATGCAGAGGAAGGGCGTGAGAAGAGGTGACCTGCATTGTCGCATGTGATGAAGGTATTTTGGACGCTAGTTGTGGTGTTTGACGTGACGAGCAGGTGTATCATGCCCTCGTAACTAGAAAACACATTAGAAAGGGATTGAAAAAATTTTAAGCAAGGGTGAGGAGGTGTAACATCCAAACTCCACAACATTTGTTGACATCCTTGCTACCTACACTGAACTGAGAGCTGTAAAAAGGCGAAGGATATCCATCGAATCTTTAAGGATAGAGGAAATTCTTCACGAGATGGGTACGCAGAAGCCTATTCAAATGGATAGCAAAATAACGAATTCGACTAGTGGCATGACTTTTTTCACGAAACTCCCACTTCATGTAGATTCATTTAGATCTTGAAATTTATGAGTTATTGTTTTCAATGGGGAATACTTAACCCATATTCATGACATGTCTCATCCTTCCGTCGGACATAAACTCTTTCAAATGTTTTGTGTAACATTAGTTTCTATTTGGTAATGGGGTTGTGAACTGTAAAATCCGCCCTTTCATCACTTTTTTTTGTTTTTATCATTAGTTCTGACTTAAATGATTAAGTATATTTTATCTAGTTTAGAATGATCAATTTTATTTTTTTTCAACCACTGTCATGATTAAAGTAGTAAGTTCTTAATGTTGGGATCATCTTTAAAATTAGACTTAAACCTCGAGGATTCATTTACAATGACCTTAGCTGCATATCTCTTTTGGGAAATTAAAGTCCTTGTACTCATATACAAATGATAGAGGGAGCTCATTCTCTCCTCTTGTATGAGATCTTTGTTCTCTCTTTTAAATATGTATGTTAATTAAGATTATGCCTTTTTATTATTGTAGTTATAACACATTCTCATCAAGTGTTGGTTTCATACCTTACTAATCATTAGTTCACAAATATACAAAATCATATAGGATCATATTATTTTATAATCCCAAGTTCACATGGTGGTTGGCTCAAACATACATCACCTTTACATAGGTTGACTTGCTCATACACACACCATAGGTATGTAAGGAAGCTAAGCTAGTAGAACAACTTCCTACAATAATCTTGAAAGGAGGTTTATGCAAAATAAATCAGATCTTTACAATAGTTATAGAACCTGAATAAATATAAATATAAATATCATGCATACAACAACACAATCATTTGCATTGAGAAATACCTTTTGACAGAAAAACCCTAGTCTCCAAAAGTCATCCAATATATTATTTTGAAATCAACAAGATTACAATATACATGTAAAGCAAGCTTCTCACAAGAGTATACCAACCAGACATCTAGAGCCAACTCAATAGCTAATGGACTCTCACACAATACCAAAGTGCAATACACAACCCTCATAAAATAGGGTTACTTTCTAAAGCAAGCAAAGTAAATATAATATCTACCATTAGATATGTGACTTGATGATGAAGGGTTTAAATTTACAATGATAAAAAATATTTAAATGTGACATTTGGGGAAGTTCCCAAACCCTCATTGGGGTGTGTGGCTCCTAGATCCCCACCAAGGGATAAGTCCCCAGACCTTGTAAGGGTACCCCCTACACCCCCTCCCACACACACACACACACACACACATATGTTAACCAATTATAATTACAAGGTTGAGACACAATTTTTTCTAACAAGGTACAACAATGACTAGCTCATATGTGCATCATTAGTACAATAGTGACTAGCTCTTACACACATGACAAGCATAATGGTGACTAGCTCATGCATACATCACAAGTACAACATTAAGTAGCTTATATGCACATCACATAATCTAATGGGAATGATCCACACCTACATCACATTTTTACATAAAGAATGATTGGTAAACTAGAAATGGATGCAACCTACTACATGCATCATCCCACTACTTGGTTCACAATCACATAAGCCCTTGAGTAGATCTCACTTAGAGAAGAAATTTCAATGCATCCCATATTAAACTATGGGTCCCATCATTTTCTCTATCCACCACCATCTTTGATGACAATCAAGAAAACCATACTACCCGATGTCATCACTAGCAAGGGCATCAATAAAACAATATGTGATGAACCTAAGGCCATTCACACAAGTAAATATTGAGTGACTAAAATATACATATCGAGTGAATAACACATCTATAATAACTAACTAACACCTACCTTTCTAGTCAATCCTAGATAGAAAAGGAATGTTAGTGCATTACATACTACACCATGGGTCTAATCTTCTTTTCTAGTCCTCTACTCTTGTTGTGATGATAAGTAGCATCCCATACTATTTGTAACACCATAAAATGATTGGGATGAGGATTTGGTGTATCCCATACTACACATGGTGTCTATTGTCCATCCCAAAAGTCATAGACAAAAATGAGATTTTCACAAGTAGTGAATCTATCCAGCCTAGTGGATTCCAACTTCAATCACCCTTAGGCTACTAATAACAAGTTTGTCCACCCAAGAAGAAGTGAATTCCAACATATACCACCTTGTGACCTTAGCAACATTGTCAACTATTTCTTCACAATATGGGTAGAACTTGGCATCAATCACCCTCATGCTATAGGTGTTTTCTTGCTAACCCTCCCAATACAATGGTTTGCTTCATTTACCAATACATGCACAATAAGGTAACCACTAACTCAAGCCATTTTTATTTCATATCTATGGTAGCCCTTGGAAATCCTTCACCTTTTTCAACCAAGTGAATGTTGGCTAATCATTTTAAATAGCTTAGACATCAATCATTGGAACAATCCAATGAAATCCTTTCACTACCCAAGTATCCTAGAGGTTGACACATGTGGAGGTTTTATATCCATATCCACATAACCCACACATAATAGGGGTAAACAAGTAATGGTTAACTAGACCTAGATATGTATATGATAATCAAATGATTCAAGAGCTTATGCATAGATTCTTATAGGTTGAGATTTGAATTTCACAAAAAACATAAGAACCACATTGGGCCCACATGAGATGGTCTCTACTCAACATGTATGAATAAACAAATACCAACTATAAAGTAGTCAAATTGACTCATTTCATTTATATTGTTAAACAAAACACACTCTTCAAAAACACATTTTTATTAGATAGATACAAGGTCCAAAATATCAAACCTTAAGTTCAATAATACTTATAGTTTTTCCTACATATGGCATAGGAAATCTTAGAAAATGTCATCCCAAGCTCAACCCAAGATTAGGCACATAGCTACAAAAAAATGGATCATCTATAAAAATAAGAATACACATTATTCACCTCATTATATAATATTAACCTAATTTTTACATCATTATTAGATATGAGTTATGGAATTTTTCATAACCATGTATATAGATTTTAGGATCAAATTGAAGCCTACTAAAGAGGGAAGGTAAACAAGTTTAGGAACCCAAAACCTTGGTGTTATCCCCATAAGCCCCCCTTACAGACTTGAGGTCACAAGGGCATCCTTTTCTCAAGGATTGCCTAGATACCTACTTCTAATCAAAATTGGAGTCACATGAAGTACTTCTCACAAGGTCTCCCTTTGGGAACATACATTTGTAAATTTTGCATAGAAAAACCCCTCATCCAATTTATAAGAATAATAAGATTTTCCACCTAACCTGGGAGTCAATTAAACACTAAAAAAATAACATTAATTCTTCCTTGCAAACCCACCAAGGTTCTATTCACATTAAGATTCTCTTACACGAGAGAATAAGGGTTAGCTAGGTATAAACTTGCTAGGCAATCAAAACTTAATCTAAGAATACTACATCATTAAAGAGTGTATGTACCTATAAGGTAGTTGTCAAAATATCATTACCATACACCAAATATGCAAAATCCTCAACATGGGCCCATGTGAGGTCCCACTACAATAGGGTTCTATAAAATCAAGCCCATCATAATGGAATGGGGCTTCCTCCTTGATAGAATCTAACATGCATCAACAAGACCACCTTAAAATCCACTTGCACCTTGAAAGACATGTTGGAGCCCCAATTTTTTTATGTCACTTTGTGCCTTAGCCATATTTCCCCAAGTTTATAACCAATATGAGATATCTATCATGGGTGATTTTTGTCAAAAAATAGAAACAATGGGTAGAGCACCAAAAATTAGGCCCAATTGTTATTTTAATTTTTGGAAATTTTGTTAAGGAGTAGAAGTTATGTCTTTACAAGTTTTCTCCTTCCATCTAGTTCAATCCCATCTTCTCACACTCACCCCAATGATGTTAGTTTCCTCTTTGTAGGAGTTTCCAAGTGAACTCCTTTCAAATGCACTTGTCTAGATCACTTGATTTTCCCTACATCACTCTTGAAAAAATTTCCTATATATCTAAACTTTCATTTCTAAAGTCTATATGATTCAGATTCTTTCATCCCCAAGACAATTTCATTCCATCTACACATTTCCATACCTTGACGAAACCATGCTAACATTATCCCACCATACTTATATCAACATGTCATACTAGACTCCAAACAATCTCATGCCATGATATTTATTATTGACATCATCATGATGACATTTTGATGTCATATCAAGCTTTCTCATTTAACAATGTTTTGAATCATTTTGAGTTTGGATGGTCATGTTGTGATGGATTTTTCCACAGGCTTTCTTGTGGATGTAATATCCCTAAACGATGTAAATGAAATTACCAAACTTGCTACACAAAGGAAGTAAAGTGAACCAATCTATATTTAACTATAGTTCACTTGGAGCTCTTGATGCAACATGGAATCAATAGAAGTTTAAATTCTACAAAAGGAAAAAAATGAAGGAAATTACTTCTTGTAGATGTTTCTAAGTCAAACGGTTGTCCATTTGAAGGGTGCAATTGTAGTTTCTAGTTAACTTTATGCATGGTCTTTATGAATATGGAATTTTCACAAGGTCTTGGTGTTAATAATCTACTTTGTATCATTATGATGGTTTAGTGACTATTCTGGCAATTACATTTTCTAAGGCCTTTCAAGGGCTAGACTTTCAACATCCCTCTTTCTCTCTTGGAATTTTAGTATCAGTCTCAACATGGCCTGATGTTCAATGGGAAATTATCTTATTAGAACTTTGTGATATTTATTTAATATGCCCTTCGTCCAATAGTCAAGGAAATATGTGATAGGATGAAACCCCACTAGTGTGTTATGGGATGTTTGAAAAATTGCTGATATGCGCTAATTGGCATAGCTTCATCCACCAACCCCATATGTGATTCCATTAATGAATAAGCTATTGTTGCACCAATAAAATTTTGATCTATAGATCTTAAGTACATGTTTTAAATGAATTTAGTAATGATCTAGATTAAAACCACAACAACGATAATTCATTTAATGATTTGTAAGTTATTCCTCTAAAGGGTGCCTCCTTAAATAGTGATTTAAGAACATTTTTGAGGAAATTTCTTCTTGTTCCTTGTACTCTACTAAATGAATCATCAATACACATTTATGGTGTAGGTCAAGGGTGCTTTTTCATGTCATCTTGATAATAATATTAGATTTACAAAGGGACACATGCCATCTACTCTTGATTTGATGTCATTGTTAGGGTTGTCCTTAGCCCAATGACTTCCTAATAACCTTGGATTCCTCTCTTCACTGGGAATATATAAGAAAAAATAATTTCATCTAGAGAAGAGAGATGGGAAAGAGGATAACACTTTTACAAGAAGTAGTTATGGAGCAAAAGGAGGAGAGATATTCATAGGAAGCCATAAGGTTTCAACTTCTATTTTTAGGTATAGATAAATTTTTACATTGTAAAGATTTGGGTAAATATCCCAAAAGTTTTGATAACACTTGTAACCTTTGTAGATTGACTGAATAATGAATAAATCCACCTTTATTGAGTTTCTACATGTGTATTCCATACATTTCTATATGTGTGTTGTTTAGTTAGCTAGCCTAAAGAATGTAAAATCCTTGTAAATCCTTTGTAAGGTATAATTTTAGCATAATAAAAGAAATATATGGGCATGCTTTTGTATTACTTAGTAGACTCTTTTAATATTCTACAAATATCTATAATCTTTTTGAATGTATGTGTAGATCCCAGCTTGCTCATGAGCAAGTTGGGATCAACACATACATTTGAAAAGATCATAGATATAGCAATAGAAACCAAGGTGATGCTTTAATCAATAAACCACACAAGACTAGGATTCTCAAAATTCATGAGTGAATTTTGAGAATCTTAGTCTTGTGTGGTTTATTGATTAAAGCCTCGCCTTGGTTTCTATTACTATATGTTTTGTATGAATGTAAAGACTATATTGCCTAATTAGACAAAGGCACTAGTCTATTATTGCATTCATCTCCCAATCATCTATTAGTGTACATAGGCTTATGAATAGTTATTGTGTGGCTATGTTAACTCTTAATTAAGTCATATTATCATTATTATATTTTTATTTAGTTAGTTAGGTAAGCCTAAGGCTTATATAGGTCTATCTAAGTTGGCTTGTGTGATATCCTAGGCGTAAATAAGGTATATATATGAGGTAGTGAGTCTTATTTCATTACCATATTGCAAATTGTGTCCCATTGAAGAAATTTGGAGGTTTTCTCCCTTGAAGTGGCTTGTTATTATCAATTATTATCAAGTATTTTTAGCATATTTCCTGTCATATTCTTCTATTGTGAAATTTATTTTATTACAAGTGGCATCAAAGCATGATCTTGATGCCATAGAGGCAAGGCATTTTCTAAATATTGTAGGTCATTTTAGGAAGAGCATATCTCTTCAAATTTGATGTTTTTTTCTCAAAATTCTAAAGGGTTTTTGAAGAATTTATTCAAGAATATATACTCTAGATTTTAGAGTAATTAGAGAAAAATTGAGCGATTTATTACAAAATTAGGGTTTCTACCCAATTTATTTGGAAAGTGCATATCTCCCACCTTCTATAGAATTGGTTCCTAATTTTTAGTGGGTTTTAGAAGACATCATAAGGGAGACTATAATACACATTTTAGATAAATTGAAGTATAAATAAGTGAATTGTTGCAAAATTAGGGTTTCTAACAAACTCTCTTGCAAGGTTATAAATTTGCTTATTTATTAGATTTTTTTCTAGGTAACTGGTATCTCAACACTAGTAAGTTATAGAAAAAAATTAAAATAATTTAAATTTCATTTATATGATTTATTTCAAAATTATTTGTTTCCAACATGACGAGGCCTCAAACAAGAGGAAAAGAGATATTGTCACACCAAAAGAGTATCCTAATAAATATGAGGTATTATAGGATTTTAATCCATAGTAGGGGGTCATCTACAACCTACTATGGTTTAAAATTGGCTCAATCCAAAGGTTTCAAGAGGTTTTGGCTAGAGGAAGATTCTTTGAATATTATTAATTGTCTTAAGAATAATCAACCTCCAAATTGGTCAATTGAGTATATCATTAGAGACTCTATTTCTATTATCAAAACCTTAAATGTTTTCCATATCTCCCATCTCTATAGGAGGACAACATGTTAGCTGATTGCTTTGCTAACCTCGGGGTTTCATCCTTGTGTAGAGAATGGGGTTCTTATGATCAACTCCCCTTCGATGCTAAGAATATTTTAAATCATGAATGTTAGTTGTTCTATGGTAGGTTTTAAATTGTTAATTAAATATTAGAGCTTCCACATCATTGTAAATCTCATTATTACCAAGAACATCAGCAAATTTGAGTTGGATTGGCCTTTCAAGGTCATTATTACTAATAATCTTTTCAAATTGATTCCCACACAAATTTTGGGTATGGTTTGGGGCCTTTTTCGTCATCTCTAGAAGTGGATTTGGGTTATTCTCTTGGGCCCTTTGATTTTTCTAGTGAAAATTCATTTTCTCTATTTAATCTCTTTTCAGGCGTTCAATGAGGATGGGGGGTGATAGGAGTAGAGTGGAGCCGATCTCTTTTCATGAGATTAGGAGTAATGTGTTGGAATGGAAAATTCTCATGGATGGAGGAGTAACCCCCTACATTGAGAGACTTCATGGCTTTGATCCGTAAGTTTCCAAAGCTTTCATTGTCGAGTGAAAGGAACATATCCTTACTATGAATGACATTGAATTCAACATTTTTGAAGACTTCATTGGTAAGATCTTTGGTCTCTCTACTAAAGGTAGGAAGATATTTAGGGATAGAAAAGCCTCTCATGAAACCTTAAAAATATTTTTCATAGGGGAAGAAAGGGATAAATTGGTTAAGGTCTCATGTGGAGGTTATGATAGGAGTTCCATTAAGCCCATTTGGGCAGAAATTATTGAGGCCTTGATTTGGTATTTTACCTTGGACAGAAGGTTCTCTGCACCCTTTGGTTATCATTTCATTTTGTTGAACCATTTTAGACATAAGCATAGAATTTCCTTTCCTTGTTGTCCTTTGTCTTTGTTGGAAAGTGGTATTAAGGAGTATTGGAAAAAACCTTATTAGTGCCATACTGCATGAATGTCTTATAATATTGATTATGGAGTTTGCTAAATTTGATTTTTTCCTTCTTGAACCAAAGAAGGTCTTGAAATATATTATCATTCTGGGCATGTTGAGTAGCTTTCTAATTATGAGATGGGTGAGGACTCAGAGAATGAGGGATGGGTGGACGAGGGTGATGAAGGGGAATTTATGAAGATTTACTTTGATCCCTTGTTTGATATTCCAAAATCCAAGAAAAACCCTAAGAAAAAACCCTTCCTTTCTTGGTCAGGGGACTCTCATACTCGAAATGAGGATGAGGAGGTTAACTTTCCCTCCCCTACTGCTAAGAGGAACACTACTAAGGGTGCTCATGAGGATAATGAGTAGGTTTATGTGCCCTCATCTATAGTTAAAATAAATATTTCCAAACTTGTAAAAGGAAACTTGGTACAAGTAATGATGTGTTGGAGTCGTTTTTCACTCTTCGGCCACTAAGAGAAAGAAGTCTACTAGCTTTGAGGGAATTAGTGAAGGAAATTTTGAGGGTAAGAATCTTGGTGTGGTTGTGGGGCCAAAAATCACATTCTTGAAGGAGTGGAGGAGGTCATGAAACCTAAAATCAAATCGATGGAGGTGTATGGTGATGATCACTAGAAAGATAAAGTTAAAGTAGTTATGGAGGATGATATTCAACATAAAAATAGGGTACTCCCTCACATCAGTTTTCTATAGATCTTAGTGTCTTCAATTGTAACAAGGAGGAGATATATATGATATTTTGGGATTGGATAAGGAAGGTGTTGTCAATTATAATAAGATGTCCAAATGGTTTTTTATGGAGATTAGCCAAATCAACATGTCAAGGTTTGGTCTCTACACAATAGGACCAAAAAGCATAATTCCAAAGAGGAGGGGTCTAGAAATCTTGATGAGAACAATAAAATGCTAGAAATTCTTCAAGATGTTTCCAAGGATGTGGCCACAATGAAGAATGATTTCAAGTCCTAGGTTTCTCTTCTTGAGGATAAAATGCTTAAAGTGTACAAGAATCTAGATAAAGTGGTTAAGATTATTGAAATAGTGCTCCACAATAATGTTAAAGGGCTTAGACCTGTTAATGAGAAGGCAAGAAATTGGAAAGGTGAAGAGGCGAATGGGTTGCTTAAGGATGTTAATGTTGTGGAATGGGTTTGATTAAAGGTAAATAGGTTCCTTTTGCTGTTATTGGCCCAAGTACCTGTACTTGTATCCATTTGAAGAAACATGTGGAGATTTAGAAAAAGAGTTATTTGAAGTAGTTTATTTTTATGAACACAAAATTTCACAAGATTTAGATATAGTTAAAATTATCAAAGACCTTCAATAGGATGTTGCTATTGGCTGTTTTGTTTTTCATTGTTCACTACTTGTTGGCTATTTGTTTTATCTAGTTATATCTAAACAACAACTTCTTTTGTAAAGGGCTTTGGGTCCCTTCATAACCTATTTTACCTTTAATGAAAAATAAGGTCAAGGAAGACATTTCATCAATGAAGATGGAGATGAGTGGCCTAAGAGTAGATATATCAAACATATGGAGCATGTTAAGTTCTTATTTGAATGGACCAAGAAATAAAGTCTCAAGCAACCAAGGTGAATCATCCAAGTCAACTACTCTTCATCAAAAATTTTATACTCATATTTTTTATTTAGGAATTTGATACCAATGGTGGATATTTCCAATTTTTATGGCAAGGACCACTAACATGGATAAATCAAATGGGGTTTTTCTATGTACATCAAGTTCCAAATGGATAAAATGTCATAATGACTTCCCTATATATAGAACCAAATCAATTCATTTGGTATCAATGACTTTGTAATCATTGACATAAAAATGGTGTCACTATCTCATTGTTAGAGTTTTCATTCTATTTTTCTCCTATAAAGCTTTTTCAGCTTCTTCAAAATATGACATCATTACTAAAATTCATTTTGTTTTTCTCCCTGTAAAGTTTTTTCAACTTCTTCAAAATGTAATATCATTATTCAATATGATATAATGAATTTTTTCTGAGGAAAAAAAAGTTTCAGTTGATTTTTTTGTGGCACCATGCCCACATGACCAAGGAGTGTTTTCTTTTCAATATCAAGAATTGTATTTTCTTGGAACATGCAGGTGTCATTGTTCAAGACCATCTATGAATCAATTGCAAAGTCATTTTAGGCGTGTCAAAAAATGAGGTGACCACAGTCAGCATAATGTCCAAGACCCGTCCCAACATAACGTTTAACACCTGTCCCGACATTAACTGGGCAGTGATGTGGTTAGATGGAATTCATAGCTAAACATATGCCAAAATGAAACGAAATAAGACCCCCGACTTGTCAATTCCAGGAAGGTAGTACGCACTTGCATAGAGTTTTCTAATTTTAACCTCATATATAACTGTATAATTCATATATATATATACATATATTTATTAATTATAGAGGTGATAAACTTGAGTAGTGATTTTTTTTTACATTTTATTTGTAATTTTGTATTTGTTAATTCTTCAAAGTTTGATTTTTAAATTTAATTTGATTTTTATATTTTATATAATATATTATCAAAAATATTTTGAAGAAAAAAGACTTTTTAAATAAGAATTTAATAATTAGCAATTAGGTCTTGGTATTTATAGTTTTATTTACTTCATAATGTGCATTTGTAATTTTTCATTAGCTATTATGTGTGATATCAAGCAATTAGACATACAAATATCAACCTTTTTTTTATACTTCAATTATATGCATACAAATTATTTTTAATAGCAACAAAAAATATAATCCATAAATATAGTATTTTGATATAAATGTTAAATATAATTGAATTGTTTGAAAACTTTCTTGTTTCTCAATATGATATTTACATGCAAAAAAATTGTGAGCAAAATTCATTGCAATTATTATATGTCCATTTAATTTGTTTGTTCATTTACAAAATAATATAGGTTTTCTATTATTTTTCTTGCAAGTAATTTATAAATTATATTTAATTTCTTAAATGATATATATTTTATTGCATAAAAAATGTGTGTAGTTAAAATATATATATATATATATATATATATATATATATATATATATATATATATATATATATATATATATATATATATATATATATATATATTATACTATAATTATACCCAATTTCTATGCAATTAAACATATCTTTCTTTTGGGCCTACTATTGTATTCTACTTGAGCAATCCATTAGATTACAAATGAAATGTATGTCATTTATCATACAATTATCAAATATCATTTTCTACAATATATTTGCATAGTAATTTAGATATATACAAATAATCATTAGTCTATATTTTGAATACCTTTTAGATATTTGGATATTTAAAATTAATTAACTCACTTACTCCCCCACTTCCACACACTAATCTTGGTTAAATCCCCTCAAATCATGTGCAATCCCTAAATGTGTACAAAGGTATGACCTTTATACACAAAGCATAGATCATTTGTACATGTGGCATGACTTTGGTACCATTTTACATAGGTCAAGGACTTTTCTATCCTCATAGGGCACTCCTAGGTACCCTTTTCCATTTCATCCTTCAACTAACTCTAGTAAGATTCTCTATCAAAGATTCCTATTTAACACTTGACTCTTCTCCATCCACCTACCAAGTGAGGAAATTATCCTCCTCTCATCCGTCTAAGGGTCTCAACCAATATGCACCTTCATATCCACTTCTCATCTTATCCATCATGTAGACACCTAAAAAGTGACCTAGGTCTACGAGCACTATTTTACCACTTTTCATCCTAGCATAATTATGACACTTTAATTATGTTCCTAACCCATCTTCAACTATTAATTAAATAATTCACAATTATTTCATTAATTCAGGGTCTTCTATTCTTCCTGAATATTAAATAAATAAATCATATTTATTTAATGTGTCACTAATTATCTAAAGTCAACTCATAATTAAATAAAGTTCTCATTTTATTTAATTAATCTTTGTCATTAATGTCCTGACTATCAAATAAATATATTTTAATATATTTATTCAATATGTCACTAATCCCTAAATCCTCTCTTTTAATTAAATAGATTTGCTAATTTATTTAATTAATTAACCACTTCTTCTAAATTAAATAATTATTTTTAATTATTTAATTGTTGTATGTGACACTTCTTTATTTTTAAATAAAACAATTTATTTAAAAATGTCTCACATAGTTAACTGATTCTTCTTTTAGTAATTAATTTTAAAAATCAATTACTCATTATCTCACAAAATCCATATTTTGAATTAATTTAATTCAAAATGGAAATATTCTTCTACAAATCAGGTAATTTCAAAATTTACTGATTTTCTAAAATCCCTTCTTCCTATTTTCTGCTTTTTGCTAATTTCATCTCAACTGTCATATTTATCCTTGATTTAATTTATTTAATTAAATCTTATTCACACATTTGGGCATTTTGCAATAACCCTAATTGAGAGTTTTCATTTTGAATCTTAACTATTGATTCTAGGGCATTTTCTCAATCTCTCATCTCGTCCATCCATTCAAAATGGCATTTTCTATAAAATGCTATTTTGTTCTCATTTTTGCATTAGACGCATAGACACACAGACACATTAGATACTTATGCACTAACATACTTAAATTTTTTGATAGCATTTGCATCCTTTATTGTCTTTATTTTATTAAGTCTTAGCATGTTTAGGCATAGGCATTGTCAATCATAGTCATAGGCATAGACATTTTCTCAAATCCTTCAAAGCTTGGTGTAGGACTTAGACTAGTATTTTCAAATTGTTCGCATGACGAATTTGAGGGAAAAACATCAACCAACAAGCTAGAAAGTGTTACAAAAATGAATCATGGAAGTCTCTGCGGTTTACAGGTATAATCGTTCTTATGTTTACTTCCATTGTGTTTTATAATTACTTTTGTTTTTATTGTCTTCATTGATTTGCTAACCTCTAATAAAAACCTTAAAAATAACCCTTAGTTACATTGGTGAACCCGGCATTTTGTAGAAAGAATTGTGTGTTTTCTTGTTTGTTTCAACTGTTTTGCAGGTTACAGCCAAGAAGTCATACGAAATCTCGTCACCTTCCTTTGAGCATAGAAAAATAGGTGAATAGAATATTTTTAAAAAAATCTAGATTTTGTAGATCTCACTCTCAGCTTTCCATAACTTCAAATGGTTTCAAATTTTGTTAATATTTGAGAAAGTTATGGCTATTTTAGTGATCGCTTTTTTTTTAATTTTACTTTTAAAACCCATGTTTTCTTTTGCCTATAAGATTTATTTTTGTGCAAAATCTTAGAAAATATTTTCTAGGTTTTGAAGGTTTTCTTTTCAACTTTCCATGGATTTAAACGATTTAAAATTTTATTAAGTTTTGAGAAAGTTATCGCTATTTTAATTTGTTGCTATCATTAAATCTTTTTATTTTTATTTTGGTTACTAATCTTTGTTGGTAGCATGTGGCATTGGATTTTTTCATGGGTCAAAGTAAAATATTCAAACTACTAATGTGTGGTCTTGTAAGTTTGAACGTTGAAGACTAAACATTAAAAAAACGTGCCTATCTTTTTTATAGATTAGTACATATTTCATTTTGGTGCAATTAAACAAAAATTGTGTGTCTACATTGTCTGAGTGTGTTTGCAAAATGGTAGGCGAGTATGCTCTCACCTTGTGAAAACTCAGTGATCAGAAAACCAAACCCATTCTTTTTCTATGTTATTACCCTCACAATTTGGTTTATCAAAGTATCCTCTCCCCTTGCGCATTCATGCGATCCTAGGTGCAAGAGAAATGGTTACTGACTCTAGAACTTGGGCCTGTTCTGGTGGGAAAAAGTACTCACACCAGGATGACTCAGACCGGTAGCACCCTGAACCTGAGGGACTTCCAGCCGGTATATAAAAGTGGATTATTGGGGAAAACCCAAGAATCATGAGTGTGGTTCCAATGAGACAGATTCGAAAGGGGACTCTTGCCACATGGATCATGCCCCATGAATGGAAAGCCCATATTAAACACCTCTTGTCTTAGTGTCCAACCGTTCTATTGGTCATTGCTTGATATAGTGCAGGGTACAGTATCATGCCCAAAGACACTCACTACTGATCCCCTTGAGTAGAGATAGAAATTCTTGGGAATTCATTACCCAAAGAATCTAAATTTGGTGTGCTTGAATGACATTAATGAGCTATGGAGAGGAGCCAATGCCACCAAAATTCTAAGCTATCCGCTCTCGAGAAGGAAAGGTGTTTATCACCAATCTGGGGTATATTGGTGGGCTATATCAAGTATACAAACCCTTGCCCTATTGGCCTTTTAGGATTGTACTTGTCTTATGTGTGCTTGATTACACCCAAAACATTGTGCTTGTCAAGTGCTTGTTGGATTATTCAAACATTATGCACACCATTCACAAATCTGGACACAAACAATCAACCTTAGATAACTCAAAATTTTCAACAAAACATCAAAAAACAATCTCAGTCCTCATTTTGAACTTAGACTTTGCATTGTTTATCTTAGTCCTCATTTTGAACCTAGACTTTGCATTAATCATTTTATTCCTTCATCAACATTATCATCTTAGTCCACATTTGACACTTTGGTTTTGATCATCTTGACATCTTACATCAATCATTTCCTTAGACAAACATTATCATCACCTAGTCATCCTAGTCGAGATTTTAGGAAACATAGTCTTGCATTTTCATCCTTATCGAAAATCCAAAAAAAAAAAAGGTTGTCATCATCCTCACATTTAGTTGGCATTCTCGTCATCCTTATATGAGTAATCCCTTTTTATTGTTGAAACTAGGCTTCAGAGACAAAGAGGACAAATGGAAAACTTTGGACAAGATTTCAATCCCAACATCGATAATAACACTTATGACACAAACCAACATTAGACTTTTTCTGACCAATTTCACAACATGAACATTCAATCTTCCATGAACATGCCATCTTCATCATGAAACCCTTCTGAAACCATTCATACAAAGAGACCAAAATGGACGAGTATATGCAGAAGACTTAGAAGCTGCATCACAAAATCCTGATATAGTCTCCTTTGTAGAAAACTCAGTCTTATGCGACCCTCAAAGGTATCTAGCCATGCTTTTGGACCAAGGGGCTAAGTTACCACAAGAATTTGACACAAATAATTTTCCACCTCCATCCGTCTACCCTCACCATCAACAATCACTTGACATAAATCCTACTAGTAATTCACAACAAACATCCACTTATCACCCTTATCCTAACTTTGACAAGGGAAAACAACTATCCACTAGTCCATACTAAGTCTCCACGTCATATGCTAGTCCTTCACCTATCAATCTCATCCAAGTATACATGCCTTATCATCCATCTACCAACTCATGTCACATCCCCACATCATACCATATTGATCCAGTCCAAGTCTCCACATCCTATTTTAGTCAACCTTACACTAATCCAGTCCAAGACTCCATGGCATATCCAGTCGAGGTCCCCATGTCACATCTTATGCCATCACACCATAATCTAGTCCAAGACTCCATGTCATATCCGGTCCAAGTCTCCACGTCATACCCTTGCCCTTCACATACTAGTCCAATGCAAGTACCCACGTCATACCCTTGTCCTTCACATACTAGTCCAATGCAAGTACCCATGTCATATCCTAGTCCTTCACATACTAGTCTAGTCCAAGTCCCCACGTCCTATCCTAGTCCATCATTCATTAATCATTTTCAAGTCATCCCCTCACAAGCCACATCTAGTCATGAAAATTATATCATTACTCAAAGTCAAATCCCATTTGATAAACTTGAGGATACATGTCAAAATGAAAGCCCAAAGCAGGACCTTATAATGTCACCCTCATGTCAAGAACAAGTTAGTTCATCCCATGACCCTATCTTTCAATCCATCCATGAAGTCCTTCAAGACAATCATGACATCCAAAACACACCTCTCCTTGACAATGACTCTTTTTTTTACTGTATCATCCATGACAACCCCATTTTCGACCAAGACCCTACCATTGACCAAGAAATCCAAGACGATCCACTCCTTGACCTTTTATGACATTCCTGATCAAACACTTGCCGACCCTATAAAGGCCTCAACTACTGACACTTCCCATGATGAGACACTTGCCTCCATGGGACACATAGATGATATTCCTCTAGAACAAGAATCTTCCACTAGGGACATGCTTGCATATGATCAAGTTATAGCTAAAATAATTGGACTCTATGGCACCAAAAATAATGATGGCTTCGACACTACCTTGGAAGCACCAATAGAATCATCTGAACCTAACATGTCACATGATCAGACCAAAGATATCAATCAGGAATATGTCCAACATGAAAATGGAGCTAAGAAACTTTATCAACTAGGGTCATCTATCTTTGTCAAAGTAGGCTTTCTTGCAAACAAAAATATTACAAGTGATAGTATCCACATACCTAATGATGGGTTAGCATCGTGCTTTCAAAACAACAAATACCTCATCGCAAATAGAATCTGTCAAAACATGCAATATCAAGGCAAAAGACTAGGCATACATGAGCAAGGCATTCTAGAACCAATACAACTTCAGGGAAATTATAGACATCAAGGTCTTGTCTATTCCTCAGAAAACAAATCAAATGATGTTAGTGGTACCTCCTCAATATTGGGGGCAACCTTGTTAGATAAAAACGTCAAAATGGAGTCCATGAGAAATCCTTGTCATAAGATTGCTTCCAACACCCCCCCACCCACACCATGAACCATCATTCCATCATAAATAAATCTTCTCTTTGGAACCAACAAAAACAAAATTCTTACAAGTCAAAAGATCAAAATCAAATGTCAAAGGCCATTGAATCAAACAAAAGGACAATTTGACAAATGAAATTAAAATGGATCCCAAAAAAAGATGGATCAAACAAAGACACCAAGTCAAATACAAAAGTCAATCACAATGTGGAGCCACAAGAAAAGAGGACTCCCACATATAACACATGTCCACCTCCTTCAAAATGGTCATCAAGCAAGGCATCTAAGAGTGTTGGTTCCAAACACCATCCCTCCAAAATTTGTCATACACCATACCAAGTTTGGAGAATAAAAATTCATTCATCCAAACATCCAAACAATATTTCCACGTCTACCATCATTCGTCATAACCCTACATCTCATTTAAAGTCCAATGATCCCACGTCACAAATCTGTCACATCTTGGCAGCAACTCTTTACTACAAGGGCTCTCATGGCACTCTATCGTGATGTGCATATTATGATAAGGCCAACTCTAGTATCAGAAATGACCACAATGAAATCGATCAGTTGTATGCAAGCGCTATGATCCTGACAAGACAACTCCTTCATCAAGGTCATTATTGGCATATCATGGCACTAGTCTCTACATCGACACCGTCAATGGATTTAGAATAGTCAGTGGTCATCTAAAGCATCCAGATATATCAAAAATACAAAAAAATTGAAAAATGTAAAACATCATCACCCTAATGAAACCCTGGCAAACATGCGTCATGGTGACACCAAAAAAACAAAAATCAAAAAGTCAAGAAAATAGTAAAGAGAAAAATTTCATCCAATGGTGAAAACCTAGCAAACAGGTTCCCTAGATAAGTACCATGATGAAAACCTGGAAAACAGGCGTCATGTGTAAAATAAATCGTCTATGTGGAATTTTATACTTGGGGGCAAGTTGTCTCATTTTCCCATGCCTTCCTCATGACATTAACGTGCATCTAAGCCCTATCATTTCCACGCATTTTTCCCACTTTCCTCAGTCTTGACATAAAATAGGCACACATAAATCATGCTTTGGGAAAACTCTTGACATGTCTATCCTTCATTCATACATGATTCACAAAATTTCATGTCATTACTTTCAAAACCTTATTGTCCTTATATGACATAGTCCTTGAAAATCATATGACAATTCCATTAGTTTCATGTCTCTTGTCTTTTACAAAGGCCACCCCCTATCCTTTCATGTCTTTCACCTATCTTGGCTTTCCCTTGTCAAATGGTCTAAGGATACTCCATCATCCCTTTTAGTCTTAACCAAGTC
This sequence comes from Sequoia sempervirens, assembly GCA_007258455.2. Classification (NCBI taxonomy): domain Eukaryota; kingdom Viridiplantae; phylum Streptophyta; class Pinopsida; order Cupressales; family Cupressaceae; genus Sequoia; species Sequoia sempervirens. The sequence continues at coordinate 218,867,971 of VDFB02252616.1, read as the reverse complement.
ATTCCAAATGCAACGAGTCTAATCCATACAAGCACATTATCTAAAACATTACTTGATTGCATTCCTAGCCCGGCTGTAGACCACCATACTTTTGTCACATTATCATCATTGTCCTCACATTGTTTCAGGATGCATCTTTCCCACGTCAAACAACATTGTCATCACTGGTCAATTGGTATTCAACTTGACTAGAGGCACAATCATGTTTTTCCTTGGATTCTCATGTGTAGGAATTAGTCATATGCATTTTTCTAATCCTCTTAAACATTAAAATCCAAAAAATTATAAAACGACAAAAAGATAAAATCATCATAAAATGTCTTGAAAAAAGACCTAAAAATCATAAAACGTCCTAAAGAGAAACACAAAAAATCCAAATCAATGTCAAAATTCTAAAAATGGAGTCAAAGTCAGTCATGTCAGTCAGTCCATGTCATTGTCGAACTACATTGTCTCTGCGCATTTGGTATGTAGACAAGGCCATTAGTCGATGAGTCCTCGAGACATTAGGTCAGTCCTTTTAGGTTGGTCCAAATAAAATCATGCCATTTGTCACAATCATCACATCAGTCATATAAGTTAGACGTAGTCAAACTCAGACACAAGATAGTCATTTGAAACGTCAATGTCAAAATTGGTCAAAATTAGACAGCACAATCCAATCAATCATACAGTCAACATCAGTCAACTTTCCAAAACATACTAGTCAAAACAATGTCAGTCTCGTCACTCTTTAGTCCTCTTCAAGATGTGTCCTCAGATTTTGACCTCGTCAAAATGTCCTTTTCCTTTTTTAGGATGTGTCTTTCCTGACAATAGACCATGTCACACTATCAACATCGTCAAATTGGAAAAACTCTTAAACTGTCAAAAAACTGTCAAACTAACAAGAAATCAATCTTTGGAAAAAAAACATTGGCAAACAAAATAAAATGGTTGTTAATATTTCTGGTCTATCTTGGCTTATTTTTTGACTATCTTGGCTATTTTGTCTTATATTTTTACTGTCTTTTCTTTTTGGTCATGTTACTAGCTACCTCGAGGATGTCCCATGAAGAATTTAGAGGTGTGATGATGTCTCCTGGCCTATTTTATTTTCTTTGATTGTTGTCTGTAGATTGTCTTGACAAAAAGACTGGGGCAACTTCACACTTAGTATGAGTTAGGACATTCCTTGTTTGTGACTGTCTGTTTTTCAAGTGGATGACCTTGCACACCTTGGTCTACATCATATCATGGTGTTTGTTGTCCATTTGTGTCATTTTTACTGCCCAATGATGATTAAGAGCAACAACTAGACTAGCACTATAGCAAGATTTTGAAGGATTTGGTCTAGGAACTAACATGCATTTCCTTTTGTCTTGTCATCTTCTCTCACCCATCTCATATAGGCATTGCATCCATATCATCATCCATATCTTTTGCACTAACATTTCTTTGTCTCTTCATATTCTAGTCTTCTCATTAATTTTGAGAGCACATCCATGTTCTTCGAACCTGTCTATCCTCTCGAGGGGGCATACTGCAACCCTCCTCGTCATTCTTCCTCATCTTATTTTGCACTGGGGCATATTTTTGACTTATTTTCTTTGTCACAACATGACCAGCGACATTATGACAAAGAGGGGCAAAATGTAGACACCTAAAAAGTGACCTAGGCCTGCGAGCACTATTTTACCACTTTTCGTCCTAGCATAATTATGACACTTTAATTATATTCCTAACCCATCTTCAACTATTAATTAAATAATTCACAATTATTTAATTAATTCAGGGTCTTCTATTCTTCCTAATTATTAAATAAATAAATCATATTTATTTAATGTGTCACTAATTATCTAAAATCAACTCATAATTAAATAAAGTTCTCATTTTATTTAATTAATCTTTTTCATTAATGTCCTAATTATCAAATAAATATATTTTAATATATTTATTCAATATGTCACTAATCCCTAAATCATCTCTTTTAATTAAATAGATTTGCTAATTTATTTAATTAATTAACCACTTCTTCTAAATTAAATAATTATTTTAATTATTTAATTGTTGTATGTGACACTTCTTTATTTTTAAATAAAACAATTTATTTAAAAATGTCTCACATAGTTAACTGATTCTTCTTTTAGTAATTAATTTCAAAAATCAATTACTCATTATCTCACAAAATCCATATTTTGAATTAATTTAATTCAAAATGGAAATATTCTTCTACAAATTAGGTAATTTCTAAAATTACTAATTTTCTAAAATCCCTTCTTCTTATCTTTTGATGTTTGCTAATTTCATCTCAATTGTCACATTTATCCTTGATTTAATTTATTTAATTAAATCTTATTCACACATTTGGGCATTTTGTCATAACCCTAATTGAGAGTTTCCATTTTGAATCTTAACCATTGATTCTAGGGTATTTTCTCAATCTCTCATCTCGTCTATCCATTTAAAATAGCTTTTTCTATAAAATGCTATTTTGTTCTCATTTTTGCATTAGACGCATAGACACACAGACACATCAGATACTTATGCACTGACATACTTAGATTCTTTGATAGCATTTGCATCCTTTATTGTCTTTATTTTGTTAAGTCTTAGCATGTTTAGGCATAGGTATTGTCAAATATAGTCATAGGCATAGACATTTTCTCAAATCCTTCAAAGCTTGGTGTAGGACTTAGACTAGTATTTTCAGATTGCTCACATGACGAATCTGAGGGCAAAACATCAACCAGCAAGCTAGAAAGTGTTACAAAAATGAATCATGGAAGTCTCTGCAGTTTACAGGTATAATCATTCTTATGTTTACTTCCATTGTGTTTTGTAATTACTTTGGGTTTTATTGTCTTCATTGATTTGCTAACCTCTAATAAAAACCTTAAAAATAACCCTTAGTTACACATCCAATCCTTGGGTCAAAAATCTATAAATCAGATACTACCCAAGCTAATAAAGGTATAAAACACACCAAAACTATTGTTTGAAATTTTGTTCTAAAATGATTTTGAAAATAAAATACCCACATAATCAAGTCGCATTGCCCATCTCTTAATTTAGTCAAAAGAATTGTGTTTTGAAACTCCCCTATAGAACTCAACTTATTGCAATTCTTTCTAAATCTAAATTAAAATTGTTTGACTCTCATCCTCTTTAATTTTTATCTTGTAGAAATCAATTTTATCAAACAACCACTAAAAAATATTTATATAATAAAAACCCACCACATTACCCTTTAAAGTTCACTCTATAGTAGCCAATAGATTCTCTCAAAAAAATCAAGCTCGCTCTTTAATAACCAATGAACACTTGAAAAATAGAATAAATAAAGATTGTATTTGACAACCACTACATCTATTTTTATACCATAACTCAAATTATAAAAATGATCAATACAATATTCAAAAAATAAAAATAATATCTATAAATATATCTTTCAATTTAAAATATATATATATATATATATATATATAATTTCATAAATATATTTTTGAATCCTCAAAACTCTTAGCAGATGGACAAACATGATAAAATATATTTCAAATGTCCTGAGAATATTTCTCGACATTACAATATTTATTATAATGAAAACATAATACATCTAGTCCAAGAGATTTGTAAAGATGTCTAAACACAAACATTGTACTATGTTGAAATCAAAATACAACTATATTATTAATGCATATTCTAGATCCATGTTAAAGTGATCTAAACATTATTTATGTAGAGGAGAGGGGCCCATAGTGGAGCGGGTTCCAATAGTGGGGATGGAAGTAGTCCTCAATGGGTCCTATAATGAAGCACCTTAATATCCAATTGCAAAACACTTTTTATCTATAAAATACACAAACTGACAAATCATGTGATATCACATCAGTGCACCAATAAAACCTAACTTAGTGCACCACTATCGGTCTCACTTATTTTTTGGGCATTTTTTGGATAGCTAAACAAAAAGCATGTTGATGTGGCATCATATTGATGATGTGGCCCTAAAACGAAATATAGAAGGATGTGAGTTGTCAAATAAACTAGGCCTATTATACAAAATTGAGAGTGATTTGAAATTTCCACATAAGATTTTGAGAAAGACGAAGTTCGGGTGCTCCACTATGGACCCCTCTCCCCTATTTATTACAATGAAAGCAAAATACCATATTCTTAATGTCTAACTTCATCATCTCTGATTAGTGTGCTCCCCCAACAGAATTGTTGTAACTCTGTCCATATGATCGAAGGTCCTCTTTCTCCAATTCACATTGAAAGTGAGTACCAACACCAGCGCAGAAAATCCTGCTGCAATCGACCATCCAATACTCAGCTCATACCATGAAAATCCTTGGTTTGTCTCTTCCTTGACATGAATGGTAGGAGGAGAGAGTGGTGAATGACATGGAGAACACTTCCAGCTTTCAACAGGGTATCCCTGTAGATTTGGATTTCCTGAAAATGTTGATTTGTCAAATGTTATCATATGACCACCTTGCTGTGGTATCAACCCTGACAGACTGTTGTAAGACAGATTTAAATATCCCAAATAATTCCAGAGAACCAAGCTGGAATGGAATTTTTCCTGAAAATTTGTTAAGAGAAAGGACCATTGTTTCAAACTGACTCAGATTTTCCATTATACCTGGAATGTCCCCATTGAAACGGCCTGGCTTAACCAGCACACTCTAAGCATTGACCGCTTAGGTGGCTGGTGTGGGCCCTCTTAGCCGATCCTCTTTCTGTTTTCCGTTTCCATTTGTAGTTGATCCCTCCTTCAAAACTACCTTACGTTTAGTGTTTTTCAAATATTTTTCAAATGTTTATCCCGCCACCTGTGCTGTAGAAATTTAGGTAAAGTTTTCTTGCTGCAGTAGCACGTTTCAGAAGACATGGGTGTCCACACGTTGCAGTCACCATTTCACCATACATAGAAAATAGGTTTCATTTGCCAGCATGTAGGAATTATTCAGATATTATAGTTTGAAATGCTTTGGTACGCATGTATGCAAAATGTGGAAGCATAGACAAAGCACATGAACTGTTTGACATGATGCCTCAAAGAAATGTTAGGAATTCTCTATAAAATGTAATTCGTAGATGTAAAGCTAGACCATGCAATCTTTGCCAGCATCCTCCCTGCCTATGCCAAAATGGGAGCTATGGAACAAGATAAGGGCATCCATCATAGAATAAAGGAAATATTTTTTTTGTCAAATGATGTAGCTGCAACTGCTCTGTTAGACATGTATGCAAAATGTGGAAGCATAGACAAGGCACGCGAACTGTTTGACAGAATGCCTCCATGAAATGTGTTCTCCTGGAATATGTTGATTGCAGGGTATTCACAAAATGGATTTGTTGAAAAGGCTTTAGAAACTTTCATGCAAATGTAATTGGCAGGTGTAAAGCCAAACCCTACAACCTTTGCACCATCCTCCCAGCCTGTGCCGAACGGGAGCATTGGAATAGGGTATTGGCATGCATCAAAGCATAAAGGATAGAGGAAGTTTGTCAGATGTTGTAGTTGCATGTAGACATGTACGCAAAATGTGGAAACATAGACAAGGCACATGAACTATTTGACAGTGTGCCTCAAAGAAATTTGGTTTCATGGAATGTCATGATTTCATAATATGAAAAATAGATTTGTTGATAAACATTTATAAGCTTTCTAAGAAAATGAAATTGGTACTACCCCGCCTGTGTCAAAATGGGAGCTTGGGGACACGGTATGGACACCCATCAAACCATAATGGAATGCCCAGGTTTTTTGTCAAATGGTATAGTTGGAAATGCTCTGTTAGGCATGTATAGAAAGTGTGGAAGTGAACTGTTTAACAAAATGTCTCAAAGAAATGTGCTCTCATGGAATGAGATGCTTGCAGGACATTCACAAAATGGATTTTGCAAGGATGCTCTCAAAATGTTAAAATTAATGAATCACTTTGGAACATATCTTAACATCATAAGCTTATGCTCATGCAACCATTCAAGTTTTGTAGAGGGTTGTGCACACTTCAATCACACTTAACCCTTATTGCATTATACCTATAATTGATCATTGTGTGTATGGTTGAGCTTTTTGTCTATGTTGAGTATCTTCATGACACCCTAAATTTTGTTAGTAAGATGTCAATTATAATTGCGGTAGCTTTGTGGATGTGTTTTCTTGGTACTTGCAGATCACATATGGATACAGGTTATTATTATTTATAGTGATACTACTTTTTTATTTGAATCATAAAAATGTTGACTTATATTCTCCCAAAAATCTATGCAGACATGGGCAAGTGGTGTGAGGTCAAATGGTAAGGAAATTGATAGATGAAATGATCTTAGTCTTCATATTAGCATTCATGATACTCTTACCCTTGATTCCTAATAATAAGGTGGAAACCTTCATAATTTATTACCTAATGAAGTCCTACATAGAACCTATTATCATTATTGTTCTTGATTATGATAACCTTAATAAGATCATCTAGGCACATGACCATCTTATAAGATTTATAGTAGCCTTAATATCTATGACTATCCTAAATGTTTATGGCTTTAGTGATTTCCCAAGAGTATCCCATTGTTGTTCTCTACGATGACACAATAATAATATATAGGAAATTAAGTGAGCATCTAGCCTAATTATGCTAGTAACCTACCTTGAATGTTATCTTCTAGAAACATTGGTACTCCTAATTGTAACTCATGTTGATAAGAGGCATAAAACCTATAAAAGTGATGCATGACTATATTTTATGTCTTTTCATGATAAAATCCACTTAATTACAATATTCTTTGTTGTATCAAACTCCCTCCTGAAAATTCCTAGAGTCAATAATAGCTCTATGGATACCATACAAATATTTTAAAGGTGTGATATTCCCCCATGGTGTCATTAGGATAGCCTAAGAAAGATTATAGTCCATTAGTCATTGTATAACATCTTGTGCCCATGTTTGATAGTGTTATTGCAAGTGAAGAATTATTTTGGATGGTAAATTTTTGGGCTAAGTAACTAACCTCTATTGTGTTGGGTTATTTCTTAGGTTAATACTATCTTATTGTTGTTGTAATAGTCCTAGGATGTCATTTATTTTTTATAACATGGTTGTTTTCAAATGGTGTTGACTATTCCACCTACTTTTGTGACATATCTTTATTCTTTCTTAGTAGACTATTAACCATGTGTGGTATGTTTTTTTACACTTCCTAAGTTACAATTTTAGACTTGGTGAGAAGGAGATAACTCACTATCTAGTGTCTAGTGAAAGTACTTGTCAAGGTTATTTTCTATTTTTTACACTTCTTTTTATGTTTTCTATGAAAGTTGAGTGTTTGGCTTGTGAGCCCACCAATGCTACCTAAACTTGATCATAAATAGTGTTAGCCCAATATCTTAGAGCACTAACTATGGGATATTAGGATTGTATCCATAACCCACTATTCTATTTTCAAATGCATGTAGTAACTTCCTAGAGCTAACCACTTACTAGTGCATCTCAAGGACCAAACAATTGAAAGGTTCCCTAAGCTAGGGTTGTATGGGTTAAATTAAATACTCTATATAGCTAAATTTATATGAGGACCAAGTCCAAGGAATTAGGATGTCTATCTAAGGCATGCCATTGGGTTAAAATCCATCCTTGTTTCACTTTGTTCTCTTGAACATAGTTGTGCCAAAAATGACAAATCAACTATGTAAATAAAGTCTTTCAATTCTAATCCCTAAATTTATATACCCCACTACAACACATGGATTCACATTAACACTTAGTGATGGAATCTAATTCAATATAACTAAAAATTAAAAAGAGGAAGAGATGAGTATTTTTTGTTCCCAAGATCATGAAATTGTATAAGAATTCAATCTTTAGGTTATCCAAGTAAAATAAACTATTTTTTGTTCTCAAGATTGTCTTACAATGCAATACAAGAGGACACATGGCTCAATCATGAAAAAAAATACAAGCAAACAAGATATAATTTTTGTAATGATTTTTTAATTTTTTTCATTTTCTAGAATCTTCTCCCAGCATAGTTGCATAGCACAAATATTAGTAGTTATGAAGTTGAAGCTTTTAATGCATGATGTCTTCTACAACAAAAAAGGATTAGTAATAATAAATAAATCTCAAATCAATCATGCAAGGGTTAAAGCATAATAGTGGTTTACAATTATTTTGAGGAAGGAATTCCCATTTATTTTTGTTTTCACCATATCAAAGGGTTTGACCGAGCTTATAGGTTTGATCAAACACTTTTATATGTTCGATCGAACCACTCAATGGCCCAATAAAATAAACATATTTTATAGGTTCGACCAAACCCCTTGAATTAAGGCAAATAAAAAAAAGTCGATGTCACATGATTGTTTGTAAAGCAGTGAACGTGAACAGAGGAGGATGATGAATGTGAATAGTGAAGGCGGCGAACCAAGGGGAAAAATGTGCACCACATTTCTAAGTTCATCAACCTCTTGACCAAGCCATAGTAAGTAGTAGGTTGGTGATTGAAATTGCGTTTCAAATTGAATTTATTTTGAAAAAAAATTAAACCCTAAATGGAATGAAATGGTTAAAATTTACAGTCAATTTGAAATTAAGTTTGTTGAAATTGAAATTACATTTGCTTGAAAGTTTATAAAGCCTTTCAAGAACAACAAAATTAATTTCTATTATGCTTTTCATCTCAAGATGAATGTTCATACCATGTTTTAAAGCTCCAATTTTGGCACGAGCAGGGAGTGTCGAATTTGACTTTGCAGTCCATTTGTTTGAAAGATTTTGCATACCCATTTTTAAAAAAATCAAACAATTAACGTGTCTTGTCTATGCTTCCACATTTTGCATACATTTCTACCAAGGCATTGCCAATTGCATTTGCTTGAATGTTTCTAAAGCCTTACTTTGTTAACAGATTTTTTTGAGGCATTATATCAAATAGTTCGTGTGCCTTCCACATTTTGCATACATGTCTACCAAGGCACTTGCAATTGCAACTACAACATCTGGTAAATTTCCCCCTTTATGATTTGATTGGTGTCCATACCCTATCCAAATCTCCCATTTTGGCACAAGCAGGGGGAAGGTTGTGGAATTTGGCTTTACAGCTGTCAATTGCATTTGCTTGAAAGTTTCTAAAGTCTTTTCAACAAACCCATTTGCAAGGATAACATGGTATTATTTAAGTACAAGCTTAAGTTCAAATCTTGCATTTGAAAGCTAAATTGAAATTAAAATTATATGTTTGAGGCAATGCATATAAGACACCCATACAAAATAGTACAAAAGAAAGAGAAAAAATGTAAAGAATGCACTTGTAACCTACACTTGAGAGCATTAAAATTTTGAAATTAAACATAAAGAATAATAGGATACGCACACACACACACACTCTTTCAAATCAGCATTGACTATTAGAGATGAACTACATATTAGGATTTTTTTTAATATAAATTAGGTAAAACTTATTCCTTTGAGTAGATGAATAAACTTTATTAATATTTAATAGTAAGGTTGTAAATGAAAATGTATACCTTGGAATTTATCCTACTCTAAATGTGTAAAATAACTAAGAAATGTGAATGATAAAAGACCAAGGACACCTCAAGATTAGCCAAAGGAGTGATAAAATAAGAAGGAAATAGATAAAACGAAATAGAAACAATTTCACCTTCCTTATTGTTGATGTCCCCTTGATTGGCCCTTGCTTGGAATGGTTTGTGTGCTCCTTAGATGATTTCTTGAGTGGCTAAAATGCAAGATTCAATGTGCAATATGATCAAGAGAGATGGTTAAATGATAGCAAAGGATTGAGGATGTAAATTGATAGCATGTAGTTATCAAATGGCTAAGTGTTCTAAAATGCCCTTGAGGAGGGGGTATTTATAGGAGACTTTGAATTCTCTAGAGAATTCAATAGTCAAGATGCATCCAACAAGGCCAAGATGAAGGGCTATGGTGGGTTGAGAACCCACAAGCCCTCACATCTTGACATGTGGAGGGTGAAGTGGACAAGGGGATATGAGGTGTAAGTGAGGTGTCAAGAAGGTACATGAGGTGGAAAAAGGACATGCAGCTTGGGGAGTGAAGATTTCCTTAAAAGGGATTTCTTGTCCCCAAGTGGGAGTGAAAGAGACATTTGAGGAATTTTGGAATTCCTCAAAAATCTATATGGGAAAAGGAAAGGTGGTTGGGGATATAAATGTGAATTAAAAATTCACATTCCTAGGAGGATCTAGAGGATAAAAGGTGGGCTCCAAAAAGGTGGGACTTGGTCACATGTGGAGATTGTGACAAATCAAAGGTTCTAGAAGCCTTGGAAAGATTGAATGTGAATTAAAAATTTACATAGGGAGGAGAGAGACATGGGAGAATTAAAAATTCTCATGGGAGAGAGAGTCAATGTCCAAAAAGGAAAAATCGAAGAATTGACTAAAAATTGGTGCTAAATTTAGCTAATGACCTTGGTTAAGGTTGTGCAAATATTGGATTAGGCTAATTAATGGAAGATTAGAGGCAAGTGGAAAATGTAAGAGGATGTGACATTAATCTCTAATTAAGAGGATGCACATCATAATCATGAATTAATTAAATTAATTCAGATTAGGGTGAGGTTATGGAGGATGTGACAAGGAGAGAGAAAATGAGGAATTTTAAATTGATTTTAAATCAAGAGGGTAAAAATGACTAAATTAAATAAATTAGCGTATTTATTTAATTTAGAGAGGAATAAGGTGAAAGATAAAGTATTAATTATTAAATTAAATACTTTACCAACATGAGAAGAAAAGGTGTAATATTAATTTAATGAATTAATATTAACATGATAGACAGAAAGACATTAAATTTAACCATATGGAAGTGATTAAATTTAGATGTCTACATTTTTCCCCTCTTTGAAATATTATTAGGATAACAGTGTTTCAAAGAAAAATAAGATGTGAATGAGACCAGAGGTGACAAATGATGATGCCCTAGCGTGGAAAAGGTTAATGATGCCCCAATGACCAGCTGAATGAATGGAGGAATGGTAAGAGGGTATGCCCCCTCGAGAGGGCGAGCGGGGAGGAAAAAGGGGTCCTCGGGCGACCTCTCGATAGGAAGAAAAGGACACCATTGGATAGAGCTCAAAAAACTAAGCAATTTTGGTTTTTGAATGGAGGTGATCCGACGTATGGTTTGCAAATGGCAGCCTCGGGAAGTTTGGGATTAGTTGGAGGAATAAAAAGTTAAATAAAAGGCAAAAAATACCTTTTGGGAGGAAGGGGTTAAAAAGATAATTTTAAAAATTACCTTGGTCATTTTCACTGTAGCAGGTGAGAGAAGGAGAGGAAAGGAGAGAAAGTGGGCGAGGAGGAACGATGCCGACAGATAATGACACTGCGATCGTGCACCGGGCAAACAAGGTTCATGCATTGTACAGCAGGGGCGCAGGCGGAGAGCACGTCAGTAGCAAGAAAACCCTCATATTTAAATTACGCATTTTTTACGTAAAAAAATAAAATTTGAAAACATGGGTTTTGTCGGGGGAAAAATTTAGAAAAATGGGTCTAATTTAGTTTATTGAAAAAAAGTCTAAAAGGGGCCAGAAATCGAGGAAGAGGGCGCATCTGGGTGGGGTGTAGCCGCCCCAACCCAGGGCGCTGCCACTCAGCCGGGGGCGGTTCCGCCATGCCAGAGGGCCCTTCCACCCCGGCGCGGGGCAGTGCCACCCCGCCGCGGCGCGGTTCTGCTCGACTGCGGCTGGGTGGTTCTGCCTGGCTGCGGCCAGGCAGTTCCGCCCCTCCATGGGGCTGTGCCACCTGGTTGCGGCCAGGCGGTTCTGCCTCACAGTGGGGCGGTTCCGCCCTATTGCAAGGCAGATCCGCCCGTCTGCAGTCGGGCGGTTCCACCCTGCCGCGGGACGGTTCCGCCTAGCTGCGGCCGGGCGGTTCCGCCCTGCCGTGGGGCGGTTCCGCCCATCTACAGATGAGCGGTTCCACCCCAGCCGGGGGCGAATCCGCCCCTCTGTGGGGGAAACTAGCGGGGGGAGAAAAATAGAAAGAAGAAGAAAAAAAGGGTGAAGATAGAGAGAAAAGAAATAATGAGAAGTAATGAGAAATTTGTTTGTTGATGCAGAGCTTTGACCAGTTGTGCATGCATGAGCGACGGTCGGAGGTGATGGCGGTAACGATAACAGCGATGAACGGGGAGGACCAGGCGTCGTTGGATCACGCAGGGTTAGGTCACTGTATTCGATTTTCAGAGGTCAAAGCACATGCGACAATGTTGACTGCATTGATAGAGAGATGGAGCTCAGAGACATCGACTTTTCATTTCCCGACAGGAGAGATGACCGTGACGTTGGAGGATGTGTGGCGTATCCTGAGGCTATCGATTGTTGGTCGATTAGTGAGTGAGGTGGTATCCACAGGGGCAGCATTAGACGAGACGTTGAGAGTTTTGTTTGGTGATGTGAGGTTTCCCCTGGTGAAGGGGCAGTTGGATTTGGACGGATGTTTGGTAGTGGGTGTGCCAGCCTTACCGTTATTTCTCTGTGGCCTGATTAGTGGGATACTGCTGCCAAATCGGAGCAGACGGACATGTAGGCTACGGTATATGGAGGTGATCTGCCACATTGTTGAGTGGCGGGGGGGACCGTTTTTGTGGGGTTCTTGTGTATTAGCACAGCTATACAGAGACATGCATGGGATCTGCTATTAAGAGATATCGAGTGTGACACATGTGACACTACTGCAGATTTGGGTGTGGGAGCACATTGCGGTGACTAGACCAGTAGTGGTGAGGGAGGGGACAGCGGATGACCGTGAGCCCGTGGCTTGGGAGTATGGGGAGGAGAGAGGGTGGATTTTCTGCTTTGAGATGCAAGGGGAGATGGAGGGGTGGAGGAGAGCATTTGATGATCTGCGTTCAGGGGACATAGAGTGGCGGCCATATAGGGCACGTCAGTTCAGGGGATGGTTAGATACTAGGAGACAGGAGGGGTATTTCCTAAGCTGATGTTTTATTATTAATACTCTACCACGTATAGTAGAGTCTCATCGACCAGACAGAGTGCTGCGATAGTTTGGGGTGATACAGGATATTCCGCTAGCGCCTATCTTGTTCCGACGGTATAGTAGAGAGCTACCATGGGGAAGACGCATATCACTAGCGACAGCCAGGGCATCATGGATGGCAGCGGGATAGGCGGCTTATCCAGGGAGGGTAGGAGGAAAGCAGATGTCAGTGGTGACTGAGCAATATCAGAGGTGGTTTCAGAATAGGTTATGGGAGAGGATTATGCCTGCACAGCCTAGGTTGAGGGTAGCAGGTGCTGGACCAGCGGAGGAGCAGAGACCATAGAGGGAGAGGAGAGGAGAGGCGGCAGTGGTAGGTGAGGGGGGACAGAAGGAGCCAGAGGGGGATGAGGGAGAGTAGGTTGGCAGAGTAGGGAGGAGGAGGAGGAGACATCAGAGACGAGGCTGGAGAGGGTCGGCAGCGGGAGAGGGGGCAGCCACAGAGAGCCCAGGGGGAGCAGAGGGTGGATAGAGAGGGTCATCAGTGGGAGAGGGGGCAGCCACAGAGAGCCCAGGGGGAGCAGAGGGTGGAGGTGATGGATGTAGATGAGATGGAGGATGTGGAGGTGGTAGGTGCGAGGGATGCTGCAGAGGAGGGGAGGAGACAGTTCGTGGTAGGACGACATGGTCAGCCATGACGGTTGCGGGTGCGGCCTACTGTAGAGAGTCACGAGGCTCATCAAGAGGTAGAGAGGGGAGTGGATGAGGATGTTATAGTATCCCCAGTGGAGGAGAGGAGGTCACCACGAGGTCGATACGTGGTTGAGAGACAAGGAGAAGCGAGATGATTCTGGGTTCGCCGGGTTGTGGAGGACCGTGAGGAGAGACAGGAGTAGGGGGATAGGGAGCAGCCAACAGGTGGGGAGTATGAGGTAGAGCTGGTAGTGGGGGAGGAGGATGTGATAGATGTGGATAGAGAGATGGCAGAGGGGGATGTTGCGGCAGCAGATGCACTAGCATTAGTTCCATATGTACTAGAGGATCCCATTGTGCAGGCGAGGGGAGCAGAGGCGAGAGTATAGATGGCAGAGCGGAGAGTGAGGGTTCTGGAGGCTAAGCTAGCCAGAGTAGAGCGGGAGGCCCTGATAGATTATGATGCCATTACTTTCCAGCTAGCAAGAGCAGTGAGGGAGAGGGACAGGGCACAGGCAGAGGTGTAGAGGATACAAAGCGAGTTGACTAGTATGACATGGGACCGCAACAGGTTACAGGCAGAGGTCATGGTTTTACAGGCTAGGGGAGAGCCCGAGGAGAGGACAAAGCAAGGAGCTGAGCAGGGGATAGGAGGTACCAGTCAACAGTCAAGAGATCCCCAGCGAGATTGGGACGAGCTTCAGGACAAGGTACATTGCCTTGAGCAGACACTTGGAGATATGGGGTTGATGCAGGAGAGGGAGGCCGTGGTAGTAGAGCAGGCACGGATTATGCGGGATGAGAGGGACATAGCACAGGCTCAGGTACAGGTGATGGAGGCTGAGAGGGATGTGGCACAGGCATGCATTCAGAGTGAGAGGGTAGTAGCAGAGGCAGAGATACAGGCATTACAGAGAGGGAGAGACGAGGTGGTAGCAAAGGTAGCGACTCTCCAGAGATAGAAGGATTTAGCAGAGTTGCAGGCACAGACTTTCCAGAGGGATAGAGATGCAGCAGTGGTTTGAGCACAGGGGGCTGAGAGAGATAGAGATGCAGCAGAGATGCAGATGCAGACCCTACAGGCAGAGAGGGATGCTATGATGGCTCGTGTTCTGACAGGTCAAGGTGAGGGTGGGATGCCCAGAGCAGATGTGTAGATTATGGAGAGAGAGAGGGATTGACTACAGGCAGAGCTGGCACAGAGTCGGTTAGCTCAAGAGAGGAGGGCTATCACCAGGGACCGAGATAGGTATCGACTTGAGCAGAATTTCGTTCGGGTCCAGGCTACAAAGAGAGAGGATAGTATGAGAGAGGCAGGCTTTTGGATGGCTGCATATTATGATGCAGTTCCTGATCCGGCACAGTGGAGATTCTGTTATACGAGGCAGACACCTCAGATGCTAGTGCCATCACAGTCATTAGGGACACAGACACGTGGTTACAGTGATTCACCAGGTGTTTCACCAGGTAGAGGGACAGGACCTGAGTCTCCACAGAGATCAGATGTGGGGAGTTCATTTGGGAGGTGACAGGCTACTAACTTTTTGACAGATGCAGGATGTAGTGTGTAGGATTTATTGACAGAGATTAGAGATGTTCCTCATCTCTGGACTTTGTATTTTATCATGTGATGTATGGACATGTGACAGATATTATATTAGTTTGATATGGGACAGTTCTTATTGATATTATGTAGTATGTTTCCTTTTATGATGGGTGATTATATGCATGTGTATATGGTATTGCATATTTATATGGATGGATGCATTGATTTATTTGTGCTCATGTGTTGGTTTATTTATGCTCATGTTCATGTTCATGATATGAAATGTTCACATAGATGATTGAAATACAAATAATTTTATTCATGCGTATGCGTTGATTTATTTGAGATGTTTATGCACTTATGGAATATGAATAATTTTATGGATGCGTCTAGTGATGTGTACCTATGGGATCTATGATGATTTATATATATGCATGCCTAGTGGACGGATTTGTCATGTATGTATATGTGTATGATGGAGTTTGTATGAATATTTTATATATGCAGGATGTGATGTATTATGTGTCTAACACTTTGTGATGCAGGTGGCGATGTGTGTATATGAATAGTACTTTTGTAATTTTTAGAGGAAATAACACACGGCCATAAGTGCCAATAAGAACTGACATGATAATGAGAGGTGGGTATGTAGTGATGGTGAAGATGGATGTCATTTGGCATCTGTCAAAAAGTATCAGTATCCTGAGGAGAGTGGAAAAGAATGGGGAAAGTATTTGCACAACCAAAACCATAGGGTGAATGCAATGCAATGATTATGAAAATGCAATCCTAATTCAGTTTACCATCTTTGGAGCACTAGTTTTTGCTATAGCATAAGACACGATACACCAAGGTATGGAGGACCAAGGTAGATTAGTGTCTAATGCATGAGACAAACATGCCAGACAGAAAAGCTATCCCAATATCCCAAAGTCACGAAGACCTTGTTTGGGTCCGGTATTGAGATAACCACAAACACAAAAGGATGCCCCAACATAACACAAGACCTTGAGGATCTTGGTGGGTACTACGTGGGACAACCAAGAAAACATGGCAAAGGAAAATATCAAGATATGCCCCTATGCGGACTAATCAAAACACACCATAATATGATGGATTATGGTGGCCTTGATAAGTGATGATAGGGAGCCCAAATGATAAACAAAAACCAAAAGCATCAAAAAAAGATTGCAATCAATTTCAAATGTCCATTGCCATAGGATCAAAAGGGCGTAGATGGGATTGATAAGGTCTGTTAGGAAGGATGTATCCGGATGAGACCTATGATGGATACTAAGCGAAAAGATCGATATGATATAGGATATTCAAAGTCGATTAGATTCATTGGTACAAATGGGTTTTGTCTGTTAAGCACCAGCGAGATAAAGGAATAGCTTGACAACATGACACAAGGAAGACAAAACTCAACCTAAAGACCTAGGGGCTCGGGGGCCGATCATAGATTAGCCTTGCCTATGTGAAAGCGTAGAGCCCTCGTAGTTCATGAAAAAGACCATGGATAAAGCGGAAAGAAGACAATGACGACCGATGATGGACACAACATGCGACAGACAAATGCCCCGGGGGAGGATCAAATGACCAACCTTGCCTACGTGACAGCGCAGGGGCAATGTAGTTCGACTAAGGATGAAGGCGATGAAACCTAGGTGGAGACCGACACGATGAACGATCTTACATGACGACATGGACCGACGGATGAAAGACATAAGCTCAAAGTGGGATATAAAAAGCTCAGGATGAGGGATAGGTAAGGTGGGTCGTCCAGTGCTCAATGAACAAATACCAAGCGGCCTAGGCTGATGTGGGTGGGGATGATAGTGCGGATGTCAACATAAAATAACTAGGATGCCAGGTAGATAATGATTAAGCCCTCTATGGATGATGCCTGTTACCAGGTTTTCACCATCCATACTTATCCAAGGCGCCACCGAGAGGTTATTTTCACCATAGGATGGATTTTTTTTTTCTTTACTATTTTTGAATTTTTTTGTTACTTTTTTTATTTTTTTGATTTTTGATTTTTTTATTTTTTTTTGATAGGGTAGATCAAGCCGACTTAAACGTAGAACCTTTTCAGATGGAGAATATTGACAGGTTCTTCAAGGGGATCTCCTTCCAAAGTAGTTAACCTGTAGGCTCTAGATCCATATTTGGCAGTTATGATATAAGGCCCTAGCCAATTTGCCTCAAATTTTCCTTTCTTGTCATGGTCTTGCCGAGTGCGTTGGTTTTCTTTGAGGACAAGCTCACCAACCTGGAATTGCCTAGGATGGACCTTTTTATTGTAATGGTGCTTGAGGCGATTCTGATATGCTTGTAGATGGTCGTAGGCCTTTATTCTTCATTCGTCCAGTAGCTCTAGCTGTGCCAGCCGCACAACATGAGCATCCTCTTCGCTGATAAGGTTCTTAAGAGAGATTCTCAATGATGGAAGTTCAACCTCGATTGGCAAGACGGCTTCAGCACCAAACACCAAAGAGTAGGGGGTGGCGCCTGTCGGGGTGCGGATGGATGTGCGATATGCCCAGAGGGTGGGATGAATGTGAAGGTGCCAATCTTGTCCAGTGTTATTGACAACCTTTTTGAGGTTGCGGATGAGGGTCTTGTTGGTTGCTTCTGCCTGACCATTACCCTGAGGATAATAAGGCATCGACCAACGATGTTGAATATGGAAGGTATCACAAAGGTGTTTCATGGCTTAGTTTTTAAACGGCTTTCTATTATCAGAAATGATGGTGGATGGGATACCATATTTGCAGAGAATATGGTAGAGGATAAATTTAGAAATTTGAGTACTAGTGATTTGTGAGAGTGGCATTGCTTCCACCCATTTGGTGAAGTACTTGGTTGCAGTGATGATGAATGTATGGTTGTCGGATGATGGTGGGTGAATCTTGCCAATCAGGTCGAAACCCCATTGAGAAAACGGCCAGGGTGCTAGGAGAGGCTAAAGATCTTGTGCTGGAGCGTGGATCAAATCCGCATGTTGTTGACATGGAAGGCATTTCTTTACAAATTCGCAAGCATCGTGTTTCAGTGTAGGCCAATAATATCCAGCCCGTAAAATCCTTTTGGCCAGAGCCATACCATTTGAGTGAGCCCCACAAATACCACCATGTACTTCCATTAGTACCGTTTGGGCCTTGGTCTCATTCAGACATCTCAAGAGGATTCCATCATACCTGCGACGATAAAGCGTATCACCAACGATGATGTATCAGGATGAACGATGGATAAAGGATTTACGTTGGTTGCATGTAAGCTCTGGGGGTATGGTATTGTCACAGAGGTAAGTATATATGTCTTGGTACCATGGGGAGGCAGGACCTACAATATCACACACCATGTCAGTTTCGGGAACATCATATGCAGGGATTAAAAGTTGTTCAACAAGAAACTCACACTCTGTTCGATATTTGGGTATGTCAATCAAAGAACCAATAGTGGCCATGGCATCTGCTGCTTTATTCTGCATCCGAGGGATTTGGGCAAATTGTATGGAGGTGAAATATTTTTTGAAATCATCCACCATGCGTTTATAGGGTAACATTTTATCATCCTTTGTGAGGAATTCATCGTTAACTTGTCTGATGACCAACAAGGAATCCCCAAAGACTTTCAAATGTGTTATGTGCCACTATTTTGCAATTCTAAGGCCGGTGAGGAGAGCTTCATATTCTGCCATATTGTTGGTACAGGGAAACACTATCCTGAATGATTTTGGGATGTAGTCACCTTGAGGAGTGACTAATAGAATTCCCGCCCCAGATCCATTATGAGTATATGAGCCATCGAAATATAACGTCCAAGTCGGTGCTTCTGTCACTGTGTACATTTCTTCATCCAGGAATTTAGTGTCTAAGGGGTAAGCATCTACCAATGGTGCTTCGGCCAATTGATCAGCAATAACTTGCCCTTTTGTGGCTTTGCGCTCTACATACTCTATGTCAAATTCACTGAGGAGCATGACCCATTTGGCCATGCGGCCAATCAAAGTGGTTCTAGATAACAGATACTTCAAGGGATCAATTTTAGCGATTAACTTGACTGGGTGACTGAGCATGTAATGGCAGAGTTTTTGTGTACTGAAGACCAGTGCTAGGAAAGCTTTTTCTATAGGGGAGTAATTTAACTCATAGCCAACTAGTGTTCAGCTGATGTAGTAGATTGCCCTTTCCTTGAGTGACTCATCATGTTGCACCAATAATGCCCCCAGAGCGACTGAGGTAGCAGAGATATAAAGCAGGAGTGGTTTTCCTAGAATAGGTGGCATCAAAATCGGTGGATGAGCCAAATATTCTTTAATTTTATCAAAACCCATTTGACACTGTGGAGTCCATCGGAAGGTGGAATCTTTCTTCAAATGATGGGTAAATGGCTGACATTTATCTGCGAGCTGGGCTATGAACTGGCGGATGGACTGCATCTTTCCTTGGAGGCTTCTTAACTGCTTTAGGTTATGTGGAGGTGGCATGTCCAGAATAGCCTTTACCTTGGCATGATCAACTTCAATACCTCTGCGAGAGACTATGAAACCCAGCAATTTCCCTGACGTGACCCCAAAGACACACTTTTTCGGATTCAGTCGCAACTTATAATGCTCCAACCACTCAAATAAATTCTTCAGGATGGCAGGATGTTCTGCTCGTGTTTTGGACTTCCCTAATAGGTCATCAACATAGTCTTCCATGATGATATGGATGAGGTCATGGAAGATAACTGTCATGGCTCTCTAATACGTTGCCCCCGCATTTTTGAGATCGAAGGGCATAACATTGTAACAGAAGGTGCCCCAAGGAGTTGTGAAGGCGGTTTTGTGTTGGTCTTCAGGTGCAATTCGGATCTGGTTATAACCGGAGAAGCCATCCATAAGGGATAACATCTCATGTCATGATGTTAGGTCGACCAACATGTCAATATTAGGAAGAGGGAAATCGTCTTTTGGGCAGGCTTTATTGAGATCCTTGAATTTCGTGCAGACCCAAATGTCTCCATTGGGTTTGGCAACTGGAACTATATTGGAGATCCATTCAGAGTAGTCAATTAGTCTGATAAAACCCGCGTCCAGTAACTTCTCCAATTACTTTTTAACTAACAATGCGACTTATAGATGCATCTTACGAAGTTTTTGCTTGACAGGTTTGGCGTCTGGGCAAATGTCTAAGTGATGAACCACTAAAGTAGGGTCTAAGCCCGGCATGTCTGAGTATGACCAGGCGAAGTTGATGGTTCCTTCTCGGAGTAGCTGTACAAAAATCGGATACTCTTGTTCGGAGAGTGACTTGGCTACATAGGTGATCTTCGAACTTTCAGCAGTTCCCAAATTAACTTCTTGTGTCTCTTCAATCAGGATAGATGATCTAGCAGATAGCTGAGTTCCCATAAGGGGGAGATGAACATCTCCATCTTCCGGCGCCTCTTTGAGGTTTTCGCTTTCAGATGCGTCCTTTATTTTTACTTTTTCCAAGTCAGGAAGTGCCTTAGGGAGGTTTTCACTAGATGACCTCTTTTTTATTTTTCTTATTTTTATTTTTGCGACTAGAGTGTTCATCCTCCCCCAATCCCATAAGGTTGACGTACTTGTCCATAGACATACTGACAGGTGTGGTGTTATGTAGGTCCCAATCAATGAGTTCAGGGTGATGAAGGGATAGGCTGATGGTACAAATGGATAGGCATTCGAACATGGATGATAAGTCAGTGTGATCGACATCATCGTACGCATGTATGATGGATTCCTCCTCAGGTATGTCTGCCAATGAGCCCTCGTCCATGGTGATACTGTTAGAAGTATTAGATGATGTTGCGGGGCTTTTCTGTTTGCTATCATACCCAATTCCTACCTTCTTTGGTAACTGTGGTGTATCGATGGGTTGCAATCACCCTTGTTCCTCTTTACCTAGGCCTCTACCTTGGTAGTTATGTTTTTCCACAAACTTTGTTGGCCAAGGGTACTTTTCCTGAAAATATTTCTTTAGAGGAGTCTCTGGTTCGGACTCTTCTCGGTAGACCCATTGGCTTATGTCTTCCTCTGGTGCATCAACCTTGACACTCAGAGATCTGAAAGTGGTAGTAGGAATGCTTTTACCGCTGAAGGTGATGATCTTGTCTTCCTTTTGTGAAGAGTGTGAAGGTTGACCGTACTCATGTGGTGACAGTGGCATGGTGGCTACATTGAGAGCCATATGCATCTAATACTCACCACACCCTTTGTCAATGATCTGGACTCTAGTGACTGAAGGATTAGTGGCAGAAGATGGAGTGGTGATCATGGTGGATGATGGATTGGAGGATGATGGCTGGGATGCCCCCATTTCAACCCCAGGACAATAATGTAAATGGGGAAAAGATGCTTCTAAAGCTCGACAATACTCAAACGGTTAGGGGTCAGCATAGATGGTGATCTCCTATCCATTGACTGGGAATTTGAGGCATTGATGGTACGTGGATGGGACGGCTTGCATAGCATGGAGCCATGGGCGGCCAAGGAGGAGATTATATGGTAAGTCCATATCAAGGACATGACATGTAGTGTATTGGAGCACAGGTCCCACCTAGATAGGAAGACTGATGATTCCTTCTGAATTTCTCTCTGCATTGTCATAAGCTTTGATTGTAATGATCTGGTTGCTTAGGTCCGCTTGAGTATACCCTACTTGTTTTATGAATTTCAAAGTACATGAATTGAGGGTAGAGCCATTATCTACCAAGACCTTTTTTATTTTATGGCAGGGAACTATGACTTCGATGTGTAAGGGGCGATTATGGTTGACATCGATGTTGGGCATATCATTTTGGCTGAAGTGGAGGTGATGAGACAAATCCAAGTGTCCCACCAAAGCTTGGAATTGTGTGGGGTCGATGTCATTTGGTACATGGGTCTCCTGTAAGGCTCTATTAAGGATCTCTTGGTGTACCGGGGAAGACTTAAGCAAATCCAAAATGGATATATGAGTGGGGGTCTTCCTTAGGTGATCAAGGATGTTATATTGAGAGTTTACAGGGGTGGGTTGGATGGGTGCAGAGGCTGCAGGGACGGTGATGCGGGCTCGTCGTGTAGTCACAACACATTGAGGGTCTTTGGCTTTAACGTGTATCATGGATACTCGGGGTTCCACCTGCTCAATGTAATGAATAACACCTTCATAATTGAAGGGCACATTCTTGTAATTCACATTATTTGTGCCATTGTTTTGGGAATTACTATTGGAGGTGCTAGGACCTTGACTATGGTTTGGGAAGGCGTTTTGATAGATTTGCAGTTGAGCATTGGACGACGAAGGTTGGCTAGGGTCAACCTTGATATCTCCTCGATCAATGAGATCTTGGACATAATTTTTTAAACCCTGACACTTATTCAAGGAGTTTCTCTTGATTTTATGAAAGTCACAATACTCATTCTCTTTAAACTAGGTCGGCTTGGGTTTGGACTCATCGAATGGTTTGGTGACAGGGTATGCGATGGGGTAATTGATTTGTAACAATTTATTAAAAACAACACTTAAGGTTTCACCCAATTGGTCCTATTGACGTTTGGTGTTCCCCTGATTTCTTTGGTTTGACTGTTGAGGGGGGTGAGGTGCCCCCTGGGGTACCAATATGGTGTTGGGTACAGACTACTGTTGCCTTTGGGATGCATTACCCACTTGGACATGTTTGGTATCTGTCACTTCGTCATTCACCGCATTTTTGTTCTTATTCCAGAATCATGGTTTATCTCCAAATGACCTTTCTTTGTCACGACTGTGTATTCTGAAGTGTCCTTTGGCAATAAGGGTGAGTTCAAGGATAGGTCCCTTTTCCACTATCTCGGCGAAAGTGGTGACACAGTGTAGTCTAAAATTGTGGGCCATGTCAGGATGAGAATTTTCCACGAAAAGGGTGACCATGTCTTTTTCTTTTAGAGGATTTTTCATTCGACTAGCTAATGCATGCCACTGTTGGAGGTAGCTGGTAAAGGTTTCTCCATCACGTTGTCTCTCTTTTAGGAGGTCTAAGGTGTCCGTATCCTTTTGCAAATTGAAAGAGAAGTAGGATACAAACTTCTCTGATAAGTCTGCAAAAGTTTTTATGGACCCCTTTTCGAGAGTCATGAACCAATCTAGGGCATGGCTTGCTAGGCTTCATGGAAACAAGTGCAAGAGATAGTTATCACTATACATGACTTCTTGACAATGTGAATAAAACTCTTGCAAATGAGCCTTAGGGTCTTTGTCTCCCTTGTATTTGTCAAATTTTGGTATCTCGAAATGTTTAGGAAATGGGATCAATGAGATGGAGGGATCAAATGGATATGGGCATATATCTTCAAACTTGAATGACTATTTTGTAGTCCCAGCTTGAAGATCCTTAAGTGCGGCTTTGATTTCTAACAAATCCGAGCTAGCTGGTGGCGGGTTGGGGGGATATGGATGATAGAATGATGAAGGATCTTGCTGAAGGGGCCTCGGATTGTTGAAATACGGGTTTGGATTATTGGATGATGACATGGCTTGCTGGTAAGATGGGGGATTTTGTTGATATGGGGGTTGTTGTTATGGGGGATAATATGAATTTGTTTGGTAAACGTGTGGGGTAGGTTGTTGAGGAACTTGGATAGGACATTGCATGTTGGTTTGTTGGTATTGAGGGTATTGTTGTAATGGTTGGGAGGTCATGTAAAGCGGTTGTTGGGGAAATTGTCGTTGGTTGTGATAGTAGTAGTGTTGTGGAGGTTGTTGTTGTGGCGTTGAGTGTTGTATGGACTGAGGTGGGATATTATGTTGTGGTTGAACCTTTGGATGCAAAAGGGACGTAAGAAAGGGAGATATGATCTGGGCAGTAGGTTGAGATGGATTGCCTTGTGATTGGTAGGATGGTTGTTGTGAAGAGGCCAAAGCATTTTTTATAAGTTGTTGCGGATGAGATGGCGGAGGTAGCGTAGGCGTATTTTGTAAAGAGGGTTGTTGGATTCCGCTCAGAATGTTTAGCTGGGACGTGTTTTGTGGAGGTAATTGAGGCTAAATGGTAGATTGGTGAACCTGTTGAGGTGGCACATTGGTGGTGCCAGGAGGTGGAAGTGATGTGGCAAAGGAGGTGCCCCCAATGTTGATTGGAGGTTGGCTGGAAGGGGGGTGTTGTTAACGTTAATGGAGGAGGTTGCGGAACACTTTGTGGCATGCCATAAGCAAAAGGATTATTGGGATCAGGCACTTGAGGTCCACCTATAGCTGAGGTCGAAGTGTGTGGGGGATAATTAACCTGATAAAGAACGGCATTGCCAAATTCAGGTTGATGCCAACCCTCGACTGGAGGAACATTGGAGAAGTATGAACCTTCAGGTGCATTTTTGGGCCTCTTGGAGTACGTTAGATGGGGCACCCCTATATTTGGACATGTCAACATTGGAGGGGGGTTTAACACCCTTCTCAATTAAGTGGGCCAAGATTTCTTCCCCATGTTTCTCAAGCAAACGGTTAGTCATTTGCACATTGGCGGGATTACTAAAATGTTCCTCAAGTGTGAGTTCAGGTTGATTAACCATACTTTCTTCTCCATGTGGCGAGTTATTCTGATTCTCAGTGTTGGAGTGCGATGAAGTACCATTATGAGGATCATGAGCAATGTTGGTACCCTTGTTAGGATCTACTGAGGTGTTTTTAGGATCTTGAGGGTTGTTTGATTGGGCATTTGGAGCTTGATGGTCGGCCATTTTCTTTTCCTGTGAACGGGTCTGAACGGGCATGCAAATGTGGGATGAACGGATTAATGACTTTGTCAAATGATTTGATTAAGGTGTGATGGATGGGGTTTAGATTTGGATCAGATTTCGTTGGGATATATTGGATCGGAGTGGATTTCGATTGGATTGGATTTGGATTTGATTGGATTTGGATTGGATTGGATTTGGATTTGGTTTGGATTGGATTGGATTTGGATCGGATTTGGATTTGATTGGATTTGGATTTGGATCAGATTGGATTGGATTTGGATTTGGTTAGATTAGGATTGGATTGGATTTGGATCGGATTTGGATTTGATTGGATTAGGATAGATTTAGACTATTGGATGGGTATGGTTGGATGATGAACGATTTGGGGGAGAGACCTTAAGCTTGATCACAGGAGGTTACCCTTAATGACCCTAGAGCTTTGATTGATTAGGAGGATGATTATGGCACCGAATCCACCTTAAAATAGGAATGGATTGATTGGGCCAAGGATGATAACTTACAACACCGAATTCACCTCAAGATGGAAGCGAATTGATTGGGGTTGAAGTTAAAGACTAATAATCAACTTCAAGTGCTATAGTCAATTTAGAATAACTGCTTTGTAATACAAGGTTAGGACGGTTTGGCTATGGATGGTGTTTGGGTGATGTGAATGGTAAAGTTGTGATGTTTGTTAGGTGAGGGTATGGACTTGTGAATGGAAAATTAAAATGAAAAAGGTGGATTAAAGATGATCTGTGGAGAATGAATGGGGATTTATAATGGTTAATGAAGATTTGGAGTGATAGAATGGAGGTTTAAACGGATCAAATTGAGGCTTTAGGAGGCTTTGAGTGATAAAAATGGAGGCTTAGGATGATGGGATAATGGTTGGGAATGATTAAATGGTGACTTAGAGGCTAAATAAATCCAAATGGGGCAATTTTGGGTGTCTAGGAGGGCAAATCCGCCTCTCTGCAGGAAAGATCAGGGGCGCTTCCGCCTTTTTGCAGTAGAAACAGAGGCGCTTCCACCTTTCTATAGTGGGATAGAGCTTGGTTTTGATGGTAAAGGTTATGGAAAGGACGCAAAATGATAAAGCAAGGCCAAAGTATCAAATATTTCACAGATTTTTCATAAAAAACACTTCAAGCAAGCACAATCCTATGATTAATATTAAGGGTATGGCAAGGCAAAGTCTTAATCTAGGATGCATAAGGTTTCTAGGGAGTCCTCGATATACTCTCGGTACGTGAGGCACAACCGTGAACACCAGCCCGTCACAAGCGTGAGTCAGGAACCCCAGCGAGATACTG
Organism: Sequoia sempervirens; assembly: GCA_007258455.2. NCBI lineage: Eukaryota > Viridiplantae > Streptophyta > Pinopsida > Cupressales > Cupressaceae > Sequoia > Sequoia sempervirens. The sequence goes on along the minus strand of VDFB02252616.1, from coordinate 218,841,722 downwards.
AAAGGCTCGGACCAACTCTTCACGTCTATCTAGGTATCACCCTAGCTTTGACGCTCTTCCAATTATGACGTGACTGGATTGGGGTACAACTTTCGTTCTCCCCCCTTTATATAACCCACCGATACGCGTGGTTGGAATCGTCCCTTGGGGTGATGAAATCCCCAAGCAGGTCCCGCTAGAAAGAAGACACTAACTGTTTCCAACTACTCTCCAACCTCATATGAAGTGCAAGGGGAAAGTGAAAACAAATTAATGCCTCCTTAGGTGGCACAATAACAAGCAATCACAGCAAGCAACGCAGTTTAATCCCCCTAATTAGACTATGTTCGAAAATAGCAAAGATAATTTATTTTTTTCCAAAAATTTGATCAAATAAATGGCCCTGCAAGCAAGTGTTAGCTATCTTCTTCTTCGTCCTTGGTCAAATTACGCCACAATATGCTGCAAAATATTAGAAAAAAAAAACACCAATATCCTTGCCAAAACAATGTCAGAGGTTTACTACATGAAAATAGCAAAAAATGGGAGAAAAAAATGAAGCTAAAATGACTGTTTTACCTTCCGAATTGTGTTGTTTTGGGGCACTTCCGCCCTTCTGCAGTAAAAATTGGGGCGCTTCCACCTTTCTGCAACAAAATGGGGGTGCTTCCGCCTTTCTGCAACAAAAGGTTAGAGGGAACTTCCACCTTTCTATAGTAAACTTTATCAGATTTCCAAGAAAACAAGAAAGTTGTGCCCCTCCCACTGCAAGAAACATGTTAGAAACACCTTTTAAATTTATCCCTAATTGCAGCAAACTCATTAGAAGAAAGTAAAACTTTGAGATGTAGGGCGCTTCTTCCTTCCTGTAGCAGACCAGAGGGCGCTTTTTCCTTTCTGCGGCAAGGCAGAGGGCGCTTCTGCCTTCCTGCAGTAGGACAGAGGGCACTTTCGCCTTTCTGCAACAGAAACAGGGGCGCTTCCACCTTTCTGCAGCAGAAACAGGGGCGCTTCCGCCTTTTTGTGACCTTTTCTTGCACAGTTCTTAGCCAAAACAAGGGTTAAATGCAAGAACCCATTTGTGGGTCCCACCGGGCATGCCAGAAATGTATACCTTGGAATTTATCCTACTCTAAATGTGCAAAATAACTAAGAAATGCGAATGATAAAAGACCAAGGACACCTCAAGATTAGCCAAAAGAGTGATAAAACAAGAAGGAAATGGATAAAATGAAATAGAAACAATTTCACCTTCCTTGGTGTTGATGTCTCCTTGATTGGCCCTTGCTTGGAATGGTTTGTGTGCTTCTTAGATGATTGCTTGAGTGACTAAAATGCAAGATTCAATGTGCAATATGATCAAGAGAGATGGCTAAATGATGGCAAAGAATTGAGGATGTAAATTGACAGCATGTAGTTATAAATTGGCTAAGTGTTCTAAAATACCCTTGAGGAGGGGGTATTTATAGGAGAATTTGAATTCTCTAGAGAATTCAACAGTCAAGATGCATCCAACAAGGCCAAGATGAAGGGCTATGGTGGGTTGAGTTCCCACAAGCCCTCACATCTTGACATGTGGAGGGTGAAGTGGACAAGGGGATATGAGGTGTAAGCGAGGTGTCAAGAAGGTACATGAGGTGGAAAAAGGACATGCACCTTGGGGAGTGAAGATTTCCTTAAAAAAGGATTTCTTGTCCCCAAGTGGGAGTGAAAGAGACATTTGAAGAATTTTGGAATTCCTCAAAAATCTACATGGGAAAAGGAAAGGTGGTTGGGGATATAAATGTGAATTAAACATTCACATTCCTAGGAGGATCTAGAGGATAAAAGGTGGGCTCCAAAAAGGTGGGACTTGGTCACATGTGGAGATTGTGACAAGTCCAAGGTTCTAGAAGCCTTGGAAAGATGGAATGTGAATTAAAAATTCACATAGGGAGGAGAGAGACATGGGAGAATTAAAAATTCTCATGGGAGGGAGAGTCAATGTCCAAAAAGGAAAAATGGAAGAATTGACTAAAAAGTGGTGCTAAATTTAGCTAATGACCTTGGTTAAGGTTGTGCAAACATTGGATTAGGCTAATTAATGGAAGATTAGAGGCAAGTGGCAAATGTAGGAGGATGTGACATTAATCTCTAATTAAGAGGATGCAAATCATAATCATGAATTAATTAAATTAATTCAAATTAAGGTGAGGTTATGGAGGATGTCACAAGGAGAGAGAAAGTGAGGAATTTTAAATTAATTTTAAATCAAGAGGGTAAAAATGACTAAATTAAATAAATTAGCGTATTTATTTAATTTAGAGATGAATAAGGCGAAAGATAAAGTATTAATTATTAAATTAAATACTTTACCGACATGAGACAAAAGGTGTAATATTAATTTAATGAATTAATATTAACATGATAGACAGAAAGACATTAAATTTAACCATATGGAAGTGACTAAATTTAGATGTCTACAGAAAAATTATTGTGGTTACAAGATAAAAGAAAATAATACTAATAGGTAATATTTATATTAAGGAATTTCATCTCCAATCACATACATAACAATAATAATTGGGTTATAATTACATTATGTATCATAAATACAAATATTAACATTGATGAAAATATTATATTATGGATAATAATTATAATAAAACATAATAAATTGAAACTCATTTCATATGAACATGCAAGGGAAATGTTAGTATGTATTATAAATAGTAATATTATTATTTAGAGTAAATTTTAATATTGCAATAATAGTATTTACCATTAATGTTATGAAATGATAATAATGTTGTTATATATTAGTAATATAAGCATTGCAAGTGTTATTATCCACTATATAGTGCCCAATGTATAGCAAACAAAACCATTCGCATTAAGAGAAAGTGCTAATAAATATTTCTTTTATTGTTGGTTTTAGGGCATGACCTTGGAGAACCAAATAGTAATATTGTTAAACATTAAAAATATTCAATTTTGGAACAAATGACAATACCATTAATTGGATTAAATGCTATTTTAAAGTTTAAATTTATATTTTAATTTTAGGGTAAATACTTTTGGTTGAATTTATGAATTATAAATAGAAATTTTGAAAGGGACCCACCCTTTTACAAAGACCAATAAAGAAACAAAAAATGATCAATCATATTGGCATGGAACAACAACAAGAAAAATATAGTTGTAAGTTAGAAAAATAACATCCAATTAGAAATAATCCACCAATAGTGGCAATGTATCTAATAAAGAGGGTCATTTTTCCAAAAACATTAGTAGATCTATTGTTTCACAACTTGAATCCAAAATTCTTCAAGGAACTATATCTTATTGTCAACATTATCCTTTTCCATGAATGAACCTAGTTTCAAGGTTTGTAATGGAGTTTCCATCTTTAGTTTCCAAACTAGAGACCAAAGGGAATAAACCTGGTTCCTATAATCTTCTAAACTTGAACCTTCTTCATATTTTTAAATTATTAGAAGAAATACCAAGAGGTGAATGTTGCAATTCAAGAGAATGGTAGAGGAAATGAACTCCAACTAATACATCTATAACATGATTCTTGTCTCTACCAATATCCTCTAAATTTCTCTTGACAAGACCTTCTAAATTATTCATGTCTACAAGAGGACCAACCACCCCTCAATTATGCTCAAAGGGAGCCTCAACGAAATCCTAAGGTAAACAAGGCTCCATCTCATCCTTATGCATTTTTTTCAACCTTGCCTTCCTTTAAAATTCCTAAACCTATAAAATACATAGCTATCTACACATGACAACATGGTGAAAACACAAGAAAATCCTATAGCATGACATGTTGAACCCAAATAGCCAAATTCAAAAATAATTTAATCTATAAGTATAAATATTTTGATAGTAGAAACTTTATACATATAAAAATATGATAAATGTGTGATTATTTTTCTTTGCAATCTATAAATTTTTTATGTGCTTGGCTATATAATTGAGATGATTCACTCATTTAATATAATGATAAAAATTTAGTATGTACATGAAAGAAATATTTTCGAGACATCAAGCTACCATTCTACATAACTCTCACATGGAAATAAGAATATTATTTTATTTTAACTAAAGAAATTGTGTGTACTCTATAATTTAAAATAAGAGCATCCTTTGTAACATGGAATAGATAGTTTAATTAATGAAATAAAATATGTTTTTATATTAAGAAAAATTTACAAATATATGGAACTCATACATTGAGAAATTGACTAAGATGTAACTTTGCATGAGAATTAAGATGCTTGAATAATTTATATACTTTCTTTCAATAATTTACATTAGAAATTAATACTTGGCTCATATTGTATATACCCACCTCCCAATGGTCTTACAATGGATGCATTTAGATGGAGAAGGATTTAAAAAGGCTCATGGTACTTGTGGACCCATCAAAGGCATGATATAGAACGCATGAAAGTTCTTTATTTATGAAATTTGGTCTTTATTTGTTGGCTTCTAGTATGAATGTTATCTATAAGGTGGAATTCTTAGTTGAGACTCTCAATCTTCCATTGTTGGTTTCTAGTGTGATTATACAATGTGAGCCAAGTATTAATTTATAAAGTTAATTATTGAAAAAAGGTTTTGTTTCATAGGAAGAGGTATGCTAACATATTCCAAGGCATGTTATTATCCACAATGCATGAAACTTCTTCACATTTGTACCAAGTTCTAAACATATACAAATCTATCATTTACATGGAGGAGATTGATGATTTAAAAAGAAAATATCATGCCATTTCTTTCTTGAGAATTCATATTTGCATTCATGATTTGCAACTTCCATCTTCATCCAAAAAGAAATGTTGTTATCGTTATGTGCTTGATATTAACAAATAAAAACCTTCTTTTGAGCATGATCACACCAACACAAAGGTAAATGAGTGGAAACAGAAGAAAGCTCAATTAATGGCTTTCAGCGTGTTGGTGGAAAATCTACATCTTTTTGAAAGTGGCTTCCCAGCTTATCAAACTTATGTTTAGTAAGGTTTTGTAATATCTAGTGTTATGTATTCAGGTCATACGTATATCTAGTATGATGTCTTCTTTTGGGTATTTTAGGTGCATAAGAGAATGTGCATATGTATTGATGTATTCAACCAATTTGCTTATGTAATGTTGTAATCAGACAATTGGTCATTTGTACTGGGACCTCACTGGTCTTTTTGATATTTTGTAAAATTTGTTACTCAGATTGTAACTGGGGGTTTTCTTGCTGGTTATTTCCCGCCAGTATGTTCGCCTAAACCAACTATATGTAAAAGATTATATATAAATAAAATTATAAGTGGCCTCCCACTTTTGCTTTAAAAAAAAAGTCCTTGTAAATGTCCACATCTTTTTGCTTGACACAGATGCTATTTTTCCTACAACAAGATTTTTTTTTATGCAAGGTCCCACTCACTCCAAGATTAGTACAAAAAAACTATACCCGTAACACCTAGAATGTAAGATGACCAAGGCTTAATACCAAATGAAAGAAAGTAGTGGTGTAAAAATATTTCTACACTAATAAATGGGATATTATATACTCAAGCACTAACAATACCTACAAGCCAATCATATGAATCATGTGATATTATATACTCAAGCACTAATAAATTGGATGTTTTGAAACTATACATTAAAAGTGGTTTATTGAAAATAATTCAACCATAATTTTTGTATTCCACTTTGATATATTCAAACCCATTAAAATGTTTCTTTTGATTTTTCATAATTTTGGTCAATACTTTACTATAAATATTCTATAGTCATGCTCTTAAATGTCATAAGAGGGTTTCATCTTATAAAGCTATAATGATATTATATGCTCTTAGAACATCTTAGAAACCTCCCAAGGCATTCAAAAAATGACAAATAACTATCAACACAAAGTGAGATGCCTCATTTCCTAATATGAGGACAAAATAATAAATCAAAATATTAGGATGCAAGGTTGACCCACCTTTCCCAATACTTGGCTAAGTTTATCATCTATTGAGGAGTGGATCCCAACAACAATTGTGCTTAGTGCTTACTTCTAATCCAAGGAATACCTTTTCATTTTTTCTTTATTGTATGCCTAATCACTCCTCATCTCAAGTTAAATTATGGGAATGGATTTTTATGCCCTCCCTATGACTAAATGGATACAAGGAGGTGAATATGATATGGTGGAAAAAACCAAGATACAAGTTTGTTTAGTTCTCATAAACTCTCTAAAAAATAATTGAATTCCTACATCCTAACTAGAAATATCATGAGGGGTTTAGATCCCATTTTAGACAAAAAATATTATTATACTCATCAGTAGTTCACTTGGACCAACTAAAGAGATGGTGAACTAAGGGAAACTTAGTTGTATTGATATATTTTACTTAGTTATTTCTCTTTCCATTGTCCCCTCTCCACAAAACACCCTTATTTAAGTAGATTATATTAAACCTATCTCACATATCACCTCTGAATTCTTTAAAATTTTCAAACTTCTTATTTCTCATACCTAATAATATATCCTTCAAGCTCAACACTTCACACCTCAATCAAATTGATCACCTTGCTTCCCTAATATCCCTTTGGTTGATGTTACTAGACCTCAAAAAAATGGTAAGTGGATACAATTGTGGAATGATGCGATTAAATATATTGCACACTACCTTACTATGATCTTACAATAAGAATATATGGCTAGAAAGAGATCTAGAATGGAAAAAAAAATGGATCCAAATAGAAAAAATTAAAAATTGTTTTGGCTTTAGCACTTACTAATAAATTTTCTACAATGAGTGGTTGCTTCCGTTGAAATAAAACTTAGAATATTTGAACTTAAATTTTGTGGTAGAGGATCTCAATTAAGAGATAGGCTACATTGGATGAAAGGATATAAGGTCCATACAAATTATTTTTTAGTTATATCTCGAACATATTTACATTCTCAAGAGTGGATGATATCTATCGTTGATCAAGAGAGATAGTTCCATGGCAACTCTAATGATATTAAATCCATTTTCCTCCAACATTACAAATAATTTTTAATTGATCTAGTTGAAGGAGATCCACTCCAAGATATAGTTGAGGAATTGATTGGCACTTGCATACCCAAAATAATTGGTCTCAAAAAATAGGTATATTTAGATAATTTATTCACCCTTGAGGAGGTTGATATTTCCTTGAAGAATTTGAATACTCAAAAAGTCTTAAAATAGTTGGTTTAGCTACACAATTCCTTAAAAAAATATGTCCACTCATCAAGGAGGACTCTATGAGGTATAAAAAGTAGCTTTATTAAAGGGATCCATCACTTAAATTCTATTAATCAAGGGTTGATTAATTAATTCCTAAAGGAAAATTTATTTATTTTTATCTAAGGATGGATACTAATTACTCTTCTTAATACTTCCTACAAGATTGCGGCTAAATCCATAGCTAAAATAATTAAATAGATGACACAAGAAATTGTAAGACTAGAAAAAACTATATTTATATAAGAGGGAGATTTAAATTATAAAACTTGAATATTTTCAAGGTTTCTCATTAGATTCTACTTACTCTAACTTAAATTTAAAAAACAACATTAAAATCCACAAAACTAATTTCAAAGACATAATAAATTATTACAATATTAAATTTAAAAATCTAATTGTAATGAACATGTTATAGTAATAAATATTCAAATTTTATATATATGAAAATATATATAACCAAACTATCCTTAGTTTTCATATATAATTTGTGATGAGAATGTGCAACACCCATCGTGCAAACCCCAGAGAACAAACATTGCAACCAATTTTATTTTTTTTAAATACAAAGTAAACATGCAACTAAACATTAAAACATATTTACATTGCACATTAACATTATAATGTCTGGTCCTCTAGGGCATGCGAGGTCACATCGCATAACAACTCTTAACAAAAAGGTAAACGATGAAACTAAATAACTTATCTAAAATTACATCCATCATAACATTACAACAACCATTTACAGAAGTACATCCATGAACCATAAGTAAAAGTATTATTACATCACATATTACAACCATAATAAATCTCATAAAAATGAATAGTTACAAAGGTACATAATTAATACATCATTGTTTAAAACATTACATGTTCTCAATAAATAAATTACAAAAAATCCTCCCATACATGTGGGATAAATACATAGTGCAATCATGTCAAAATTACAAAGTGAACAACTGGTACAAGCTCCAACTGAAGAATGCTAAGAAGAGAGAACGTTGATGAGGAACCCAATGGGTGCAGAGCACGTTCCACCCAACCATGTGGGTTATAAAAACCCACCCCCCATGTGCAGAGGTGACAAGGAAGTAATCACGACCATGAATGCCATAAACCAATCCCAATAAAAGACAACATAGTACAATAACTCCAAAACAACATCAAGGATTACAAAGGACATAAACGATAACATTCATGAGTCAACATAATAAACTTAAAGCCATAAATCTCATCACAAAAAAACAAGGCAATAAACATTAACCAACTAACCAAGGAAAAATCATGAAACATTTCCAAATGAAACTAAAACAACAATCAGAACACAATTCCAAAGGCAACAAAGAAACAAGGCATAAGGGTGTCTAGTGGAGAGTGTCATCGCATAGCCTACATGGGTTATCCTAGCCCTTCCTCCAACATGAGGCGTCGGCCCCCATCCATGGTTATCTTGGCCCTTCCTCCTACTTGAGGCGTTGGCCCCATAGGGTAGCTCATGAGGAGCTATTAACCTCTCATGAGGATGAAGTTACGAATTTTCCAACGACAGCCTTCTCAGTCTACCATTAGTATGTGATAGCCCTAATGTATAGACGAGGTATCCAATATTATCTTATGTGTTTTTACTACCCATCCCCCTATGTTCTATTATTAGGTTTTCACTTGTTAATCTACTCTTACGTGGGTTATCCTGATCTCTTCCTCCTGTTGAGGCACTAACCCCCACAAAGAGCCACTCTCCCTGAGACCCCAAACACAATAAAATCAAGCAAGGGTTGTACCTTAAGGAATAAATCATATATCTCAAAACAAAGACATACGAGGCATTACCCATCTCACTAAATATTACATAAACAAAGAGGCATTACCCATCTCACTAAATACATAAACAAAGTCTCAACATAACTTGTACAACCCTTCCAAATAATAATAATAATATATTGCATCTTCAAGAGTACAAAGATGAGGATAAAATTCAATGATTAAATCATGCATCTAGAAAACTAAGGTTCACAATTACAACAGGGTCCCCTCATCCAAGAACAAAAAAAAACAAAAAACATATTAAAATGATAATCACAAAAATCACATGATCTTATAACTTGAGATACCATTCACATTTGCACATAGTTTTCGCAACTCCAAATTAAACAACTGGTTTAACCAAATTTATAATTTTTCTATTCTCCTCAATTCAATTTGAAATCAAAATTCAATAATGATTTAGCCAGCATATATAATTTGTTTCATTTAATAAACTAATATAACTCAATTTTATAATTTTCACAATTAAACCCAAATCAATACATTCTAACATTTGGACTTTTTCTATTTATATATATATATATATAAATATATATATAGATATATATATTATTTCATATATATATACATATAATATGTATATATAAATATTTATTTCATTTTATTTTTTCTATTTTTCTAAAATTAAATAAATAATCTAAACTGGTTAAAATTATACTCAAACTGTGCATATGCATGCAATATATATATAATGTATATATATATATATATTTATAGATATATAAATGTACATATATATATTTATATATATATATATATATATAAATATACATATATATATATATATATATATATATATATATATAAAACAAAAATATATAAAATAAAATTTAAATACACAGAAACACCCATAGTTATTAACTGCCGACGGTGGACTGCACAGCAGTCCGTAGGACTGCTGTGCACACAGTCTATGGATTTATGTCATAGCTATTAGCGGTTGTGGGGAGAGGGGGAGGTACGGCCTCCGTCGTCCGTCCCCTTCACCCAATAAAAATCGTTTTCTTTTTATAATTTTCTTTTATAAAAAACCTTTCACCATACAATTTCACAGGCATTCGGCCTAAAGAAAAATACAGTTGGGCGGATAACAAAGTTTGAATTTCATGAAATATTTAAATGTATATGAATATATATCTATATATACACACTGTATATATATATATATACATATATATATACACTGTATATATATACATATATATATATATAAGTTCATAATACTTGAACTATATAGCAGTATATCCACAACAAATACAATGGAATCTGATATATATATATATATTTATATATTTGAATAACTTTTATTGTAGAGGGAGATTCATTTTCCCTTAAAAATTTTTTTAAGGAAATCATGAACATTTTTAGAACTCAATGACAATTTTTTCTTTTTAAAGATAAATTGTAAAAACACAAAACATTTTCAGAAATCAAGTTTAATTTTCTCCATAAGATTTTCTATTCAACAATTCTAAATCCTGAAGTTTTCTTTTTCTTTCACAGAATATCATATCTAATCTTATCTTTCTTTTGAATTAGAAAACTAAAGAGGAAGCAAATGGAACCTAGAGTCCTGCGCTATTGGAAGTTTGATGAAGCTTAGCTTGATCTAGATAGCCTTTTGAAGAGCTCTTGTTCCTGTCTTCAACTTCTTCGTATGATTCCCTTGCTCAATATTCCAATCTAATATTCAATTTTGAAGAACCTCGCCAGTACAATGAAAGAAAATGAAATAATTTCCTAGAAAACTTCAGAAGATCCAATAATTCAGAACTATTATTTTTGTGCAACTTCTATCCAAATCTTCCTGTGAATGAAAAGTCTCAAATTTTCAATTAAATAAAAGATATATCTTCTCTTTTAAAAGCTTCTAAAAATCCAATATAGAAGAAATTTTCTAATTTGATTCCAGCTTTTTAGCCAAAATTAATACTCATTCATCCTTTTATCTTTTTCTTTTCTTTTATTGATTCTCTTCCATTTAACAATACTTTTTGCTTTAATTTTGATTTTGAAAGCTTTACTTGCAATTCACACAATTTCATTTATTTAAATATTTTATTTCATAATTATCCTCAACAAGCTCATTTAATTAATATAACAAAATACTTATCTTAAATAATTTAATTAACATTTAAATAAAACACATGACTTTTGAAATAAAACTTTTATATTTTATTTCATTTTTTTTTTATTCAATGGGTAAACGCTTTTGACCAGAGCTATGAACCGGAATACAACCATTCATCGATACCACCCCAACGAGGTTTGAACCTTGGTGGCAAGAACAATAATTCCACGTATAAACCATCACACCATGCCAATACTAGCAATATATTTTATTTCAAATTAATCCAACACAAATATAAACATTTATTACATCATTTAATTAAATAAATCACAACATACAAAACACCAACGTAAAATAAATACGAATAATACACTCACACAACTACTATAATAAATTCCAAATATACAAATATTAACGACACACAATACCACTCAATCAAGACGATTTGACAAACATGGGATGGGGTGACTTCTTTATCATCTCTATTTCAACATCATGTCGTTGGGTAAATTTGATGCTTGCCATGTCCTACCAAAGCAGGTGGAATCAAGACTTTGTACCTACAATCCCTGCATACAAACAAGGTCGTGGACATGTACATATATATATAATCAAAGCATTACATTGTGAGAAGGAATTGCAGTGTAGCAGGGCACTCATAAACTAGTGGTGCTGCACTATCCTCTCACCAAAACTATACTAACAATTATAATATCAATGATGAAATAACATTTCTAACTAATTGATCACATCATAAAATAGCTTACTAAATCACTTCATCAAAATATATTACTGAAATCAAATTAACATCACCAAACCAAATGTCATATAAAAATCCATGTCCTCAAATGAAGTAGCATAATCCACAAACAGTCTAACTATCCAATCTACCAACCAAACAATAAATAGTACCATCATAGTCTCAAAGTGTCAAATAGAAGCATAGAAAAAATAGTAAGTCCAAACATCAGACATGAGGGGTATTATAGTTTTCATATATAATTTTTGATGAGAATGTTGAATATTGTAATTTTTTAGGCCAATCTTTAGGCACTAATTCACCATTGTTAAAATGATCCATAGTTTATTCATTGTTTTTTTTATGATTATATTTTTTTTCAATTTCTATTAAACCAAACTCAAGATAATGGTATAGATTAAGATTCTTGTCTTTATCATAATTAGAAGTTGTATAAATTGTTAAATTATATATTTTTTAACATATATAAAATGTATGGTTGGATTAGTGAGATATTTATAACAAGTATGCAATATATTTAATCATATAATTATTTTTGTAATAGAGATGAATAATTAAATAAATGCTATAGCAATATATAAGAGTTAGATAAAAGAATTAAAATTAAATATATTAATAATAAGTAGTGATACTGCTATTGAGGGTAATATAAAGGGGGACCGTCATACTAAAATAAGTCGCAAATAAAATCACCCGAGTAAGAAAAGTATTTTATTGATAATCTTATTAGGGATGCTAAGATGGTAATAAAAGTTTTGCAAGAAACAATGAGCTGACAAATAATAGTGTTTATCCACTATTGTAAATATATATATATACATTATTAATATTATTAATAGAATTTATTATAGTATTGATATGGGTATTAATGGATGGTATTTGTAATAGTATAAATGAGGGTATAAGTAAACATGATATCACTATCACATTAACATTTCTATTATGAGTAAAGTTTAATATTATTTGTGAGTAATAAAATTGATAGAATGTTTGTATTAATTGTAGAGGGAGCCTTAATATCATCGAGTATTGTTAATACTCTTATCAATATATTCATATCGATAGTTACCTTAATACTAATGTTAGCATACTTAACCTTATTAATTATCATCGATAATTGGATAACATTTTTGGAAAAACCTTTTATATATGTTGAAATATGAGAGGTAAGTAAATAAATAAATGCAAACCATATAATTATTCATGTTGTTATTACCATCAAAAGCTACATATTTAGTACTTTAAATGCCATCATTGGGTCATGAGGAACTATCCTAATAATCATAATACCATATTGACCTTATTGTCAACAAGAAATAGAAGTAGGAACAACTCATTGTGAGTTACGATGACATAACCATTATAATGAGAATATTATTAGTGTAACCACTAAATTGTGATACTTGAAAATTTAATATTTAAAGTATAGTTAATAGTGAGAGATGCATTAATAATAGTATCACATTAGCAAGTTAAACCAATAAATTAATTAAGAAATGATGTTAATTCTATTGGAGATGGTTATTTTTACATCATAAATGCTTAAAGCATTAATTAGCGTAATTAAAGGATTCAAAAAAAAAATTGGGTTTTTCTAGTGTTAAATTATGGGCATAACAATTATATATTTTTTAACATATATAAAATGTATCGGTGGATTAGTGATATATTTATAACAAGTATGCAATATGAAGTAAAAATTTATTAGATTTTATTCTTAATGAATTAGTTTTAACGATTCAATTTATAGCTTTATGCAATCTATAAGTTTAAATAGTTTGATGGTATCTAAACTTTATACATATAAAATTATGATAAATGTATGATTATTTTCCTTTCCAATCTAGATAATGTTTTGTTGTTCCTGGCTATATAAATGAGATGATTCACTTATAATGTAATGATAAAATTCATCCTCATATGGAGGATTTTATATTATCTTCCATTAAATTCACCCTCTTTATGAGATTCTTATGGATTATTGATATTCTAGTGTGAATTCTTAATTTTAGACATATCTTAACTAGATAAATTTAGGTTCAATGAAGGCAATAGAACTTTTTTTTCACTTACATAATCCTATTTTGAAGTTCATTTATGTTAACAACTATTAGATTAAATATTTTTATCCCCAATTATTTTCAAATAATTTTACACTAATCTTTGTTTCCTTATTCTTTCTTTCATCGTTTCATTTAAAATTTGAACCATTTCAGGATGCTATGTTATAGATTCTAGTTGTCTTCCAATTCTTTTCAAAATTTTAATGGTATGAAAATATTATTGATGAGTAGATGAATTATTACAACTATTTTAGATTTGTATTCCCTTTATCTAGATATATTATTTACCAAAGTCTCATTGCTCTTTTAGGTGTACTATATATATATATATAACATGGAAAATGTAGATCATGTTACACCTGCACCAAATTCTTTGTTTGCAAATACCACTAATGAGATTAAAAAATTGAGAGATTCATTAGCACAAGGTGCAAACCCAGGGATATGTAGTGAACCATGCATGTTAATATTGCATATTCTAGAAAAACTAAAAGATGAGCTTGAGAGAACTAGTGCATATTCCCCAGATAGAGTAGTTGCTATTCTTTCCCGCATGTGGGAAGAAGTGCATGGTGGCGTTCCCCTTAAACAAATACAGGATAATGTGACAAAAGAAATGATAAAAGGCACTTGTTTCCCATTTTATCAAAATTTGTGTAAGGTTAAGGGATACCAGGTCACTAGATGTGTCGATCATGCTATGGCCTCATTGATCTACCCATGATTTCTAGCAGCACATAGTCTATACCCAAACAATGACCAGATTCCATTGTATTTTGTTCAGCAGTTGTATGTTGAGGTCCATTTGGGCATCAAAGTGAACTACCTAGACATTCCACCATATGTTGGTTAGGGGTGTGGCAGGATTGCTAATAGGCCCACCTATCATTGAGAAAATAGACCACCCCCAGTGTTTAGGGTATTGGTTGGTCAGAGACCTCCTGCTCTCGCCCTAGCTCTAGCCCCCATAGTAGATGAGGTTGTCATTACTTCCCAAAAGGAAGCAATTGACACTGTAGGTGACATTGTAGCTACCACTACTAAGATATCTGATGATCATGTAGGTCAATATTTGATGTCCAAACATCCTCTATCCACACCATTTTTAGCATAGTGGACTACCATGGATCCTTTTACGTTGGTTGGAATCCCTACTCCTACACAGCTTGATGCACTTACAGGAGATATTGCATGCATGACTCTGCATTGTTTGGCTGAGGACCTATTGGAGGCATATGCCCACATTTCATTAGACAATGGGATCAACGCAGAGCATGTTAGAGATCATTTGAGATGTAGAGGTCATTTAGTTCCAAGATCCCATCACTCTTAGCCCAACACTAGTGCACGTCAGGATCCACCTACAGATCATTCGACAACTGCACATACTATTGGTTTTACTGATATGTTGATTGGTTCTAGTTCATCATCGTTGATGCCATCTCACCTTCATAGTCCTCTACATTCATCATTTATGGCACGACGTGGGATAAATCAAATGGATGCAAATGTTGATTCGTCACTTGACCTTGTGGTGGATATGGTGGAGTTGGCCCTTGTAAATGACTTAGGTCATCTAATTTTAGATGATGTGCATGTATGTGTGCATGTGCATGTTTCAATTATTTTTTCATTATTTTTTAATTATTTTTTTAACTAGATATTTATGTAAGTTGATATATATGTATATATATTGTTCCTGGTGGACATACCTCATATCACTCCTAGCCTTGTTCCAGATCATGTGCATGATCGGTGTGACTCTATGGATGAATATGATGCCAATGGACATGTGAGTTTTACATTTTTATATAATCACACGTGTATATGTACATGCAATATTTATGTATGCATAGATCTAGATTGATATTTAAAAATACAAGTTCATTTAAAAATAACTTTCATAAAATTTATTTAATATAAATTATATGTATTTAACACATCTTGTACACAATTTTATTTGTAGGGCTCAACACATCCATTAGAGGAGGACCATTCTCATTCAGATGGTCGTTCCACTAGGAGTAGACATTCATATTAGGCCCTACACACTAGATTTATGATCTTTACCACATGTATTTGTTTATATGATGATCTTTGGTATTCAAGATTTGATGATCTCTAACTTACATTTGCTTATATGATATACATACATTTGCTTATTTTTTGATCTTTAGTATTAGACATTTGATGATCTTTAATTTGAATTTTTCTTGTATGATATGTACATATATTTTCTTATATGATATATACATACATTTTCCTCTTTTCTTATACTATGTGTTATGTTTATACATTGAATCTATTTACATGTATGTACATGTGTTTTCTTATGGTTTAAACATGTTTACACATAATATATCTATGCATTTTCTTTAAATATTCAATATACATACATGTTTTCTTATTTTATGATCTCTTACAACTTACATTTCCTTATATTCAATATACATTTGATCTCTAGTAGAATTTTAGGGAAATCAATGCCACTTTATAATTAAGTTCATTCATGTTGATCACAATAATTTTTTTTTTTTTAAATGACTTAAGCAACATGAACCATTGAGTTGAGAACAAGGTATAATATTTTTGACAAGTAACTTGAAATTCAATTCAAATATAATTAAGAGAATTTAATTCAAATTATCCCTCTACATTATACACTTTTGACAAGTAACTTGAAATTCAATTCAAATATAATTAAGAAAATTTAATTCAAATTATACCTCTATTATACATTTTTGACAAGTAACTTGAAATTCAATTCAAATATAATTAAGAAAAGTCAATTCAAATTATACCTCTAATATACATTTCTGACAATTTGTAACGCCCCGTCGTGTGAACCCCAAAGGACAACTAAAGAAAAAATTACCGTAACGCCCTGTCGTGCAAACCCCAAAGGACAACTAAAGCAAAAATTACCACAATTTTTTTTTTTTAATTAAAAGTAAAACTAACATATATGAGATGCACACTAATTTATGACATGAAAATTTATTTCAACAAATCCACTATCACTTACGTCCCTTGGGGTACACGAGGATACATTACGATACTAAATTCCATACATCAATGATAAAGAATGAAAGCTAAATTTAATCCATGACAAAGCATACATATAAATCCATCAATAAGAAACCATTCACTTAAATAAATACAACACTTTGAATAACATCTGATATGGATCCATATCCACACAAGGTTTAAAAATGTTAAAATATTACATCACATCCTTTTCATTACTTTACACTGTTCAAGTCTTATAATGATACAAATATGTTTCCCAATAAGGGCAGGAACCACATGACAAGATAGAATGATGCCACTCTGGAGTCACCGCAACAACACCAATCTGCACCTCTCAATCCTTGACTGGGGACCCAATGGGCTATTTAGCACGTTCCACCCGACCACGTGGGTCTGAAGACCCACCCCCCGTGCTAAGGAGCTAACAAGAAAGAGAGCTCAACCAGGAACATCCAAATAGGGAACCACAAGACTCAACGTCATACAAAAGTATCATAAAACACAAGGATTACAATGACATAATCAACAACATTCATGAGTCAACATAATAACTTAAATTTATAAATCTCATCACATAAATCAAAGCAATAACTAGTAAACAGGTAACCAAAGGATGATCATGAAACACTTCCAAATCACACTGAAACAACAAACAAAATACAATTCTAGAGGAAAACAAAAAAACAAAGCACAAGGGTGTCTACTGGAGAGTGTCATCGCATAGCTCTCATGGGATCTCCTGGCTCTTCCTCCAACTGAGGCGCCGGCACCCATCTATGGATCTCCTGGCCCTTCTTCCTACTTGAGGCACCAACACCATAGGGTAGCTCATGCGGAGCCGATAATTTGTCATGAAGACGAGATTATGAATTTGCCGACCATGGCCTTCTCAGTCTATCATTAGTCTATGATAGCCCTAATGCATAGACGAGGTATCCAATGTTTATTATCTTGTGTGTTTTACTACCCATCCCGCTAAGTTCTATTATTAGGTTATCACTTGTTTAACTACTCTTAAGTGGGTTATCCTGTGCTCTTCCTCCTTTCGAGGCACTGGCCCCCACGAAGAGCCACTCTCCCTAAGACCCCTAACATAAACCAAAATTCAAGGGTTGTACAACATAAAAAGAACATTAGATCACCATAGAGAAATATGCGAGGTATTACCCATCTTGCTATAAGCACATAAACAGAGTCTCAAAGATTCTTGCACAACCCTTTTCAAAATCATGGTACCAAAATACTTGCCACATGGAAGTATAGAAGATCGACACTCCACAAACGAGAGTAAAAAGCAATATAGTTCCAACAAGAAAACTTAACAATTGAAAATCTCCTCCACTAAAAGGACTCAACGAAAGGAAAAATAATGGGATACCATCAAAATCAACCATTAAGATCAAAATCTCGACAAAAAAAATAGATCAATAAAGAATCAATAAGAAACAAGTACTCCCTTGCCTCTGGAAGATTTCCCATTCAAAGGACTAACAACAGTAACAAGACTCCAAGGAACGAGTCAACAGATATAAGGTAGTGAGTGGCAACATCCCACAAAATCATCACAATTAAATTTAACACACTCTCGACCAGTATCCAAGGGAGACCTCTATTTCTCCTCCTAGGTTACCCAACCATACAGTACTCAACAATCTTGCAATTTGACTCATAACAACTCAAACCTAATCAATGACTAATACAATAGAACAATCAACCAATGCACAAACTTAATACGAAAATTACTCCTCTCAAATAAAGAAGTCAATCCAACTCCAGTGTTCTATCTAACTATCCCTATAAAAGACTTACAATCAACAATTAAATGAGTACAAGAGAGATCGACATTTAAAAGATCATCTAATTTTACTTACGTAGTGCAAGCAATCAATTGAACAAGGCATCCATAACATACAAAGCTCTAATTTTCATTATTTCTAATTTAACTATTCCACTTGGAACTAACCAAATTTAGAATAAACTAATCTATCAATGTTACACGAATTATCAAAAAATTAACATAAGAAAACTCTCTCTAATCACTTTACTTACTCATTAATGCATCACATAACTCTCCAACTTAACTACCTAATAAATCTAATGTATTCCTTTGCACTATAATACACAAGTAATTGTAGCGATATTTATTCTAAGTAACCAACTACATAAAAAGTCTACAAGATATTAAAATATGATGAGATTTTACTATGAAGGTTAAAACGTGAAAAATAAAACATATAAGAAATACTAAAGAAATACATTCCTCTAACATTTTATCAAATAAACATACTTAGATTCATATAATTGAACTTACAAAAGGTGTATACCTTCATGCCTTTTGTTAACTCGCCTTAGTAGCAATACGCATAAATTGTCAATGTTAGATGGTTAAATGAAGAAGCACAATACAATTAATACCAATAAGATCTAATCATTCGTTAGTAAAACATAATTTGCTTATTTCCTTAAAACCTCTTTATAAATGTAAAAATCTTATTATTATTGGATTAATTATTAAAAATTAAGGAATAAAACTACACGAATAAATATATTTTAAATCCTAATAAACACATATTTATATATTCCTTAAGGAGGAATTAGAGAATATATTTCTTTTAGAATTCTTAATATTACATTATCTATATGCTAAACTTTCCTAAGGGAATATATTCCCCTCTCTTTATCTTAAGGAGTATTTTAATTAAAAAAAAAACATAACCTTTTTAAGTATTACATGCCTTTTTATGGGGAATATACGTGGTCCCTACAACAAGGCTCTTACTAAGCTAAGTTTAGCTAACCTCTTGGATTATTAATAACACTACGCTTTCCTACTCATACCTTTAAATATCTAGCTTATACGTATTCTCTTAAAGACTTCGCCAAAACAAGAATTCAAATTTCATTCATTTATGTGCGCAATGTTGTCGAAATGAATTTTTAATGTTTTTGAATAAAGAATCTCAAAAATTATTAAACAGCAAGATTTTTCCAATCCGTATCTATTAGAATACAGTGTCCAGGAACGGCTAAGCTAGAGAACAAGGGAGGGCACGACTTGGGGAAAAAAAAACATAGAGGTACGATTCCAGTACTAAGAAGAGTGATGAAGGATAGAGGGAATTAAAATGATACAATGATGAAGTCGGGTTGAGAGCCATAAAACGATATGTGCTTGATAGAAAAAATAAAAATAGATCAATCCACCAACGCAGGAGATCCATGCAGCAAAAAGGGATAGCACATTGATCAAGTTCCAAGCACTCAACCATCTATCAGGTGCATTGATATTTTTGAATATAGGGTATCAATAGAACCAGAAAGTAGTAAGAACCATCTTTAGAAATATCTATTGCCAAAACAAAAACAGTGAAGCCTCACAAAGAGGAATTTATCAGATCAAGGAGCTCAATTGGAGGCGCTTAACTCAAAGTTGAAAGGCTATCAAAAGGATAATGAGGGGCCAACATTGAATGCAGATCTAAGAGTATATACACGAACCCCATAGCACACAATATGAAACAAAATAAATCACATTATAGTTTTGATTTCAAATTCTAACCATTGAAAAGAGTCTGAAGACAGAGAAATAGGATACACGACGAACTCCAAACTTGAAAGGGCTGGCACAAATTTGAAATCATATAGATTACACACTCAGAGCATACAAAGCTCTACAGGCAGCGAGCAAGCTGGAGGAGACCGACTGGTTAAAGGGCAGCGAAACCACTTGCACAGCCATCCATGGATCTGTATATGGGAGTAAAGGCATGACACATAAACTGCAAAACAAAATGCCTCCATGCAAGAGCTCGTCAGTGTCCTATGTTTGCACCTAGCCTGGATGAGGAAACCGCCTAAAGCAGGGAAAAGAAAAACTAAAGGCAACGCATGCATGGGACTATTGTTGACCCAGGGAAAGCGTTAAAACTATTGAACAGACCACCTCATCAGCTCTCTTTACACGCAACAACAGTGGAATGCACATGAGTTGAATTTGTTTGGGAAGAAGAGTAGATGTGAAAACAGGTGACATACTAACTCCAAAGACAGAGTCAAGCTCTATTCATATAAACCAAAGATTCGAATGGAGAAGAATTAAAATGATATCCAAAATGAATGTCAACCATTCTTCAAACAGCCATAATAAAATCCAACTTCTTACCTGGTTGAGAATGAAGAGAACACACTGAAGATCGTCGTTTCTCTTTTTTCTTTTTCTTTTTTTCTTTTTTTTAAGCCCCCCGAACTCGTCCTTCAGACTCATATCCTATTAGAAGATCATTCCCGCTTGAAACAAAAGTCCATAAACTTCAAAGAACTGCGCCAGCCAGAGGGAGTCTAGAGAAAATAAAGCTAACAACTTAGGCGCCGGTGAATTGTAAGGAGATTTCCTTTAGATCCAAGGATTCCAACCTATCGACCAGGCAACACAAATGATTAAATTTCCCTCCAACGCTTTGCAGCCATCCAAGACTTTCTATTTTTTTCTTTTTTTAATTTTTAATTTTTTTACAAGGCAGAGCGGCTGAGTGGATGTCACCCGGGGAACCTTCCTTCCTTCGCAATCCACCAACTAAGAATAGTCCGGCTAAAACTCAAAAATCTGACATAAAATAGCAAATTTTATTTCAACAATTAGTTCAAAACCACTCATGAGCTTGCATGTTAATCTTTCCATCCTTTTTTTTTTGCTTTTCTTTCCAGCTTCATCATTTATCCTCATTGATTTTAATATTTTCTTTATTTTTATTCCCATTTTAAATTAAAATTTACTTTCCATTTTTTTTTAATTTCCTTTCAAGCTTTTATAACCATTCAAACTTAAGTTCAAATTTTAATATTTTATTCACTTTAATATTGTCTCGCCTTAAAATTAAATTCAATCATTAAGCAACAATTATCTTTCCTAATACAAATCATTTACTTCCAATGTTAATATAATTAACGTTTCTTATTTAATCTAATTCTTTATTTAGTTCTAAATAAATCAAATGACCTTATAATTAAATTAATTTTGATTCATCAAATATAATCATAGTACTAGTGTTATGGCATCACCTCAAACCAAATTAAATAATAAAATCACAAAATCATCAAGACCTTACCCATTCGACCAAACACACTTAAACACATTTTTAACAATGAAAATGACATGACCACCCCAAAAGAAACTACTTACTTGAATGTGAAGAGCAACTGAAATGGAGGGACACTACATCCTCCCCTCCTGGGTTTCGACTTACTCCTAGAAGTCGATACACATGGTAACAAGACAACTAGGAACAATATCAATAATCATGTGATATGAATTGAGCATGAAAATTAAACAAAATTCAAAGAAATGGTACCAAAATGGAGGCCAAAATTGCAATAGACCAAAAGGACGAGGTGACGAACAAGGTTGGGGAAACTTTCTTGTCAGTTCCTATTTTTCCAAATCAACCCATTAGGTGTTTATGATGCTCGCCCTGTCCTGACAATGCAGGTGGAATCGAGGCTTAGTCCCTGCAACCCTGCATACAACAAAACGTTGTGCACAATATATATATCAAAAGCACACTGTGAGAGGAATTCACAGCATAGTAGGGCACTCACGAGCGAGTAATACTATACTGTCCCTCCCACCAGATCACACAATATTAAAAAAAATTCAAATATTTCATAACAATTTGCTACATATCAGTTAGGAGAATGTTCACATAATTCTCCTAACCTTAAATCTATTTCAAAAGCTCTCTCATAGGTCGATTACTAGTTGACATTAGAAAATATCTATCTCTATAAATACCAATCCCATTACCTTTGTTGTTGAGTTTAAGATCCAATTACCTGGAAATCATTAACTACCATGAAACAAAAGACATTAGTGTCAAAATTTCAAGCTAATTATTTAACTTATGATGTTATAATTTCATAAAATTAAAGCATAATTATCTACCCAAATGCACCTGTTTATCAATACTCATCATGTTCACACAAAACACTCCACTTCAATCATTATTCAACATCAAATCTCACAACAATTTCAACAAAAAGGACAAAAACAAATTTTAACGCCTTCACAAATACAAGAAATCATAATCCATCACTCCAAAAGTATAAAATTGCAAATTCCATGCACACTCGACACATACTTACACATGACTCATAACATTGGAAACCACATCATACAACAACACAAGAATCCATAGTGCATCCCTGATAGGTAGGATATCGGTGCATTGTGCACTACACTGAGGGTCCTATCCTTTCCCATCAAAATCCTGCACAATTGACCCGACATTGGCTAGCCAAAGAAACTCAAATTCACAACAATGACAATAGAAAAGGAAAACTCCAGACTTAAGGGTCTAAACGGAAGGTTACATAGTGAGCACACATAGTGCCCAGTGTATGAACCTAGGCTCTGATACCATGATGTAACACCCCATCGTACGAACACCAAAGGACAACTAAAGAAAAAATTACCGTAACGCCCCGTCGTACAAACCCCAAAGGACAACTAAAGCAAAAATTACCACATAATTTTTATTTTTTTTAAATTAAAAGTAAAACTAACATATATGAGATGCACATTAGTTTATGACATGAAAATTTATTTAAACAAATCCACTATCACTTACGTCCCTTAGGGTACACGAGGATACATTACGATACTAAATTTCATACATCAATGATAAAGAATGAAAGCCAAATTTAATCCATGACAAAGCATACATATAAATCCATCAATAAGAAACCATTCACTTAAATAAATACAACACTTTGAATAACATCTGATATGGATCCATATCCACAAAATGTTTACTAATGATAAAATATTACATCACATCCTTTTCATTACTTTACACTGTTCAAGTCTTACAATGATACAAACATGTTTCCCAATAAGGGCAGGAACCACATGACAAGATAGAATGATGCCACTCTGGAGTCGCCGCAACAGCACCAATCCACACCTCTCGATCCTTAACTGGGGACCCAATGGGCTGTTTAGCACGTTCCACCCGACCACGTGGATCCGAAGACCCACCCCCCGTGCTAAGGAGCTGACAAGAAAGAGAGCTCAACCAGGAACATCGAAACAGGGAACCACAAGACTCAACGTCATACAAAAGTATCATAAAACACAAGGATTACAATGACATAATCAACAACATTCATGAGTCAACATAATAACTTAAATTCATAAATCTCACCACATAAATCAAAGCAATAACCAGTAAACAGGTAACCAAAGGATGATCATGAAACACTTCCAAATCACACTGAAATAACAAACAAAACACAATTCTAGAGGCAAACAAAAAAACAAAGCACAAGGGTGTCTACTGGAGAGTGTCATCGCATAGCTCTCATGGGATCTCCTGGCTCTTCCTCCAACTGAGGCGCCGACACCCATCTATGGATCTTCTGGCCCTTCCTCCTACTTGAGGCGCTGACACCATAGGGTAGCTCATGCGGAGCTGATAATCTCTCATGAAGATGAGATTATGACTTGGCCGACCATGGCCTTCTCAGTCTATCATTAGTCTATGATAGCCCTAATGCATAGACGAGGTATCCAATGTTTATTATCTTGTGTGTTTTACTACCCATCCCCCTAAGTTCTATTATTAGGTTATCACTTGTTTAACTACTCTTACGTGGGTTCTCCTGTGCTCTTCCTCCTTTCGAGGTGCCGGCCCCCACGAAGAGCCACTCTCCCGAAGACCCCTAACATAAACCAAAATCCAAGGGTTGTACAACATAAAAAGAACATTAGATCACCACAGAGAAATATGCGAGGTATTACTCATCTCGCTATAAGCACATAAACAGAGTCTCAAAGATTCTTGTACAACCCTTTTCAAAATCATGGTACCAAAATACTTGCCGCATGGAAGTATAGAAGATCGACTCTCCACAAAAGAGAGTAAAAAGCAATATAGTTCCAACAACAAAACTTAACAATTGAAAATCTCCTCCACTAAAAGGACTCAACAAAAGGAAAACTAATGGGGAACCATCAAAATCAACCATTAAGATCAAAATCTCAGCAAAAAAAATAGATCAATAAAGAATCAATAAGAAACAAGTACTCCCTTGCCTCTGGAAGATTTCCCATTCAAAGGACTAACAACACTAACAAGACTCCAAGGAACGAGTCAACAGACATAAGGTAGTGAGTGGCAACATCCCACAAAATCATCACAATTAAATTTAATACACTCTCGACCAGTATCCAAGGGAGACCTCTATTTCTCCTCCTAGGTTACCCAACCATACAGTACTCAACAATCTTGCAATTTGACTCATAACAACTCAAACCTAATCAATGACTAATACAATAGGACAATCAACCAAGGCACAAACTTAATACGAAAATTACTCCTCTCAAATAAAGAAGTCAATCCAACTCCAGTGTTCTATCTAACTATCCCTATAAAAGACTTACAATCAACAATTAAATGAGTACAAGAGAGATCGACATTTAAAAGATCATCTAATTTTACTTACGTAGTGCAAGCACCCAATTGAACAAGGCATCCATAACATACAAAGCTCTAATTTTCATTATTTCTAATTTAACTATTCCACTTGGAACTAACCAAATTAAGAATAAACTAATCTATCAATGTTACACAAATTATCAAAAAATTAACATAAGAAAACTCTCTCTAATCACTTTACTAACTTACTCATTAATGCATCACATAACTCTCCAACTTAACTACCTAATAAATCTAATGTATTCCTTTGCACTATAATACACAAGTAATTGTAGCTATATTTATTCTAAGTAACCAACTACATAAAAAGTCTACAAGATATTAAAATATGATGAGATTTTACTATGAAGGTTAAAACGTGAAAAATAAAACATATAAGAAATACTAAATAAATACATTCCTCTAACATTTTATCAAATAAACATACTTAGATTCATATAATTGAACTTACAAAAGGTGTGTACCTTCATGCCTTTTGTCAACTCGCCTTAGTAGCGATACGCATAAATTGTCAATGTTAGATGGTTAAATGAAGAAGCACAATACAATTAATACCAATAAGATCTAATCATTCATTAGTAAAACATAAATTGCTTATTTCCTTAAAACCTCTTTATAAATGTAAAAATCTTATTATTATTGGATTAATTATTAAAAAATTAAGGAATAAACCTACACGAATAAATATATTTTAAATCCTAATAAACACATATTTATATATTCCTTAAGGAGGAATTAGAGAATATATTTCTTTTAGAATTCCTAATATTACATTATCTATATGCTAAACTTTCCTAAGGGAATATATTCCCCTCTCTTTATCTTAAGGAGTATTTTAATTAAAAAAAAAACATAACCTTTTTAAGTATTACATGCCTTTTTATGGGGAATATACGTGGTCCCTACAACAAGGCTCTTACTAAGCTAAGTTTAGCTAACCTCTTGGATTATTAATAACACTACGCTTTCCTACTCATACCTTTAAATATCTAGCTTATACGTATTCTCTTAAAGACTTCGCCAAAACAAGAATTCAAATTTCATTCATTTATGTGCGCAATGTTGTCGAAATGAATTTTTAATGTTTTTGAATAAAGAATCTCAAAAATTATTAAACAGCAAGATTTTTCCAATCCGTATCTATTAGAATACAGTGTCCAGGAACGGCTAAGCTAGAGAACAAGGGAGGGCACGACTTGGGGAAAAAAAAACATAGAGGTACGATTCCAGTACTAAGAAGAGTGATGAAGGATAGAGGGAATTAAAATGATACAATGATGAAGTCGGGTTGAGAGCCATAAAACGATATGTGCTTGATAGAAAAAATAAAAATAGATCAATCCACCAACGCAGGAGATCCATGCAGCAAAAAGGGATAGCACATTGATCAAGTTCCAAGCACTCAACCATCTATCAGGTGCATTGATATTTTTGAATATAGGGTATCAATAGAACCAGAAAGTAGTAAGAACCATCTTTAGAAATATCTATTGCCAAAACAAAAACAGTGAAGCCTCACAAAGAGGAATTTATCAGATCAAGGAGCTCAATTGGAGGCGCTTAACTCAAAGTTGAAAGGCTATCAAAAGGATAATGAGGGGCCAACATTGAATGCAGATCTAAGAGTATATACACGAACCCCATAGCACACAATATGAAACAAAATAAATCACATTATAGTTTTGATTTCAAATTCTAACCATTGAAAAGAGTCTGAAGACAGAGAAATAGGATACACGACGAGCTCCAAACTTGAAAGGGCTGGCATAAGTTTGAAATCATATAGATTACACACTCAGAGCAGACAAAGCTCTACAGGAAGCGAGCAAGCTAGAGGAGACCGACTTGTTAAAGGGTAGCGAAACCACTTGCACAGGCATCCATGGATCTGCATATGGGAGTAAAGGCATGACACAAAACTACAAAACAAAATGCCTCCATGCAAGAGCTCGTCAGTGTCCTATGTTCGCACCCAGCCTAGATGAGGAAACCGCCTAAGGCAGGGAAAAGAAAAACTAAAGGCAATGCATGCATGGGACTATTGTTGACCCAGGGAAAGAGTTAAAACTATTGAACAAACCACCTCATCTGCTCTCTTTACACGCAACAACAGTGGAATGCACATGAGTTGAATTTGTTCCGGAAGAAGAGTAGATGTGAAAACAGGTGACATACTAACTCCAAAGACAGAATCAAGCTCTATTCATATAAACCAAAGATTCGAATGGAGAAGAATTAAAATGATATCCAAAATGAATGTCAACCATTCTTCAAACAGCCATAATAAAATCCAACTTCTTACCTGGTTGAGGATGAAGAGAACGCACTGAAGATCGTCGTTTCTCTTTTTTCTTTTTCTTTTTTTTTTTTTAAGCCCCCCGAACTCGTCCTTCAGACTCATATCCTATTAGAAGATCATTCCCGCTTGAAACAAAAGCCCATAAACTTCAAAGAACTGCGGCAGCCAGAGAGAGTCTAGAGAAAATAAAGCTAACAACTTAGGCGCTGGTGAATTGTAAGGAGATTTCCTTTAGATCCAAGGATTCCAACCTATCGACTAGGCAACACAAATGATTAAATTTCCCTCCGACGCTTTGCAGCCATCCAAGAGTTTCTATTTTTTTCTTTTTTTAATTTTTATTTTTTTACAAGGCAGAGCGGCCGAGCGGATGTCACCCGGGGAACCTTCCTTCCTTCGTAATCCACCAACTAAGAATAGACCGGCTAAAACTCAAAAATCTGACATAAAATAGCAAATTTTATTTCAACAATTAGTTCAAAACCACGCATGAGCTTGCATGTTAATCTTTCCATCCTTTTTTTTTAGGTTTTTTTTCCAGCTTCATCATTTATCCTCATTGATTTTAATATTTTCTTTATTTTTATTTCCATTTTCAATTAAAATTTACTTTCCATTTTTTTATAATTTCCTTTCAAGCTTTTATAACCATTCAAACTTAAGTTCAAATTTTAATATTTTATTCACTTTAATATTTTCTCACCTTAAAATTAAATTCAATCATTAAGCAACAATTATCTTTCCTAATACAAATCATTTACTTCCAATGTTAATATAATTAACGTTTCTTATTTAGTCTAATTCTTTATTTAGTTCTAAATAAATCAAATGACCTTTTAATTAAATTAATTTTGATTCATCAAATCTAATCATAGTACTAGTGTTATGGCATTACCTCGAACCAAATTAAATAATAAAATCACAAAATCATCAAGACCTTACCCATTCGACCAAACACACTTAAACACATTTTTAACAATGAAAACGACATGACCACCCCAAAAGAAACTACTTACTTGAATGTGAAGAGCAACTGAAATGGAGGGACACTACACAATTTAACAAAATTCTAAAATTACTAGATATGTTGCGCATACCTATGAATTAAATAACAACAAACTCCACAATGAAATAACTTGTTTGTTTACTACTTGATTCATTTAAACTAGGATCTAGCTATTCCATGTACACTTGAATAATTTTTTTCCCATCCCATATGCATGTAAATAAAAGCTTATTTTTCATTATTTTGGATATCAAATTGCAAGATTAATTCTCATTTATATCACTTGGAGCATAGATTTTGGAGAATTTTTTGCACATTTATCAAGGAGGCAAATATTGGAGCTCGGCAACTTTTCATTTTTGTCAATCAAGGAAAATTTTGGAGGAGAGTTTAACTAAGTTGGTAGAGGACTTTTTTTGACTCGTCTTTAATTTGAAGAATAAATTGGGACAACAAAGAAAAAGAAAAAATGCGTCTCAACGAAAATTGTCAAAAGAAGAACAAAAGAGGCGTGAACAAAACTTGGAAAATTATCATAGAAGGAAACAAGGTACGCACATTTTTCTTCTCTCTCTCTCACTCTCAAGTGTGTGTTTAGGACTTTTACTTTGAAAAAATATGAGTATTCATTTGATGGGATGAAATCCATAATGTGCATTACCCCACCCAATAATTTGGTTAGTACACCTAAACATAAATTTTTATGTGCATACATTTTGAATTGGCTACACCTAAACATAAATTTGTATGTGCATACATTTTGCATTGGCTTTCTTAATAAAATTAGAAATGTTTAATGTACGACCATTTTTCAACTTACAATATCCCAACTTAAAATGTAATCTTAAACTAAAATATTGTACATTAAATCCTTCCCTACAAACCTTACACTTATCTTTTACCAATACCTTTGTTTAATGTTTTTGTCATCACATTATCATTGTTGAGTATTGCATCTACACAATTTTCTCTTTACTTTGTTCATGAACAAAATGATAGTGTACTTCAATACATGCTTAGTTCTCCAATGAAACCTTAAATTTTGTGTCCCTCACTATGCCACTTTGATTTTCATAACTTTTTCAACCACATTAATTATTTTATCGCTTTGAAAATTCCTATATATTCTAACTTTGCACTTTGAAAGAAACCATTATTTTTTCTTAATTATTCATGAAACTACACCTTCATGTACAATGAAGTAGCATTCTAATGTTGATATTTGGTGATCAATATCCCCTATCCAATATACATTGCAACATCTAATTAGCTTAAGATTTTTCTAAACTCCCATTGAATTTAATCTAATGATCAATAGTTCCTTAAAAATATTTTTTAAATATTTTAATAAATTCCCAATTCTAAGCTCTAGAATTATTTGAAAATTAGAACTCAAATTATACTTAAAGCCAATGCAATGTCAGGTTTTCTAGAGACTAACACATGTATACATCAAAACTCAAGCTATATGGTGCCAAGGAATAATAGTTATATGATAGATTATTCTTTTTATGTCTTAACACACATTTGTTTTGAAGGTTTCTTACCGTCATTTATTGGAGTACCTATTAGTTTACAATTATCCATCTTGAAGTTTTTGTAAGATTTCATTATGGAGATATACATCCAAGACCAAGAAATCCTAATTGAAAGAATAGGAGAGATTTTTTGTCCTTGCACATATGTCTCATTTTCTTGGACAATATAAAGACTCCCCTTTACATTTTTTTGTTTCTTTATTTCCTTTTCATTTTTATTAGGTCTTGTTTTTATATTGTCTTTCTTTTCTTCTTCATTTTGAACTTATTTTGTGCTTTTTCAAACTTTCAAGTTTTATCACACTTGAATGACTATAAGTACTTTTAAATGTCCTCAAGTCATCTTGTTCATGCAAGTTGCAATGTTTATCTGATCCTTGACTCCAATTCCTTAAGCCAATTCTTTTTGTTTCAATATTTGTGTTTGGTTTTCGTTGATTATTTGGGTTGTGTTTTATGTCCCATAAATTTTTTAACTTTTTTCATCTTAGCATGATATTGGAAATTTATTTGAAACCTTGAAACATCTTATAGCCCAATTTTGTTTGGGTTCTTTGGATCACCTTGTTATACTCTAAGGGTTTCCTTTGCTATATCACTAGCCTAAAAGTTCTAAGTCACTTGTATGCATAATCCTCAAACTTTAATGCTTGGCATGGAATTTGACCTATGTGTATCCTATCCTTGGCTATGCATTTATGGATTTGTTTTCATACATTTGCATGTAGTTGTTTTTTTCTTTGGTCTTTTATTTTCATCACTTCAATGTTCTCATTATTTTTATGTTTTATGCTCTAGGGATTCCTCAAGTTGGAGTCGACCCAAATCTAGATATTGGATCAAATGAATCCATTGAAGAACACATGGACCTTGAAGTTAGGGAGGAGACCCGAGTTCAAACAATGCTTGTTGGAGAGGGGTCAAGATCACTTCCTTCTACTGGTATGGATGAGCATATAAAACTAGCAGAAACTTCTCTCACTTATAGCATCATGTCTTATCAGTTTGTTTGCTTGCATACATAAAATTCACTTATATAACATCATCTCTCACTATTGTTTGCAAAATATTTTGTGACATGTAGGAAGGGCTCAACAAGCAGGAAGTTTTCATGCTCAATTTGAGCCAAATCTTGACATTAGATCAAATGAATCCACTCAAGAACGCATGGTCCTTAAAGATAGGGAGGAGGCACAAGTTCAAGCAATGCATGTTAGAGGGGATCGGGATCACTTCCTCCTACTGATATGGGCGAGCATATAAAACTAGCTGAGAAGGTGAGGAAACAAATTTCTCATAGAAATTTAGAACATTTACTTGAAATGGATATGGAGAAACTAAAATATTATGCCAACCAGCCTTATAATAAGAGAAAGAGGTCAATGACTAAATCTATAAATGGAATGATCAATCATCTTGATACACTTGAAAAAACCCAATTGTTATCACGTTTACTTCTTTGTGATGAGCTCAAAGAGTCATTACAATTGTTGGGTGTACATTCAACATCAAATAAGAAGAAACACATGGGATTACAAAAGGATATTTTTCAAAATGTTAAAAAGGGTTTAGATTCCATTGGGAAAGGATCTCAATCAGTGGATAAGGCCACTACAAGAAGGGTCATGTTGACATCTATTGTACATCAAGATATAGCAAGAAAAAGAAAAATGTCTGCACTTTCAACTAAAATTGGTTATAGTAGAACCACATTGATAAAATATGAGAAAAAGAGAGTTTTTGGATGAAATTTTAGAAGGAAATTGGGAAATTATGTGTAGAGCTCCCCATTCTGATAGGATTGAAGATGTTGTTAGGAACTTGGTCTTAGGTTTTTGGCATGATCAGACTCGTCCATCATCAAATACTAGAGATGTTATAAGACACAAGATTGGACCTAGTATTTATGAAAATCATATAAAACATTGGCTAGAAATAACACAATTTGAGATTTATATGAACTTTTGTAATGCATATCCTCATATAAACATTGGGTAAACAATGTTTCAAAGGTTAAAGCCATATTATGTGAAGATAAAAAAAAAATTGGAACTTGTTGTTTTCGTTATCATATTGAATTTGATCTCTACTATTAGGTGTTTCAAAAGATGAGAGAAGAAAGATGTGGGTTCCAAAATGCACCTCCTAAACAGGCAAGTTTGTTTATAAAGTCTATATTAAGTGATCATGAATATGGACCTCAAATAAACTGCATAAAAGGAATTTGTGAGACATGTCAAAATTTGGCTAAATTTCCTTCAAGAATTGATGATACTGACCTAACAAAGACAATAAATTGCAAGAGGTAAGTACTATTTTTAGAGATTTTATTTGTTTCAATTTCTCATAGATTGTTATTTGGATTCTCTTTGATGTAATGTTTCATTGATTGTGTGGTTTATTAGTTATTCACATATTTTACTCACACATGTACAAGTATGTAAAGTTGCAAAAAAAAATTGGGAAAGAATCTGCAAGGTTGAACTATGTAGAAGATGAGATTCCCATTGGAAAATTTATGGAAGATTTTCGAAAATTGATACGACCATACATACAACATTCTTTTTTTGCTAAGTGGCAAGCACAACAACTCCAAACATTCAGAGATACTTTCCCACGTGGAACACTTCTATTAGTAGTTGACTTTGCAAAAAATTGCTCCTTTATACATCAAAAGGAGATTGAATTAGAGTATTACTTTTCAAAGAAAATCACTATTATGGTTCATGTGTGTTATTGACATGCATAGTCAGAATTGGATGGTGTTGAGAGCATAGATGAAGAACGAGCCATTAAGAAATAATATCACTTTTATATTAGTGATGATAAAGAGCATGAAACACTTTTTTCCCAACATTTCTTTACAATATTTTTTGAGAATTTGAGAAGTAGGGGTGTAAAATTTGAAAATCATTTTGTATGGTCAGATGGATGTGTAGCACAATTCAAATCTTCATGGCCATTCTATGCACTTTTTAGATATCATAAAATCTACAAAAATACCATATGTTTAGAGTTTTTTTTAGAGTGGGCATGGAAAGGGTGAGCATGATGGAGCAGGAACTTGCATCGAACAAGCTTTAAGAAAGTATCAAATGAGTTATCCAAAAGATTGTCTAGACAATGCACATGATGTTTTTGAATGGTGCAAGAAACACTTTGCATCAAATGTGGTCAACACATATTCAAGAATAAACTGACACATTCCACATAGAGTGTTTTGGGAGATATACGGTATGTATAAATTACATTAAATCAAAAATTTGAATTTATTTAAATTTAATATATATATATGGGTGATCCCATAAAGCTAGTTTACAATTTCTAGGAGGAACTGATTTTTGCTGAAATCACATATTTTTAGAAATTTTAATGATTTAATCCTTAAAATGTTCCATTTAAAGCATTCCAATTGAATATGGTTTGATCAAACTACCTTAGATCAAACCCCCTTGGATAGAACCCCACTAGTTTTAAACCATACCTATAATGGATTCTCCTTTACACCTATCAAAATGCTGATAAAAAAAACACTTTCAATTTAACTTTTGGGGGATCATATGAATTTACTTAAAATTTATATTTTGTAAGTATGTAGTCCTTATTATAAGCTTCCCAAAAATTATAAATTTAAATAAATTTATTTTTATTATTATATTTATTTTTTATTTCTTGTGAATGTAGGTTTTTAACCAAAAATCAAGCTCTGTGTTCTACACGTGGAAAAATAGCAAATTATAAAAAAATTAAAAATATAAGCGCACCAAATATTGAAGTCCTTGATCCAACACAAAAAAAGAATTTTAATACGCCCTGGAAACGCATATGTTACACATTATACGGTCACACAATGTCTGAATTGTAATTGGTTTGACTTAGAAACTTGATTAAAGAAAAAATACTCAATAAAAAAATATCCAACCAAGTAGAAACACTAGATTTAGACTTACAAATCTAAATTCGAAAGAATTAGAATTTTATCCTTCATGGAAAAAAATTATGTGTTATACGATGAGCGTCATTTTAAAATGTTGTTTTGAAAAAAAAAAGAGTTCGGGGAGATGGAAAAAGAAGTGCAATATGATTCCAAAATTTTTGAAAAACATATATTTAGAATCTACAAACAAAATGGCACAAACTCTAGATTGCATCATCTTCAAATTCCTCACGGCTTAGCTGTTATGGGTGCCCGAAAGTGAAGATTTAGTTAAAAAAAATTATTTCAGTGTCCAGTTTGGCCAAAAATTGTAAACTACTATTGTGGGATCACCCATATATATACATATTTATTCACATAATTTTTTGTTGTACATATGTATCTAGGTGTGGATAGAAGATTGATGCATGGATGCAAGAGGTAGAATAAAACTTGAATCACTGCATTGTGTTAGGAGTTCGGATAATGCGCCATGGATGGATATTAGACATGAGGGACTACTCTTATTTTTGCAGAGTGCATTGGGGAAACTCTGATTATTGTACAGCAATCAAGAACTTGGATATATTTGGTAAATGGGATCTGATTGCCACTAGTTGTTTAAGGAAACATATGATGAAAGCGAGGAAGGCAGATTTGAAGACATTCCTTTGATTTCAATTGATTATGACCATGTTTGGTTATTTAAAAAGGTACACATGTGTAAGTTTTCAATAATTTAAATATTATATATATCTAGTTAATGATCTTTAGAGACATTTCTAATTTTTTTATATTTTTTTTGTTTAAATTTGGTGTAAAGGAGATGTTTTTGCAATCATAGCAGAGCCTAGAAACATCAAAGGTGTTAGCTATTATTTATTGCATTGCACAGAAGAGAGGAATAATCTAACACAACTTGAAACAAGTGATGTAATGTAATTTCCCACAGGTGAGTTTGAATTTAAAATTTTATATACATTGTATTCACATGTGCACATTACATTATAAACATTAAATATATATTGTACAAACCTTGAGCACAAAAATATTGCACATGTTCATATGTCTTACCTTAGGTTCATGTTTACCATGCAGGTTTTGTTGTCGTGTAAGGGACATATCTAAAACAAGTCAAAGTTGTTTAGCATGGGATTCATTTTTTTGACTATCAACTTGATAACAAGGTATATCAATATAGTCACTTAATAATTGCTACTGCTCTACATCTTCATGCAGTTCCACATGCATGTGGCCGAAGAAAATGGAGACTAGATTGTGATGATCATCAAAAAATTCTACATGTTATTGAAGAGCGGGCTGAACCAGAATCTTTTACTTAGATTATATCCATGGTTTTCAAGTTCACTTGTAACCCTATACATGTTCAAATGAGAACTTATAGTAACTTGTACATCTAGTTGTAAATCATTTTGTGTAAATTACAATTATATGTACATATTTGTTCCATGAAAAATTCTTAAGTTCAAGAATCTTTGATAGCATCATCTCTCACTTTTTTTGGTTGCATTTAAACCCATATATATGCTTTCAATCCTTATTTGAAACATAGTGAAGTTTTTTAAAATCATTTTTCCTAAATTACAATTATATGTACATATTTGTTCCATGGAAAATTCTTAAGTTCAAGAATCTTTGATAGCATCTTCTCTCACATTTTTTTGTTGCATGTCAACCCATATATATGCTTTCAATCCTTATTTGAAACGTAGTGAAGTTTTTAAAATCATTTTTCCTAAATTACAATTATATACAACTTATATTTGTTTCATGGAATTCTTAAGTTCAAGAATTTTATATACACTTATATACAACTTATATAATTTTTTCCATCGAATTGTTCCATGGGAAATTATGTAAATTTTAAAATTAAGTATTATCCAATTATAAAATTATTGTATACATATATAAAGCATAAATCAATGCAAATAAAACAATAAATCCTAACCCTATAACCCTAAACCCTTGTACCCCCTTCCCTCTATCTTTCTCCCACTCCCCCCTCTCTTTCTTGAAAGTCTCTCCCTCCTACACACTCTTCCTCTCTCTCCTCTACCCTTAACTCTTAAACCCTACCCTTTATCTCTCTCCCACTCCCCCCTCTCTCTCAAGTCTCTTAACCCTTAAACCCTAAACCCTTGTGCACCCTCTACCATGTATCTCTCTCCCACTCCTCCCCTCTCTCTCTCAATTATCTCTCTCCTACCCCCTCTCCCTCTCTCCCCTCTCCCCTCTACCCTTAAACCTTAAACCCTAAACCCTTCTACCCCCTACCCTCTATCTCTCTCCCACTCCCCCTATCTCTCTTGAAAGTATCTCCCTCCTACCCACTCTCCCTCTCTCTCCTCTACCCTTAACCGTTAAACCCTAGTACCCCCTACCCTTTATCTCTCTCCCACTACCCCCCTCTCTCTTTCAAGTATCTCCCTCCTACTCCTCATTTTGAGATGTTGACTAATCAATAAAAAATTCTCCAGTGTGCCTAGTAAGAATGACAATCTAAATTATTTTTTAATATATTGTATTGGAAAGGTATTTATACAATTTCAAGATCACCTTTGTACTAATGGTGCACATGGTTAGCATGCTTTCATGAAAATACATAATGAGATCAAACTAGAAGAAACAATAGTATTACACTACACTTACATATACTTCAACAACTTCACTTCTAGAAGATCATTGTGGCTACAAGCCTATAGAGAGGGATATTAAGAACTTTGTCATGCTAGAATTCTCAAATTTCCTAATAGTGATGGATGTGGAGATCTAGCTAGATAATTGATAAGTCCTTTACTCATTAGTAGGCTTACAACTAGTGTAGGATAATGACCAATGATGTGCAGGGGAAGGAATTAAAAAATATGCAATAAATAGATAAATATGATTTTTGTCCCACTATTATTTGCATGGTAAGAAAATGTGAATTATATAAATAATGAAAATACATATATGTGGGGTTGCTCACTATTGGAATCAAAAACATATCTTAGCATATAGTCTATTCCAAAGAAAAAATGGGCTTAAGACTACCATCTTTTGAACTCTCAATCTTTCCACTTGAAGGACTTGCTAGAAATTGTCAACCATAGATATAGAATGTAGTGGATAAAATAATGGCAACAAAATTTCACTATGAAAATAATAATACAAATACTTCACCCACCCTACTCACACCCAAAACCTTTGTATTTTAGACAAAACATAAATTAATCCTCTCAATTGTTGACCAAAATTATAATTTGTAAGATAACTAAAGGTTGGTCTTCTTTAATAAAAGATTGACTATTGTTGGCCACGAGCTCTATTATAAAGATAAAAAATATACCCATGATTTGTATCCATAGAAGGGTATGTGCAGGATCATCATGGAAAAAACAGGGCCTTAAGTGGCAAAAAATTCAAAAAAATCAGAGTTAGGAAACTTGATGTAAAAAAATGAATAAGTTATCTATATTATTTCAAAAATGTGTAAGTATAGAATCTGTAGCAAATTGAATGTAGTTTCTAAACTATTAGGTATTTTAGAAAAGAAAAAAAAATCTATTTAGTGAAAATTTGAAATTTCAATGTAGTGATACTTAAATTTCAGGGAAAAAATAAGAAGTAGGTGTCTGTTTGACCACCCTAACCATAATAAAATGATAATATTTTTTATAATATTTTAGATATAAGTAGAGGACTCATGCCCCCATGTGATGCATATATTTTCTGTAATTTTTTTCAAGTAAATAATTAATTATGAATTTTTTATTTCAAAATTTTAAAAATATAAAACTCATATGTTTGACCACCTTAACTTGCTCAAACTTCATGAAATTCATTTTTTCTTTTTAATCCTATATTATGTGAAGCATGAATGTGACGCATGTTTTGGATTCAAAAAATGTGATACCATTTGAAAGCTATAGATATTTTTCTCAGCCTATCAATTAGGACTTTAGTCATAATTTGAATAGAAAATGAATAATTATTACTTATAAAATTAAAATTAAAGCGCAATTTATATCACTGGAAAGCTAAGAATCTCCTTTAAAAACCCTTTTTGTTTCATCAATTTTGGGTTAAAAAAATAGTCGTCGGCCACATACCCATCATATTGCCACTTTTTGGCCCATCATGATCCTACACATACCCAAAAATGTAGCCTAGAAATCATATATGGTAGCTTTAGAACCCCCTATCAACTTGTGGAATGCTCCTCACAAGTGCAAGAATTATAAATCAATTCTAAATGATTTCCCTTTACTAGTTTCCTTGTGCTTGCTTATTTGCAATCTTCTTTCACTGCTAATTTGTATCACTTCTCAAAGATGGAGCATATTCTAAAATCTGTTCACACTTACTACAAGCACTCAATCTATCAATGGATTGTAAAAGTATATAGCTAATTATTTTAGAAAGGGATGCAGATCTGCTCAACTACAATAGCAAATATGTTGAAGATTTCATTGTGATAAATGTCAAGTTTCAACAATGAGTTGAAAATGGCATTGAAATTATTAGATACCATAATAAATACAAAATTAAATGGAAGGATGAAATCTCAAAAGCAGACATTAAAATTTAAGAAAAAGAATAATAGGATAACCATTATGAGAAAAATAAAAATTACAATTTTTTTTTCTAATTTTAACACAATATATAAAAGTAAATATAAATGATAGAATCTAGATGAAGCAATATGGTCTCATTAGGCATGCCAAAATGTATGCAATGCATTTATAATAAAACTAAAATTAAAAAAAAATATATCAAATTCTTATTCTAAACACATGCAAACCTCATATGGAGCCTAAAGTCAATTTTGTCACTCTTTTATGGATTTTTAGATGCTCAACGATTGTGCAAGCTCTTCAATAGCATGATGAAGATGGAATTCAAATATTTAGAAATGGATTAAAAAAATTTCAAAGGGCTCCATAAATTCTTAAAAGGAACAATGGATTTATTAAAAAAATAGGTGAAAATATGAATATCCAAGATTTATTTAATCAATCTAGAGGTCTAGAGGTTTAATTTAGATTTAACTAGCTTGATTAGCCAATTGACTCAATTGATTTATTAGTCAACTAAAATGAATAAACAATTAGCTAACTTGATTATTATTCAACTGATTTAATCTTTTACTCAACTAATTTGATTGTTTACCCAAATTATTTGAATGGGAGTTAACTTGATCAACTAATTAGTTAGCTAATTTGATTGATTATTGAAAAGTGGAGATAACCAAATTAATATGACTAAAACATGAGAATAAGTCATCACCTAATTGAATTTGATTAATGAGTGAAATTTGAGTGAGGATAATTATTATTTATTTATTTTAATTGTATATATGTGCATAGATTAATTAGGAGATAATTAATTCATTAATAATGATTAATCAATTAGTTATACATGGGGTGATAAATTGGAATGATATTAGTTAATTAATATAATTAACCAACTTGAGGTGAAATATGATGAAGTTGATAAATTGGTGGTAAGGTGAGGTGATGAGAATAATTTAATGACAAAATTAGTTGATTGACAAATGATTATATAAATAATTGATTAGCTGGAATGACTGAGTTAGTTGACAACATGACACTAGGGTGATTAAAATGGGATGATTATGATAGCCTTAAGGTTGTAAAATTTAGGTGTCTACAAATAGCAACTGTATTCAACATGTTATAGGTGACACATAAAATTATCTATTACATATGCTTATGAATATTATATAAAAGCATCATGAAGGATTAAACTAAATTAAGATTATCATTAGTCCTACATATATTAGATGAATGCATGAGTCAAATGTGTTGGCCTCCTACCAATCATTTCCAATTTATTGTGTTAGTGTGTATTAGAACATGTTTGTTTATTGCAAATTTTGATTCATTATGTCAAAAACCTAACTAAACCCCCATAGAATCTGTGTTTAGTATTCAACATTATTATTTTTCACTTTATTTCTATCCTTTTGTTGATTGAAAAACTCAATCACCATCTTTTAAGTGATTCCCTTGATGTGTCTATCCCCACTAATGGCCAACTAGTACAAAAATCCTCCATAGCATAGAGTTTTACTTTTTAGTTATTGCCCCAATTTGTGCTAAGCTTATTGTTAGCATTGCCAAATCTAATAAAATTAATTAATTAATCACATATTAGGGGAGAGGGGCCCATAGTGGAGCACCCTAACTTTGTGTCTCTCAAAATATTACATGGAAATTTTAAATCACTCCCAATTTTGTAGAGCAATTTATTTGACAACTCATGTCTTTCTATATTTCATTTTAGGGCCTCATCATCAAATATGATGCCACATCAGCATGACTTTTGTTGAGGTATCCAAAAATTCCAAAAAAAAGTGAGACCAATAGTGGTGCACTAAAGTCATGTTTTATTGGTGCATTGATGTGGCATCACATGATTTGTCAGTTTGTGTACTTTATGGATAAAAAGTGTCTTGCAATTGAATATTAAGGTGTTCCACTATGAGACCCAGTGAGGACTACTTCTATCCCCACTATTGAACCCTACTCCACTATAGGCCCCTCTCCCCTAATCTTGATTAAAAAAATATATGTTTCTTTAACTATTCGGTGTTGTTCAATATAATGATACTATACAAATTTTG
This sequence comes from Sequoia sempervirens, assembly GCA_007258455.2. Taxonomy (NCBI): domain Eukaryota; kingdom Viridiplantae; phylum Streptophyta; class Pinopsida; order Cupressales; family Cupressaceae; genus Sequoia; species Sequoia sempervirens. The sequence goes on along the minus strand of VDFB02252616.1, from coordinate 218,800,848 downwards.
ACCATAAGAGTTCGACAAAGCTACCTAGCATAATTCTTTTTTCTCAATATAATGTAAACATAATGTGTTATGTTTCCCACCAGCATCCATGTAATCATATTAAATGCAACACTCAGCTCTTATCAAACTAAAAGCATCTACAAGTTTACATGTAGCACGCACTTAACTAAAAGTAAGAAATGTGTGACATTAATTCAAATATTGTCAAATAAATCATTATATCTATGTAGGCTTAAATTATCAATAAGCAAATTGAAGTAACACTTATTCCTCACTTACAACCCCAACGTTATGGCATCTTCTAATTATAGTGCAATGCTCATTCACATTGGCAGGTTATAGTTCATATCATTTGCATGCTTCTACAACATTATGACATATAGAATTTACTATTTCATTACAAATCCAAATCCAAGTATAGACTTTCATGTGACCCACACATTTCTTAACTTTGAATTTTATTTGACCAAATATTATATGTCTTAAATTAATATATTTTGAATAACCTTGCAACTTGCATCCTCTAAATTAGGTGATCACTCTTCCTATTTCAAACCAAAATCTAAGAAACATCATCCTAAACCTTGGAACTAGGAGACAAAGGAGAAGAGTTTAATTTTCTTCCCTAGCATAAATGCCCCATATGAATATCAGAGCATCAATAGCATCTATTTGGAGAGGAAACAAATAGAGGTGAAATATTAGGAGTCTTGGCCACCATAGGAGGACCAATGTAGCCATAACAAAATCAACAATGAGAGGTGGAGAATTGAGAGGAAACCTAAAGATAACAAATTATTTTCATATCTTGCTATTTGTCAACAAATCCATTTTGTTCATATCCTGCAATCATGGCATTCCATGAAACCAAATTTTTTTGAGGCATAGTATCAAACACATTTTGCATACATGTCTACGAGGGCGGTTGCAACTACAACATCTGATAAAATTCCTCTATCCTTTACGCTTACCCTATTTCAAAACTCCCGTTCGGCACAGGCTGGGAGGATGGTGGCAAAGGTTGTAGGGTCTGGCTTTACACTTGCCAATTACATTTGCAAGAAAGTTTCTAAAGCCTTTTCAACAAATCCATTTTGTGAATACCCTACAATCAGCGTATTCCAGGACAACACATTTCGTGGAGGCATTCTGTCAAACAGTTTGCATTCCTTGTCTATGCTTCCACATTTCGCATACATGTCTAACAGAGCAGTTGCAGCTACATCATTTGACAAAAAATTTCTTTCCTTTATTCTGTGATGGATGTCCTTACCCTGTTCCATGGCTCCCATTTTGGCACAGGCAGGGAGGATGCTGGCAAAGATTGCAGGGTATGGCTTTACATCTGTGAACTACATTTTATAGAGAATTCCTAACATTTCTTTGAGGCATCCTGTCAAACAGTTCACGTGCCTTTTCTATGCTTCCACATTTTGCATACATGTGTACCAGAGCATTTCAAACTATAATATCTGAATAATTCCTACACGCTGACAAATGAAACCTGTTTTTTTTATGTATGGTGAAATGGTGACTGCATCGTGTAAACACCCATGTCTTCTGAAACGGTGCAACTGCAGTAAGAAAACTTTACCTAAATTTCTACAGCACGGATGTGAGGGATAAACATTTGAAAAACACTAAACATACGGTGGTCTTGAGGGCGGGATCAACTACAAAAAGAGGATCAGTTAAGAGGGCCCACACCAGCCACCGAAGCCGTCAACGCTTAGAGTATGCTGGTTAAGCCCAGCCCATTGGAACTGTTCCTAGAAACATTTAGAAACATCAAGCCTTTCATATTTCCAATTTCCCTTGGAAGATGGCTCCAATCTGATGTTTGACAAATCAATGCATGTCATGATTGCAAAGACATAAGCGTAATGCCTTTCTGATCCCTTGGTAATTATATCTAAACCCTCTATATACGAGTATTTTCTGCCAATATTTTCTCCAAGCACTGTGTCGCTAACAGAATGACCACCCTGATATTTCCTGGTGAAGTAGCGATCCCCACGGTTTTCTCCAAGCACTGACATATCTTCATCTAGGTACATAGACGAGAGCTGATAAATTAAAGTAGGTCCAGGATTCGAAGCTCCAGCAATTTGCCTATCTGTGGAGGTAGTTTGCTTCTGAAATTGTTTGATCTCGGAACAAGAACTTGTAGACTTGAATAGTTAACAATCCAAGCTGGAATGTTTCTTGTCAAATTGTTTTCTCCCACGTCAAGCACCTGCAGCTCTGAAAGTTGTGCTAAAGACAGAGGAAGAAGTCCTTGTAGATTGTTCTTTTCAAGATGGAGAGACGTAAGTCCTGCTAATTCTCCAAGCTCCTCAGGAATCACACCCTCCAATTCATTATTTGCTAGGTTGAGCATTACAAGTGCTGAGAGTTTAGCCAGTCCGGCAGGGATATCCCCATTTAAATGGTTGTTCTCCAAATGCAGCACTTCAAGAGATCGCAAATTTGCTGAACAGAGGCAGAGAAAAAACAAAAACGAAACAGAGGAAAGAACAGGGGATGGACAGCAAATTACTCTTTATATTAGTAACAAAATTCATACAAAATGATTGCTTCAGCAATGGCAGAGCTACTGTTCTTTCTATGCCCAGATAAATTAATGTAAAATCCCCTGTTTTTCGTAGCTGTTCACAGCTTGCTGGAAAAATATACATTAACTATTGTTCATTTCGTATGTTATGCAAAAAGACAGTAACATTCCCAAATACATCGAATGATGGACAGCAGAGAGCAGGAAAAACAAAAAATCATAAAATACATATGGCTGCTGATGTAACAGCCAACGATGGAAAATCTCTGAGGAAAGATATTGCATTAAACTTAAGATCTAAAGCAACTTATATGCATGTGTGAGGATGGAGAGAAGAAATGATTGCTCGCAAATCATACGGAGGAGGAATAAATGCAGTAGCTGGGATTAAACTCCAACAAAATTACCAAAAGAAACAGGAATATGTCCCTCTCAGCTGATTATTTGACGAATCTAGAAGTTTTAGAGATGTCAGAGTCTCTAAGGAAACTGGTATTGGTCCTTCGATTTTGTTGTCTTCGAGTAAAAGCACCTCTAAATTTAATTCGTGTCGAATATCTAGCAATAAAAGACCATTCAATTCATTTACAGACAGATCCAACACCCGCAGTTGAAGTGACATTGCAGTAACAGTGAGAGGACCTTCCAAATGATTGTTTGACAGGTTCAAACGAATCGATGCTGATGAAAACTCCCATAGCCAAGATGGAAGATCTTCCACAAGATTGGCGTCTGAAAGGTCCAAGTTTTCAAGTTCAAATTGATTTGAAATCCAGCTGGGAATTGGACCTCCAATCTTCCAACTTCTGAAACTCAAGTTGACTTTATAACAGTCAATAGACTCTCAAAAATAAAAACCACAACGAAATCCAATATTCAAAGACAAAAAAAAATAGAGATTATATTTAACAACTAAATCCTTTTTATACCATAAATCAAAATTTAAAAATAACCATTATAATTTTTAAAAAATAATATCTCCTACATATATTTTTAAATTCTAAATTTTTATTAAGAAAATAATCTCATAAATATATCTTTGAATTCTCAAAAGTCCCAACAAATGAACAACAAGATACAATGCATTCTAGATGCAAGTGAAAATGTCTCAACATCAAACTATTTATTACAATAAAAACAAAATACATCCTCAATAACCAGTCCTGAAAGCCTGTTAAGATGTCTTAACACAAGTTTTTAGTACAATGAAAGCAAAATACATTATCCTTAATGTCTAACTTCATCGCCTCCAATTAGTGCGCTCCCCCAGCAGAAATGTTATAACTCTGTCCATCTGATCAAAGCTCTTCCTTCTCCAATTCACTTTGAAAGCGAGTACCAACACCACGGCACAAAATCCTGCTGCAATTGACCATCCAATACTCAGCTCATACCATGAAAACCCTTGGTTTGTCTCTTCCTTGACATCAATGGTCGGAGGAGAGAGTGGTGAATGACGGGGAGAACACTTCCAGCTCTCAACAGGGCATCCCCGCAGATTTGGATTCCCTAAGAATGATGAATTGTCAAATGTTGTCATATGACGACCTTGCAGTGGTATCACCCCTGACAGATTGTTGTAAGACAGATTTAAATATCCCAAATAATCCAGAAAACTAAGCTGGAATGGAACTTTTCCTGAAAATTTGTTGAGAGAAAGGTCCAGAGATTCCAATTGACTCAGATTGCCCATGCTATCTGGAATGTCCCCATTGAAACTATTCCTAGAAAGATTTAGAAACATCAAGCCTTTTAGATTCCCAATTTCCATTGGAAGATGGCCCCATAACCTGTTGTTTGACAAAGAAATGCATGCCATACCAGAAAAGATAATATTATAATGCAATTCATTTCCCTTGGTAACTAGATCTAAACCCTCTATATAGTATTTTCCGTCTTGATCTCTTCGTGGAATTTGAGGAGCTCTAAGAACGCCATAACTCATGTATTTAGGATTTTCTATGTATGTACGACTTGTAAGGTTGCCATAACTTGTGTATGGACGATTTCCTCCAAGCACGGACATATATGGACGATTTCCTCCAAGCACGGACATATTTTCCTCTACATCGATCATGGCTGAGAAATTTAAGTAGGTATTTGGGATTTCACCAAACAAAAGATTAGAAGAAAGGTCCAGGACTCGAAGCTCCGGCAATTTGCCGATCTGTGGAGGTAGTTTGCTTCTGAAATTGTTTGATCTCAGAACAAGAACTTGTAGATTTGAATAGTTAGCAATCCAAGCTGGAATGTTTCCTGTCAAATTGTTTTCTCCCACGTCAAGCACCTGCAGTTCTGAAAGTTGTGCTAAAGACAAAGGAAGAAGTCCTTGCAGATTGTTCTTTTCAAGATGGAGAGACGCAAGTCCTGCTAATTCTCCAAGCTCCTCAGGAATATCACCCTCCAATTCATTACTTGCTAGGTTGAGCATTACAAGTGCTGAGAGGTTGGCCAGGCTGACAGGGATCTCTCCATTTAAATGGTTTTTCTTCAACCGAAGCACTCGAAGAGATAAAAGATCACCCAAATTATCTGGTAAATTGCCTCTTAGCTGATTATTTGACAAATCTAGAATAACTAGAGATGTCATAGTCCCTAATGAAATTGGTATTGGTCCTTCAATTTTGTTGTCTGCAAGTAAAAGCACCTCCAAACTTAGCAGTCCAGGCATACGAATGCCTAGCAATAAAGGGCCATTCAATTCATTTACAGACAGATCCAACACCTGCAGTGGAAGTGGGATTGAATTAACAGTGAGAGGACCTTCCAAATGATTGTTTGACAGATCTAATCTCTTCAATTCCGATGAAAATTCCCGTAGCCAATCAGGAAGACCTTCCACAAGATTGGTGTCTGATAGGTCCAGATTTTCGAGTTCAAATTGAGTTGAAATCCAGCTGGGAATTGGGCCTCCAATATTACATCCACTCAAATTTAAGGTCCGGAGCTGAAAGGGCGGAATCCAAGGCGCCGACTCAATGTGGAATTTCAATCCACTATAAGACAAGTCCAATTCACTTAAGCTTGAACTATTGTGCAAGAGATTTTGATCTGAAACTGTTCCTGTCATGTTGTTGTTGGAGAGCCAAAAACCTTCCAGAGAAGATGGTAGCGTGAGCAAGGAAGGAATACTTCCATTCAATTGGTTGTTTCTCAGATCAAGAGTGACGAGTGAAGACAATTGAGCGAATGACAAGGGAAGGTCTCCACTAATATCGTTGTTGGAAAGGACTAAGCTTTTCAAAGACTGGAGATTGCCTAGAGAAGGAGGGATCGGACCACTAAGCCTGTTGCCGCTAAGATCTAAGTGAGATAGATTGATGAGTAAACCCAAGCTAGGTGGGATGGGACCTTTTAATTGGTTGTTGTCAAGGCTTAAATAACGCAAGGAAGACAAATTTCCAAGTTGCGGTGGCATATCTCTTGATATAAGTCCAAAGTCACTCATACTCAAGTCAGTGACATGTCTACCCAATTCGATTTCATTGCACTGGACACCAACCCATTGACAACAGTCAGCTCCCACCCAGTACTTAAGCGTTCCAGTGTTATGGAAAGCCATCTTAATACTCACAAGCGTTCTCCACTCATTGTGAGGACATCCATGGACAGACAAAAATAACAAAATTACAGAAAGGAAAGCATAGTACAGGAGAGAGGGGGATGTGAGCATACACAAACTATTCGTGCAAACCGCCATTGTGAACACCACGCACCTTCAATTAATGCTTCACCAGAGACCTATACGCTTGGTAAGTATCACCATACTCTGCACTCTCGTGTATTTCTTTTATAGCAAGAATTCTCCGTTTAGTTTACGAAAAGTAAATAGAAAGAAAATGCTAAAAGACAGTCCAATTAGTCATTTTACACGTCTTCCACTGTTTAGTTTTGACTGCTGCATCGTGGAATTATAATCCTCAATATTCTTTAACCAAAGAGATTTTCATTTTTATTTCATGAAATAAAAAATTACAATGTGCTAGTATAGAAGACATAAAAACAACTTCGATACAAAGAAATGGAGCCGCAGTATCCAGGAAATACCCGACTCCTTGGTTATGATGAATGCACCAAAGCCACTAGAGATTTTGGCATCCACTATAGACTGGGCTTTCAAATATGACAACCGTACAAGATTGATCCACACAATTATTGGTTACCCATTCACAATTTGTTTCTTTGAATTTTCTCTATCTATCTAATGGTCGGTGTGCAAGATCTTTTTTGTTTCTTTTTTTAACCGTAATGCATTTGTACATATGTTATAAAATTTTGCCTTGTAATATATATAATTTTTGTGTATCTTGATTAGGGGAGTGGTAAACTGTATTTCAAAATTTAAAGGTCTTTAATTTGAATAGCCAGGTAAGTTTAATTTTTATAAAATTTAAATAATAGAGATTTATTTTTATTTTGTAGATGAAGTATAAAGGAAAATTTTCATAAAAATTAATAGGTGTTACTAAAAACAATAAATTTTGTATTGAAATAGGAAAATCTGTAACATGACAACAATTAAACTATAAATATTGAAAGATATAACATTCATTACACATGACGACAATTAAACTATAACTATTAAAAGATATAACATCCAATAAATATTGAAAGATATACTATGGATGTTATATCTTTCAATATTTATAGTTTAATTTTCGTCATGTTACACATTTTCCTATTTCAATACAAAAAAAATAGTACCAAGATAATAGATTCATGAATAATAATTCTTATTAGACATTCAATAACACATATGGATACTATTTTAAGTACTAGTGCACAGGACTTGGTTGAAATAAACGAAATCCATAAGTTTAGTCTTTTAAAATAGACATAAAAATAGTTTTTGTGTCAAGTTTATCTTGTTTTGTTTTTCATGACCATTTTGATTATGATGTATTTTACAAAATAAAATTACATCTTATTTATCTCCAAAATATTTTAAAACTATACTTTGAGTACCTTATTAATATGTAAATGCGTACATATATACACACATACATATATGTATTCATAAATTTGATATATGTATATATTATACATTATATGTGTGTATGCACACATGCATACATAATTTTAATAAAAATGATTGAAAAAATTCAATATTTTGTACAACATATTATTAGATACTACCATATTTTTAATTTCATGTGTACACTTATTTGTAACTAGTATATGCTCCATTCAAAAATAATATTGTAAAAATTTTCATAGATCATAAATGATATATCTAGTTGATGAATGCATACCATTATGGTGATTTTTTAGATGACATAAATTTTATAAGCATCATATAAAATATGATGATATATTGTAATTTTATGACATACATCATTATAATAAAAACAATATATAATCATGTAAGAATGAATTGATATATTGGCTCTCACAAGTTATTATAAAATTCAAATTTATTGGTTATGAATATTAGTACGACAGTTGAGATCAAATTGATGTGAAAGAAATAAAATTTTGTAAGAATTTATTGTGTTTATGTTGGGAAAGGTTTCTCAACCTTCTACTGCAATATTTTATATTTATTTTATAGTATTTTATCTTCATATGAGAAAGAGGACATCCCAATTTGAGATGGCACTTTTTAGTCACATGTTAAATACTTTTTGATGTGTGCAAGAAGTTGTAAGAGTGTCTAATTTTATTATGGTATTATAAATTGTGGGTGTTATTATAGATTTTGTGATGCATGTAACAACATTATTATAGGGAGTTAGGGGAATATGTTGTTGAAATTTTTCTAGACACATTTTGGATGTTCTCTTACAAAGGCTTGAGTCTATTGATATATTGTGACTAGAATGGTATTATAAATGTATCAATTCAAGATTTGGAGATACGATTTTTTCTCAAAAAGGTTTTTGAATGTTAAACATTCTATCATTGTGGTAATTTTTTACATCCATACATCAAATTTTAAGGTCAAAGTTACTAATTTCCAGCTTAGTAGCATGTCCACTTGAGTCTATTTCATCAAGGTGGGCACCTCTCCATACACAATATCATCTCCCTCCCATGACTTCAACATTCCATCCTTGTCAATGAAAATTGATCCTAAAATTTAGAAGTGCTCTTGATTTTTCTAGAAACATCTATGAAAAAACAAAAAGCAAATTATAGAAAAAAAAACTATATATATATATATATATATATATATATATATATATATATATATATATATATATATATATATATATATATATATATATATATATTAAAACATTGAACATTCATGTTTAACTTTTACATAATTTCATACAATACATAAAACTGCTTTCAATTATTTATACATATACAAATACTAAAAATGAAAGGAAAAATAAATTATATTTAAAATTGATTAAAAATTTTACAATAATATTTTCTTTTATAACATGTATTCTCATGCATTTCATTTATAACAACAATACTCTGTGGACCCTTTTTTGGAGGAAGTGGGTGGAGCCCTTGGTGATTTTTTGTTGGTGGATGATGATTCCTCTAACATTTTTCATTCCACCTTTGCCCACATATTGGTTGAAATGGATGTTTCAAAAGGGTTGCTTCGTGAGATTTTACTTAAATCTTCTAAGGGTTTTTGGGTCCAATCTTTGGACTATGAAGGGGTTCACTTATGTTGTAGAAGATGTTTTAAAATAGGGCATGTTGTTGCACAATGCGGATTTGAGAAAAAAGCAACGACTGCTACATGGTGGAAAGGAGCCTCTCAACAACATTATACTATAGAGAAAAAATATGAACAACATAGAAGTTTTTCTAAGGTGGTTGCATTGAAATCACAAGGTCTTGGGGCATCCCCTCTAGATGTCTCAAATGGTGGGGCTATTGATGCTAAACAAGATTATCATGTTGAAACCCCTAAAGAGCGAGAGAATGGGTCTCAGGCTGCCATTTCTAGTGGTAGCAGTTTGGCTATCATTTTTAGTGGCTTTTTTGATAAGTCTATGCCAGCACAAAAGAATAATGATGAAATCTCCGAGACAGTGGTTGTTGGCATTCATCTTCAGGAAAATTGTGTGCTGGCTTAGCATGATAAGGCAACACAAGTGGAAGAAGGTTGGATTACTATTAAGGGAAAGAAAGCAAAATTCTCTAGGCCTTCTTTTGACATGACTCTCTATTCCCACAAGAGTAGTTCTAAATGTAAATCTTGATGGGCCTTATTTGGGGGCTAGTTTTTGGCTGGCTGCAAGCTATTCTTTTTGTAGCTTTGTTTTTGGTTGAAAAGAGTTTCAAGTCCCTTCAAAACCTAGTTTTTCCTTAATCAAAAACAATAATACTCTATGTGTTTTATGAAAAGGAAAGTGCATAGGAATCGCTCAGCATAGACATTGTGTAGAGCAGGTGGTGTCATGTGGTGGGATATTCATGTCTCGTCTTGCATGCAAAGTGATTTTAAGCATATCAAATAATGAATTGGCGATTGAATTTTAGTAGATAGTTGAAAACCTATCCCTATTCTTGCAAACCTAATTTATTGCAGTCAATTTGAGTGTGACCAAAACTCAATTAGCCGCTGACTTAGAGGATAATGTCCAACACCCGTCCCAACAAACTACATTTAGATGAAATTTTACTCATAACATAGTCCAATCCTTACATTTGTAGTCGTACATAGGAACACCTTCTACGGAATGAAATGAGAAAGAAAATTACATGTATGGCCATTGACCAAGATTCTTTAATCACTCAATTAATTCGACTACTTTTGGAGTGAATTAAATTAAGTATTGTGTTTAGTGATATGTTTTGCACCTCGCTTTTTGCATACATTATAATCAACCCTTTGTCATTACTCTAGATTGACATATATCATTGGGACCAGGTTTTGTGTTTATGATTGTGGGGTAATGGCTTTTGGAATCAACATGATCTATCATAGAAGTTGTTTCATTGATTGTATTTCTTGTGAGGTACATGACATTTGTGCACTTACATGGTACTAGGTTTTAGATATCTAGGCTACTAAATTATGGTAGAGATATAGGTCTCCATTTGAGTTATGATGTTTGGATATAAGAGTGAACTTAGCATAAGACCCTCTAACATATTAGGATTTTTTATTATCTCATATTGCATATGAACATTCAATCACAATCTAAATTATTAGATCATTTTGACTTATCAGTTTGTTTCAAAGTGAACCCATGTGTCTAATGTTTCAATTTTCTAAAGTCTAGCACTTTTTAGAGTTCATAATTGTATGTATGTATAGTAAAGTAATCAATGCAATGTCACACATGCACATGCAATGAGAATTAGTTCATTGTTTTTTCAATGATAGTGTACACATCTAATCAGATAATTTAATTCAAAGATCAAAATAGGTATTATAATCAAATTCATAACATAAGAATGAACACAAATATCCTTTAAGAACTATCATTTCAACTTGATGCTCTTTGCATTTATATTTATATTCTTTGATT